>VDFB02358134.1:70779984-70824804 GCA_007258455.2 Sequoia sempervirens
GAGATAGAGGGAGTGAGTGAGTGAGAGAGAGACCTAAGAGAGGGAGAGGGGGTAGGATATTGAAGATACTTGAGAGAGAGAAGGGGGAGGGGAAGAGTGTTGAGGGTAGAGGATGGAAGGTTTAACTAGGGTTTATGGTTGAGGAGTAGGAGGGAGAGAATTGAGAGAGAGGGGGAGAGGGAGTGGGAGAGAAATACAGGAAGGGAGTTGGGTTAGGGGATAAGTGCGCCAAGATGGTTCCCAAAAAGGGGGCTTCAGTGGCCACTTTTTTCTAAAATTAGGAAATGCTGACCTTGGATGTGAAATTGAGGATAGTTACACTCAAAATTTTGAGATGGAACAAAAACAAGGATCAAAGTGCTCTAAGTCTACTTTCTAAACTACTAATTTATTTTGAAACTGGTTGAGATTAAGGGGTTCAAAAGAGTGATGTACACAAATTCATGCTATTTTTGTCAAAAAAACATAACATATCAACTCTTGTACGACCTGAACACGGTGAACTTCTTTGTAGTATTTTTAAAATCGCTATAGTCAAAATTATCCAATAGCATCTAGTTGATGCACAATTTTTCTGATAATTTTTTAATGAGTATTTGATTTTTTACTAATTTTCTAAGTGGGCACTTTTTGAAAAGAAGAATTTTCACCATGCTCCCACTAAATTCTTTTGAAAATAATTGATTTTTTTTTCTTTTTTTTTGAAATTTGTATAATCTAGTCTAGTTTCTAAACATTTAATTTATTTTAAATTTTGAGGAATGGTTAATTTATAACAAAAAAAACACCAAACACTGCTTTTTTGCAAAAAATAGACATACAAACAAAAGAAATTATGGATGAAAGGCTTAACATTCTCAAAATGTGAAAAACATTACATCATTGGATAGCTAAGAGAGAACCTAACATTACCCATGTTTTTGATTTTGTCGATATTTAGCTAGATGCAATCTTGATGGTGAGCACGGACCCAAGTATGTGAAAAATTGTAAATTTTGCAAAAACACATCTATGGCCTTGTTGTGAATGCCCTCCAACCTTTGGGTTGGTATTCCAAGGAACATAATTTCTCTTTTTTCTTCTTTTTATAACGCGCGCACGTTATAACGCAAGGGTGTTTTGTAAAAAAAAAATCAAAAGTGGCCAGAAAATTGGTACCCAACTTCATGCACCCGCCCTAAGGGTAGATGGTAGAGGGTTTATTAAGGGTTAAGGGTTTAGGGTTTAGGGTTAAGGGGAGAGAGATAGAGGGAGTGAGTGAGAGAGAGAGAGACCTAAGGGAAGGAGAGGGGGTAGGATATTGAAGATACTTGAGAGAGAGAGAGAAGGGGGAGGGGAAGAGTGTTGAGGGTAGAGGATAGAAGGTTTAAGGGTTTAGGCTTTAGGGTTAAGGGGAGAGAGATAGAGGGAGTGAGTGAGTGAGAGAGAGACCTAAGAGAGGGAGAGGAGGTAGGATATTGAAGATACTTGAGAGAGAGAGAGAGGGAGGGAGTGGGAGAGAGATAGAGGGAGGGAGGGTTAAGAGTAGAGGGTAGATGGTTTAAGGGTTTAAGGTTAAGGGTGGATGGACAGACATAGAGGGAGGGAGGAGTGAGAGAGACCTAAGAGAGGGAGAGAGGGGGTAGGATATTAAATATACTTTGAGAGAGAGAGAGAGAGAGAGAGGGAGGGAGGGAGAGAGATAGAGGGAGGGAGGGCTAAGGTTAGGAGGGTAGATGGTTTAAGGGTTTAAGGTTAAGGGCTGAGGGGAGGAGATAGAGGGAGTGAGTGAGTGAGAGAGAGACCTAAGAGAGGGAGAGGGGGTAGGATATTGAAGATACTTGAGAGATAGAGAGAGGGAGGGAGTGGGAGAGATATAGAGGGAGGGAGGGCTAAGGGTAGAGGGTAGATGGTTTAAGGGTTTAAGGTTAAGGGTGGAGGGGATAGAGATAGAGGGAGTAAGTGAGTGAAAGAAAGACCTAAGAGAGGGAGAAGGAGTAGGAGGGAGAGACCTAAGAGAGGTAGAGGGGGTAGGATATTGAGACTTGAGAGAGAGAGAGGGTAGAGGGTTTAAGGGTTTGGGGGCTTCAAGGGTAGAGGGTAGAGGGTTTATTAAGGGTTAAGGGTTTAGGGTTTAGGGTATAGGGTTAAGGGGAGAGAGATAGAGGGAGTGAGTGAGTGAGAGAGAGACCTAAGTGAGGGAGAGGGGGTAGGATATTGAAGATACTTGAGAGAGAGAGAGAAGGGGGAGGGGAAGAGTGTTTAAAGTTAAGGGTGGGGGGGATAGAGATAGAGGGAGTGAGTGAAAGAAAGACCTAAGAGAGGGAGAAGGGGTAGGAGGGAGAGACTTAAGAGAGAGACCTGAGAGAGGGAGAGGGGGTAGGAGGGAGAGACTTGAGAGAGAGAGAGGGTAGAGGGTTTAAGGGTTTGGGGTTTAAGGGTTAAGGGTTAATGGTTTAAGGTTTAGGGTTATGGGTAGTGGTGGAACTTCAAAGTTTTGTTCTCTATGTCCCATTTTATAAAAACAACACATATGGAGTAATAGTTGAACACAAAAAATCTATTTGTTTTTATAAAAACAACACATAATGATTTAAAATACAACTTATATTGAACAAAAATGGACCAATAGTTGAACACTAAAACTTTTTGAAAATCCTTCACATTTAATGGGAAAATACATGTTATTTATTGTGCTCACCTTTTATATTTGTGATAGGACAAACTATTAATATAAAAATATCCAATGCTTGTACTGATGGAACTTCAAATTTTGTTCCTAATGTTTCACTCATGCCCTGCCTTATGTCACTGGTCTTTCATGGTGTTGGAAAATTTCTTAGGGCTGGGGTTTTAGCTTTGTCTTCATCTTAAACCCTTGTGTTTACCTAATGCCTTGGTCAGGATCTATTTTGCCATTACCTTTTTTGAAGGGTTTTAAAAACATCTTATGCCCCATCGTTCCATCTAGGCCTGGTCCCTTTGGTCTTAATATTTTATTTCCTGCATGGGTTTTATTTTCCTAGGTCCTAGTTGGCCTTGTGTTGAATGGTTTTAAAAAAACTTATGTCGTTGTTTTCCATCCGCCTAGTAATGTCCCCTTGCCCTTTAATGAATGTTTTATTTTTCAGAAGGATGAAATTTGTGCTGCCATCAATCAAAATTCCTTCAAGATCAATGGTTGTCTGCAATCCCATGATTGAGAATTGTAGGATGGCGATATCGCGGGCGAGCGACACGTGTCCCATTTGTGGGTCAAATATGCATGACTGTTCATCAACTACCCTTTGATTCGAGTCGTTCCCTGCCATCCCGTAATGGTGCTTTGGTTGATTGTGAAATCACAGGCGGCTGCCACGTGGACTATACAAAGTGGGGCCCGAGAAAATTTTCCATCCGCTTAGTAATGTCCCCTTTCCCTTTAATGAATGTTTTATTTTTCAAAAGGATGAAATTTGCGCTACCATCAATCAAAATGCCTTCAAGATCAACAGTTGCCCACCATCCCATGATCAAGAATTGTAGTATGGCGATATTGTGGGCGAGCAACACATGTCCCATATGGGGATCAAATTTGTGTGACTGTTCATCAACTGTCCTTTGATCTGAGTCGTTCCCTGCCATCCCGCGATGGTGCTTTGGTTGATTGTGAAATCACGGGTGGGTGGCACATGGACTGTACAAGGTGGGCCCCGAGGAAATTTTTGTGCGATATATTTTAAATGTTTCATTACTTCCAAAGCAAAACATTTAAAATGAAATATTTGACAAGGCCGGGGGGAAATTCATTAAAAATGAGCAAAAGCAGAGAAATTAGGGAAACTAGTGATTTTAATGGTATATTAAAAAACAGATCATATTTTGATAGTTGAATATATTCAAAATATTTGTAATATATTTCTAATTTAAAAAATATATTGTTTAATTTTTTAAATATATATTTTTATTTATTTTTAAATATATTAAATACATACAAAATTACATAATCAATAATAGATAATAGATTTTGGTGAATATATCTAGGTATGTTAATATATGTTTGAAAAACTAATTTTAATTAAAAAACTTACTAACATCATTAAAAGGTAAGTTTATAATTATAAAAATTTAACATTAGAATTATTTAACATTTGAATATAAAATTTAAATATTATATTATAATAGTTTAGAATTTTTATATAGTATTTTAGATAATAGAAATAATTTTGATTGATTTAATATTTTCTAAGTTCATTATTGAATTTAAATCTTATAAATATAATTATATATCTTTAATCAATATTATAATTTAAAAAT
Source organism: Sequoia sempervirens (assembly GCA_007258455.2). Lineage (NCBI taxonomy): Eukaryota > Viridiplantae > Streptophyta > Pinopsida > Cupressales > Cupressaceae > Sequoia > Sequoia sempervirens. The sequence goes on from VDFB02358134.1 coordinate 70,784,260, forward strand.
AATTATGAATATTGAACATCTTAGATTTTAGTATAACTTAAATATTAAAAAATTTAATGTATAAGTTTATAAAATATAATATATATTTTTAAAATAAAGATTTAAAGATTATTATATATGTATATTTAAAGATCCATAGAATTATCTTTTTAACTATGAAATTAATATGATTAATTTCATTTATAATTTTATCTTATCTTATCTTTTTAACAATTTTTGGTATCCTACATAATTTGTTTTCTATAAGTATCATGTTGTTTTCTATCCTACATATTTTTTGGTATCCCAATATTGTGCTCCTTGCATGATACATTTATAAAATGCACTTGGTAATTTAGTATGTGGTTGAAATATTAGAGTAACAACAAATGGTTCTTTTCATTTTTGGCACATGATTGGCAATTTTTACTATGTTAAATTTTTATTTTCACTTTTATTTTCATGGTTTTCATGTTGTCAAATTTTCATACATTTCTTAGTCTTTTTAAAAAAATAAAAAGACTCTCTCTCTCTCTCTCTCTCTCTCTATATATATATATATATATATATCCCCCTATCTCCCTATCTCTCTATATATTTATTTCTCCCTCTATCTCTCTCTCTATATCTCTATCTATTTTTATCCCTTTACCTCTCTCATTCTATATTCATCTCTACCTCTATCTATAGGGAGAGATACAAAGGTAAAGCATTGGACCTTCCCAAAGTTCCACCAATCTCTACACTACTCCCAACTATTTTGAGCATTTAAGTACATATTGTATGCTAGATTATGAGGCATGTGTCAAAGCTCATATTTATTGATGCAAAATAGGTACAATGTCACAAATTTGATGTAGAGTTAGTTATAGTTTTGTATAAAATTTCAAGTGCCACATAGAGCAAAGATATTCCAGTTTTTTATATCACCATGTCATCAAATTTGGCACTTCATCAACATTTGTATCTTCATCAACATTAACAAAAGAAAAGGTATGTACTTGAATCCCTTGAATTTAAATTTTTCTATATATATAGATATTTTAATATTTCCCTCAAATCCATAATATATATATTAGTGTGTATTTATTTATTGCAATAAAGAATCAACCTAAGTAACACATTAAGAATTCTAAGGATTTGTGATTGGAAAAAATGCATAACAATTTTTTTTGTTGGATGTCATGTTGTATAGTTTAGAAAAGCTCAAAATATGAATAGGATTTTAAGGCCATATATTATGGTAGCTTACAATGCAAAAGAAGGAAGGACATCTATTATCAATTTTAATCTACAATTTAATACCATATGAAAAATCACATGTAGTATTATCTAAAATTAATTCTTAACATATTAATTTTATAAAATACACTAACCATTCAATAAACTTCTCCCAAGAAAGAAACCCTAAGTGAAGATTAATTGAACCCTAATTGTAGATTCATAACTCTAATTAATCATAACCCTAATTGAACCCTAATTGTAGATTCATAACTCTAATCATAACCCTAAGGGAACACTTATTGAACGGTAGTCCTAATTGTACCATAACCCTAACTTTGAACTATAGTTGAACTCTAATCCTAACCCTAACACTAATTCTTATCCTAATTGAACCTTAACCCACACCCTAATCTTAACCTTGACCCTATTTGAACTCTTATTGAATTCATAACCTTAATTAAACCCCAACCTCATCCTCAATCCTAACCCAAATTGAACATTAATTGAACCCTAAACCTAACCCTAAGTGAACACTCATCCTAATTGAACTCTTAACTTTTTAGTTGAAAATATTAAAGTGCCTTAGATTTTCCCATTCATCGTCATTTATCATTCAATTCCTAATAGAACTCCAAAAATTTATACTTTTATAATGTTTTAATACACACCTAATATTAAGGGTTTAGAGTTTAAGGGTTAAGGGTTTAGGGTTAAGGGGAGAGAGATAGAGGGAGTGATTGAGTGACCCATTTACATATTATTCTTTTATTCTTCGTCATTTAAATATTTAGTTACCCATTTATCGTTAGCAGAAATGACCCAAGAATTTAATAGAATGGACTACTCATATAATAACTTGCATTATCGAGCTCAATTCTCTGATATATTACTACTGATCAAATCCTTTGTAAATAATTGTAAACTTATGACTCCATTTAAGCATTTAATTGATTTTCTTGAATCAAAGAAAAAACATAGACACACAATTAGACAAATTCTTAAAAGAAGAATGACAACTTCATTAACATTTCATTCAAAGTTCACTCAAATCCACATAAGGAGATAAAATATATTAGAATTATACGTTTATTCATGCTTATAAGTCACACCTGCATACAATTTAAGATAATTTGCATATATTCATCCAAAACTCAAAACAAGCTATCTATTCTATTCGGTCTGCTTGGGGTTTTAACAGCCAATGGCAACATAGATATAACTTCCTCATCAGAGGACATATATCTTTCTACCCATATATTCAACTCAAAACCTAGCTAGAGCTTTCATCAGTTCTCTCCCTACAAATGATCCTTGAATTCCCTTTTATATGACAAGGGAGCAACAAGCTTCAGGCTCAAATGTAATTTCATCACAAATTTTCATTTGAACAAAATCTCCATTGCATTTGACTTTCATTTCAAAACTTTGCATATGTTGAATCTACAAAAGATAGTGGTGCACAAACTGGGGAAAGCTAAAAGAATAGGGAACACAAATTGTCATCAAAATCCCCTTATCGCTAGGCCATGCCAAAAAACCATGCGACCAACTTGCCACAAAGGCACACCACAACAACTTCTTATTTACCCGCCACCCTACCCTTACCAACACTCAAACCATGGTATACATGCCTACTTCTAGTTGTTGCCCAATACGGTAGACCCTTAGCCTCCTCTTCTTTGTTGTCCTTTCCCAATACGGTTCTAGTCCATCTGCTTTGGTTTTTAAAAGTTGATGTGCCCATAGATATCATTTCCTCATCAGAGGGAAAACCATGATTGAAGCGACTTAAATACCAATAGTAGTCTGGGTCGGTCTCGATTACATCATCAGAAGTGTTGCTCACGGTAAGGTCAATGGGCGAGTGTTGGTTGCATCCATAGCACACCGACTACTTGCCTTTGTCATCTACCAGTTGAGCAACAACATCCTAGAATTGCAACCTTCTACTACATCTAGTTGGCACAAGCCTGGGCTTGTCAACCAAAGCACCTTCTTAAATAGTAGGACCAAGCTTTTGTGAGCTCAAGTGAACAAACCTCCTTACTGACTTACTCATTTTCTCTTCTCAGACAAGCACTCAAACTTGATTAGACTTAGCCCACAAAGCACTCTAACCTCTACAAGAATGACACTACTAGCAGTTAATTCCTCTTGTATTTATTGTGTGAGGTAATGGCAATCTTCATCAATGCTTAGTAAATATGCATGTGCAAACATGGAAATTTGGCGGCATATGTACTGACACCGTTTAACTAGAGCTACATGAGAATCCAAAGATCACCCTTCATGATTGCCAACAATGACATCTTCACACAGATTGAGATTGACATGACTACACAAGCAAGGAATAATTCATTAATGCTTCACCAACCTTGCTCTTCCTCCTATGAGCTAGCAGGGAACAACAGAGATTTACATTAGCTTTTTATCTTGGTTGTTGATCTAAAACTATGGGTTATGAGCTCAATAGTGGAGATTGGGCCCCACATTCTATACAGGACACACATCTGCCATTTGCTGACCTCACGCCAAATAACAGGGTGACACCTTAGGTTTGCGAGTTGGTGGGGTACAATCAAGATCTTCTCCCATATCTTTGAATCTAGAAAACCTACACATTGCACTATTAGTATTTAACGAAAGGCTTTAGCTAAGCCGTCAACACCATGACCATTGGATTTAATGGCTTAGGCTTACATCACTGGATTAAAATTAAAACCCAACTTTGATTTTAATACTTTATTTCCTCCACAGGGTTTTATTTCCTAAGGCCCCATTAAATTCTTATCCCAACCCTAACAAAGAACAAATGATTAAGCTAAGAATTGTATTTTATAACTTTAGTTCTAGAGAGTTCTTAATTACCAATTCTTATTTGTGCATTTTTATATGAATCCAATTAAATGCCTTTCCATATCATTCTGGAAAATTTTATTATTGCAACCCTAACTCTAACACTAATTAAACCTTGACCCTAACCTGATTGAACTCGTATTATAACCCTAACTCTAACACTAATTGAACCATAATTGTAACCCTAGGTATTGTTGAAACCTAACCCTAATTGTATCAAAACCCTAGAGAACTCTAATTGAACCCTAACCCTAAAATAGACAATAACCCTTACCTTAATTGAACCCTAACTCCAATCCTAGCCCTAATTTAAGACTAACCTTAACCCTGACCTTAATTAAACCCTTATTGAATTATAACCCTAATTGATCCCTAACCCAAATTGAATAGTAATTGAACCTTAACCCTAAGTGAATAGCAACCTTAATTAAACTCCAACCATAATCCTATTTGAATTTTGACCCTAATCATAACCATAATTCAACCCTAACCTTAATTGAACCCTAACCCTAAACATGAGTTCAATTAAGTTTAAGGTTCAAATAGGGTTAGACTTTAATTAAAATTAGGTATAGGATTCAATTAGGATTAGGGTTGGGGTTGGGGGTAAAGATTAAGGTTCTATGATAGAGCTTGGGGTTAGTGTTAGGGTTCAATTGGGGCAAGGGTTAGTATTAGGGTTAGGGTTATGGTTCAATTAGGGTTTCATTAATGTTAGTTTTAGAATCATAGTTATGTTTAGGGTTGGATATAAAATTAGAGTTAGGTTTGAAGTTAATTAGTGTTAGTTTTAGGGTTGGGGTTATGGTTAGACTTATAATTAATGTTAGTATTGGGATTAGATTCTATCACTTTAATAAAAATAATCTTCTATAAATTCATTCAATTTTTTTTTGAAATTATATAATTTAAAATATTTTCAAATTTACCTATGTTGATATATGAGAGATATAGAAAATCTAAACTCTATAAAATTTATAGTTAACTTGACATTGTGTATAAAAAGGTTTCAGTTATGAATGTTATAATATAAAAAATAAATGTGTTTTCAATGTTTATTTGTCAGTTTAAAAGATGTGCCAATAATGTTGCAATCACTAATGATTAATTTTTTCTTGATGGTTAAAATAGATTGGTAAGTAAATTTATCTATAATAAGTAAATTTATCATTGATTTTTTCTTGATAAGTAAATCAATATTTCATAAATTTATCTATAATTCTTATTTAATTTTTCTTAATTATATTAAATTATATTTTATTAAATTGTTAAAAAGTTTAAGTTGCTTATAAATAATTTTATGTGTTTTTTATAATTAACTTGATATTGTGTATAAAAGGTTTAAGTTATGAATGTTATAATATAAAAGGATAAATTTGTTTTCAATGTTTATGTGTTAGTTTGATGTGAGAATAATGTTGCATAGTAATGATTAATTTTTTCTTGATTGGTTAAGTGATATTGTGAAATTATTCCATGTTAATTTAATGTTATGAATGCTATATAATATAAAGAACAATATTTCTAATATATTTTTAATGCATCTTTATATTTTATAAAAAAACAACTAAAATAAAAATGTGATTGTAAAAAAAATACAACTTAATGAGTGAACATACATTTAAAGTTAAAAGCAAAATTATAAAACAAATTGTAAATTTATTTTATTTTTCTTCTATAAATATAATTTTTTTATTTGTCGTCCACCTAATAATGCCCACTTCTCCTTTTAGTGAATGTTTTATTTTGCAAGGGTTGATTTAGTGCTGTCATTGATCTATTTCTTGCAGATATCAACGATGCCCGCCATCTCATGATCGGGAATTGAAGGATCGCGAAATCATGAGCAGGTGCCACGTGTCCTATCTAGGGGATCAAATTTGAGCTATCGCTAACCAACTACCATTTGATTTGAACCGTTCCCCGCCATACTGCAATGGTGCTTAGATTGATTGCAAAATCATAGGCGGGTGCCACGTGTCCCATCCGATGAAGCCTAAAGAGTAAAGGAAACACTAGTCAGCTTTACATGTATTAAGGGGTAGATTACTAAAGTGTTCTCAAGACACGCATGTTCTAAATCGACGGATATGTTATAATCTCATTGGAAAAGCTAGTCGAAGGTTAACGACATGGCTGGCGTATGTGTTAAAGGAACGAGATTAATGACGCCCGTTATCCTATGATCAGGGATTATAGGGATCACGATATCACGGGCGGGTGCCACGTGCCCTTCCTAAAGGACGAAATCTGCGTGACCATTGATGAGCTGTCTCTTCAAGATTGACGGTGCCCATCATCCTACGATTAGAAATTTTGGGATCGTGATGTCGTGGGTGCCTTTCATGTGTCTCATCCAATGAAGCCTAAGGAGTGAAGAAAGTGTTTGCTATTTTCAAATGTATTACGGGGCAGATTACTAATGCACTTGTAAGATGCATGTGTTTTATTTCAACACAGATGTTATGATTTTAATGGAAAAGCTACTCAACAGTTAAAGGAAAGGATGATGACCATTTTTGAAGGAGCATGATTTATGGTAAAAAGATCGACAGTGCCCGCCATCCCGCGATGGTAAATCAAAGGATTGTGATATCGTGGGCAACCACCACATGGCATTCCTTCCTCAACCTATTTTGAAGATGGTCATCGATGATTTGATCAAACTGAAGGATCAACGACTCAAATTTAAATATGTATTAAATTATGGTTGGATCCCTTCGTGTAGCCTGTGAGTGGGCTTTAATGGTAGATGGGACATCTACTGGCAGGATTTGATCAACATAAAATCAATTTACTCATCTTATTTGTGTCACAAAGCATCCAAGTATTTCATGAAAACAGTTTTAGAGCCAAAGGTGAAATTGCGAGCAGCTGCACCCAGAAATTGGAGTTTGTGCAAAAAAAGCCATGATTTAATTTTCTTTGTTTCCCAGTCATTCTGCACCTAAATTTGGGAAGGGGGGGTCTTCTATGCTTGTCACTGAGTTCATTAAAATATTTTTTTGGGGCTATTATTTAATCATAAATTATGAGGAATTGCGGTATTTTTACTCTATAATTTCCTATCTCTGCTTAGTCATAGCCACTTGAAGTGTAACATTGTAGTGAGGCCCTAGTTTGTCTAAAATGGTGCCAATCAAGCAACACTTTGGCCACATTGAGTATTTGAAAAGAAACTTGTACGATGATTTCCTAGATCAATTTCCATTATCAACAAATGATAGAAGGAAAGGTTTGCTGTTGATGTGAGGGAAAATCCTAGGGGAGGGGTTGGTGTGTAATAATTCCAACATTGTTGATGCTAGGGCTCCACTCACAAGCTTAAAAATGTTCAGATTATGGTATGGATAGAGAAATTTTCCTCATCCTTTTTCAAATGGATTGATGTATGACATGTGAAAGTTGGTTGTTCCAAATGTGTTCCCTGATGTGAACTTACTTAGAGCAGTGGCCAAAAGATATGACCCTATCACATGGGTAATCAAATATAATGATGGAGGGGTTCTATTAGAAATTAACAGAGATGTTATCCAACAGACTTTTGATTTTACTGAGCCAAGTGATGACTTGGTTCCTATTAATCTTGAAGAAATGAAGCAAGAGTATACAAAAGTGAAATCTCTTTTTAGGGTTAAGCTGCTTCCACCTCATCTAGTTAAGGCAGGGGATTCACAATTTCACATCAGCCCTAGTGACCAAGAACCCTTTAGATTGAATTGTTTTGGAAAGCCTTTTCTAGCTACTTTCTATTCACTATGTCAGATTTTGGGTTTCAGCCCTGGTGCAGTAATGTTGATTGCATACATGTTCATGGGAATGCAAATACAACACCCTAACTTCTTTGTAACATATGACTTTCCTTCTTTTTTGGTGGAGAGGATAGATGGAGGACTGTTGAAGCTGCAAAATGGTGATAATGTTACTCAATTATTTTGGTATTCCATGTTGATGCATATGTTCTTGTTTAGGAATACTAATTTCTTTGATGAGAAGACAAACTTAAGATAATTAGTTAATGGAGAAATATTGCCAGTACATATATGGGCTACAAATTTTTCCTGTAATAAGGAAAACACCAATTATGTGCAATTTGATAATTATTTTGTTGCAAAATTGAGGGCTAGATTGATGGTAAATGTACCTAGGATCCTTGACGAAGTGCATGATTTCCTTAGGCTGAAGGAGAGGAAACTAGAATTGAGGATTTTACATAATTGGGGTGACATTATCCCATCTCTAGTCAGCACTGTCCTAAGAATATATGGATTTCAAAGAACCCCTCACATACTTCCATACAATGTGCCACAAAGACTAGGGTTTGTAGAAGTTATGTGGCAGCTGGGGTGTATTCATGAAGATAACCTAACTGAAAAGGGGAAGGGAACATTATTCCCTGATTATACAGTAGTGTCTGACTTCACATTTTCAAAGGGAGGCTAGACACATTTTGACAAATTCTTTGTTGATTACCATTTGAGATTTGGTCCAAGGCGACAACATGATCTTGAAGGTTTCTTTTTTCTTTTCAGACAAAGAATAAAAAGTGGAAAATTTGAACATGAGTTTAATTTCCCTAAGGACCTGATCAGGAATGAATTTGATTTAAATAGACAGGAATTGAACAAGGAAAAGTGGATATCTTATAGTAAGCTACTAGATATTGTGCATGAAATGGATCCGACATATGATCCATTAATGAAATTCTCTCCATACCACAAGAGAATTGATTTTTTAATGAAGAATTTGAAGGAGATAATGGACACCTTGACAACCTAAAAGATAAATTTAAGGCTAAGTTTGGATATGCAAGGACAAAGTGATATGCCAATTGAAACAAGGCTAGTGTATTAGCCTACAAAAAGGCGGCCCTCTATAGGAAGAAAAGGGATACTACCAGTGATGAGGAAGAAGTAGACAGAAAAGGGAAGAAAATAATGAAGACGCCTTCACGACCAAGCCCAAAATTCAAAGTACTTGGGGCTATCAAAATCATTGAATTAAAATCTTCACCAGAGCGTAGTCCACCATCACCACCACCTGAGCCAAGCCCTAAGAGGCAAAGAACTGATCACCTACTTGAGGATATCACAGATAAAATTATTGTTACTAATCAAGACATGTAGGTTGGTATGCCATCCCCTCCTAGGTCAGCTGAATTGGTTCTATATGATTTGGATATGAAGGGTAAGAGTGTGCAGGAAGCAAGAATGGAGGCTTGCAAGGAGTTCTTAGATGAAAATGCATTTGTAAAGACTCTTGTATTCTTGCAATTGGCATGGAGGATGAAATTTGAGGAATATCAAAATAAATGCAAGGAGAGAAGAGAACTAAGGCCTGATAGGTTAGATCAGGAGAATGATGAAGAAGTGAAAGTTGAACTAATAGAAGAGTTCAAAAACATCACTCTTAAAGAAGGAAGACAACTAGTGAATCAGAATGGTGTTTTGATTTTGCATGAATGGGACATCGTAGATGCAGTGGCTTTCAATGCCATTATAAAGTCCAAGAATCCTTTTTAGGATTCTGAAGAAGAAGTTAAGGCAGCATTACAAAAAATTTCCTTTAGTGAAGAATATGAGACCTTGGCAATTTTGGCACTGGCTCCACAAGGAAGAAAGCCAAACATTGATGATATTAATCCAAATTTCAAAGGAGGATTAATAATAAAGAGGGCTTCAGAGACTACAACAACTGAAGCCACTAGTTTAACTGTGAATGTGGCCAAGTTGGCCCAAAAGACTGCTAAAAGAGAGGAGGCTGAAAGAAAGAGCCTAATGCAGAAGTATAACATTTTAATTGAAGAATATATTAAAATACAACAGAGGAATGTTGAGCTGCAAACTGAAGTAGAAAGGTTCAAGTATAGACATACTAGGGAAACATCCAATGCTCTAGGAACTAGCACATCACCTCCCACAGCAGGGTCAATGACTCCTACTTCTCCAAATGTTTCTACACTAGGGTCTCCCATTCAAAATCTTGCTCTTACCCCTCCTCTAGAACAAGTTGATGAAGAAACAAAGTGCTATGGTGATCCTACAAAGATGCAGCTCATGCAAAAAATTGATCAATTACAGACATCATTAAGGGTAAAAGAGGAGGGTTTTCTTTTAAAAGAAAAAGAAATTGTTACTACTAATTTGGAGCATTTAAATGAAAAGGTGGATAATAAACTTCCCTCTATACATTCTTTGTATTCTTTGCTATTTGAAGTAATAAAGAATATTGATAGGGATCAGGGGATAGTGATTCCAATAATTCAAAATTGTATCCCTAGGGAAAATGATCTAGATGTTAGGAATAAAGCCTCAAGGTTTGATGTAAATAACAAGCCCCAATCATTGAAGGCTACTTATATATTAGTTAAATCATTGCAAGGTTTTCATACCTTACCAGATGATCTAAGTAGGAAGATTAGGGAATTGGTAAAGAACTTCAATGATTGGGGTAACACACTGTTACCTGATATAACTGATGAGTAGGGGGAAATCAGAACACTCCAACAATGGCAGGATCAAGCAAGTAAAGCCATCAATAATCAAATTAAAATAATTTGTGATGACTCAAATTATGATTTGTTGGTAAATTGTATGGATAAGATTATTGGTACCGGCTCATTTTTGGAATCTTTTGAAAGAGATGCTAATCAGGTAGCGGTAAAGTATATGCCTTATAGTACAAAGGTAAATGAGGTGATTAATTTTGATTGGCCAACTGACAAAGAATACCAGAGGTGGGTGGCTAAGTATTTGAATGATGAAGAGTAAAAAGAGTGGGCTACCGACAGGTGGCAAATCAGATGTTGTGGTCACAATTTTCCAATTTTGTATGGATGAATTTCTTGGCGTGGGTTTCGCATGGTTTTTTGTTATTGCATCAACCTTCCTCCACTGACATGATGAATGAGAATATGCTCTAGGATGATTGCTATTGTAACAATTTTTGGAATATCATCAGGTGTCTGAATTGGTTGGTGACTTGTGTACTTTTTGGCCCAATGCTTGTTTGCTCCTTCATTTTCTATAAGAAAGATTTCAAGGCTAGAAGTATGAGGTTAGCAAGTTAGAGAATTTTGATCAAGTCTAGGCGAAGTCACAGAGTAGATTGTAAAGTCTTATGTTTCTAAAGAGAAATGCAATTTAGGATTCAGAGTCATTCTGTGATAGGTTTTATGTTTATGAGGATTTAATGTTGCATAGCAATACTAGCATTTGAATTGAAATGACAAATTCGAGCTCATGTATCTCCATTGTATGTGCATATCTATTGAATAAAATAACTAAGGGTTGTTTCATTCATCTCACTATTATGGTGTGTATGATTCTATTTTAGCTTTAATTCAAGGAATTAATTAAAATGCTTGAATGGGATTGTAGGCGAATATGTGTTGTATAAGGATTGGATAAGTAGTCCTAGGTTAGAATGCATACTGATGAAATTGTAATGCAATATTTTTAGGGATCTTATGTGTGATGTATTAAATCTATTATAAACCTCTAGATGCTTATGAATTTGACTCCTAGAATGGATATATGGCACTGATCTAAGTTGTAATTATTCATGTAGTTCAGTATTTGTTTGTCTTTTCCTAGAGCTTGCTACAAATTACAAATCATTGACTATCTTATACAATGGATTTTTTTTAGTTATCTCACGCTCTAGATAGTTGATATTGTCTATAAATAGCCAATTCTAGTTGATATTATCTTATCGTGTTGAGCTATTAAGTGAGATCATCTGCTATTGTTAATGTTGTTTATAATAATGGTGTAGAGGTTGTAAACACATTAATGGATCACCCTCCCGGGTCTTGCAGAGCCCGAAGTGTAGGAGGCTTTTAAAGTCCTTGTCAATTGGTCTAGGTCCTTCGAGCTGCCTTCGATTGGAATTGGCAATTTCATAGGTAGATTAGAAGACAAACCTGGTTACATTGTAAAAAGAACGAATATACATGTCAACCACTGAACAAACACCTCTACAATTTACTTTTTAATCTTTTATGATCATATGAAACATAAAACATGCTAATTTCAAGGTTGTTAACATCACTATTGAAATGTTTTAATTTTTTGACCTTTCAAACATTAAAAAGTATATCATTAAATTAATTATGTAATTGCATAAAAATTAAAAGCATCATGAATTAATTATGTAACCACATAAGTCAAATATAATTCTATCAAGAAATTAATATCAAATAGATAATATAATGACATAACTTATACATTTCAATGTCATTGATCTTCTTCTTCATCCAACTCTTTATCTATATCATCTGATCCAGATTTGACATTGTAAGGATTGGTCATATCATCATCATTGTCATCAATATCAGTTTCAATAATGTCATCATCCACACGGATATCATCTTCATGAACATTAACTCCTACATCATCATGATCTAGTTCCTCCTCTTCGACATCTTCGTCAAGGACATCATCAACTAACTGTTGATCCTGATCATCATCTACATCATCTTCTAGTTCTTCGATATCTTCTTCTTCCACCACATTATACTTTGCTAGCCTTCCTCTTGGATCATGTCTAAGAACAAATGACCAACCCGGTTTACCTGGAATCTCTGAGTAAAATACCTGCTCACATTGGCTTGGAAGAACATAGGGCTCATTTCTAGCTCACTCGATCAACCTTGTATTAACCATGGTAAATCCATTATCATGTTCAATAACAATTCTCTCAGGATTATTTTCATTCAATCGTAGCCTGTACAATAGGATGGCAAACAAAATCAATTTCAAGGACTTAAAGTCACACTCAAGTATATCATCCAAAATCCTATAGTATCAATTTTTTGAGAATTCTGATGTATGTCGCTTCTAGATGAAACATTGGTCACCTGAAAGACTGTAGTTATACCAGAATCACAAGTTTTCTTCATGTCATCCAACATTTTGATTCAAAATTTATGACTATTGCACCACATAGCCTTGTGGTGTTTCACCTGCAATATGTCAAACATGTAAAAATTATTGCAATATCGTCAGTTGATAAACATATTTATTCTTGGCCGAATTATGCAAAGAAAACAATCTCAAGATACATATACATCAATATACTTGAAAATAATTAAATAATATGGGTGATTAATATATTTATACGTACATGTTTATCTCTTAAACCATATGCTAAATCAATTTCCCTTTGTGTAACATTGGAATCTCCATTACGATGAGCTTCTTTAACCAATGAAGCCACACCTTCCCATGTTAATGTGCGACCAATTGTTGACATCGTTCAATCCATACCATCATCCAATCAAGATTGTTGGCGATGTACAAATGTAGTCCATCCCACTCTCGACCAACTGTACCAAAAAATTGAAATTCACAAACAACGTATAATTAGTTAAATACCACAATATATGACCTTAATTTATAATTGATGTATATTGAAGATTAAAAATTAAATAAGTACAATATACATAAAAACCATATGTAAAATGTATTCCAATTAATCTCCATGACCATCTTATAATTACCTCTCACTTTCCTCAATCTACCTTTCCCCAACAGGTACTCCCCTTTGAAATTGTTAATGGAGTTGGGATCCCAAATGCAATCTACATGGATATTTGCTACAAACTTAGGAAGATATTCACTAATGTACACCATGGTTTGGTATACCATATATCCCTCCACCATACAACCCTTAGGATGTGCTCTTTTTCTAACCAAAGCCTCCAAAAATTTCAAGTGCCTCTCAACCATCTACATTGACCTTGTGTGTACAGGTCCACACAATTCAATCTCCTCAGCTTGGTGTATTAGGTAGTGTTCTTGTGCATTGAAAAATGTTGAAGGTAGACAATTTTTCATTTCACACATTACACGAGAAATTTTTCTCTTCCAATAATTTATATCTTCTTTATGGATTTCTTTAGATGACAACCATCTACAAGTGATTCAAGGTGCAAATATATTAACGAGATTTAACAAAAATATACAATATATTACATAACAAGTAAAATGCTTAATTATAAGATGGCAATACAGCAGATTGAACAAATCCCGATTACTTTCATGTATTTTTCAAGATCATATATAACTTGTAACATTGTTGTCAGGATTTTCTGAGAGATAGAGGTAGAATGTACTACAACAAATATAAAATGATCTTTTCATTATTTTTCCAAAGTAGTAAAACACAATACACTGAAAAAATACGCCATTATATAAGAGATAATATATAATATACTACCGAGAATAATTAAAGTTAATGAAGGTATGTGCAATCATGCTTTCATCCCCTAGCAAATTCACCTTTCTTTGTTATTATATTGTTTATGTTCGCAGCAAATCCTGTGGGAAATTGAATTTTTTGTATGACTTCTTTTATAGCATTGCTTTGCTGCTCTGTTAATAACCAAGGAAGGGAACTTATATTAATTTGATCTCCATCTCTATTTAATTGAATGACATTTTTCATTGCACGATTCACTTCCTGAATGTCAATACAAATTTTGACAATTTTTTCTTTATCATGCCTTCCATCCAATATTTTCCATAACGTTTATGTTATATTCTTTCCGATATGCATTGTATCAAAAAATGCACAATTTGTAGCTGCTCATAGTAGGGCGACCTACTAAATTGTCTGGGATAACTTTTCAATCCCTGTGGAAGCTGACCAGTAATGCCTTGACGACCTTCATGAAGCATATAAGTTAAAAAAATTAGCTGTGACAATCATTGTCAATTACAACATGAGTAAACACAACACAATATAAAAATATAAATTCAAAACATATCATATATGATAGATAAACAATTTGATCTAATGTATAACCTTGATGATTAATTCTATTATATTCCAACTTCCATAGGCGAGGCGTAATTATTTGTGGTTTTGATGTAGTCTCTTCTTTTCCATTGAAAAGATGTTTTTCAATAGTTCGATATTTATGATTTCTATGAGGAAGTTCCTATACTCTTCAAACACTTTCTTTCCCAAACTTGTTGAATGATGAGATTTCATCTTTGGACCAAAAAGTGGACATACAAATTTTCCCTTTGTTTGAAGACCTGGAAGATGATATATAATTGGATTAAATATGTCAATTTTTTTCATTATATATAATGAATAGATTATTTTAAAAACATGCATGATATCTACTTCATCAAATTTAATATTGTTAAAGTACAGTCAAATGTTATAACATACCAAAAAAATGTGTTAGCCCTGGGGCATCATGAATTGTCCATACAAGCATTGCATGGAATTGAAATTGTTTGTCCTATTGGTCTGGAGACGCCATACATAGTGATGCCATTCCATAACTTTAGTAACTTGTCAATAAGAGGCTTGATATATACATTCATATCTTTAACTTGTTACTTATGTAGTTGAATCAACATAAACATTACATAATTATTATAACCATTTTACTACAATATATATAAATTAATGTACATGACTATTGAATGAAAAAAATATAAGTCATTATGCAACAAATAAGACAAATGAGATGCTACTACGTTAAAGAAAAAATGATGTAAACAAATACCTGGAACAATCATTGACAACATTATGTGCTCCCTCTTTATTGACATCCATTGAGGAATGTTATTGTTGATAACAAAAAATAGGCCACACTGAAAATAGATTCCAGTTTCCAAATGGATTGACATCGTCACTCCCAATGAGCCTAAGATTACGAGGTTCTTCTTTAAAGGTGGCCATTTTTCCTCCATGTCCCTAAACGTAGAACCATCCAGAGGGCATTCAAGAATGTCATCTCCACTTCTATTCTATGCATGGTAATCCATCAATTGCACTAAGATTTTGACCCTAAATAATTGTTGCATACATGGAATAATGGGAATATAACGAAGAACCTTGCAAGGAACCTTTTTTCTTAGTTGATCTGTTCGATATCTAATGATATGACATTTTATTGCAAATCTTTATTGTTTATGATATATAATATGACCATTGGGATATGCATCTATTGCTTGATACTCCATTTCGATATCTTTCATAATGCTAGATAAATCTCAGTATGAGCGAGGTAAAATATTTGATGGTGGTAACAAAAATTCACCAATCAATCTACAACAAAAAATAATTTGTTCATATAAAGAATATTAATGGTACATATTTCATCCTTTATTTACTAGTGATGAACTAACAACAATTAAAATAAATGAAAAAAGATGACATATATGACATACCTTAAAATCTATGAGATTGCTATGTTTGATAAACCATTCATAACCTTAAAGTTCAACAGCAACAATACAACAAAGAGAAGAGTTGTTTCAAAGCCTTCATAAAGGGGCTCATATGCCTTGTTAAGTACAAGTAAATCATGAATATCATCAAAGTCATCTTGATCATCATGATCACCTCTGCCACTAAATGTGGCATGGATCAATGTATTCGTACCATCATCTTCAACTGTGTTTTCTGGTGCATGATCATCTTCTTCCATATGATCATTAACTTCATCTTCGATATTCACAGCTCCATGTTCATCGCTTGCAAAACCACATTCTCGGGCCGTGATAATCCATATCATCTGCCCTAGGGTGCCCCACCTTTATAATAATGATAGACACAAATAAACCATGATCATGATCAAGTGATTATATATATATATATATATAAATGTTAAAACAATATAAACATTTACAAATTCAATCAATATAAACACATATAATGAACAACTTACTAATGGATGATAATCATGCCCCTTCAATGTGATCATGTGCCTACAATGTTTATTGTTGTGATTAAAATTCATCTCGTCTTTAAGCCCTTGCAATTATTGCAAGGACAATAACATTTCCCATCACCCTTTCTTTTCAATCTAGCCCTACAATCATCAAGTGTCTCTTCATTTTGTTCGACTAATATTATCTAACATAATTTTTCTTTTACCAAGCTTGACTATTTAGATCTTCAAAAATATCAAACTCACACTCCAATAATTTTTATTCATAGACAGGTAACAAAATCTAATAATTCTGATATTTTACACCAAAAAAATTTGGCATGCAACCACCCCTGCAAAAGAGAAGATAGTATGAAGTTAATGACCCCAAAAAACACTTTAAAATGCTAATTCAAAACTTATTAAATTCTGATTTTACTATGATTTCCAACTGTTAAGACTCCTAAAATCAGAATATTGAACTTGATCACAAAATTCCTACAACAATGGAGGTAGCGAGCTAGTAAGAGCAAGTGACCCATTCCTAAGGAGCAATGAGTCAGAATCATCATTGCTAATGTCAATACAGATTTATCCTTTTAGTTAAAGATGCAATGTGTCATTTCTTATGACAAGCTTATCCCTAGGGCCCTCAACATTGAGAGAGCCCTAATAAAAAAAAATAGAAGCATTGGTAAGAGCATGATTAGGGTACAAACCCTAGGCTTCAATAGAAACATAAACAATAACTATAGTGGATTGGTGAGGTTGCAATACTAGAAAGATTGAGACATTGTAGGTAATAACATCTTGCAATCTAAAGATTGTAGCCAATAACAAGCACACTATGTAGCTTACTGACATTTGTAAATGCAATCTATAGTAAGAAGAATGACAGTCACTTGAGATGTGACAGTCAAAAATAGGCTAAGCAGTGACAAGATAATAAAGCTCAAACCTTGCATAGTAAAGTTGAGATTTTAACAGTGAGTTTCCTTACCCCCTTGCTGACCATAAGGTTTTTTCAAATTCTTTTGGTAGTGTTAGACAAGGCAAATGAAATCAGGGAATGACTGTCCAAATGAAGTAACAGAGGTAATCATAGGTTCAATGTTTCTTCTCAGCCATTAATATTGTATAATGGAGGTAGTGGATTGCATGTTTAAGCAGTGTTTTGAGACTCACCAAAGATGGGAAAATAGTGAATAATACTTTGTGGACTGTGAAGTAGTGTCAATAAGGTTGAAGGATCTTAAGAACTACAATACCATGAAACAATGAGTCCCCTGTAGTAAGTAGGTAGCCTATAGGGCATAGTTTGATTTTATAGAAGGATGCTCATGAAAGGAATCTTCAAGTGATAGTGAGTGAGTTGTTTGAGATTGCAGCTGAGGGTGCAATGCCTAGTCTTAAAGGAAGTTAGCAAAGTAGTAAATGTGCAAGAAAATCAAATCGTACACAACAAACAATTCACAATGTTATCTTCCATAATGCCTTGAGTTTGAAGACACAAATCTCATTGTATCTTCATGATGAAAGTGGTGAGCTTAATGTTCAATCACTGGAAACCATGATTTTAAAACATGCTATTGTGCTTATGGAGGCAACATTTTAAGCAAGGAAGTGAGTGGTGGTTTGGAACAATGGCAAGTATGAAGGACTCGCTTTATATGCATACTATGTAGTCTAGCTTAAGACAATGTTCTTAGAAAGAGATTGAAGGTGGATTATGGAACTCAAGGGTTACCATGAAAAGGATTAAAGCAAAGACTGAGATCTATTTAAAAGCCACGGTTATGAAGATATTAAAGATGTCACATGCAAAACCTAGTAGCTGGAGTAATGAATACAGTGCCAAAGAGGATAGTGTCTTTGGGGCAGATTTAGGAGATCTCCACATTATCTAATTACATGGAAATACATCATTTATTTATTTTTTTAATTAAAAGAAATCATTCTAAACCCTATATAGGATACATTGATACTTCAAAAGCCTCTGAAGGAATTTGAGATTATGCAAATATATGTCAAGTAACATTCATAAGGTTTAGAAAATCTTGATCACTCTCTAGAATAGCCCATTAAACATGGGTTGTGCTTGAATGCACTACATAATTGATATAACACAACCACTCTGCATATCAACCAGAGTTATAGGCTCTTTATTGCAGCAAGAGGTAATCACTCTTCAATCATGCTATAATTACATCCTATCCTGTTAAACTTGGGACAACCTGAATGCACCCAATGATGATTGACACCTACATTATACAACTTGAATTAACTACATTATATGAGTGCCTCCATTTCTATCACAACATAGCCAAATTAAACTTGGGTCACACATGAATGCATCCTATATTTGTTATAGCACAATTGTGCCACATGACCAATAGAATTATGGATCACATAATTATAGTCACAAGAATTTGTTCCTCCGTTGTGATCTTATGGTGATTCCACACAACAAAATCTGGACATGAAATTCTCAAACCCTTAACCTCTAAAAATGAAATCTGATGAGATGTTGCTTTAAAATATGATTTTCAAACCTGGAACTACAAATCTGACTTCACAATTGAATTCTGTAGAAAGACAATGACTACCCTCAACCTGGTGATATCTTCTTGAATTTTTTCTAATTTTTCCCAAGAAAATCATCCTTAGTTCTCCACAAACTGTCTCAAGTAGAGCAAAATACTATCACAATAAATTAGGCATGAACTCACTTTTCTTTATGTCGGCCACAATTTGATTTTTTTTAAATTTTCATGTTTGTCAAAAATTCGATGAAAATAATAGTTGACATTTCGACGAACCCCAGGTTTGTCAAAATTTTGATGAACGTCGGGGATAAACTTTCAAAAAGTTGGAAATTACACATCAAATTTTACAAGCACCTAACGAACATCGAATTTTACATATTTCATTGGACAGTTTCGTCATATTTTGCAGTCAAATGTATTAGTGTTTGGCTATAGGAATAGACATAGAATGGACTTCCAGTGGCTACGATCATGACTAAGGAATCCTCTGATGAAACCAACAAGTATTGTAGGAAAAGTTGTGCATGCATCGACCATCTCACAACATGGAATACACTCTCCAACAATCCAATCATCCTGAAACAATCTACAAAGGGCATCAGTCCCATCTTTCTTTGTAGAATCATAGATAACATCTCCAATAATGGGAAGTTGTATAATCTGCCAGACATCCTTTGGGGTGACTGTAATCTCACCGGTAGGAAGGTGAAAGGTATTGTGCTCGCTATGCCACCTCTTGGCTAGCCTTGTCAACAAACATCGATTAATCCTAATCTAGGGAATATATAAAAGAGGAGACAGTCCACAACATGTGATAATAGTCATCTCAGGTTGTCCGAATTGTGGTATAAGATAAAATGTTCAAGGGAAATGCTTCAAACTTGGAGTTTCCCCAACCACTCTTATTATCATAAAAAGATCAAAGTTAGTAATCCATGCCAATAATCAAAAACATCAAATTATCCTATCAAATCTAATTATCTCTTGGTGAGAATTTTGATCAAATCTCATGAGTGAACATCATTTAACCTTACTTATCATGAGGTCAAAAAATCATATATTTGATCAGACTAATCAGTCATATCAAACCAACAGTTGATACAATTAGAAATCAACAAAATCAAGGACAAATTGACAAAAAGTACATCAATTTGATTTGAATGTGCTAAAATAGGCATTCAAAGTGAAAAAAATGGCATGTGCCATTTCATCAACAAAAATGCTATTGTAGACGAAAAAAGTGCCATTTTATCAAAAGCACCATTCTATTTGGTCAACGCGCTAAAAATTTGGGTCAAAGCACTAAAAATTTGGGTCAAAGTGCTAAAATTTTCAACACGCTAAAACAAGACGCTTAAGCACTACACAATCTTACCTAGCCGCTAAAGTTCTCAAAGTGCTAACCTATTTGAGGGAAGCACTACACCAGTCATTCTAAGTACTAAACTTTGCAAAGCCCCAATCTATCCTAATGAAGTGCTAAAATAGAACTCCTACACACTAAAAATTTAAAAGTGCTAAAACAGTGACTAAAAGTGCTACAACAAAAAATCAAAGCGCTAAAAGAATTTGAAAAATAAGAAAACCAAAAATACACAAAAAATGAGGAAAATGCACAAAAACCGAGGGGAAAAAGGGTACATACCGAATGTTCATACGCGAACGGTTTTTGATGATGTTTTACATGCTCGAAATGATGGGTATGGTAAGGAATTGGCATTGCTCCAAAGTCATAAAAAAATGTTGTTTCACAAAATTTACAAAATGTCAAATGCACAAATGAACTTGAAAAGGACCCTTTTGACCTTTTAATAGGTTATTAGAGATGGGATGTTGTGAGGTTGTTTAAATTTATTTTTGAGAGATTAATTCAAAAACATCCTAGGGAACTTTTTACATCAATTATCGGGAGATAAATTTTAGTCAACACTGATATTCATCGACCCTACTTCAAAATCATCAAAAAAATCATAAAAATTTGAAAATTCCAAAAAATAAAACAAAATAAAAAAATCATCAGTTTATCTCCCAAGGGGGCATATATCCATCAATCATCTAAAAATCATGTATGAGGCACACTAAAAATTTATGTCAATACTAGTAGCAATAGCACAATTTTTTTTTGAAGCAATGTGTAAACACATCACTTCAAAGAGGGGCAAAATGTATACACCTAAAAATGGTCTGGAGAATATAATTAGTCAAATATGAATTATTTAATTAATTAATCCTAAATTCATCTACTTAGTAAATAAATAGAAATATTTATTTATATTAAGTTACTATTAATTCTTCTATTTTATCATTTTTTTTCTTAATTAAATAAACAAAATCAAATACTTTGCTTTATTTAATTATTATCATTATTATTTCTTCTATACTTTATCCATTAATTCTATCTTAAATTAAATACACAACTTCAAATATTTGTGTTATTTAATTATCTTATCATATTTCCTCTTAATTAAATAAAGATATCCTAAAGTTTTACTTAATTATCATATTCCTCTTTATTAAATAAACAAATACCAAATATTTGTTTTATTTAATTAAATATTCCTATTTTGCTAATTTGAATAAATAAAAAATATTCAAATAAAGGCATAAATCAATATTCCTCTATTCACTCACCAATAAAATTAGATTTTTAAATCTAATTAATGCAACTGGCATTCACAGGAAAGCCTCAAGGACAAACTTGCAGTTAATCCTCTTCAATCTTCTTACTTTGATCTTTCCTATCATCTTGCTTGGTGTTTTCATGGGGAGGAACAATCCCCATGATCAGCTCCAACTTCTCAATCTCTTACTATTCAAATCTCCAAATTGAATCTCAGCCTTTGTTGTGGTGTTTCAGTGCAAATGTATTATCGTAAATCTATAAATAGAACTTTTTTTCCTAGGAAATGGATCCTGAATCTTTGTGCAAGCTTATTTTGAAACATTCACAACATTCAATCAATCATATCAATAGCAATAGCAATAGCATTTAGCATTAATAACAATCATAGGCATTAGTAGAATTCACACCACAACAACATCATAGTTTTTACTGTAGCTTTCATCCATCAGGCTTCATTTACAGTAACATCATAGATTTTAGTTTCATTATCAATCATCACAATCATTGCATTTAGCATCAATTCCATTCTCTATATAGGCATTTTAACAGTTATGGTACTCACAAATCTGAGAGCCCTCTATAACTTGATAAATCTTTGGAGATAGGAGACAATGAGATACTTTCAAGCTTTATGTACTTTTTAAATTAGTTTAATCCATGTTAAATCTTGATACAATATTTCATTAAGAAATATTTTAGTTTGTTTACTTATTTACTTATTCCACACTTTTTTGTTGCCCACCGTGGGGCCTAACCCCATGTTTTTAACAATTGTTTTTGAAAATATTTCATATAGGAATCAAGTGTGTAACTTTTTTAGCATGATCAAAAGATTCTATAGTGCTTTTGAGCCAAACTATAGCACTTTATCTCATTTTAGCACTTTTGACAAAACCTATAGCCCTTTGGAGGACTGTTTTAGCGCTTCGACTAAAGACTTTCAAAACAATCCAATTGTCAAATTTCAAAGTTGTTTCAGTGCATCTGAAGATTTCTATAATGCTTCTAAAGGAATTTATAGTGCTTTTGGAACTTTCTATAGCATGTTGGATCATTTCTATAGTGCTTTGGAACATTTCTATAACACCTTTGTAAATTGTTATCTAGATCTGACAAGACTGCGACTAGTAACTTCATTTCTTTAGTTGGTTTAAAATTTATCAATCCTATGGTAGTCACTTTTTCAATTTGGTTTAAAATTTATCAATCTAGGGTAGTCACCAAAATTTTCAAATTGGAATTAAAAGTGAAAACCTTGTCTTTTTGTGAAGCAACATATTCACTGTGAAGCAACATTCACACTAGATAGAAAATTGTCATTTGGGCTCTAAAAAATTGAACAAGTTGATTTTTGTGTTTGTAGGGTTGATAGGCATATGCTCTCCCTTTAATTGGGTGATCCAAAAAGCCTAAATCATCCTTTATTTTATGCATTTTCAAGATTTATTACATCCTTTAGAAGGCCTTCCATAGTGGGAAAAAGTACTCACCTTATAGGAACGACCTAAGTGGGTAACAACCAAATCTAGGTTTTCCACCCCACTTTAAAATTTAAAGAAAATTTGGGGAAACCCACCTTTTCCAGAAATGTGCAAGTTAACCATCCCCAAAACCTTTGTTCTAAAGGTTGGGAGGTCTCTTGAGGGAGTTTATCACTTGTCTCTCCCAATAGAAACCCTTTTCTAAGAACCATAGTGTAGTATCCAACTGAGTCAGTAATCAAACATTGTAATACTCGTAGTGAAAGGAGAGGGAAGAATCTAACCCCAAGACACTCAGCATATAATTTCCAAGGACTACTTACTTAGGGGATTGAGCAATATAACTTTGAGTACACACCTGGAAAAGAAAAAAACATGGGCACCCTCTAGGGGATGACATGGTTGTGTGATTTGACACAATTTTAAGTTGTGGGATGTTGAGTATAATGATGACCTTTTGACTATTAAGAGTAAGTCTGTCTAAAGTGATTTATTGTTATCAAACTAGTGAAAATAGGACCATACATGGTTCTTTGAACATACACTATTTGTTTAGACTATAGCTCTTTAAAACAATTATCTACATTCAATTGTTGTGTATTTCAAAAAATCATTAACATCTAGATAAAAGATCATCCTGAAAAATACAACTTGGAAAAAATCAAACTGAGAAACATATTATTAGGGATTGGAAAACCATAAAAATTTTCAAAAGATCCCTCACCAAAAGAATAAAAAAACCCAAGAAACCACTTAGTTACAATTTTTTTTTGAAAAGAAGACATTTCTTGTATCAAAGTAGGAAGATTTTACTTCATCATAGAACTTTCATCCATAGGTTTCACGATTTATCTATGGGTTACACTGATGATTATGCTTTAGATCCTTTATATTCACAAGCCTATTTTCAGGGAAGATCTCTGTCATAGGAACCTAACCATAGTCAACCTATTCATCCATCTTTCATCTCACAACCCACCATAGAATACTCTAACAAACCTGATTAGTTTTTACAATAGATAAAACTTGGAAACATTAGGTTTTCATCCAAAATCAAGGAGTTTCCACCACACCTTATGACCATTTGGTGACCTATAGATCCTATCCAGTAGCCAGGCCTTACAACACCTATTATACAACCTAGCCTTACTCACATTGAAAGTGCTCAAACTAACATTATCAATATTTTAAGAAAATTCATTTTTGAAGAAATAAAACACCCCATCAATTTCTCATAGCATCCATCACCTTGAATGAAGAAGAAGAAAAGGAAAACATAGCAGTAGGAAGACCCATGTTACTGCCTCTTGATTGGAAATAAGTAGTGAATGACATTATGTTAAAGTGTAGAAAACACCATACAACATACCTTATGACCATTTGGCAACCTAAAACTCCTATTCAACAACCAAGGATAACCACACCAATATTTTAGCATGGTAACATACACATTGAAGGTACCCAAACCAACATCATCAACAACTTGAGAACTTACATTTTTGAGAAGAACAAAACATCCCATTAATTTCTCACATCCATAGTCTTAGACAAATAAGAAGAGAAAGTAGACATACCAACTGCAAGACTTGTGTTACCACCCCCTGCTTGGCAATAAACAAAATAGTACATCTACCGTTTGTTTTAGTGCTTATGTTGTCTTCTTCAATGCTTTTTTTGTCTATTTCAGCACTTCTTCCTTTTGTTCCAGTGCTTTTGCCATCTTTTTTAGCGCTTCTTTCACATATTATAGCGCTTCTGTCAGCTTCAAACATTACCAATATTTACCAGTCTTGTAGTGCATTAGTGGGATATTTTAGTGATTCTAATAGGTTTGACAGTGCTTTGACCAAATATTTTAGCACTTTTTCCTTCTATTTGAGCACTTCTACCCTTTGTATTAGCGCTTCTAAAAAACTGAAAAAAATAGAGACCTCTGAGAAACATCTGTCAGATTTGTTGCCATCACAAACATAGGTTTTTACCTGTCAGAAATATTTTACAGTTCAAACAGAGTCTTAAAAACCTAAAACAAAATAATTTTTTATAAGTCAATTTATTTCAAACATAAAACCTAGATCTTACAATACACAAAGTGTCCTTTACCAACACAAATATGGATTATTGAGTCAAGTTTCATCATCAAGATTCTAACATCTTACCATCACGAAACAAAAACTCAAGTAATCAATTTTTTGAACTTAGCCTCATCAATAGAATACATTATTCTATTTAGTTTCATTAAAATCAAATTGACACTAATCACAACATAGAAGATCCAAGTTTAGTGATAACAACAAAAACTTGTATGTCAATCTTGACAAGGTTGCAAAGACAAAAACTTAGAGAAAAGAAAATTGAAAATCCAAACATGACTGAAGAAAACCCTTTTTTTCTGATTTTGACAACAAGATACCAATGAAATAACACAAGAAGATATACAACATGCCCAACAGGATCCAAGCTTTCATAAATTCATGGAAAAGGTCTTAGAACAAGACATGGAGAAGTATCTCTTGATGTTAGTGGAGTTAGGCACAAAACTACCAAAGGATTTTGATATGAATTGATTGAAAGAAACACCAAGAACAAATGAAATAGAACCACCCAACACACAAGATATAGATCAAGTGGTTGCTTTAACAACACAAATGCAGACTTTGTAGGAACAAATTCAAAATATGAAAACAAGAGCCATAAATAAATACTTATTAAAGGACATTTGTACTTACCCTTTTCATCCAAGTGTGGATATGATATCCTTCCCAAGGCATTTTGAGTTTCCTAAATATGATAAATACAATGGAAAATCAGACCTGATTGACCATGTACGAGAATTCAGAACAATGAGCCTCGAGTTTGCACAAGGAGATACATACCTCATGAGGTTATTTCCTAGGATTTGGGAGCCCATGATATGGAATGTTTCTCCAAATTGCAACCAGGGATTCGATCTTTCAAAGAAATGGTCAACAAATTCATTTCTCAAATTTCCTTCAACATAACACATGATGTAACCTTAAAATATTTGTATAACCTAAAACAAAAAAGGGGGAGGCATTCTTGTCATTCTTTTAATGTTGGAGAAATTTTTTTGCTAGATATCCTCAATATATACCTGAAGAGGAGAAGATTGAACTATTTATCTATAATTTAAATGGGGACATGAGTTATAGACTCGAACTGTAATGTCCCCCAACCTTTGAAAAAATGTCCCCCAACCTTTGAAAAAATAATTGAGAATGGGCTTAAAATCGAAGAAGCCCTAGTCAAATGAGGAGTGATTAAGCACTACAGTGAAACATTCAACAACACAAATCACTATGGAAACAACGACAAGCCAATATTTTGGTAGAAAAATAAAAATACTGGAAGCAATGAAGCTGCACCTAACAATACAAAACCAGTATTTAATTTGACAACATCAATTGTAAAAAAAAAATCAAAATGAAAACTTGAATAATAATCAAAACACTACTCAAAACAATAATACCAACAATGGAGAATCTTGATCATCATATCAAAGACAATCCAACCAACAAAGATTCACCCCATTAGGAAAAATGTTGGAATCCACAATGAGAGAGCTCATTGCAAATAGACTTATAACATTACCAAAAGCACGAAATTGGGAGCTAAAGGTGAAACCATCCTAGTGGAACAATGAAAATTATTGCAAATTTCATAAGAATAAGGGACATAAAACAAATGACTTTCTGCAATTAAAACATTTGATATTGGACTTAATCGAAAAAAATAAGGTGTTTTTCGAAGGGCATCAAACAAACAATTTGATCACACAAAATTTACCAATCCATTACCCAACTATGAAAAAGGAGAGCTCTCTTCAAGTGGTAAAGGAAAAAGTATAAACTATGTCTATGAAACCACCATTCTTTTCCTTTTGGAGGTTGATAAAAATGACATTGATAATCAAACAAATGGCACAAACATCAATCACATTGAATCCTTGAACATGATACCAAGCACAAACACATTTGACAATCAAATCAATGTCCTAAAGATCAGGGAAACACAAGACCATCAACAAGTCAATATCACAAGGGGGTAGTCCAAAGTAATATTGAAAGGAATTTTCTCCAAAACCACTACTCCCCTAGCACATCAATACAACATCGTAGACCAATTATAAAAAATACCCACACAAATATCCATTCTATAACTTCTCAAAATTTTACCATCACATAAAGAAGTTCTGGAACAAGATCTAGTAGCTACAATGGTCTCCAATAATTTGGATGTTTGTCAATTCCAAGCCATGGTGGGACATCTTACCACATCGCATTGTCTATCATTCTCTAAACAAGATGATGTGTATTTAAATCACCCACATAATGCAGCCTTGCATATATAAGTACTAATCCATAAACATCGCGTCAAGCATGTCTTAATAGATGGAGGAGCTGAGTTGAATATTTGTACTTTGAAACTGATTCATGCACTAGGCTATTCTGACAACGCTATTGATTCCAAAAGGAAGATAACAATAAAGGCATATGATGAAGAGGAAAGGTCTTACAAAGGGCTGATTATACTTCCAATTCAAGTAGGACCAATTTTCAAAAACATTGTTTGTCAAGTGTTGGACAAGGATCTAACATACATCATACTATTGGGTCATCCATCAATCCATGAAATGCAAGTGGTAGCTTCAACATACCATCAATGTCTAAAATTTCTAGTAAATGGACAGAAGGTCGCCATATTAGCTGACAACAATAATCCACAAACTTGTAACATTTTGAAAACCAATTAGGATACATTGGTAGCCCACAACAAATAAGTCGACACCTCCACTTCATCTAGTGGTAAAAGAATAACCAATTTCATATCTAAATGGGTTGAGAAGAAGGATCAGGTAAAGGAAACAACTTTGGTAGAAACAACTATATCAAACATGGAAGGTCCTATGAACAAATTATTACAACAATTTTCAGACAAGGTTTAGTTAAAAGACAAAGGCTTAGGAGAATATTCCCTTGAGCAATATTTGTGTTGATCACAATTTCTACCCTCACCAAAATAATATGTACAACCCATATCAAACACATCGATTTCATCACAACCCATCACAACTCTAAATGAAAGGTTTATAAAAGTAGGTACCCTTGAATATGAGTTAGAGAAGAAAACCATTCTCAATTGGCTATATAAGGATGAAGAAGCCTCAACCTCAATGGATATCAGCATCAAAACAAATTAGTATGGAAAAGGGAAGGTTATTTTAGAAAAAAATGGGCTATGAAGGCCAAGGACCAATTGGAAAGAGAAAGGACAATATTATTGAGCTTATTCAACCTCTAACACTACAGCCTAAAGATAAAATAGGATTAGGCTACATAGGTGAAAAAAAGATGAAGAAACTCAGAAAGTGATAGAAATAATTCTACAAATGAGAAATGGTTCCAACATAGATTCCAACAATTATGAATGGTATCATCTATTTGCTACATCCTATACTAACAAACAAATTTATGTTATCCAAGCATATACACCCTTACAAGAGGATGGAAAAAGTTTAGGAAATAGACCATTTATGGTGGGATCAACAAATATCAATGACTCATGCGAGGAAAATTAGACATCAAGTGAGGAAAACAACTTGGAGGTGAGTACTATCATAGACCTTGACCTTCCTATTGACAACTTTGGCCACCTAGCCATCAGAAAACTTACAACCATCGACCTTATTCAACCTGATGACTTATTACCCTTAAGACATCTTGAACTTATTGATTGGGAACCCACTAAACCTATTCATTTACCAGTCTTCTCAAATGATGATGCCATCATCAACTATCTTTGAAGTGACGAACCTGATACAAGTTCTATTTGTAACGTTCATAATGATTCTTTAAAATAGGAGGGTGTCAAATATTCTAGTTGCAAAAATGATAACAAAAAAATAGATCTAATGGTGAAAACCTGTCTAAGGTAGTATTAGACCTTGAAAAATAAAAAAATAAAGAACATATCCAACAGTGAAAACCTTTCTGAGGCATTGAAGGATGGAAAATTTGACACCCTCCTAGAGCATTACCATGATAGGTCATTAGTACTGGTAGAAACGACAAAGTCTATTAATCTAGGAACAACTAAAAAGATAAAGATTCTACATCTGGTAGCATTTATGACAGAATAGGAGAAGCCTGCATTCGCTAAATTCTTTGAGGAGTGAAATGTCAATTTGTCTTGGTCTTATTCTGACAAGCCAAGATTGGATCTAGATATCATGATGCATCATTTGTCTCTACCACAAAAAATCAAGCTAGTCAAACAAAAGTTAAGAAAGATGCATCCCCACATCGCCCTGATGGTTAAAGCGGAGTTGAAGAAGTTATTGGATGCAGGATCTATCAGGTCCATAGATTATGAAAAATGGATCTCAAAAATTGTACCAGTATCCAGACATGATAATATAGCATTATAATATGCATTAATTTCAAGGATTTAAACAAGGCATGCCCAAAGGATGATTTTTCTTTACCCAACATTGATATAATTGTTGATCTAATGGAAGGACATGCCATTTTATCTTTAATGGATGGATTCTTAGGCTACAACCAAATAAAGATAGAACCTAAAGATCAAGAAAAGACAACATTCACTTGTCATTGGGGTACATTCTGTTGGAATGTCATGCCTTTCAGATTAAAGAATGTAGGTGCAACATACTAGAGGGTGATGACCGCTATATTCCATGACATGATGCATATTTTCATGGAAGATTATGTGGATGACATCTTATCAAAATCATACACTAGGGACATATTTTCATGGAATATTATGATGCATATTTTCATGGAGGGACATCTGGAAATCCTCGAAAAAATCTTTAATAGACTAGAAAAATTCAACATCAGGTTGAACCCTAAAAAGTGTGTGTTTGGGGTAACATTAGTCAAACTCCTTGGTTAGATAGTGTCAGAGAGAGGAATTGAAGTGGATCCAGCTAAGGTCAAGGTGATAATGGAGATACACTAGCCTAAAAACATTAGTTAATTATAGTCTCTACAAGGCAGGTTACAATCCATCAGGAGATTTATCTCCCAATTGGCAGACAAAAGCCACCCATTTAATCATTTACTTCATAAAAATATGTCATTAAAATGGGATCATGATTGTGAAAAAAAATTCAACTAGATAAAGCAATACTTGATGTCACCTCCAATACTCATGCCACCTATAGCAGATAGATCATTATTATTGTATATTGCAACAACTAAAATATCTTTAGGAGCCCTATTGGCACAAGAGGATTCTGAAGGAAAAGAACAAGCTATCTACTACATCAGCAAGAATCTTAATGAATATGAAATAAACTACACGTCCATATAAAAGTATTCTTTGGAAATGGTCTTTGCAACCCAGTAGTTGCAGCATTACATGTTAACTCATACAATCAGGCTAATAGTAAATATAGACCCATTGAAATATCTACTCAATACAACTGCTCTAACAGGGAGGTTGGAAAAATGGGTCATGATCTTAAGCAAGTTTGACATCAAATATGTCAATTGAAAATCCATCAAAGGACAACTAATATCAGATAAACTAGTTGAAGCTCCATTATAGGATCATCATCCAATGCACATTGAATTTCCAGATGTGAACATTCTGAATATCATGACATAAAAATGGAGGATTTATTTTGATGGATTATACACACAAAGAGGGTCTAGTGTGGGAATTTTATTTGTCAAAACTCAAGGACACACCATCCCAAGATCCTATAGGTTAATGTTTCCATGCACCAATAATAGCACTGAGTATGAAGCATTGATTATAGGCATCAAAGTAGCTATGTAATGGAAAGTCATATAAATACAAGTGTATGGAGACTCACAACTTGTCATCTACCAAGTAAATGATGATTATCACACAAAAGATGAAAAGATCATTCCATATAAGAAAATGATAGATGATATTAAAAAGTATTTCATTGACATCAAGTTATAGCAAATACCAAGGATATAGAACAAAGCTGCAAATGCCATGATGGCAATTACTTCCCTCTTGCAATTACTAGAAAATAAAGATCGTTATGATTTTATGGTAGAAGTATCTAACCCTACATATGAAAATATTGATTCATAGACCATATGCCAAATAATCAACACTGAAACCTCACAATATGGAGAAATCTATACTTACCTTAAGGATAATATCCTTCCCCCTGCTCTATCTAGAAACCAAAAGCATAACTTTATCCGTCAAACTACAAGACATACATTAATTGTTGATATCCTATATTGTCGAGGTCTAGATGGAACACTTCTTTGGTGCCTATAACATCATGAATCTAAAACATCCTTACGAGAGGTCCATGAAGATATTTTTGGAACCCATTCAAGTGGGATGACCCTAGCTAAGAAACTCATCCGTTTGGGATATTACTAGCCAAATATGGAAAGGGAGTCTTATCAATTTGTTAAAAAGTGTTAGAAATGCTAGATTCATGGTAATCTAATCCATGCACAAGCACAAGAGTTACAACCTTTCACATCAACATGGCCCTTTTTTCAGTGGGGACTAGACTTGGTAGGAAAAGTAAATCCTTCTTCATTTAATGGGCAAAATTTCATCATCACTACATTGGAGTATTTTAAAAAATGGATAGAAGCAATTCCTTTTACAAGTGCCATTGGAAAGCATATCTCATCTTTTATACTCAAATACCTCATATGTCAGTATGGGGTACCCCAATCCAATGTCACAGACAATGGTAGGCCTTTTAAAAACCAAGACATCTAGGCATTATGTGAACGATTCCATATCCAATATCATTTCTCAACACCATACTATCCATAGGGAAATGGCCAAGCAAAGGCCTCAAACAAGATAATTATAAAAATACTAAAGAAAATGGTAAACGATGTTGGATGTGATTGGCATGTTTAGCTAAATCCTGCACTATGGGCCTATAGAACAAGCATCAAAACACCAATAGGCACAACACCATATGCTTTGTTATATAGATCAAAGGCCATCTTACCCATTGAGGTAGAAATACCATCACTCCCAGTCTCGCTAAAAGGTATTATAATAGATAAGGACTATAGAGTTTCTAGGCTATAGGAATTGGAACTACTAGATGCATGTCATCAAGAAGTTGTCAATCATTTGACAACCTATCAAAAAATAATGTCAAGGAGCTACAATAACAAGGTAAAGCCTAGAATCTTAGAAGTTGGAGACTTGGTCTTAAAGGAAAACCCTAAAAATCAACAGGACCAGGAAAAGAAAGGGAAGTTTGAACCTAATTGGCTAGGACCCTTTGTCATCATAGTAGTATATGGATCAGGAGCATATCAATTATCTACAATTGAAGTGGATCAGTATGATGAACCTATCAACAATATCCATCTCAAGAAATTCTACACCTAATTTATCTAGTGCATGAATTAGTTTTTGAAATTTGGTTACCTTGATGAAAAATTGGTCAATAGGCATCCTGGTGACAAAAAAACAAAAAATACAAAAAAAAAATTAGAAAAATAGAAAATACAAAAGAATAAAAAAATGGAAAAATACAAAAAAAATCAAAAAGACTGAAAAGTGCAATAAAACCATATGGTGAAAACCTAGAAACTAGCACTATTTTTTATTCAAATCAGCTTTTCCATATATTTGGACACATGTCATGATCTTCATTTTAACCACCATTATACATCCATTATCATGTCAATACAAGTGCTCATGTCTCACCATGGCTTGGGGGTAATAGCCTAAAATAACTGGGGGCAGTAAAACATCAAGCTTAATCAATGGGAAAATAGCAGGAAGGAAAACTCAATGAAAACAATGATCGAAATACAACCCAACATGAAACATCAATCACCATCAGAAATACATCAGACATCCATATCATAATAGAAAATCAAAAAACAAGTCAAAAATTCAGTATCAAAATCCAAAAACACAAGTCTTTGTCAGTCAAACTATGTGGTCTTTGCGTGTATAACATAGGCAAGGCTCATCTTTCATCAACCCACGAGGCCCCTAGGATAGGTCTTTAGGTTAGGTTCAATCCAAAACCATAGAAAATCACAAAAAAATCATAAAATCAAGATGGATGATCTAATCTAAATAATGATTGAAATACTTTAAACAAATGGGATATGTTGTACTTTGATCAATTATTATCATTTCTTTGGAGAAAAACTCGATGATGTATTGAACTAGAGAAGCAAGGAAGGAGAATGGTATTTTATTTATATGTTGTTTTTGAATTAATCATAATTACCATGTGAATTGTCACAGGAAGTGCTCTACAAAGTATCATGGATGAAATTCCAATTCACATAGGAAAGTAATTAATTCTTGTTTGCTTTATGTAAGAAATTCTTAGGTCATCTCGGTTTAATTATACCTAGATGCTTGTGTTCACTTGCAATATCAAAAATCACGGAAGTAGTACTCAGGTCATCATTGGTCTACATTATACCCTTGTCGCTTCTACTTATTTTTAACATTTTAAAATCTCTATGATGATACAAAGCACAAAAGTACTGTTAAAATGCCAATATTTTTGCATGCAAATTTACATGGTAATATTAGATTCAATTCATAATAGTTTTTGCATTTTTAAAGTATTTGTTACAAAATGGATGAATCATTCAAAATGATGTTATATTTTCTCGTTAAAAAGATTGAGTATACTTGACATTAACAAAAACAACATCATCATCATATAGTTTCATTATTTTATTCATTTGCATACATTAGAAAGCATTTAATCATCATTTCACATTCACACATTTGCATCAAATAATTTCACATTTATCATATCACATTTTCCATATCACATTAAATTGCATGAAGAAAATCTCAAAACTATAAATTTTTATCATATCATTTATCATTAATCCATCCATTTATTATATCATATATCATACATCATCTTCATCTACATATAAATCTATATCTTATCACATATCATAAATTAATTTATCCATTTATAATATCATGTATCTTTTATCCATTCATTTATTACATCATATATCATTTATCCATCCATTTATCATGTCATGTATCATCTATCCATCCATTTACAGTATCATATATCATTTATCCATCCATTTATTACACCATTTATCATTAATCCATCCATTTATTACATCATGTATCATTTATCCATCCATTTATTGTATCATATATAATTTATCCAACCATTTAAGACATCATATATCATACATCATTTTTTAATTTTATTACATCATCTATTTGCATTCACATCAAAATAAACATACACACATCCCATTTACATCCCACAACATGCATATACATCATAAATCCATACATTCATTATACATCATCATAAACCATAGCATATCATCATGATATAAACTACATCCATAACATAATAACAAAAAAATCATTGCATAGCATAGAGAACATGAAAGAAAATACATCCATGAGTGAATCATGTAGAACACATATGGATCAAAGAGTCTACTGCATATCATGAAGATAAAAATAATAATGTCAAGTATACAATGATGTCTAAAATGAAGAAAGATATATAACATCAAAAATGGCTATAATCGACATATACATCAACATCTCAATATACAAAGGAGGGAATCACATCTGAACTAAGTACTGTTGGATCTAGACGGTGTAGGCACAATAGGACCGGTCCCTCCACCACCACCGCTAGATGTACTAGGATCTCTAGGATCTCTCTATAGAGGTTGTGTAACACCTGCACTAACAGTCCTAGAATGTGACCTAACAGAACAAGCATAGCTGACTCTCTGCTCAGAGGGAACTGCATCATAATATCTCCCTCTATAATACTCAATCTCCTCACCAATACGAGCAACCTTTCACATATAATCTTCTAGGGAGGTACCATCTGCCAGTCTCTATAATCTCTCAGTTGTAGCCTAAGCACCCTCTGCTACAAACCTGGCAGCATCCCTCTCGGCTATCAAAGATGCAATCTAAGCCTAGGAACCAAATGTAGCTTGCCTAATAGAATCCCTCTCGAAAGTCAATACTACAATCTATGATTGTGCTATGGCTAACTAAGCCTACACTGATGCTAGAGCCTTTGTAGGTGACTGGGCCTGAGCTTGCATTTGAGCCTATCTTCTCTAGTAAACCCTTCATTTGAACAAGCTACTCCTAAATAGTCTCTAACTAAACCTAAAGGTCCACTATCTGTAGCTACTCTGAAACACCCCTCACATCCTACCTCTTACGAGGCATGGTCTCCTCCAAAAAATATAAAATAGGGCTCGACCCACCTATAACCTCTCCACTATCAAATCTATAATCTTCATCATTTCTCTCCTCTCCACTATCCTCCTCAACACTAACATCCTCCTCGACACCAACATCCTCCTCAACACTAACATCCACCTCAATCACCACACCAACATCCTTTGCCTCAACCTCCCCAACCTCCTCTCTCCTCTACCTTTGACCATGTGCAATGGGAACATCCTCCTCTATGGGTAATGGGGCATGCTCATATGGAATGGTAAGATGAGGAAAAGGATGTAAAGATAGATACTCAACATAGTCAACTGTAACTGGTGACTCAACAATATTGGGACAAATATCCTACTCAAATGGCTGCAAGGCCTGAAAATCCTAGATAGAAACACCATATGACAAACCAGGCCCTAAATCTACAAAATCTAACTAACGAAGAGCATAATGAGCAACACCCAGGGGCATACTCTAAACCATCCCATACTGTCTATACACCCATCTCATAATTTTTTTTCTAAAACTCGACGAGTATGACCAATTAAGATCATCAACTGATAGAGAAATGGTAGTTGAATATCATCATCATCCCAATGATCACAATCTAGGTAGGGACACCATGTCATAGACTCTATGCCATCAATAACTCTCCTCCAATACTCTAACTTACCCAGTCTGAACTGAGTAAGCCAGCCAGCATATATGAACACGTATGGTCTCATAGGTGGTCTCTTTCTAACTAGAACTAGATGCATGACAAATATGTGCTCCCATGCCCATACCTAAAGCAAAGTGACATTGACAAATAAAATCTAACCACTGAGATACACAAATAAATGAAAATCATGATATAAGTGGGAAAGCATATACATGCCCCAAGAAAGTATGGTTCCATGAACAACCATACTCTCTAAAACTTAGCCCCAACCAATCGAGAATCCCTTAGACCTACGATCAAGACTAAGGAATCCTTCGATGAAACTAAAAAGTATTGTAGGAAAAGTGGCACATGCATCGACTTTCTCATGCCATGGAATCCACTCTCCAGCAATCTGGTCATCCTAAAACACTCTACGGAGGGTGTAAGTCTCACCCCACTCTGTAGAATCATAAATAACATCTCCAACAATGGGAAGCTATAGAATCCTCCACACATCCTATGGGGTGACTGTAATCTCACTGGTAGGAAGGTGAAAGGTGTTGTGCTCGCTATGCCACCTCTCAGATAGCCCTTTCAACAAACATTGATTAATCCTAATCTAGGGCATATATAGAAGAGGAGATAGTCCACAACATGTGATAATAGTCGTCTTAGGTTGTGCCAATTGTGGTATAAGATCAAATGTCCAAGGGAAATGCTCTCGAACTTGGAGGTTCCCCAACCACTCCTATTATGATAAAAAGATCAAAGTCAATAATCCATGTTAATCATCAAAAACATCAAATTATCGTATCAAATATAATCAGCTCTTGGTGAGAATTTTGATCAAATCTCATGAGTGAACATCATTGAACCTGGCCTATAATGAGGTTAATCATCAGTGCATCAAATCAACCTCGCTTATCATGAGGTATGTCAATCAAACTATAATTATTCCTCACTTATCATGAGGATAATTATCATCAAATCAAAATCAGACCTTGGCTATCATGAGGTCAAAAAATCATATATTTGATTAGACTAATCAATCATATCAAACTAATAACTGATATGGTCATAAATTGACAAAATCAAGGACAAATTGATAAAAACTATATCAATTTTATTTGAATGCGCTAAAATAGGAATTCAAAGTGCTAAAAAAATGGCATGCACCATTTCATCAGACAAAAATGCTATTGTAGATGAACAAAGTGCCAATTTATCAAAAGCACCATTCTATTTGGTCAACATTCTAAAACTTTGGGTCAAAGCACTAAAATTTTCAATGTGCTAAAATAGGAGGCTTAAGTGCTATACAATCTTACCCAAGTGCGAAATTTCTCAAAGCGCTAACCTATATGAGGGAAGTTGTGCAACAATCATCCTAAGTGGTAAACTTTGCAAAGCCCTAATCTATCCTAATGAAGTGCTAAAACGAAACTCCTACGCACTAAAAATTGAAAAGCACTAAAACAGTGACTAAAAGTGCTACAATGGAAAATAAAAGTGGTAAAAGAATTTGAAAAATTAAAACAACCAAAAATACACAAAAAAAGAGGAAAATTCATGAAAACTAAGGGGGAAAAGGGCACATGTACTAGAGGTCCGTACACGGTTGGTCATTGATGATGTCATACATGCTCGAAACGATGGGTATGGTAAAGAATCGACATTGCTCCAAAGTCACAAAAAAAAGCTCTCTCAAAATTTACAGAAAGTCAAATGCACAAATGAACTTGAAAAGGACCCTTTTGACCTTTTAATAGGTTATTAAAGATGGGATTTTGTGAGGTTGTTTTAAATTTATTTTTGAGATATTAATTCAAAAAAATCCTAAGGAACTTTTTACATTATCGAGAGATAAATTTTATTCAACACTGATATTCATAGACCCTACTTCAAAATCATCAAAAAATCATAAAATTTTGAAAATTCAAAAAATAAAAATAAAAAAAAATCATCAATTTATCTCCCTAGGGGGCATATATCCATCAATCATTTGAAAATCATGTCTGGGGCACACTAAAATTTTCCATCAATACTAGCAATAGTAGCAGCCCAAAATTTTCTTTGAAGCAATGTGTAAACACATCACTTCAAAGAGGGGAAAAATGAATACACCTAAAAATGGTTTTGAGAATATAATTAGTTAAATATGAATTATTTAATTAATTAATCCTAAATTCGTCTACTTAGTAAATAAATAGAAATATTTATTTATATTAAGTTCACTATTAATTCTTCTATTTTATCATTTTTTTTTCTCTTAATTAAATAAACAAAATCAAATACTTTGTTTTATTTAATTATTATCATTATTGTTTCTTCTATACTTTATCCATTAATTATATCTTAAATTAAATACACAACTTCAAATATTTGTGTTATTTAATTATCTTATCATATTTCCTCTTAATTAATAAAGATATCCTAAAGTTTTATTTAATTATCATATTCCTCTTTATTAAATAAACAAATACCAAATATTTGTTTTATTTAATTAAATCTTCCTATTTTGCTAATTTGAATAAATAAAAAATATTCAAATAAATACATTAATCAATATTCCTCTATTCACTCACCAATAAAATTAGATTTTTAAATCTAATTAATGCAACTGGTATTCACAGGAAAGCCTCAGGGACAAACTTGTAGGAAATCCTCTTCAATCTTCTTCCTCGGATCTTTCCTATCATGTTTCCTAGTGTTTTCATGGCGAGGAAAAATCCATATGATCAGGTCCAGCTTCTCAATCTCTTACCATTCAAATCTCCAAATTGAATCTCAACCTTTGTTGTGGTTCTTCTGTGCAAATGTGTTGTCATAAATCTATAAATATAACTTCTTTTCACAAGAAATGGATCTTGAATCTTTGTGCAAACTTACTTTGTAGCATTCAAAACATTCAATCAATCATATCAATAGAAATAGCAATAGAATTTAGCATTCATAGCAATCATAGGCATCCGTAGAATTCAAATCATGAAAGAATTATAGTTTTTACTATAGCTTTCGTCCATCAGGCTTCATTTACAGTAGCATAGTGGCTTTTAGTTTCATTATCAATCATCACAATCATTTCATGTAGCATCAATTCCATTCTCTAGATAGGAATTTTAATAGTTACAGTGCTCACAAATTTGAGAGCCCTCTATAACATGATAAATCTTTGGAGATAGGAGACAATGAAACACTTTCAAGGTTTCTATACTTTTAAATTAGTTTAAATCATGTTAAATCTTGATATAATGTTTCATTAAGAAATGTTTTAGTTTGTTTACTTATTTACTTATTCCACACTTACGATAGTAACACCCATGATTGCTCAATTGAATAAATACAAGGAAATGACAATTGACTATTGTGGGAAACTTGTTGTCATCACCCTTTAACTGACTCCTATGAATGATTCCCTTGTATGATCATCTATCAATTTCCTTTACCGACTTAGCATCCACCAATTGTGTCTTGCATGACAATGTTAGTACACATAATAATTGTATATCTTAAATCACCTTAGAGAACATTCATCAACCACACACAAAATCAATATAGATAATCTACATAATATGTTAATGTCATTAAAATACCACAAGGATAAGATAAACCTAATGTCAAGGGTTTAAGGGAAACATTATACAAAAGATTAAAATTTGACAACTAAGGTTCATGATAATTCCAACAAATAAACTATAAACTCTATGAAATATTTAACCAAAGACTAAGCTCATCATTCCCCACCAGCCTAAAGTCTTGTTGTTCCTCCAATAGAGGAAGGGTTGTTCCTTTTCTTGGTTAAGGATCTGAAGTTTGCAATAGCAATTTGAACAATATCCATTGTTACAGTACGTGTATATGGATCCCAATAGAATCCTTATAGTCTATCAAATCTATTCCACCTTGGCCTTTTTTTATGAGCATCATGCTAGTAGAATCTATAGTTTGATATAGGCCACATAAGAATGGGATGCTGCCACAATAGTAGTTTACAATTTTTGGGAGGAACTGATTTTTGCTGAAATCACATATTTTTTAGAAAATATAATGATTTAAGCTTTGAAGTGTTCCATTTAAAAAATTTCAATTTAAGAGGGTTTGATCAAACTACCTTAAATCAAACCCCCTTGGATATAACCACACTAGTTTTAAACCATACCTATAACAGAGTCTCCTTTACACCTATCAAAATGCTGATAAAAAACCACTTTTGATTTACCTTTTGGGGGATCAAATGAATTCATTTAAAATTTATTTTTTGCAAGTATGTATTCCTTATT
>VDFB02358134.1:70824904-70964119 GCA_007258455.2 Sequoia sempervirens
TAAAGTTATAATTAGGATTCATATTAAACAGTCGATGGAGTTGGTTATCTTATAAACGATATAGTTATTTTAAATATAATTATTTGTAGTAAATATGCTTTTAATTAGATTAAGTGGATACCTTAAAGTAAGTGATAAGAACATTGAAATAATGCCTAAATTAAAGGAATGTCTTTATGGTTATAAGGTGTGAGTGATTGTTGTTTTAAACAAAGTGTTTTGGTTATTGGTTTAAGTGTTATGTAATTGTTTTAAGGTGGGTGTGATTTGTGGAATATTTGTGGAGATGTCTCGATGGCCTGTTCATTGTAAGTGTTTTAAGATAGTGTTCTTCAAGGTTGATGTGTCTAATGGTTCTTGTATGTAATTATGTGTGTGTAAAATAGGAACCCATATTATTGTTCATGATTGTTTTAATTTGTGTTTGGAAGAGTATGCTTGAGAATTAGTGTCTTGTGGCTTATAACATCAGATTATATCTTCACTTTGCAACATTGTGATATCTTTAAATGATGGAAATGTTTGATCATTAGAATAATGTTATTTTTAGATGGTTTCAGGTTACTTCTTATTAAATGAATGGATACATTATTATTAGAATGAGTGGTTTTATGGATTCTTTCGATGTGACTTTTCATGAGTTGATTTTGAGTTGGGAATTTT
This sequence comes from Sequoia sempervirens, assembly GCA_007258455.2. Classification (NCBI taxonomy): domain Eukaryota; kingdom Viridiplantae; phylum Streptophyta; class Pinopsida; order Cupressales; family Cupressaceae; genus Sequoia; species Sequoia sempervirens. The sequence goes on from VDFB02358134.1 coordinate 70,825,568, forward strand.
CTCTCAATTGATGTATGTTGTTATTCGTTGGGAACCCATATGTTTTCTTTTTGTGCTTTACTCTAAGTGGTAAATCGGTTAATGTTGTCTTTGTCATGATTGACGGTTCTACTTGAGTTGTTGATGAGTCAAAGTTGGAAAGTTCTTTGAATTGTGGGTATTCCGAGAGGAGAAAATAGAGGTTTCCCTTGGATTCTCGAATTAGTTCATATCGAAGTTGTTGATGTTGTTATTGGAGTTGTTGATCTTATTTTGATGTATTCTCTCGCTATATTTGAATCGCATTTGGTTCTTCAAGGTTTTGCTTTTATTGTTGTCATATTTTCATGGGGAAACCCTCGTGTAACTTTATGAGAATCTTCCGGAGGTTTATTTTACTATTGGTTAATGTTCCTCCTTTTATGTGCCTTGATGTGGAAAGTGCCTTGATTTTTTTTGAATTTAAAAGGGTTGTACATGAATCGTTGAGATTTTGGTTATGTATTTATGGAAAGTTGGGTAATTCCTTGCATGCTTCTCTGTTGTGATCTAATGTACTTGTTATGTTGTACAACCCTTGGATTTGGTTTTTATGTTTTGAGTGTCTAGAGTGAGAGTGGCTCTAAGTGGGTGGTCGGTGCACAAAGGGGCGCCATGATAGCCCTCGTTAGAGTGAAATTAATAAGTGATAATTTAAATAATTAACTAGTGGGTGGGTAGAATCACATTAAAAAGATAATTGATGCCTCATCCGTTGTTTAGTGCTATCACAGGCTAAAGGGGATTGAGAAGGCCGTGGTTGGCATGTTCGTTGCCTTGTCTTCGCGAAGGGTGACGGATCCGCATGAGCAACCCTATGGGGCGGCGCCTTGAGACAGGTAGTCTGGATAACCATAGATGGAGGCGGCTCCTAACGCTCGGTTTTGTCTGGATAATTCGTCAGTAGACGGAGGCAGCGCCTTGCGTTAGTAGTAGTCTGGATAATCCATGTAAGCCATGCGATGACACTCTCCTCTAACACTCCTTATTATGTTGCTTCTTTGGAAATCCTTTGGAAGTGGGTCTTTGTCTTGAATTGATGGATCATAGTTGTTTTGAATTGATTTATGGTCTTACCCTATTTGATCTTTGGTGTATTCTTTGGTCTTGTATAATTCTTGTGGATGTTTGGGTTTTGACCTTGTACCCTTGTGGTACTGTGATATGATGTTATTGTATTGTGTCATTGTGATTCAGAATTGTGTTACATTTATTAATTCAGTTTGATTTGAAAGTGTTTTATGATCTTCCTTTGGTTCCTTGTTTACTGGCTATTGCCTTGAATTATGTGATGAGATTTATGACTCTTGGATGTGGTTGATTATGTCATTGTAATTTCTAAGTGTTATGATACTTTTGTATGACGTTGAGTCTTGTGGTTCTCTGTTGGATGTTCTTGGTTGAGGTCTCATTCTTGTTAGCTCCTAGCACTGGGGGTGGGTCTTCGAACTCACATGGTCGGGTGGAACGTGCTATGCACCCCATTGGGTCCCCAGTTGAGGATCGAGAGGTGCGGATTGGTGCTATTGCAGTGACTCCAGAGTTGTATCTATCTTGGAGCCAGTTTTGATACTTGTATTTCTCTAAATATTTGTATCATGGTATCTTGTGTATGGTTTCCATTCACGTTTGGAACACTCTTGTATCATTGTACTTCTTAAACATTGTACTGTAATGAAATGTTAAACTTGGTGTGGATATTGACCATGGTAGTTGTTATTCAATGTGTTATGTTAATCATGCATATGTTGTATTTATGTGCAGATGGCTTCTTATCAATGAATTTTTCATGTATATTTATTGTTGATGATTATATCTTTGGATTTTATTCTTTATTGATGTTGTATGGATCTAAGTTGTGTAATGACTCTTCGTGTACCCCAAGGGATGTATGTGTTAATGAATCTATTTAATTCATGTTATGAATTAATGTGTATTACATGTATGTTATGTTTTTTTTTTTAAAAAAAAAATTGTGCTGTAATTATTGTGTTATTGTCCTTTGGGGTTCGCACGGCGGGGCGTTACAACATTGGTATCAGAGCATAGGTTCATACACTGGGCACTGTGTGCTCACTATGTAACCTTGCGCTTAGACCCGTGCGTCTTGAGTTTCACTTTTCTGTTGTCATTGTTGTGAACCTGAGCTTCTTCTGTTAACCGGTATTGGGTTAGTGGTGCAGGAAACTGATTGAAAGGATAGGACCCACGGTGTAGTGCGCAATGCACCGATATCCTTTCTGTCGGGGATGCTCTATGGACCCTTGAGTTTTATTGTGATGTGTTTCTTGGTGATATGTTTTATGTGTGTAAATATGTCAAGTGTGTGTGAAATCTACAATTTTGTTGTCTTTGAGTGATGAATTATGTTTTCTTGAATCTGTGAAGGTGTAAAATTTTGCCTTTTTGTTGAAATTGATGTGAGATTTGGTGTGGAATAATGGTTAATGTGGAGTTCTTTGGGTGAAAATTATGAGTTTTAACAAAAATATGAGGTTTGGTGGATAATTATTCTATGATTTTTAGCAGAATATAGTATCTTGAGGTTAAAATGCAACTTGAATTATTGGTACTAATGTGCAATGTTCTATGTTAGCTTTTGATTTATAGGAACTTGGCTTCATAAAGCATAGTGACGAAGGTAATGTAATTGTAATATGAAGGTATAGGTACTTATGATGTCAAGTAGTAATTCATTGTGATATAGTAGATGGATTAGATTTATGGTTAGCATCCTTATGACAATATTGTTTAACCAGTAAGAAGCAAACTATTTATGAGTTATTAGAATTGTTTTGACTATTATGTGTGGTTAGTGGAGGGACAGTGTGGTATGACTCGCTCATGAGTGCCCTACTATGCTAGGATTTCCTCTCACGATGTATTTGTGATATATATATATATATTGTGCACAACGTTTGTTTGCATTCAGGATTGCAGGGATTAAGTCTCGATTCCACCTGCATTGTCAGGACTGGGCGAGCATCATAAACACCCGATGGGCTTGACGTTGAACATAGGAGCTGACAAGAAAGTTTCCTCGACTTAGTTTGTCCACTCCGTCCTAGTGTTTGGAAAATTAGTTTGGTTGCAACCCCATTACTATTATCATTTTGGGTATCATTTCCTTATTTTGGTTTGTTTAATTTTCGTTGCTTACTTGATGATGTTTAATTGATGATTTGACTTGTGGTATTGATGTGCTTATGTTTGTTAAAATTATTGTTAGTTTATGGTTTGTTCTTGAGCTCAACTTCCAGGAATAAGTTGAAGCCTAGGGGGGGAGGATGTAGTGCCCACCCCGTTTCGGTCATCATTGATGTCAAGTAAGTAGTTGTTAGTAATGTCGTGATGATGTGATTTTATTATTTAATTTAATTTTAAGATTATGAGATAACACTAATAATACACTTGGAGTTGATTAATTAAGTTAATTTAATTATAAGGTTACTTCTTTATTTGGAATTAAATAAATAATTAGATTCAATAATAAACGTCAATTTAATTATCTTGGGAGTTGGTTATTGAAAGTAATCGAATTTGATGAGGAAAAATAATTATCATTTAATGATTAAATTCAATTAATAAATCTAAAAGTAAGATAATATTAGAGAGGAATAAATATTAAAATTGTATTTAAGATTAAATAAATTAAGGTAAAAATATTTATTCAATTATATTTTAATTAAAAGTTAATTATTTATGAAAATTTGTTTTAGTTAAAATTTAGAGTTAAGTGGAAGTAATTTAAAATAAAAAGAAGTTATTGGTTGAAATTAAATAAATAAATATATATAGTAATGATTAATTAAAAGTGGGTAAATAAAATTAGTTATTTTTTTTTGAAAATCTTTTACGGGGAAGAAAGAGGAGTTAGGGCGGTTGAACGGAGAATTTGGTATTTTCTTTAAGAGAAGGCAAGAAAAATTTAGGGGGAGGGGAATTCTCTCTGTGAACCAATTGGAGAGCACCTTCTTATTTGAATGCCGTTATGCTGTTTGTTCGCTTTCTGCATTGACCAAGGGTTTGAAGATGCAGCAAAAGTTTTAGGCTTCTGTTCTGGCTGATCCATCCCTCAACCTCAATAAATTCAGTTCAGAGATTGGCTGTAAACGATTCAACATGGAATCATTCCAACACGGATAATTCAATTTTTGCATATCCCCTCTGCGAGCATCCTACCATTACAAGGTGCACATTATAATTATTTTTCCTTACGTATAATCTAGTAAAAGTTTTATTGTATGTGCTTCTAATACCAACCCTAGTTTGTAATTCTGTAGAAACCCTAGCTATTTGTAAACTAATGCCACCGAGTAGAACAGTTAATAAAATCAACGTAAATTTATGTTTACAGAAATTGATGTCAAAACAGAAGAAAATGAAATAAAATAAATTTAAATAAAATTTGAATAATAATGATAATAATTACCATCCATTGAGAGTCATAGTTAAGTTGTGATATAAAGAAAATAAAATTTATTTAACAAGTTAAAGATTAATCTAATTTTAACCTATAAAGATTTATTGTTTTAATAAATATAATATTAATTCTCTTGATTTTGGCCGATAGCGGCAAGTTAATTACTTCTTGAAAGAGCAGCTCTCAGATTGGTTGCATTTTGACAAATTATCACCTATGCTGATAAAAAAAAAAGAAAAATGGGTAGACTCTGCAGGAAATTCTCATAAGTCACGTATTTGCACCTCACATTTCTCCTTCTTTTTAGTTTTGTGGATAACATTCGGGATTTGAAATAATAATACCAGTCAATGGCGATATTTCCAAATTAGAAAATTCACTTTCTTTAAATGGCGTCTCACATTTTTGCAACCGTAACCATCTCCAACTTGGAGGAAAGCTTGGCACGTCTGTCTTCTCTGATGCCGTCCATGAGCAGATTGTTTAAGTGAAGAAATTGAGGACCAATGAGAAGATTAATTAATTCTCTTGGTCTGCACAATGTTTCTAGCCTTGCCAATTAGATACAGTGCTTAGATGAGCTCCTTCACACAGTCTGGTAATCTTAATTTATAAATCTCCCCGAAATAATAGGCAAAATTACCACAGCCGCAATGTTAGACTTGCAAAAGTGTAGTAAATTTAATAGTTCCTCTGAAACCCTTGGCAACCTATCACTGTTACAGCAATTACAGTTGAAACATTGTACAGAATTAAATAAGTAATAATTAAATAGTCTCCCTGGCATCTTTAGTAACCACCACAGCGGCAGCTATTAAATTTAATAACCCTTATGTTTTCATTGACTACTGGTGGATGCAGCGTAATTAAACTTGGTAGGGTGTACAGATTTAAATAAACTCTCTTAATTCATACCAACCTGCCTCAACTGTTGCTGATGCTTTAGGTCAAGTGATAAGCCTTAAACATAGATAAAATCTTGGTCTTTGATTAGGGTGCAATAATTCCTTTCCGTGCAAAATATATATATATATATACTCATATTACTATTTACACCTCACGAAAGCTATCATTGTGAGTATAATTTACATTATAGTTTACTATAAAAAAATTTAAAAAAATGATTTAAGCAGCTTTGTCAAGATAGTAATCCTAGCGTGATAGGTAAACTGTATAATTATTCCAAGAGATAATTAAATAAATAAATAAAGAAATAATTAATGAGCTCTAGTTGGTATTGAACATTCCCTCTTTCAAGTAGTTGATTTATAATTTCTCTTTCAGGTATAAATATTTAGATATAAGATTGGGTATTAATTATGTGAGGGATACCTAGATTCTTGTATTGGCAATATTTAGTATTTTTATGGGTAGCGTTGGAGTAATAGATATCTTCCTCTTTTATTTGGAATAAATAGATACTTATTAAGTTTTAGTCAAGTGAGTGAATTAAAGTAAAATATGAATCGAGTGTTAGAATGTTTTGTAAGATAGTGAGTTAAGTAAAAGTGTAATTTTATTTTATGGTAAGTGAAGTAATAAAAGGTGATAAAGAATTTTAATTAGATAGTTGATTTGTAAATGAAGTATTGAATTCGCTTTAGAAAATAAAAGAATTGGGTAAATAATTAAAGTGAAAATGATACTGATTAAATGTTAAATGGTTTTACCTTTTTTGTTATCTAGTGAGTCTGTGAATAATAGTTATTTATCAAACTGCTATGTGAAATAATTTATTAGTATCGTCACCTTAGGATTATAATAAAGTTGTAATTTATAGAATTGTCATCTTAGTATTACATTTTAAAGTTATAATTAGGATTCATATTAAACAGTCGATGGAGTTGGTTATCTTATAAACGATATAGTTATTTTAAATATAATTATTTGTAGTAAATATGCTTTTAATTAGATTAAGTGGATACCTTAAAGTAAGTGATAAGAACATTGAAATAATGCCTAAATTAAAGGAATGTCTTTATGGTTATAAGGTGTGAGTGATTGTTGTTTTAAACAAAGTGTTTTGGTTATTGGTTTAAGTGTTATGTAATTGTTTTAAGGTGGGTGTGATTTGTGGAATATTTGTGGAGATGTCTCGATGGCCTGTTCATTGTAAGTGTTTTAAGATAGTGTTCTTCAAGGTTGATGTGTCTAATGGTTCTTGTATGTAATTATGTGTGTGTAAAATAGGAACCCATATTATTGTTCATGATTGTTTTAATTTGTGTTTGGAAGAGTATGCTTGAGAATTAGTGTCTTGTGGCTTATAACATCAGATTATATCTTCACTTTGCAACATTGTGATATCTTTAAATGATGGAAATGTTTGATCGTTAGAATAATGTTCTTTTTAGATGGTTTCAGGTTACTTCTTATTGAATGAATGGATACATTATTATTAGAATGAGTGGTTTTATGGATTCTTTCGATGTGACTTTTCATGAGTTGATTTTGAGTTGGGAATTTTCTCTCAATTGATGTATGTTGTTATTCGTTGGGAACCCATATGTTTTCTTTTTGTGCTTTACTCTAAGTGGTAAATCGGTTAATGTTGTCTTTGTCATGATTGACGGTTCTACTTGAGTTGTTGATGAGTCAAAGTTGGAAAGTTCTTTGAATTGTGGGTATTCCGAGAGGAGAAAATAGAGGTTTCCCTTGGATTCTCGAATTAGTTCGTATCGAAGTTGTTGATGTTGTTATTGGAGTTGTTGATCTTATTTTGATGTATTCTCTCGCTATATTTGAATCGCATTTGGTTCTTCAAGGTTTTGCTTTTATTGTTGTCATATTTTCATGGGGAAACCCTCGTGTAACTTTATGAGAATCTTCCGGAGGTTTATTTTACTATTGGTTAATGTTCCTCCTTTTATGTGCCTTGATGTGGCAAGTGCCTTGATTTTTTTTGAATTTAAAAGGGTTGTACATGAATCGTTGAGATTTTGATTATGTATTTATGGAAAGTTGGGTAATGCCTTGCATGCTTCTCTGTTGTGATCTAATGTACTTGTTATGTTGTACAACCCTTGGATTTGGTTTTTATGTTTTGAGTGTCTAGAGTGAGAGTGGCTCTAAGTGGGTGGTCGGCACACAAAGGGGCGCCAGGATAGCCCTCGTTAGAGTGAAATTAATAAGTGATAATTTAAATAATTAACTAGGGGGTGGGTAGAATCACATTAAAAAGATAATTGATGCCTCATCCATCGTTTAGTGCTATCACAGGCTAAAGGGGATTGAGAAGGCCGTGGTTGGCATGTTCGTTGCCTTGTCTTCACGAAGGGTGACGGATCCGCATGAGCAACCCTATGGGGCGGCGCCTTGAGACAGGTAGTCTGGATAACCATAGATGGAGGCGGCTCCTAGCGCTCGGTTTTGTCTGGATAATTCGTCAGTAGACGGAGGCGGCGCCTTGCGTTAGTAGTAGTCTGGATAATCCATGTAAGCCATGTGATGACACTCTCCTCTAACACTCCTTATTATGTTGCTTCTTTGGAAATCCTTTGGAAGTGGGTCTTTGTCTTGAATTGATGGATCATAGTTGTTTTGAATTGATTTATGGTCTTACCCTATTTGATCTTTGGTGTATTCTTTGGTCTTGTATAATTCTTGTGGATGTTTGGGTTTTGACCTTGTACCCTTGTGGTACTGTGATATGATGTTATTGTATTGTGTCATTGTGATTCAGAATTGTGTTACGTTTATTAATTCAGTTTGATTTGAAAGTGTTTTATGATCTTCCTTTGGTTCCTTGTTTACTGGCTATTGCCTTGAATTATGTGATGAGATTTATGACTCTTGGATGTGGTTGATTATGTCATTGTAATTTCTAAGTGTTATGATACTTTTGTATGACGTTGAGTCTTGTGGTTCTCTGTTGGATGTTCTTGGTTGAGGTCTCATTCTTGTTAGCTCCTAGCACGGGGGGTGGGTCTTCGGACTCACATGGTCGGGTGGAACGTGCTATGCACCCCATTGGGTCCCCAGTCGAGGATCGAGAGGTGCGGATTGGTGCTATTGCAGTGACTCCAGAGTTGTATCTATCTTGGAGCCAGTTTTGATACTTGTATTTCTCTAAATATTTGTATCATGGTATCTTGTGTATGGTTTCCATTCACGTTTGGAACACTCTTGTATCATTGTACTTCTTAAACATTGTACTGTAATGAAATGTTAAACTTGGTGTGGATATTGACCATGGTAGTTGTTATTCAATGTGTTATGTTAATCATGCATATGTTGTATTTATGTGCAGATGGCTTCTTATCAATGAATTTTTCATGTATATTTATTGTTGATGATTATATCTTTGGATTTTATTCTTTATTGATGTTGTATGGATCTAAGTTGTGTAATGACTCTTCGTGTACCCCAAGGGATGTATGTGTTAATGAATCTATTTAATTCATGTTATGAATTAATGTGTATTACATGTATGTTATGTTTATTTTAAAAAAAAAATTTGTGCTGTAATTATTGTGTTATTGTCCTTTGGGGTTCGCACGGCGGTGCGTTACAAACACATACCAGAACATGTGTCAGGATAGGGATGCAGAGGCCACTAGTACTGTTGATGTTTTAGCAGCATTTCCTGGATCTTCCCATATTAGTAGTATAGGAACATTACCGGTCACACTTGTGGTGACTGAGGATTTAATTTCCATAAAGATAGAGAAGGTCCCAGGTACTTTAGAAAAATTTAATTATTATTCTATATAATCCAATTGAAGTTTACTTATTGATCGCTCTTTCTAGACTATTGATCCCATGATCATTTTACAGGAAATGATGTTTTTTATAAACATCTAAGTGATATTACATTGGAGCTCTTCGGGGCCACCATACGTACATGGTGGAATGCCCAAAATGAAGATTTAAAAGATGAGCTCATTAACCATTTAGTTGTGTTATTCAGTGATAAAACATTTAACTAAACCAAGGTCCTTGAGAAAGCTAGTACCTATCTAAAGTATGCAAGGGACCAATATAGGTCACATTTAGAGAAGAACAAAAAGTACAAGCATCCCCCCATGATTCTGAAGAGGGAGTGGAAGGACTTGGTTTTTGATAGAAAGGAGAAGGCTAAAAAGAAAAAAGGAAAGACACGACCGGGCCAAGGGAGGTATGTGATATAGAAGCATAAATCTGCAAAAAATCTCGATTAATCGCGATTTAAAAAAAAATGCAAGCTGGATGATTTTTTCCCTAATTTTTAGAAAAAATCATTGAATTTTTGGTCAATGATTTTTTTCCTTTTCAAACTGCAAAATTCCGAAAAGCGTTGAAAATTTGCAAAAAAATGTGAATAAAATTGAGCTGATTTTTCACAAAAAAAACCATAAGACCATGGCTTGTTGCTTACTATTACGATTTGATAGATTTTTTCCAAGCATCCATAGCTTGTTTGAAAGCACCTATTTTAGGCTTTTATCCATAGCAGCAAGGCAATGAACTGTTTGATAAAATGCTTTAGTAGACATGTATGAAAAATGCAGTAGCATAGACAAGGCAATGAACACTTGAAAAAAATGTCTCAAAGAAATGTAGTCTCATGGTGATGGAATGCCATGAAAAGAAAATTGCTATGGATTGTCATGGCATTCCATCACCGTGAGACTACATTTCTTTTAGGCATTTTTTCAAACAATTCACTGCCTTGTCTATGTTATTGCTTACTATTATGCTTTGGTAGATTTTTTCCAAGCATCCATAGCTTGTTCAAAAGCACCTGTTTAAGGTTTTTACTTTTTAACCATAGAATGAAGGCATTGAACTTTTTGATAAAATTCTTTGGTAGACATGCATGAAAAATGTGGTAGCATAGAAAAGGTAGTGAACTATTTGAAAAAATGCTTCAAAAAAATGTGGTCGCATGGTGATGGAATGCCATAAAGAATGCCATGACAAGCAAATTGCTATGGATTGTCATGGCATTCCATCACCATGAGACCACATTTCTTTGAGGCATTTTTTGAAACAATTCATTGCCTTGTCTATTCTATTGCTTACTATTATGCTTTGATAGATTTTTTCCAAGCATCCATAGCTTGTTTGAAAGCATTTATTTTAGGCTTTTAGCCATAGCAACAAGGCAATGAACTATTTGATAAAATGCTTTGGTAGACATGTATGAAAAATGTGGTAGCATAGATAACTGTCACCATCTGATATTTATGTAGTTGTAGTATGTTTTGTGCAATGTAATTAGCGATATGAATATAACTAACAAAAATCTATTTTCTATAATTCATGGGTTGAACTCTGTATTTTATTTGCTCTCAATGTCTGTATGCTATGGAAATGCCATTAATTTTTTTTTAAAAAGTAGTATGCTATGTGTGATACTATCAACAATGTAATTATATATACCTATTACTCTTTCTTTTTACATAATCTAATGTATTTCAAACTTTTCATAGGCTGCCCGACACATCAGAGGAAACAAAGGAAAGACTAGAAAAGCACGGGCAACACAAACTTGGCTCTGATGGTTATATGAAATTAGCAGCATGAATTGTAAGTATCAATAAATGAAATATTGCATCCAAATTATAATAAATTGAAAACAATTTTGGTTTTATCACACCATAGAAGCAAAATTCATGATCTTCTACAAAAATGTAAGGCTCTAAATTCAATAGAGTTCCCACATAAGAGGACCTGAAGATTGCCTTCCAGCAAGGCTATGGAGCCATGGCTAAACACATAAGAGTCTTGATTGGGCAAACACAATCTTCCATTGCATCCGACACGCAGGTAAATAAACTCAATAAAGTTGATTTAAAATTGAATACTTGTGCAATCTATTCAATATTAATTTCCACCATAAAGTAATTACATTCCTATTTGTTTTAAACATTCAAGTAATGATAATACTGCACGTGACATTGGAATACAGCCTAGTGAGGGTGGAGTAGAATGTGCAGATGAAGGTCATGGTGTGCATCCAGGTACTTTAAAGCATGTAGAGCATGATCAACATGTTGAGCATGATCAGGCTAGAGAAGATCAGGAATATGATGTGGCCCCATCAGATAAAGAGGACCACTCTAAAGTTCTTTTAAACATTTTTAATTTCAATTGGTGTATTAATTAATGTAACCTTTCATATTTCAACTTTAGAGCATGTAGAGCGTGATCAAAGTGTTGAGCATGATCAGGCTAGAGAAGATCAAGAACATGATGTGGCCCCATTAGGTAAAGAGGACCACCCTCCTGTTCTCTTAAACATATTTAACTTCAATTGGTGTATTAATTAATGTAACCTTTTGTGTTTCAACTACATATCAGGGTTTAGAGGGTGTTCAACATGTTGAGCATGAGTCTATAACAAAATTTCAGGAAAATGATGTGGACTCATCAGGTAAAGAGAACCACTCTAATGTTCTTTTAATTAATGAAATACTTGTAACAATAATAATAAAACATATCAGTTTAACATTTCTTTCTTATTGTAGTAGATCCCCCCTTGCAGCGGCATCCACGTCATGAGCAGACGACTAGGCATACATTAAGATCACGGGTAGAGGGCAGAGCAACTAAAGGGGGGACATATATTGATTTATAAAATGATACTCCACTTCGGCTTTATGTAGCTCTCAAAAAGAAACCAAAAAAAAAGTGATTGTAATCATATCATGACAACCATATTTTTGATAATATGTAAAAACTGAAAGAATGAATATTATATGTTAATGAATGAATGTGAATATGTTAATGTTAATGAATGAATGTTATATGTTATTAATGGATGAATGAATGATTAATGTTATATGATTGGGTATGGGGAATTGAGAGTGATGTGAGGGGGGGGAGGGGCCAAATGAGCTTCCACTATCAAGTGGTTGGCCCTGTTAAGTAGAGAATATTAAACTATTCTCGAAACAAAGAGAAGCTCAATAAGGTAATGCACTTTTCAATATAAGAAATACATCATTTGAAGCATCAAACCAATATGCAGTCTGTACATATGATTAGTAGTCAGTCTCCACAATGGTACATTTCCACGAATATATATATATTTTTTAAATTGATTCTTCGTCACAATTTCGACGAAAAACACCGACGAATCAACAGAAAGGTTCGACAAAGTTTCTATAGCTATGATGAAGGTTTTTCCATAACTCATTGCCCATTTCATCGCCATTGCGATGAACTTTTAGCGTTCTTCCGATGCTACTCCTTGCCATTTTTGTCGCAAAGTCGACGAACTATTGGTGTTGTTTCGATGCTACTATTAACCTATTTCATCGCACTTTTGATGAAGTTTTGGTGTTGTTTCGACGCTACTCATTGCCCATTTCATCGAACTAGCAAGGAACTCCTAGTGTAATTCATCGGTGGATACACGAAGTGTTCATCGCTATTCCGACGAACGTCTAAGCCATTTTACGAAGCCGATGACTGACAATTCTTCACTGTTATTTTGATATTCAACTCATTGTCGGCCTTGCGATGAAAAAACAATGACAATTTTTTTTCTCCATTTCATCGCTTGTATGACAAATATTCGTCGAACTACCGACAAACGGACGTTGGAAAATGGTGTCAAATTTAGTAGTGATACAAACACTTTCTTAATTTTTTACAATGATATATCCGATCATCTAAATATATCTGTGGCTAAGGATTTAATTGCCATAGGTGAGCTCAACAAAACTTAATAATATTGGCACAAGTTGTTGGCCGAAATCATGAACAATTTTGATGCGTATTTAAACAAGTTAGCTTGAAAATAGCTAGGACCAATAATTAAACATTTGAATTTAAAAACAACTTAAATAAGTTCACTTTATACATCCACAACACACCACCTACACTGAGTCAGCTCTATCAAGCAAATAAATAGTAATGTCCTACTAGACCTCCAAATTCATATAGTAACAAATGTAACACCACAAAATTCAATGGTAAGATAATCCACATGTTGGACAAGCAATTTAAGTGATCTACAACACAAAATGATGATCTGGTGAAGCTATCTGATTGGATACCCTATTCCTCAAGTGTTATGTTGGTGATATACATATTTTCACTTTACCTACTGGTGTGACTGAATGCATATCTGTAGACCATAAGGATGACCGTAGTTGCCATCAATGAAAACACTAGAAGCTAGGAAAAATCTCTCAAAACCATATGTCAACAATAGCATGGAAATATGAAGATTTGAAAATGTATGACACTTCCATCATTACACATACTATATCATTGAAGCCTGTTGTGGAACCTTTCTAATAGAAACAACGTCTAGTTTCTAGAGCCTTTAATTCAAAAGGAAGTTCAAAAATTGTTCTCAGCCAAGATAATTTTTCTAATCAGAAATTCTACTTGGGTGGAAAATTTAGTCCCTGTAAGGTAAAATAATGGATATATACGATTGTGTGTAGATTTCCAAATCTCAACAGAGCATCTAAAAAAGACAATTATCCACTACCCTCACTTGAATAAGTGTTACACATAGTTAATGGTTCAGAAGTGATGTCCTTTTTGGATGGATTTTTGGGATATAATCAAGTAATGGCAGTGGTGGAAGATTAGATGAAAACAACTTTCACCACTAAGTGGGGGATTTTTTCTTATAGAAGGATGTCATTTGGATTGATAAATGCTGGAGCTACATTCCAAACAATCATGGACTATGCTTTTTTGGAATTGATAGAAAAATGCATCATCATTTACATTGACGACCTTACCATATTTTTTAAAGACAAAAGAGATCATGTCTGAGATCTCAAAGTGATATTATAGAAGTGTGAAACTTATAGAGTTTCTCTAAATCCTAAAAAATGTATTTTCGGGGTGACTGAAGGAAAGTTATTAGGACATATCATTTCTAAACATGGTATTTCAATTGACCTAGATAAAGTGAACACATTACTCAAATTATAGCCCCCAGGAAGTAGAAAATAATTAAAGTCATATTTTGGTAAGATTAACTTTGTTCAAAAATTTATTATAGGATTTTCCCAAATAGTGAGGCCACTCAATGATATGTTAAAGAAAGATGCCAAAATAGAGTGGACGAATGAAGCTAAGATTGCCTTCAATACTATAAAGACTACAATTACAGAAGCACCAATACGAGTAAGTCCTAATTATATTAAACCTTTTTATATTTACTCATTCACTTTTGGTCATACTTGTGTTGCAGTATTAACATCAAAAATAAAGAAGAAAAACCAATTTCTTTTTTGAGTGCCCCATTCATAGAAGTGGAATTGAGATACACAAATGTTGAGAAACAATCCTTTACTTTGGTCAAAGTTGTACACAAGTTCAGATATTATATCCTTGGCAGTATAGTTAAAGCTATTGTCCCAAATTCAGCTGTCAAAATGTTGTTAACATAGAGTGATCTTGGAGAAAGAGAGCTAAATGGGTTACCATATTACAAGAATATTATTTAAAAATCATACCTATGAGGTTGGTTTGGGGACAAGCTTTTGTTAAATCTATTGCAGAAATAGATCCCCAAATTTCAAGTTAGCAATACATGTTGGATGAAAAAGATCAAGAAGACTAGTATTCATACATTTGCCATTATTTGGTCAGCCATACTTGCCCTGATCATATGCAAAGGAATCAAAGAAGATCCCTCAAGATAAAATAATAGAGTTATATGATTAAGGGAGGGGTTCTATTTAAAATAAATCATGAAGGAATCTGTTTAAGGTGTTTAAATAGAATAGAAGTTGATAAAGTGTTGCAAGAACTACATGATAGATTTGGAACAGCTCATGGAGCACCTTTGGCCACTACACACCTAATTTTAAGAGTGGGCTAATATTGGCCCAATATCTTTAAGGATACTTATGAACATGTTAAACATTGTCATACATGTCAAACAATATTAGATAAACGAAGATTCAATGCTCAACCGCTACAGCCAGTGATGGAGATGCGTCCCTTTTCATAATGGGGATTAGACATTATTGGAAATATAAATCCTCCATATTTTGTTAGACATATATTCATATTGATTGCTACAGATTATTGTACTCGGTGGACAAAAGCATGACCCAACAAACAATGCACTACTAACGTAGTCATTAATTTTTTGGAAGAAAATATTATCACCAGGTTTGGAATGTCATACGCATTGGTATTTGATAATGGCCCTACTTTTGCTTCATTGAAATTTTCTAATTGGGCATTTGAATATGGCATAACATTAAAATTTTCATCTAATTATTATCCACAGGGAAATGGATTATATCAATCATCAAATAAGAATTTGTTGGATATAATTACAAAATTGATTGAAAAGAACCCTAGGGAATGGCATTATTTGTTAAGGTTCTCCCTTTAGGTAGATTGTACTAGGATGAAAGTTGCATTAGGGAATTCTCCTTATCATTTGGTCTATGGGGTAGATCCTATACTACCAATAAACTTAAAAATCCCTACCTGATAGTTTGCACAAGAATATATTGGATTAGATGATTAAACAGAAGCTCAATTATTGCAATTGATGCATTTTATATGAGAAATGAACATGAGCCATAGATCATTTTTCTAAACATCAATCCATAGTGAAAAGATGGTTTGATAAGCATGCCAAATTAAAGACTTTTAGAATATCTAATTATGTCCTATATTAGAATAAAGCTCGTGAACGTAAAAATGAACACAGTAATTTTAATAGATTGTGGGCATGCCCATACCAAATTTATGAAATATTGGGTGATAACACCTATAGACTAAAGCCTTTGACTAGAAAAGATATCCCATTACCTGTGAATGGGCAGTTTCTAAAGCACTATTTTCAGTCATGAGTAAATAGTCTTTTTGTAAATAGTTTTTCTTTTTTTCTAATTTTTGTTTGTTTTGTTTTGTTTGTTTTGTTTTTTTTTTGGGTGTTGTGTCATTTTACTCTACATTAGTTAGCAACTTTTGAAGGTTTACAAGTCAATAGAAAGTCAACTCCAGAACTTTACTCTCTATTCCAACCAGAATTAGTTTTCCATTTATAAATCATTCAAGAATTGTTCAATTTTATGTACTCTGATTAGCATGAATTATTTAGTTGATGTTGAGCTACAAATGAATACATTTAAATCATTCTACTGAAATTTTGGAATAATAGTTGTTTGCATTAATTGAACAATCAAAAGACAACATTTGCTACCACTATAATCCCCAACCTAATAGTGGTGCTTCAATACTTGCAAGTTGATAAATGAGCTATTATTGCAATATCAAAAGTGAAAAATGAGCTATCATTGCTATATCTAAAAAAAAAAAGTGAGATCAACTCTTTAGGCTATCCAAATAACTCTATCGGGGCTATGGATGCCTGACTGATAGTAGAGCTATGTTTGGGGGGAATTACAGAGATAACCTTGTTGGGGCTATGGATGCTTCACTGGCAACAAGGCTCTATCTTTGGTTGGCTTGAAAGGAATTGTCATATTATGTAGAATAATGCAAACAATTGATATTTCTAAGTTTACTATAGTAGAAATAATCAGTTGCACACATGTGAGCTCAGTAATACTTAATTGTACATGCTAACTAAAGTAAAATTTGAAAATGGAATAAGGATCCCATTATTTATAATTAGAATACTAAAGAAAGTTGGAACATTGATGTTAGATCCAAAATTGACTTTCTATTGTTTTGTTTAGTTTTGTTGGTTGTGTGGACCCCCTTTTTTTCCTTTGCCCTTTTTGCTTTATTGTTTTTGCTTGCTTTAGCATTGTTTTGATGCTTGGTTGGTTGTTGGTTTTCCTCTCTCATTCTCACTTGGCCTCTTTGTATTATGACATTTTTTTGTCTTCTTGGTATTTTGGTGTTTTCGTATGCTCTTAATGTTTATTATGTTACTAGAAACCAAAATCCTGGAATCCTACATTTAGCTGAAAGATTTTGTATCTTCAAAAGACTCTAGCTTCGCCCGATATTTCATTGATCAAATTTTCTAAACCTAGGAATCTTCCCTTTTACGAGAGTCTAGTGCTTTATTGTTTCTTTGAAGTAAAATTTGAAAACTAGAAAGTCTACTTTGAAATTTCATTAAGTTTATCAGTTTCGATTTCTAGTCATTCTCTTGTTCTATTTTTTTCTTTCTTTTTCTAGGAAATATTTCTTGGATACTGGTTTTATTTGATTCTTTCAAAAGAATTATCAAAAGCTTTAACCTCAGTGGTCATCATTAATCACATATCTTTAATGGCGTATAACTTGCATAGAATTAGCGTGACATATAATTTCCATGTATAATCAATGTGTCATCTTTCTTCTCAAATAGCGAGCCAACATAGAAATCTAGGTGTTCACGTTTTGAACCATATCTATAATGATTACACCTTTATTCTATGAATGAATGTGAAATAATAGGTAATTAATGAAGGTGGTGAACTACCTCTGTACCTGGCATCACCTCGAGCATGCAATTGCTTTTACAACACTCCACTTCGAGTCATATTGCGAATTTACTAGACATTGAACTCATAAGGCTACTTTGGCGGGCAAAGAGAGGTAAAATTTTGAGAAACTAAACCATAGCTACCAAGGGTTTTGAAGTTGTATTCTAAAGAATCACCATTTTTATCCAAAACTAGGTATGTTCTGAATAACTAATACATTGATAAAAGTTTCTCAAGCTAGAAAATTTCGATGATGGTATTTTCTTCATTTTTAAATTGGAATGTTAATTTTTCTCTGAGTTAAATTTAATCAAAGAATGAATTGAAAATTTTATGAAATGTATGTTTCAGTTAAATTTAACCCTAACTCGCACACATAGACAAATATTCTAAAAATTGCAGAGCACACTATATCCAAAATGAGCAGTTTTAACACAAGAGAAGAAGATGAATTCAAGTATTGCAATTCACAAGAAATACCCATAAATGTGGTGGTCATAGTTACCCACATGGGATGGTCTTCTGACATTGAAATACATTCATGGTTGTTGCAAGAAAATGCTACCCAATGCACCAAAATTTTTGCATCCAATGGGTTACTTCCTACATGAGGGTTTCCATGAGCAATGGAAGCTCCATAATTAGCTATGCAATGCATAAACTATTATAATTCAACCAAAAGGATTGTTGAAAAAGAAGGAATAACTTATGCAGACTTGTTTCAAAAAGGAATTATCTTTACATTTGGTCTCCCCTCCTACACATAGATGTTCAATGTCAACTTGATAGCCAAGGCCAAGACATATCAGAGCATTGGAGAGCGTAATAGAGAAATTATGAGCACCCAATGGTGCCAACAACCAATCACACCACATACCAAGGTAATTCAGAGGTCTATGTTTAAACAAGAAATAGAAGATATAATAACTTTGTTGAGCAGAGTAGTTGGTTTGAGAGGTGTAAGCAAATTCAAACCCTTGATGGTTGTGATAATATCCTAAATGATATAAGGTCATGTAGCATTGCATTGGGGAAAATTGATAAGTGACTAGCTACATGAAAAAATTACTACATTCAGGCCAAAAAAAAATGCTTCTACATGTCATTATATGTTATTTACTCCTGTGCTATAAGAGCCAGTAAAAAAGGATTAAAACATATTGGTATTCTAGGCACACAAGTTGGCAATAGTTTAATATATACACATTTACCCAAGATTATTGTTCATGGGTATAAAGGTGATTATAGAAAAGTTAATGATTTGTTCTCCATGAAACTGGTGAGAACAATGGAAGGTGATAAATCTAAGATATTATCTCTAGAAGTAAAAAGTGCCACTAGGCCTATGGGAGTCTGGTACATATAGTTCCCAACTTACTTCTACATCAGAGTGGAGGGATTTGATGGACACCCATTTATGTTGTCGAGGTATCCTACAGATAATTTTTTTATTATTAGAATTAGTTAGATAGTTAAAACCATCTCAGGCTCTTTACAGCCATGCTCACAAGAAGGCCTCTTTCAAATTTCCCATCATAATAGAAAATTAAAAGTGTAGTGTAACTAAAGTAATTGATTTATGTGAGGAATGAAGGACCTACCATTTTGAAGAATTTCCACTCCAGAGAGTGTACTATGATATTGAAGGAAATATTTGGCTCGTGCCCACAAAAGGATATAAAAATCACAGTAAAACCTTTCTTGGGAATTGGACATTCCAACAGGTGACTTATATCTTTCTACAGACGTCCATTTTACTTGTAAAACCAGGGGACGTAGACTTTAAATGGCGCGGAAAAATATATGCACTAGGAACTAGTTTCGGTCAAATCTTAGCAGAAATAATACTGGAAAGAAATTCTATCTAAGCCACAGAACAGTAATGCAAAATTATTTAACTCAACTATGATAAAAACCATAACAACTATGATAAAAACCATAACAACTATGACTGAAACACAAACTATGAATCGGCCTTATGCTGCAGGAACAGTCACAGGGATGGACTCTCTATGCTGCAGGAGCACTATAAGACTGAGTTTGTATGAAAATTTCTAAGATGAAAGCTAACTGAAGATCAACAAAAAAATAACAACTAACTAACTAGCTACAGATACTTACTAAGTGGGCCCCCTTAGCAAGCATCTATTGATTACACAGATGCTAAACTCAGAACTTCATCGAACTTTATTCATGAAAATAGAATGGTATACATTACTTTGTTGATGTAGAAACTAACATTAAACTCTGTCTTTGATCATACAAATTATGTTTCTCATTATCATACTGACTCTTACATAATATCTACTATTACTAGGCTTCTAACTTTTCTAACTATCCTCCCCTCTTTTCTGTGTCCCTCACGCAGGAGGAGAACTTTATTTATAAATAGGAGAGCAACTAACTAACTAACCCTATCAAAGAAAGACGTGGGAGTAAAGTATATCCCCGAATCAAGGAACAAACTTGATAATGAATTTATGCATTCAACCCAATTTGGAGAAAATCTAGCGCTCCACTCTTTCCAGATTGACTGTCATTAAAATTCTTTCCCATAGTTTTGGTCAAAGAGTCTTTGCCGAAGCTTCCTCGAAGTCGTGCAGGAAATGGACTTTACTGCAAGGCCAAGATCGGCTGTGCTTGACTCGATCATTCTTCAACAACCTGAGAAACAAAAGGTAACATATGTGAAAGAAAAGGCGTATGGCACATACACGATATCTATTCATTAATCACACATTTTAAATCTACTTCATCATTCAAAAACTGTATATGATATACCAACCATTTTAGGGAGTCAATGGGCAATAAATGCAATCAAGTCAACACCATGAGCTGCAGGAATATGAAAGTATTATGCTACAGGAGATCCCCATAAAAGGTTTCAACAAAGTTTAAACAGCCATGAAATAACAAAAGTAAAGACATTAAAAGTTTATCATAACATCCAAATTATGAGCATATTTTAAGCTCATCACTGCTCCCTACTTAGCCCAATGCTAGTCCTCCAACATTAACTTTCCTGGTGGTTTCTCTGAAGTTAGTGGTGGCTGCATGACTCTGGAATGGATGTCCAAACTTGTAATAGAATCCTCTAAAATCTTGGCACCTTTCATATGTTCGGTCTTCTAATTCATTGTTAAGATTTGTATCCTAGTGAGGATACAGGGGCCACATTAGCATAGGGGGTCTGAATGTCAGTGATAGCCACAGTTCAAATCTTGTTTGAAGTCCCAATTGAATATATCTACTGGTTCGTTTGAGAGCTGCTGTAAAATTTAGGGGACCATGTGGTTCTGACTTTCTTAACCCAACAGTTAATCTCTCCCATCTTTTCTCACTTCTGGTATATGCTAATCTCCAAAACGAATATTGTTGTGCCTGGAATTTATCATATACTTGCTTTCTGATATCAAATATTTTCTCTCTGGCTAAAACATTATTAATACCATATGTTGGAGAAAACCAATCTTTCAACATTGCATGTGGGTTTGAACTTTGAGAGCGTAATGGGACAAGCTTTGTCTTCTCAGCTTCCTCATATGTTTCCCACTGCCTGCCATAATTCACCTCATTTGCTGCCCATGACATAAATGCTCTTAAATGAATATCACCAATATATAGAAGAGGATTCCATTCTGTTTCAAATGGTATTAAGTAGCCATGCAAATAGAATTCACATAGAGAATTCCTTAACCAGTTAGGGGATGCCTGGTATGCTTCATAAAATTCTTTGGCAGTATGAATTATAGGATCTTGGTTTCTGGAAATTCTCATCAATTGAAACCATAAAAACTATTCTTTAAGGCACAGAGCATAAACTCTGGGTGGTGGTCTATATTCCATAATCTAACCAGTTACTTTTAACATTTTAACCATTTTTTCTTTCAACTCAGCAATTTCTTGTTTCTGACTTTCAATTTCCTTTTTCAATTTCTTCTTTTCTACTTCCCATAGACTTTGTTGCATATCAGTTTGAGCTATGTGTCGAAAAGTCAGAGTTTGTAATGTAATTGTTTCCCAATTATCTTTAACATATTCTAGAAACTCGATTAAAAATGTCCTCTTATACACAACAATGGCTTTACAGGTTGTAGGGTGAAATACAACTTCACCAAGCACATTCAATTGTTCAATCTGTTCTTGCTCTTGCTACAAGATAAATTCTTCTTGTTGCTATAGTGGAGAAGTCTATGCTTCCTCTGAAAATTGCATAGCAGCAGTAGCCAAATCATCAAGATCTGGTAACCCTTGCTCATTGTGCCTTGTTTCTTTTGTCTCAACTTGTTCCTCTTCAGGAACGAATGAACTCTGAGCAGCATTCTTAGACTCATTATGAGAAACATTAAATTCAAATTCAACAGACACTTCTGAAATTACAATCACCTCAGGTTGTAGTGAAGCAGGGGAGGTCTTAGATTGTTTCCTTGTGGAAACACTTCTTGGCATAGATGCGGCTGCAGGAGGTGTTCCAGTAGCTTTTCTTTTTCTTGTTTGTTCAGAGGGCTCTACCCTACCAGAGGATGATGGTGAACTAGTAATAGCAACAGGTGTTGTTGTAGGAGAAATGGTTGTAGGGGAAGGTGTTGCAGGAGAGGAGCATTGTCTTTTCTGAGAACGAGGGTCAGATTCAGGGGACCCTTTTTCCTTTGTTTTTGCTTTCTCTCTCCTAGTGGTAGACCTAGTTTGTACCCTAGCAGAGGATTTGGGTGCAAAAGCTGCAGGACTAGGTGCTACAGGAGTAGATGACCCTTGCCCTGTTCCACTAGTAGATGCAATTTCTTTCTTCTTTCTCTGAGGCCATGGGGTAAGTACCCTAGGGTGTTATGGTATTTGCAAACTCTTTCGGGCAAAAAATTGTTGCCAGGAGAGAGGTGAGATGTCTCTCAAAGAGCGCTCAATCAGTAATTTAATAAGGCCATGATGAGTGACAGAATTGTCTTTCCCCTATTGAGTTCCATAGGCACTTTGTTCTAAAAAATTTAACAAGAAATTTAGAACATTTATGACTAACCCATGCCTCATATGGCTTAATAATTTAAAATGATGAGAATGCAGGTAGGAAAAATGGTCTTCACAGGTAAAATACCTCATTATATAAGTGGCATAGTCTGAATATGGAGGAGGCAGTGACACACGCTTGCATCCCTGCTTGGAGACTTCCAGAGGTCCATCAGCAGGCATTGAAAACTCAGCCCTTACATCTGCAGCATCTGAAGAAAAGTTTTCTCCAATGGCTGGAAGCCCAGTTACCTCAGCAATTCTGTCTTCAGTTGCAACAACTGTTAGACCCCATACGGTGGCTTCCCCTTCAGAAAGGGTTCTCAAGAATTCTCCAGCAGCCTCATCAAAATCATTTAAGCTCATGTCGCACCAACTGACCACCCATGTTTGCAGTTTTTCTTAGCTGAACTCAATTCCTTGTTGAAGATTCAAATTCTCTGTTTCCCCTTCTGCTCTGATTTTGCTTCTGTCGTGCCATCACATTTCTTTCTTTTTTTTCCAAAAATGAAATTTTTGAACAAGCAGTCTTAATCATAGTTTACAAGAAAAACATGCATTAAAAAAGGACATGCGATCACATTTGGAAAGTACTAGAAAGGCATTAAAGAAAGTTCATTTATGTATTTATAGCAGCAATGATGAGAATGCAGGTAGGAAAAACGGCCTTCACAGGTAAAATACCTTATTATATAAGTGGCATAGTCTAAATATGGAGGAGGCAGTGACACACGCTTGCATCCCTGCTTGGAGACTTCCAGAGGTCCATCAGTAGGCATTGAAAACTCAGCCCTTACAGCTACAGCGTCTAAAGAAAAATTTTCTCCAACGGCTGGAAGCCCAGTTACTTCAGTAATTCTGTCTTCAGTTGCAACAATTGTTAGACCCCATACGGTGGCTTCCCCTTTAGAAAAGGTTCTCAAGAATTCTCTAGTAGCCTCCTCATCAAAATCATTTAAGCCATGTCGCACCAACTGACCACCCGTGTTTGCAGTTTTTCTTAGCTGAACTCAATTCCTTGCTGAAGATTCAAATTCTTTGTTTCCCCTTCTGCTCTGATTTTGCTTCTGTCGTGCCATCACATTTCTTTCTTTTTTTTCCAAAAATAAACTTTTTGAACAAGCAGTCTTAATCATAGTTTACAAGAAAAACATGTATTAAAGAAGGACATACGATCACATTTGGACAGTACTAGAAAAGCATTGAAGAAACGTTATTTGTGCAGTTATGGCAGCGACAAAAAGACAGGTTTTAAAAGATGGATTACCTCGCCCCCTACTTAAAGTATGACATGTGTGCTCACATGTACGAAAGAATAGGTAAAGATTTGGGTGATAATGACCGGTACATGCATAGCATTAAATGAATAGAATGAAATAGATCAAATATACGATAAGAAAATATATGGCATACCTTTGATAATTGCTCGTACGTGTGAAGAAAGATGACGGCGCTGTATGAATTGACAAGTAGGAAAGATATCTTAATTAAGGTTGATGCGGACAGATGAAGTGGATGGGTGACGTGGGCGGATGAAATGTACGAATGAAATGGATGGATGGGATGGATGGATGGAAGATAAAGAATTGAGATGGGGGCATTAAATGAAAATGGAGAAAAAGAGGTTTCCTTTAAAAAGAAAACCTTTATTATGGGCATACTTTTTGAAAATTATGGCAACGCTGCAGGAGAAAGGATAAAGCCTTCGGCTGCAAGAAGAGTAGCGGAAATAACCTAAATGAACTGTTGCATAAATTCTTCCTTTGACACTGGTTTATGGTACAACCGGAGTCGGTGGCCATTGACTAGCAATTTGAAACAGACTGGATCAATTGTCACCAGCTGTATAGCTCCATTGTCGAACACATTTTCAACTTCATAGGGGCCAAGCCAGCGTGTTGTGAGTTTACCCTGATTTTCTTGATATCTGGAATCATATAATAGGGCCCAATCTCCAGCTGAATTTTTTTTGGTTTTGATGTGCTAATCATGCCATTTCTTTTTTTGCTATTGGATTGCTTCTGTGTGCTCCAGGGCGGCTTTTCTCATTTCATCCAAAGTATTTAGTTGCAGGAGATGGTCCTTCTGTGCTTCAGATAAGTCCATGTTGAGTTCAAGAGCTGTCCTCAAAGTTTTATGTTCAAATTCTATGGGTAACATAGCTGTTTTCCCATAAACCAGCTGAAAAGGTGTAAACCCAGTTGTTGTCTTCCATGTAGTTCTGTAAGCCCAAACTGCTTCAGGAAGTCTATTGCTCCAGTCTTTTCTATGGATCTGCACTATCTTTGTGAGGATCACCTTAATTTATCTGTTTGTTACCTCTGCTGACCATTGGCTTGAGGGTGATAGGGACTAGACTTCCTATGTTTGATCTTATAGTCATTCATTAGTGCAGTGATCAGATTTGATGTAAACTGAGCTCCTTGATCAGTTACAAGCTCTCTGGGAACTCCAAATCTTGTGAAAATTTGTTCATATAGATATTCAACAACTTTGTTATCTCAGGCACGAGTCATAGCTTTTACCTCGACCCATTTTGTGACATAGTCCGTGCAAACTAGAATGTATGACTTTCCATTTGATGGTGGATCAATTGGTCCTACAAAATCCATTCCCCATTTATCAAAAGGGGTGACTATGACCTGCAGATATAGTGGCATTTCATCTGACTTAGTTGGTCTTCCCATTTGCTGGCATTTGTCACACTTCCTTGTATAGGCCACAGCATCCTTGTGTAATGCTGGATTTACTCTTCTTTGAGGTTGTCTAACTGGTGAACAATCTTCTTTGATATATATTCTATGAGTACAAACTCAAGGATCTATTCCTTGCATGTCCCCATATTCCCATGTAAAAGCTTTATGCTTTTTTTATAGCATTTTTAATAATTCAGCCTCTTGAGACTATGACAACTTGCTATTAACATTCAAACAATGATCTGGAGACAATTCTATCTGCTTAGTAAGATTACTCATAGAATCAACAGGTAATGTTTGTACCTCTTGTGGAAGCAAGTTATGAAAAATTGTTGGAAGTTTATGCAATGAACTCTCAGAATCTAGTTGTTGTAGAAAACATTGATGATGACTACCACTTGGATCAGATGAACTACCCGTATTAGGGTTAAATTGCAGAATTAAAAAAAACAAAGCATCTTCACTCTGAAGTTGTGAGAATGGATCATTTTGAAGCATCATTAATTGAGCCAAAGAATTGTCTTCTTCATTCTCTTCCCCCACATCTTACCAAACAGGTTGGGACAAATCTGGTTGAGGTCTAGCAGGCGGATACAAGGCCAATTTCTTTGTGGACTGCCCATCAGAAATAATCATATCTCCAGAACGACATCCTATAAAAGCATCAACAGTTGCTAACCATGGTCTACCAAGGATAACTGGATACCCTCCTAAAGTTGCCTTAACTGATAATATTGTGAAATCAGTAGGATACTCCCAAGATTCAAGAGTGACAATTACATCTTCCACCATCCCATCAGGTTTAACTATGGAGCTGTCTCCAAGCTACAGAACTGTGGGTGTAGACCTAATGTTTGAAATATTCAAGGAGTCAATAGTATGCTTTGTCATGACATTAATGGCAGCACCTAAGTCAATCAGAACATTTTTTACAACTTGGTCATTTATATGTATCTACACTACAAGACTTCTAGGGTCAATATACTTTGGAATAACTACATTTCCCAACATTATATCAGCCAATTTTCCTAAAACATGAATTGTTTAGGGATCCTTTTTCTTCCATCCAAGCTTCTTCAAACATGCTTCTTTAATAGCTTTTCCAAAAATGGGAATATCTCTAATAGCCTGAAATAAAGGGATTTGAATCTGTACATTCTTGAGCTAATCCAGAATATCAAAAGTGGGTTCTTCTATGGATTTAGATTCAGTGCTTTGCAACCTCTGAGGAAAAGGTGGTTTGTCTTGTCTCTACAAAACATGTTCCAGAGAAACTGTATCAGTTATAGGCATATGCTCATTAGGAACAACAGGTTCAGTAGATTCTTCAAGGGGAGAATCTAGTATTTTAGTAATCAGAGGTGGTTTGGGAGCAGGTAAAGTAGTTCCAGACCTTAGATGGATGTCATTAATGTTTAAGGAATAAGCTTGATATTAGTTGGCTTCGGCAAGATATGTAGATTGTTGTAGCTGCTGCTATTGCTTATTATTGGGATTGGGCAACGGCTGGGCAGGCATAGGCATTTGCTTCGGAGGGCTAGGATTTGTGGCAGTTGCTACAGGAGGTGGCATGAGGGCCTATTGTTGTGGCTGTGGAAGCTGCAGGAACCCAGGAGACTAATTTTGCCATTGCTGAGGGCCTCTCCATTGAGGATTTTGTTGCCAATTTCCTGAAGGTGGTGTCCATTGCCCTTGTGGCTGCTGCCAACCTCCTTAAGGAGATTACCATTGTGGGTTCTGATAATTAAGCGAATTTGGTTGAGGCGGATTCCAGGGTGGTGGTGGTCCATATGCATGTTGCCATTGGTTATTATAGCCAGAATAAGGATTACCAAAAGTTAAAGGGTCTTGAGGCATACCTTGTCTTTGGGCCCATGGTCTCCTTTGTGCAGCAAAGAACACTTGATCATCATCACCTTCTACTGGTTTGAAGTCAGTAGGCAGTTGCTTAGCTTCCAAATTAGCCACCATCTTGCATCTGCAATCATGCTTCTTTTGTCTGCAGTATGGACAGAACTCAGCCAAAAATACCTCATCCTCTGCATGTTTCTTCCAAGCTTGTATAGTATCCAGTTGTGTAGCCATATTATTAATGATGTCCTGCTTGAAATCAGATAGCAAATTTGTGATCTCCATCTGGGAAACTCCACTAGAAGAAGACTTCCCCACTGTAGCATGATGACCTCAACCTTTCTTAACTATTGCTCGAGAGTAGTTAAGACATATTTTTTTTATATCATCCCAAGGTAGTTGAGTTATATCACCTCCTCCCATCAGGTCCAGGGCGTCAATACTGGCATCACTGATTCCCCTTAGAAAGAGTAGTTTCTGAGAGTCCTCGTTGAGAGTATGGTTTGAGTTCCTTTTTAGTGAAAACAAAAACCTAAAAATATAATCTTCCAGACTTTCATCCTCCTTCTGCTGAATGCGGAATATGTCATCACCTTTGTTGGCACTCTTACAATATTCCTTATACTTTTCAAGGAATTTCGTCTGCATGGTGACCCAACTATCTACAACATCTCTTCCAAGACTCATGAACCACTTGAGAGCTCCTTCCTTCAAGGTGGAAGGAAATAACTTCAGTTTATGAGCGTCTGTGTTGTAGTCATAACTACGACAGAGGACATCAAATTCAAACAGAAAAGTTTCTGGATCCTCCGTAACCAAGCCATAAAACTTTGGAAGCCAGGAAGAGGAAATTTTTTTAAGATTGTCATTATATTGCTGGGGAACAATGGGAAAATCAAATGCAGGAGGTGGATTATTAGGTGGATTATTTGCCATGTCTAGTTGCTGGAATAACAAAGCGAATGGATTTTCCTCAGGTTCATTATCAGCTAGGTCAAATAGTAGTTCAATAAATAGATTTTCAGGGAGGAACCTTCCCAGTGCGTCTCTTCTTCTTCTATGCATGCAATACGGTGAGTGGTGGTTTGAAAGATTTTGAAATTTTTTGACTAACAAACTAAACTAATGCTGAAAATGACTTCTATCAGACTCCTAGCTAGACGCCATCCCCGACAATGGCACCAAAAATGGCTCGCCCCTACAAAAGGATATGAAAGTCACAGTAAAACCTTTCCTAGGAACTGGACATTCCAACATGTGACTTATATCTTTCTATAGACATCCATTTTACTTGTCAAACCAGGGGACGTAGACTTTAAATGGCACGAAAAAATATATGCACTAGGAACTAGTTTCAGTCAAATCTTAGCAGAAATAATACTGGAAAGAAATTCTATCTAAGCCACAGAACAGTAATGCAAAATTCTTTAACTCAACTATAATAAAAACCATAACAACTACGACTGAAACACAAACTATGAGCCGACCTTATACTGCAGGAATAGTCAGAGGGATGGACTCTCTATGCTACAGGAGCACTATAAGACTGAGTTTGTATGAAAATTTCTAAGATGAAAGCTAACTGAAGATCAACAGAAAATAACAACTAACTAACTAGCTACAGATACTTACTAAGTGGGCCCCCTTAGCAAGCATCTATTGATTACATAGATGCTAAACTTAGAACTTCATCGAACTTTATTCATGAAAATAGAATGGTATACATTTCTTTGTTGATGTGGAAACTAACAATAAACTTTGTCTTTGATCATACAGATTCTATTTCTCATTATCATACTGACTCTTACATAATATTTGCTATTACTATGCTTCTAACTTTTCTAACTATCCTCCCCTCTTTTCTGTGTCTCTCGCGCAGGAGGAGAACTTTATTTATAAACAGGAGAGCAACTAACTAACTAACCCTATCAAAGAAAGACATGGGAGTAAAGTATATCCCCGAATAAAGGAATAGACTTCATAATGAATTTATGAGTTCAACCCAATTTGGAGAAAATCTAGCGCTCCACTCTTTCCAAATTGACTGTCATTAAATTCTTTCCCATAGTTTCAGTCAAAGAGTCTTCGCCGGAGCTTCCTCGAAGTCGTGCAGGAAATGGACTTTACTACAAGGCTGAGATCGACTGCGCTTGACTCGATCATTCTTCAAGAACCTACGAAACAAAAAGTAACAGATGCGAAAGAAAAGGCGTATGGCACATACACGATATCTATTTATTAATCACACATTTTAAATCTACTTCATCATTCAAAAACTGTATATGATATACCAGCCATTTTAAGGAGTCAACGGGAAATAAATGCAATCAAGTCAACACCATGAGCTGCAGGAATATGAAAGTATTATGCTACAGGATATCCCCATAAAAGGTTTCAACAAAGTTTAAACAGCCATGAAATAACAAAAGTAAAGACATTAAAAGTTTATCATAACATCCAAATTATGAGCATATTTTAAGCTCATCAATATTGTTAAAAATATAGCTAGTTTTCATGCTCATGTGCCTCATTTAGAAGATTGTTGGCTTAACTATGAAGACGAGCATGTGGTTAGAAGGAAAAAGTATGAAAGAGTGACTTTATGGTTTGATCAAATGCTCAAACTCTATGACATCCCAAACCAATTGTAAGAAGATGATGGTCAGGTGCTAAATTAGTTTTACAATGATGATAGGGTATATGATGAACCCATTCCATACCTAGGTGTTGATGATGAAGACATGACATCAATTGATGATTTTACTAGGCCAGTCCTAAGGTATACTAAACACTAGATTAATGATTTTTGAAAAATTTTAAGAGAAAGAGGAATTCAATCCATCTACTCAGAAGATAAAAGAATAAAATAAAGAGATGAAACTACTTTTGAAAGAGGAGAGCCTACCAAGAAGAAAATAAAGACTAGAAAGGTTACTCCAGGTGTTAGAATTGAAGAAAGAACCCCTGAAGCAATAAGAAATGAAGTTTCCATAAAATTATCAGAAAAATAGAAAGATGTAGAGATAGGTAAAGATAAATCAAAAGCAAGACCTAAAGGTGCATATTCTTCTATAGTTAGACCTAGAACTAGAATAACTATTGATGAAGGAACATGATCAACATGGAATGTTGGTACAAAAACTAGGTCTACATCTCAAAGAGCTACAACATTATTCACTTCTCCCCCTTCTGCTAATATGGCTAGTATGAAGCAAGCACTGGGCAGGAATCCTATGGCTTTAGAGGAAACTTCTGAGGAAGATGAGGCTAGAATTAAGGAACAAGTAGATAGATGGGGTGCTATGTGGGAAAAGGTACAAAAAAAGAAATCCAAAGACAAGCCCATAGTACACCCAGTGATAGAAGAAATTTAGGATAAGAGCTCTAACCCCATAAATATTGAAGAAGAATAATTTATTCAAGGAATGCTCGCCTTAGAGGTAGGAAATCCTAGCATGCTTGAAATGGAAATAGGGGAAAATGCATAGAAAAATCCTACTAATGAGAGAGTTCTTGAAGATACTCTTGATGCCCAATTTTCTTTTGAGAATGTGCAAAATTTTAATGAACACTTGTAGGTCTTTGAAGAATTAGATAAAGGCCATGCTGAAACTAAAGTTGAAACTAAAATTACAAAAGAAAAAGCTACATAGTTCACAAAAGATGGAACTAAAAATGAAAAGAATCCTAGTGTAGCTATAAATGAAGAAGATAAGGTTTAGAGAGATGAATCAAAAAATCTATATAGATAGGAAAATATAAGTCTCCAAAT
The DNA here is from genome assembly GCA_007258455.2 of Sequoia sempervirens. Classification (NCBI taxonomy): domain Eukaryota; kingdom Viridiplantae; phylum Streptophyta; class Pinopsida; order Cupressales; family Cupressaceae; genus Sequoia; species Sequoia sempervirens. Next base: position 70,856,693 of record VDFB02358134.1, read on the forward strand.
AGAGGAGGCATTGCCAAATTCTACCAATCCCGAGTCTATGCTAGATGTTGCTAAAGAAATTCCCATTTTTGAAAATATGGCAAGTCAAAGAGATGAAATTCCTAAATCAAGTAATAGAAAGAGACAAGAAAGAGTTACAGAGGTACAACAAGATGTTGATACACCAGAATGGTTAATCAATTGATTAGCTTCTCCAATTGAAGTAGAAATATTACCTCTAAATTTCAACAATTTTATACAGGAAGTAAGTACTCCTAAACCTAGGCACAGAGCAAAGGAAAAGCATGCCATCTAGATGAATGTAGACTGTAATAGAAATATCTAGATAGCTACTCCAAGAAATGACAAGGATAGACATGAGATAACACTTAAGGAGTATAAAATCACAAGTATTAATGTTGGACACTCATCTTAGCAGTAAGAACTAGAAGAAATAAAAGTAAATTTAAATGCTACTTTTCCCGAGTACAAACATATAACCAAAAGAAAAGAGAATTGAAAGAATGATTTGCTACCTTGGAACATTTTATTAAGTCATTGACTTTATCTAGTCAAGAACAAGCTAAACTACCCCAACATCCGCTGCTAATGTCACAAGAGCAAGTAGATGCCATTACTGTAGTTCATCATAGAATGAATATGTTTGAAGAATGGATTGAATATTGGATAAATTAGGGAGATGAATTTATTATAGATGCAATAAGAAGGTACAAGGAAGCATTCCATCATTTAAAGAAATAAAAAATATTTGAAGATGAATGCAGATTTCGCCAGGAGCAGGTCATTGATGAAAGGAAAAATATGGAAATTCTCATATAGATAGATATCCAAGAGTTAATACAAAATAGTATAATATCATAACCTAAAATTTCATTGCCAGGAAAGTGTAATAAATAGTTGAAATTGCAGGGTGACATGTTAGTATAATGTATTGAAGGATTTCAAAGAGTCACCATTCAGTGCAGATGATTGATAAGAGAAAATCAATAATTTATTGAAATACTGTTACATCAAGGTTTAGATCCCCAAAGATTAGGGTGGGATGGAAAGGAATCTAAAGCTTTCAAGGAATGGATAGAAAGGATAAATAGAGATCCTACTCAATTGTTGATGAGGGAGGTCGTTGATGAAATAATACAGTGTAGAAATGTTATAGCCAAATATGAAGTAGACAAAGCACAAAAGAATGATGTCATACTTCAAGTTAATAGATAATATACTAGGCTCAAGCTTACTTGGAGAGGAATATGAATTATTTCAAAAGAGAACATGTATCAAATATTAAGAGATTTCTTAAAGTACCAATCAAGGAAAGAAGGAAGATTTATGGAACCAGAGCCATAAGTGAACATGGAAAGAACCGAATATCGGATACCAGAAATATAATGGAGTTCATTTGTTGTTTTAATTTGTAGGTTGATCTCAGTCCTAGTAGGTGTTTCTTATTCTAGTATATTGAAAAGAAGCTAGTAGCTTTGATGAAGATAAAGTGTTTGTGCTAAAGTATGAAGAAAAGTGTTGTTGTGGATGTTTTTTGAACCATTTTGCTGTAAAACTTTGTATGCATGTAGACATTAATTGATATCAGAGATTTATGGATAGCTACCTATCTAAGTATATTTTGTAGCTGGTTTTGTAAGTTTGGATGGACAAGTCTATATGTTGCACTATTTAATGGTGCATGCAAAACCTATTTGGTGTCCATAAACGAAACCCCCCCTCTTTAAAAGTTTGCACCATTTTATACATAGTTGTGAAGCAATCTGGTGAAATATAAAGCAGTTTGCTTTGTTTTGATTAATTCTTTGGCATATCCATGGAGAATAACTGGGAGAACCTTTTTTTTTTTGTATTTTTTATGTTTAAATTTAGATTAGATGTTTAGTATTTTGAAAATGTTCCAAAAATATAAGTGAATGGAAATAGTTTTGTTTAAACTATTTTATTTTCCATGAAATTGTTGAATGCTTAATGCTAAATTTACTTAAATGATAGCAAAGAATTTTTACTTTTTATGAAATATTATGCTAATTTTTTTGATTTCAGGATGTCATTTGATGATGAAATGAAGTTTTAAGTGAAATTCTAGTAATTCTTGGAAAAGCTAGAAATAACCATAGTCCCTTTGAGATTAATAGCAAATTTCTCACATCATTACCTGAGAGTGACCCTAGTGCGACCATGACCTGGTTATCAAAGACTTGGGATTAAACAAAAGTCAATATTTTCTCTATAAATGTAGAATTTCCTCTTAGGTTGTCTTTGTTCATATCTTTCAAGAAGGATAGGTTCTTCATGATCTTGTTTGTGGAGATTTTATTCAATATGTTTATTGCAAGTAAAACCGTTGTCAACACATTGCTCATCACTAAGATATGTTTTGAAATTTCATTTGAAACTATGATGGGCTTAGGTGGTGTGATGGGTGCTAGGCACAAATTTTTTATTGCCCATCACTAATTCACTCTACGTGGTCAAAATGCATTAGTGATGAAGAACTCCTAGCAATAGGTTAGAAGCATATCACATGTCCATATGAAATGATCAAGGGTTGAGAAAGCATTGCCCTTAGCAACATTTCATACTAGTAATGGAACATTTGAACTAAGGGCCTCATTGCACATCGCTAATTTATAACTGAGAACTCATGAGAAATTACCAATAGCGAGAAAGGTTAGTGATACAAAGGATATCGCTTACATCGCTCATCACTACTTTGAAACCCAAGGTTAAAACTCTATCCATGATGAGAAATACAAAGGAAAAATGTTCATCACACATCATTAATTTGAGGTTAGTGGTCTAAAGACAATCCATAATGAGCAATATGGAAGGTGATGAACAAGAACTTAAAAAAATTAATTATGTACATTATCATGTATTTTTTTAATGAGGGTACCACTTAGGACAACGTAAGGTAAGGCCTTAAAAGGGCTATAATTTTTTTCCAAAGGATGTAAAGGCTAAAGAAGGCTGATTAATCAACCTTATTAAACAATGGAATTTTTTGGATCAAGGCTCATGAAAATTTGGATATGGGCACATGGGAAAACTAACCATAGGGGCCAGTTACTTCATGGACCTCAATGACTCAAGTTGTTTCTAACATGACTAGGAACCAAGCATAGTAGCTTAAGAAAGGAATAGACTAAAATATTAATAGGGATTTAGACATAGGAGGAAATATTCTAAGTGAAACAACTCCCCACATAAAACCCTAAACCATAACCCATGACATACTAGGAGGACTAGAGGAAAAGTATTTTAAGACTAATGGAACAAGAAAATTTTGAGGGTTCCACCAGTGGCTCCGACTGGGGATGCATTCCTCTCATAGGAGTGCTGAGATTCCAAAACTCAAGGTTCAAGCAAACTGAGCACCAAGTCCCTTGGGTACTCCATAATTTCTCCACTATTCAAGAACTTTCTTTTTACCTCATTTGATGGACCCAGGCCACCAAATGAAAAGAAAAACCAACATTTGCCTCTATCAAACACACTATTCTCTATAGTATGAACTAAATCAAGTCTAAATACACTACCATTCTAAACTTGAAAACCAATATCACCACTGGAATGTTTAACCATGTCACTATGCTTTCCAATGCATCCATTAACTCCATCAATCTAACATTGGAATTCAAGCACCAATTAAAATCAATAGTTAATATAACACCTTAGCTCATCTAGCTCATGTTCATGTTCCATTAAATACTCATCCATCTAGACTAGAAATTAAAAACATTCATAGTCCACTTGACCATTGACATCATAAAATTTGACATCAAATTCACTTTGTATATCAAATTAAAAACTTTCATAAACACTTTGTTCAATAATTTCAACGAAAGGCACATACCATGATCTTTTGTAGTAAAAAATCAGCTCCAAATCTAAGATGTAATGCCCCATCTTAATAACCTAAGAATGTTGCAAAAGTGTTATAAAGGTGTAATAATTTTTATCTTTTTTATATTAATATTAAGTTAATTAATTGCATACATTTGTTAGGCTAAGTGACGTTATACTACTTTTAGTTTTCCATAAGCGACTTAAGTATTTCGCATTGCACATTTAAATTAATAACATAAAGATAAACATTGCATATCAGTAAATTTCCATTCATGTTAACATAATAAAGTACAAACATGTTTTTCCATACATTGCATTTGATATGATATTACAATACTCATCCATTTGATGAGGTAGTTCAAATAATAGTTACATTTTACAAATGATCACCTCACAACTTTGAGGGATGTTTTTACAATACAAATTTTACAATATACAATGTTGAAATAAACATAAGTATCCAGTTGTGAGCTCTCCATCCTTGAAGCTCTCGATGCCAAGATCAAACTGGGGACCCAACGGAGTAAGGTCCACGTTCCACCCAACCATGTGGTACCCGTAGGTCCACCCCTCGTGCTAGGAGATAGTAATAAGGTTACCTAGACCGAATCTACTAACCCTAGACACTAGTACACAACAAACTATTGGTTACATTGCTTCCAAATTTTGACAATTGAATGTTTCACAAATACAAGGTTCACTATTATTCTAGGTGGAGTGTCATCACAACGATGCAAAGGTTACCCTGGTGTTTCTTCCTAGGTTCCGGTCCCCAATCCTTGGGTTACCCTGGTAACCTCTTACGAAACCCAACCCCTATTGCCTACTGTTGTGGAATCGAATGCCTCTTGAAGAAACAAGACATCGATTTGCCATTCTAGGCCTTGTCAACTTATACTCATGACTGAAGAAGCTCAAGAGTCATAAGAGAGGCATAATGTCTTGTTAAAAATTTTAAATCTAACTACTGTGTCATTTAATTTTCACTTACTTACTTAACTATTTGCAAGTTACCCTGACACCACTTTGTGTGTCGGCCCTTACAAATAGCCACTCCCCTAAACATAACAAGGGTTTCTAAGTTTTCATGACTAGGGTTAACCAAGTGCACAAATTACATCTCACAAAAACAAATAAACCATAACAGTATCAGACACCATGTTTAACACTTGCACAACCCAAGTCAATTTAAGAAATACATTTGAACAATTAAACACCCTTTTTACACAATTCGTTCTGGAAGGCTTACACAACAAAGGTTTTCCCAATTTGCCCCAAAAGAAAATACGTATAAAAGAAAATCAAGAAAGTAAATATCTATTATTTGGATCTACTAAATCCATATGCAACAGTTGAAAATACAACATTTTTATAAATCATCTTGATAAAAGATCTTTTAATAATCAAGAAAAAAAACCATTTTCTTAAAACTATTTTTCTGATTTTTATCAAATTCACCATTTATTATTTTCCATAATTTTCAATATTAAATTACACATAGAACATATTCTAAGGAAAATATATATTTTAACTCAAAAATAATTTTCAAATTATTTTACCCTAACATGTTATACATACATTTAATCTCAATATATATATATATATATATATATAATTACAAATATGATAATATCCAAACATTCAAATTTAAAAACTTTATTTATAAGGGAAAACATGTTTTAAACATTTAAAAGAAACTATTCATGTTTTAAATAAATCATAGTCTTTTTACACAGGCTCGGCCCTCACAGCCGAAACCCTCGTGGGAGCGCTCGGACATGGCGGCAGCGCCGATGCTGCCTATGAAGGCAGCGCCGAGCACTTCCCTCACAGCCGGCTCCCTGCAAGGTCGGCTGTAGGGTTAACCTTCGGCCCCCTGTCTAAATCAACATTTAATAATTTAAATTTTATAAAAATCGCGGAAAATATCCCTCCGCGTAAAACATTTTGCAGAATAATTTCTTTCAAAATATTAAAACACTGGGTAATTTCGACGAAAATTCCCTATGCGGATTTCATTATTTTTGAACAGAATTTTAAAGAAAAATTATCATATACCCTAACAAAAATAAATATATAAATATATACGGATTTTTAAAAACAGTAATTTACAGTGAATAATATTTTATGATTATGTAATTATTTTCACAGGGTATATTTTCTTTTCTATAGGATAAACAGAGAAATTTGTACATTTAGACAATATTCTTCAAAATCTTTCAATTAAAATTCATAGCAAATAAACATCTAATGATTTCAATATTCATTTTGCAAATACCCTTTACCATTTTAAACAGAGGACTAGATGTAAATAAATTATCTAAGAATTCTTTCCTGTGTCCATTGAATATTTTCTACAGTTTAACCAAATCTAATAAAATTTCCAAGATAACTACAGGAGACAAAACAAATCTTTTTCTCTTTCTTTAAAGAAAAGAAACAAACAAAATAGGAAGATACCTGTAATAAAATAGCTGCCTGTAGAAGATTTCCCTTTGCCTGTAGCGTAAAATTCCCATAATCTTCTTTAAAGATTTTTCCCAAATCCAAGAAAGCTTTACTAACCACCAAGATCCTTTGGAAGATCTTTCACAAATAAAATAACTAGAGAGATAACAATTTCTAAGAATTCACAATTTTTATCACAGTAAGAGAATTTTTGCTAGTGCTCTGATAATTTCCCCATGAGGAAATTGAATAACCCTCGTCAATTTTCCCGAGATCCAAAATATCCTCCGTAAATAAATTTAAACAACCATATGCAATTATTGAATTGGCACACATGTCAAGAAGTGGTTATGAAAATATCCTCTCCACCTCTCGGCAATCTTGCCAATTCAATTTGCATGCAATTTCAATTTATTTCAATTTAAATTTTGAAAATCAATTTTCCATCCACATGCATTTTATTTCAATTTTCTAATTTTCAATTACACTATTTACTCACTTAATATTTTAATTTAACTAATTAATTTATTTAATTAAATAAATTTGATCTTTTATAATCAAATCATTTAACCAAATAAGCTAATTAATTAATTAAATAATCAAGCAAGTAATTTCTTTCACATATAAAATTAATTTAAATAACAATAATTTAATACACAATAATCTAACATTAAAATTAACCAAATTTACTTTTCAAACGATTAATCCGAACATAAATTAACAATACAAACCTATGACTTTGAACTAAAATAGACAAAGTACTAAGACCAAGGTTATAAACTAGGCTAGGGTAAACCAGACTACTATCTCCCGATCAACGTATCCGTTGAGTCTTGACACAATCAGACCTAAATACATAGGTGGAGTCGATGTCATGTACCTGCAAATCCTGCAACGAAGCAAATAACATGCATACAAATATATATAAAGCGTTAAATAGACACACCGTGCAGAGAAAATCACAGATATCGTAGGGCACTCGCAAGTGATTGATGCGATTCTGTTCTCCACACCAATACACTTCACAACAAACTGACAAAAATGAATAACTGTTAGTCCATCATAAACATGTACATAATAATAACAACAGAAAATAACATCTCTGCTAAATCATATCATGTCTAAAAACAATAATCATCAAACAAGTATCATCATGTCACAGAATAATCCACTATCGCTCAAAACCAGCAATCAAAATATCCAAACAAAGTGTTATAGTCTAACAATATGAAAGCATAGCAATAGAAAACATAAGCATAGATGGAGGGGTACTACATCCTCCCCCCTAGGATCAGGGTTGCTCCTGAAAGCCTGTGAACAGATAGGGATAAAGTTCCCTCATGCATGTCGCATCCTCCCAGGTAGCGAAAGCCTCATAGCTACAATCCCATTGGACCCTTACCTGATCAAAGTCTCGTCCCCTGAGACTGAGCGTCCGGTGCTGAAGAATGGCCACGGGCTCCAAAGCCAGCTGCCCATCCTCTACCTGTAACGCATTCCAATCAAGTACATGAGATATGTCGGGATGATATGGTCTAAGTACTGATACATGAAAAACATCATGAATACGAGACAAACTAGGTGGTAAGGTGAGTCGATATGCCATGGGACCAATTCTCTCTAAGATTTTGAATGGTCCTACGAAACGAGGTGCAAGCTTAGAGCCTTTTCCATAATGGATTGGACTCTTTCGCGGTCCCACTCGAAGAAACACTCTATCGCCAACAGCAAATTGTTGGTCTATCCTATGCGCATCGGCATATTTCTTTTGCCTATCTTGAGCTGCTATCAAATTCTCTCTAATACGGTCAACCTATTGCTCCATATCATGAAGCATCACAGGTCCTAATAACACTATCCTCTAGTCAATCCCAACTCAAAGGAGTTTGACAAGGACGACCGTATAATGCCTGAAATGGTGGCATACCTATGGAACTCTAATATCCGTTGTTGTAAGAAAATTCTACTAAATACAAGTAATCCTCCCAACGTGATTGTTGGTCCATTACATACATCCTAAGCATATCCTCTAATATTTGGTTAACTCTTTCAGTTTGACCATCGGTTTGAGGATGATACGCTGAACTAAAGTACAGCTGTGTACCTAAAGCACATTGTAACGAAGTCCATAAGGCTGAAGTAAATACAGGATCTCTATCTGATATAATCCTACGAGGAATCCCATGTAATCTAACGATGTCCTCCATGAATATCCTAGCTACAGATGAAGCATTATAAGATGAACGTATAGGTGAAAAGTCAGCTACTTTAGTCAATCGGTCAACAGTTACCATAATGGCATCATGTCGACGTGACGACGTGGGTAACCCTACAATAAAGTCAATGGATATAATATCCCATTTCCATTCGAGAATGAGATGTGGCTGCAATAATCCAGCAGGATGATGATGCTCAGCTTTGACTCGCTGGCATTCAAGACATCTTGATATGTAGTCATCAATATCACATTTCATACCAGGCCAGAAATACAATTGCCAAAGATCGGCATGCATTTTCTTAACTCCTGGGTGAGCTGAATACGGAGCTCGATGAGCTTCAGTCATTATTAATGTACGAATACTTTCAACATGTGGTACATAAATATGACCTAAATTCCGTAATATACCATCCGATTCTAAGACATAACCTTCAAATCAACCTACTAAGGGTCTACCCGATTCAATTTCCAACTTCACTCCCTGATATAATCTATCAGTAGGAAGTGCAGCTACTATTTGACCTCTCAAATCAACTTCAAGAATAGTAGCAGAGATCTCATGTCGACGTCGGCTAAGAGTGTCAGCCACTACGTTCTCTTTACCTTGAACATATTTTACTTCAAAATCATACTCACACAAGAACTCCATCCACCGTCTTTGCCTAGCATTTAAGTTAGGTTGGGTAAAGATGTATTGCAAACTACGATGATCAGTATGAAGTTCAAAATGATGACCTAATAGAAAATGTCTCCAACAAACTAAATCATGAACTACCGCAGCTAGTTCTAGGTCATGAGTAGGATAGTTTAATTCATGATCTTTAAGTTTGCGAGACTCATAAGCAACTACATGCCCATCTTGCATCAAAACTACTCCCAAACCCTCTAAGGATGCATCCGCACAAACTACAAAATCCTTAGTAGGATTAGGAACAATAAGTATAGGAACATTAGTTAACTTTTCTTTAAGAGTCTGAAAGGCCAATTGACACTGTTCTGTCCAAACAAACTTCTTCCCTTTCCTCTGAAGAGAAGTTATAGGATGACCGATCCTCGAAAATCCCTCTACAAAATGCCTATAATAGCTAGCTAGACCCATAAAACTATGAGCTTAACCTACATTAGTAGGTGTGGGCCAATCCATAATGGCTTGGATCTTTGAAGGATCCACAACAATACCTTTACCAGATATAACATGTCCAAGGTATTTTATTTCAGGTTGAAAGAAGTCACACTTCTTCAGGTTTGCATACAATTGATTTTCTCTTAAACATTGCAATACCTATCTCAAGTGTTCTTCATGTTCCTTCATGTTCCTCGAATAGACTAAAATGTCATTGAGAAATACCAGGACAAAGTGATCAAGGTATGTATGAAATACACCATTCATTAAACTCATGAATACTGAAGGTGCGTTCGTTAACCCAAATGGTACTACTGTGAATTTGTAATGCCCATATTGAGTTCGAAAAGCAGTTTTATGAATGTCTGCTTTAGCTATACGTAATTTATGGTAACCGGATTTCAAATCAATTTTAGAGAACACATTAGCTCCCTTAATTTGATCAAAAACATTATCGATTCTAGGCAAAGGATAATGATTCTTAATCGTAACCTTGTTCAATTGATGATAGTCAATGCACAACCTAAGAGATCCGTCCTTCTTCTTTACGAAGATAACAGGTGCTCCCCAAGGGGATACACTAGGAAAAATAAAACCCTTTTCTAAAAGTTCCTCTAACTGAATACGAAGTTCCTCTAACTCCCGAGTTGTCATTCTATAAGGAGCTCTAGATATAGGCTCAGCTCCAGGAACTGGGTCAACTCTAAAGTCAATATCCCTCTTCGGTGGCATTCCAGGAATGTCATTGGGAAACACATATGTGAATTCCCTAAGAATAGGATGATCAGCAAGAGATACCTCTCGAATCTCACCCTCTTCCAAATCAGTAACTATTGTTGCAAACAGTTGACATCCCTGACGAAGACATCTCTTTAATTGCATAGCAGAAATCATCCGCAAAGAGATAGGTCTTTGAATACCTACGATTTCTACTTTCGCACCTAAATCATTAATGCAACTAACTATCTTAAGTCGACAGTCAATCACAACATGATAAGATACTAACCAATCCATACCTAATACTATATCATACGATCCTAAGGGAGTAACATATAAATCTGCTAAGGTAGTAAACGTACTAATTTTAAGTTCACAATCTTGTACTAAGTTTTCTACTGCTACTTTCACCCCTGAGGTGAATTCAACTTTCCATTTACCACCTTGCTTTACCACCACTAGACCACAACGGTCAATAATGGTCGGTGTAATAAAGGAGTCAGTGGCTCCAGAATCAAAAAGTATAGAAACACTAACACCATGTAACTTACCTGAAGTTTCGACCATCGTGTTCTAGTGATCGGCTTGGCGATCATTAACCGCAACATATACTATATGTGCATGTCCTGCATCACCCACCGTAGGCTCTGAAACTGTAGGTCAAGGCCCATAACCAGTAGAACCTCTCATCGGACACTGCCTAGCTATGTGCACATGCTGCCCACATGAATAACAACCTATGCTTGTGCCTCTACCAAATCCTCTGCCACCCATAGGTGCATTGGATTGCTAAAACCTACCCCTACTGATGGTAGACTGAGCACTCTGCGCAGGCTGATCCTACCTATTGTGCTTATTGTGCCACCAGTTACGACCCTTTCCTATTTAAGGACTGTTTTGTTGTTGTGGTTGAGCGTTATTGTTCTTCTGAGGTGTTCGTTGTTGCTGCCCACCCTTTGTGGGTGTCTGTTGGTTCTTGGAAGAACCACCTATCTGTGCCTGTCCACCCCGTGGACTAAAACCTGCTGCAGGAGTACTCCCAATCTGCACTCCTGTGTGCCCACCTAAAGCCATGATAAGGTTATCCTCTACTATGTGAGTCTTCTCCACCACGACTTCCATAGTCTTTGGCTCAAAGACTCATACACGACCACTGATGCGGGCATTTAAACCCCTAATAAAGTGTTGTACTAGCATAGGCTCATCATCGCCAATACCAGCATATTGCTTGAGTTTGTAGAACCTATGTTCGTATTGCTCTACAGAAAGAGCTAACTGACGTAGATCATGGAACTCATCAGTCCTACGCTTCCTCCAATGTTCTGAAAGGAACCGTGCTCTGAACCTCTCGAGAAACATCTCCCAAGACACATAACTAATATCTATATGGAGCTTCTACTCCTCTAGATGCCACCAAGTAGAGGCAAATCCTCTCAAGTGCATAATAGCGTATCTGGCATAGGTATTGCTACCATAAGGGTGCATGGCAAAGTATCTACCCAAATCCAGTAGCCAGGTCTCAACCTCTAATCCTCCTTCTGAACCATCAAAGGTAGGAGGGCGTGCTCTCAGTAAATCCCTCATGTGACTAGCAATAATAGAATCCTGATGTGTTGTGTCCTCTACTCTCCTAGGGGATCTATCCCTCTCTCTCACAACCTCCTGCTCATCTACCTGTCTAGGTCCAAGACAAGCTAGGACATCCTCTAAAAGTGGACGTATCTGAGAACCCTCTACTGCTGACTGTTTAGGATTCTATCCCTCAATTCTCTGACCCATCTGTTCTGCCTGATCACTGTGGTGAGGGCTAGGAGGGGGAGTAACCTAAGGGATTGGCCCTCGGCCTCCACCTCGACCTCTACCATGACCTCTTCCTCCTCGCCTAGGCATGTTCTTACACATAACAATTACAAGTCTTAGATACTATTCAACCAAGGTTATCAGTTGCGACACTATGTACTAGGTCAACCTAATGGGCTCGAGATTACTCAGAGCGTCCAGTGTTTGTAACCTTGGCTATGATACCAATCTGTAATGCCCTGTCTTAATAACCTAAGAATGTTGCAAAAGTGTTATAAAGGTGTAATAATTTTTATTTTTTTATATTAATATTAAGTTAATTCATTGCATACATTCGTTAGGCTAAGCGATGTTACACTACTTTGAGTTTTCCATAAGCAACTTAAGTATTTCGCATTGCACATTTAAATTAATAACATAAAGATAAACATTGCATATCAATAAATTTCCATTCATGTTAACATAATAAAGTACAAACATGTTTTTCCATACATTGCATTTGATATGATATTACAATACTCATCCATCTGATGAGGTAGTTCAAATAATAGTTACATTTTACAAATGATCACCTCACAACTTTGAGGGATGTTTTTACAATACAAATTTTACAATATACAATGTTGAAATAAACATAAGTATCTAGTTGCGAGCTCTCCATCCTTGAAGATCTCGATGCCAAGATCAAACTGGGGACCCAACGAAGTAAGGTGCACATTCCACCCAACCATGTGGTACTCGTAGGTCCACCCCCCGTGCTAGGAGATAGTAATAAGGTTACCTAGACCTAATCTACTAACCCTAGACACTAGTACACAAAAAACTATTGGTTACATTGCTTCCAAATTTTGACAATTGAATGTTTCACAAATACAAGGTTCACTATTATTCTAGGTGGAGTGTCATCACAACGATGCAAAGGTTACCCTGGTGTTTCTTCCTAGGTTCCGGTCCCCAATCCTTGGGTTACCCTGGTAACCTCTTACGAAACCCAACCCCTATTGCCTACTGTTGTGGAATCGAATGCCTCTTGAAGAAACAAGACATCGATTTGCCATTCTAGGCCTTGTCAACTTATACTCATGACTGAAGAAGCTCAAGAGTCATAAGAGAGGCATAATGTCTTGTTAAAAATTTTAAATCTAACTACTGTGTCATTTAATTTTCACTTACTTACTTAACTATTTGCAAGTTACCCTGACACCACTTTGTGTGTCGGCCCTTACAAATAGCCACTCCCCTAAACATAACAAGGGTTTCTAAGTTTTCATGACTAGGGTTAACCAAGTGCACAAATTACATCTCACAAAAACAAATAAACCATAACAGTATCAGACACCATGTTTAACACTTGCACAACCCAAGTCAATTTAAGAAATACATTTGAACAATTAAACACCCTTTTTACACAATTCGTTCTGGAAGGCTTACACAACAAAGGTTTTCCCAATTTGCCCCAAAAGAAAATACGTATAAAAGAAAATCAAGAAAGTAAATATCTATTATTTGGATCTACTAAATCCATATGCAACAGTTGAAAATACAACATTTTTATAAATCATCTTGATAAAAGATCTTTTAATAATCAAGAAAAAAAACCATTTTCTTAAAACTATTTTTCTGATTTTTATCAAATTCACCATTTATTATTTTCCATAATTTTCAATATTAAATTACACATAGAACATATTCTAAGGAAAATATATATTTTAACTCAAAAATAATTTTCAAATTATTTTACCCTAACATGTTATACATACATTTAATCTCAATATATATATATATATATATATATATATATATATATATATATATTTAATTACAAATATGATAATATACAAACATTCGAATTTAAAAACTTTATTTATAAGGAAAAATGCATTTTAAAAATTTAAAAGAAACTGTTCATGTTTTAAATAAATCATAGTTTTTTTGCACAGGCTCGGCCCTCACAGCTGAAACCCTCGTGGGAGGGCTCGGCCATGGCGGCAACGCCAATGCTGCCTGTGAAGGCAGCGCCGAGCACTGCCCTCATGGCTGGCTCCCTGTGGGGTCAGCCGTAGGGTTAACCTTTGGCCCCTGTCTAAATCAACATTTAATAATTTAAATTTTATAAAAATCGCAGAAAATATCCCTCTGCGTAAAACATTTTGCAGAATAATTTCTTTCAAAATATTAAAACACTGGGTAATTTCAACGAAAATTCCCTATGTGGATTTCATTATTTTTGAATGGAATTTTAAAGAAAAATTATCATATACCCTAACAAAAATAAATATATAAATATATACAAATTTTTAAAAGCAGTAATTTACAGTGAATAATATTTTATGATTATGTAATTATTTTCACAGGGTATATTTTCTTTTCTACAGGATAAATAGAGAAATTTGTACATTTAGACAATATTCTTCAAAATCTTTCAATTAAAATTCACAGCAAATAAACATCTAATGATTTCAATATTCATTTTACAAATACCCTTTACCATTTTAAACAGAAGACTAGATGTAAATAAATTCTCTAAGAATTATTTCCTGTGTCCATTGAATATTTTCTACAGTTTAACCAAATCTAACAAAATCTCCAAGATAACTACAGGAGACAAAAAAAATATTTTTATCTTGCTTTAAAGAAAAGAAACAAACAAAACAGGAAAATACCTGTAATAAAATAACTGCCTATAGAAGATTTCCCTTTGCCTATAGCATAAAATTCCCAGAATGTTTTTTAAAGATTTTTACCAAATCCAAGAAAGCTTTACTAACCACCAAGATCCTTTGGAAGATCTTTCACAAATAAAATAACTAGAGAGATAACAATTTCTAAGAATTCACAATTTTTATCACAGTAAGAGAATTTTTTCCAGTGCAATGATAATTTCCCTGTGAGGAAATTGAATAACCCCCGTCAATTTTCTCGAGATCCAAAATATCCTCCGTAAAGAAATTTCAACAACCATATGCAATTATTGAACTGGCACACATGTCGAGAAGTGGTTATGAAAATATCCTCTCCACCTCTCGGCAATCTTGCCAATTCAATTTGCATGCAATTTCAATTTATTTCAATTTAAATTTTGAAAATCAATTTTCCATCCACATGCATTTTATTTCAATTTTCTAATTTTCAATTACACTATTTACTCACTTAATATTTTAATTTAACTAATTAATTTATTTAATTAAATAAATTTGATCTTTTATAATCAAATCATTTAACCAAATAAGCTAATTAATTAATTAAATAATCAAGCAAGTAATTTCTTTCACATATAAAATTAATTTAAATAACAATAATTTAATACACAATAATATAATATTAAAATTAACCAAATTTACTTTTCAAACGATTAATCCAAACAAAAATTAACAATACAAACCTATGACTTTGAACTAAAATAGACAAAGTACAAAGACCAAGGTTATAAACTAGGCTAGGGTAAACCAGACTACTATCTCCCGATCAACGTATCCGTTGAGTCTTGAAACACTCAGACCTGAATACACAGGTGGAGTCGGTGTCATGTACCTACAAATCCTGCAACCAAGCAAATAACATGCAAACAAATATATATATATATATATATATATAAAGCATTAAACAGACACACCGTACAGAGAAAATCACAGATATCGTAGGGCACTCACAAGTGAGTGATGCGATTCCGTTCTCCACACCAATACACTTCACAACAAACTGACAAAAATGAATAACTATTAGTCCATCATAAACATATACATAACAATAACAACAGAAAATAACATCTACGCTAAATCATATCATGTCTGAAAACAATAATCATCAAACAAGTATCATCATGTCACAGAATAATCCACTATCGCTCAAAACCAGCGATCAAAATATCTAAATAAAGTGTTATAATCTAACAGTATGAAAGCATAGCAATAGAAAGCATAAGCATAGACGGAGGGGTACTACATGAGATATCAACATGAATAAATGACTCATATAAATCCTTGGAGTCATCTTTTGATTTTTGTCGCATACTAGAAAATAATTCATTTTGTGTAGTGAGATTAAAGTTTTCATATACAAGAATATTTACAAACTAATATTCACACTCACATAAGCATTGAAAATCAATTATATTGTCATATACTATGTTGGTTTGGAGATAAGATTTATCAAAATCCATACTTTCTTTCTCTCCCTTAGATTAGGGCTATCACAACAAACATCATTACTAACCACATCCCATGCATCAAAGAATATTTCAATTTCAAGTTTAGTAACATATTCTAATCCATTTTTGAGTCATCATTCAACTCAATGCAAAATGTTTGAAAGGATGGCACAAATAATTCAAAATTAATAAGGTCAACAACAAGGCACTCATGTGCATCATCTATTGGTAAGTGCACTAACTCAAATGTAGGAAATTTATTGTAATCTGAATGTTGTCCATTAGCAATTGAGTAATCCTCTTTATTCCATCCCTCATCAATGCACTCTTTTTTGAAAACAATCATGTCCATTTTTGTGAAAAAGCATGTATATTCCATCTTTGATTCACATAGAAAATCAAGAACAATGAGGACCTAATCATATTCATTAGCTCCATAGTTATCATCTTCAACATCTTTAACATTTCTAACATTAGGCTTGAGATCAAGATACTATACAGATACACTCTTATCTTCAAAATCATTATCATTCACAAAGGTAGCATGTTCTATTATTGATAGCACCAAATCATATTCCAGGTATTCCTTTATAAGCATACATATTATTGCATCCTTCATGTGAAGAAAGAACCTCTAGATTATCCTCATAAAAGGATTCATAATCCTTAGAAAAATAATCAAAAACCTCACTCTCCTCATTATTTTTATCACAAGAAAATCCATTATTACATAAACCATGCTCAAAGTTTTTAGAGCAATTGCTTAAACTTTCATCCTCACTATGGGTATGTGTAGGATCCTGATGGGCCAAAAAGTGGTGATATGATGGGTATGTGGCTAATGACTTTTTTTTTACCCAAAATTGATGAAATGGAAATGGTTTTTAAAGGAGTTTCTTAGCTTTCCACCAATATAAATTATTCTTTACTTTGAATTTAATAACTAATTATTATTCATTTTCTATTTGAATTACAACTAAAGCCCTGATTGATAGGTTGATTGAAAAACATCTATAGCTTTCAAATAGTATCACATTTTTTGAATTTGAACTATGTGTCAGATTCCATGCTTTGTATACTATAGGATTAAAAAAAATGAATTTCATGAATTTTTGACCAGGTTGAGGCGGTAGACATACACGTTTTTATATTTTTTAAAAGTTGTAATAAAAAATTCATAATTAATTATTTAATGGGAAAAAAATTACAAAAAAATATGCATCACATCCAGACATGAGTCCTCTACTTATATCTAAAATATTATAAATAAATATTATTATTTAATTGTGGTTAGGGTGGTCAGACAGACAACTACTTTTTTTTCCCTAAAATTTAAGTACTACTGCATTGAAATTTCAAATTTTCACAAAATAGATTTTTTATGTTTTTAAATAAACCTAGTAGTTTATAAACTACATTCAATTTTCTATAGAGTCTATTCTTACATATTTTTGAAATAATATAGATAACTTATTCAAATTTTTACATAAAGTTTCTTGACTCTGATTTTTCTGAATTTTTTGCCACTTAAGGTCCTATTTTTCCATCATGATCCTCCACATACCCTTATCTTGACTCTTGATTTGTAATGAGACATCAAAAAAACTTGTAAGTGTATCATTATAATCATTATATACATATGGATATGTATGTATGCTACTTGTGGACTGATTACAATCATTACCTTCATCCATAGAACAAGATGGATGTTCATTTTTTGATATTCCCTTTTCAATTACATACATTGTGTTATGGATTTTATTAATAAGATAGTTGTACTAGAATTTTGAGGCATCACATTTTGTGCATAATCACATTTGACTCCCTTAATAATCCTTATCCAATCAAGTACCTAATCAAAACTATGAGGTTTCAATTCCTTTGGTAACTTACCCAATCCTAGCTCAAAAACTTCACAAAATAAATCAGTGTAGGCTAAATCTTTAGGTTTGAAACACTCAGGGACTTCCAACAAGGCATCCAAGTACCTTGCAAATATTTTCATTTGGTGATTCTCTCTTATGTCTTTTCATGCAAGATAATCCTTAAACAAAATGCATTGTTCAACACCGCTTAAAATTTGTTGATTTTGCACTTGGAGCTCACCATGATCTGTATGTTAAGATGATGAACAAACCAGGATAGTAGAAGCATTATCATCTCAACAATAATTTATATTTCCTAATCCATGAATTCCATTTACATGAGATGTGCTAGGATAACCAACACTTGTAACCATATATCCCTTCATCATTGAATACTTTAGGTTATTTTCAATATCCATGGCAATTTGATATGCTATATGTAATGTTGTAGGCTCTTTATCTATCAACAAATAACTCATTTCTTCATCAAACACACCAAAATATATAACCAAACACTCAAAATATTTCATTCTTATACTTTCTAGAATGTCCCTTATTACCTTTGAAAATATAAGATTGAAAGTTGTGACAAGTTCATGTTCTTCTTTCTAGATGTTCATTATTTTTTGTCTTACTGAAAATTTGATCAATACTCTCACCAAATTGCTCAATGAATGTTTCCATGATCTCATTACATGGATAAATGTAACATATTGGAAACTATGAATTTTGATCTTTGGCATCTTCCTTCAAAGATTGAACAAAGAATTTCATGAAAAAATCCTCATGGTTTATCTCATAATCTCCCATTAAATTAGAAAACACTTGCAGGTGCTTATAAGCTGACTCTAAGATTTTCCCTTTGAATTTTGGAAAATTCTCCCTAACATCATTAGGAATAGAATTTGGGAAGCCTTGAATACGATTAAAATTTAATGGTCTATAACTTCCCATAGAAAATTTACTTTGACAACATGAAAAGGGTTGCACATTCTTCATGCTTGCATCTGACACCCCACATGGATGTACAAGTGAATGGAAAATTTTCTCACACCCCATTTACAAACTTCAAACATCAACTCTATAGTTGATCACTTCCCTATTTCTTGATTTTATCAAGGTCTTAAAATATTACAATGTACAACTCAAATACATCTATGTCTAAGATCTCTCTAGTGGGTAGACTTTCAAGAACAAGCATACTTATTCCAGAAAATAGATGCTACACATTATAACTCAATTGTATGTAAAATATTACTACCATTCCCCTTATTAGTGCTTAATTTCACTTAATAGGGAACCAAAAAATTTCTAAACCATCCAATATGGTTTTCATAACAAATTTATGCTTTTTGAAAATCAAAATATTGAAAATACCTAGACATGTTGCAACTGCTATAAATTATCGTTTTGTTTGGAAATATTTATATATCTGCAACTACCTTTACAAATTTAACAGGTTCTTTCCATAGAATCACCACCTCTCTTCACAGAGGACCAACTTCAATAATATGAAGTTCTTTCAAAGAGTAATTTCATTCTAGTTTTTTTAGAAGAAGAGTCATAAATCCCTTTATATTTACTGCAACCCAACCCGATCTAGGTCTAAAAAATCAATATATGAACCAAATGTTTAGCTTCACTCAATTCTTGAATTATTTTCAAATAGTACTAGAGCCTTCTAAAATTCTCATCCTAGCTTCTGATCAGGATGCTCCATCATATGAGCTTAGGTCCATTCCCTCTTCTCTCAACAAATTCTTCATTCCTAATTTTCTTGATTTCCTCAAATAATGTACATTGGTGTAGAGATCTTGGATTCACCACCAAAATTTAGTGGGGATTTATGAAAATATTCATGGAATTATAGGTAGATATTGAAAGAATTTGCAAGCTTGTAGGAGTTACAACAAATCCTACTTAAATTTTCTGAGAATAGACCAACTCACACCAAAGCTAGAATGAAAGATGAACTTATATTGAAAAATATTGGACTCTAATAATTTTGATATGGAACTAGAGACTTTACATCGATTGACCCCAATAGGGTCTCTAATCTATTGGTTGTTTTTTAAGAGCCAAACTTAATCTCACCATTCTCCTATGAATTTTCCATAATTCAATAATTAGCAAAGGTAAAGGATTGGCCAACGAACAAGCAAAGGATTTCTAGGCCTTTACTTCTACTATTTGGGCTTTGTGAAACCCAGGAGGGTGATCCTGAGAATGTTTAGATGATAATCTTGTGCCATTTACCATGAACTTTGTAATAAACAGATACATTCCCATAAGCTACTAATTAGATAAAATGCTTCAAGGATTTTGCTAACCCTTTGAAAAATTATTACCTAAAGAAAGGAATGAGTGGTAACTCATCATACTTGATTGTAATTTAAAGGCATGTAAGTGATTTCATTAAGTTTTTGTTGTCAGTTAGGTACATACCAACTTATTTACTTCTGGGATAACCAAATTCATAGACCTATATTTTATCCATAGGTAATAGAGTCATATTTTTAACAAACTCTAATACATTAGCAATTGAAATCAACATTTATAGGCTATTGATATATTGCTTTGTAATACACAACTAATTATATTAGAAACAAAAACTACTTAGTAATCCTTGAATTCCATCTTAGAAACCTATGACTTCATTAAGCATTTAATTTTTCCTTTGAAATAAAGTAGAAATAAAACCATACATTCAACTAGAGTGATTGAAGACAAATAAAAATATGTTTGATCATTCCATTCATTGTTTGAGAAACAAGATACATAGGAGAGAATTTGTTCTAGAATGTGTAGTTTTCACTCATATGTTGTTGCTACTGTAAAACTATTAAGCCTATTACAAACTAGAATGCACACCCTAGAATTCATACTATTCTATTAATCTATGTTTGAATTACAAAATTTCTCTTACCTGAGCTTGGTATTTCTCCAACCAGAGACCACTTAGACCTTCGAAAAACTCTCTCTATAATTGGCCTTGAATTTCCATTTATAGAAACATGGGAGAAACAAGCATTGGGTCAAATTACATTTACATTTGGCATTCAATTTCACTATAATTTCAAAACTCCCTAGATTGTTATATTTGTAGCTTGCAAAAAGAGGGAAAGAACATAAGATAAAAAATATTTCATTCACCGAAGAAGACTTACCTGCATTCCAAAAGGCACTTTCTTCATTGAAGCAACATAAAAAACTATCATCCATGCTATCCAAAAGAGGTTCTCCATGTTAGCACTTAAGACAAAAAATCCAAACTAGAACTCTATTTCTACAATGGTTCATCATCCTCATCATCCTCAGAATCAGAGTATGCATGCCTCCTTCATGATTTTGTTGAACCTAGATATTTTTTCTCACCATCATCAGAGTATTCTAGACCTGCAAGTGTAATAAGATACCAAGCATATTTTGTATCATCTTTTTCCTCATCTTCCATGGCAACATCTTGTTCCTCCATATAAGAATCATAAGCCTTGTGGTCTGTATGTTTCTTATTTTTCTATTGAGACTTGGTCAATTCCCTTGACTTAGTTTCCTCTTTTGCTGCACTTTGTGTCATTGTGGCTGCAAAAAACAACCCCACTTCTTAGATCTTAACTTCACACCCATGAAAGTGGAAAAATCTTTCTTCACTATTTTTGGCTTTGCTTAGACATGTACGACTTAATTATGGGTATTTCGTCCTAGGTTTTAGGCCTCTTGAAACCTTTTTCTTTAGGTTTATTTTCTATCCTAATGCTTGACTCACTGTTCCTACTCATTCTCATAGAAAAATAGGACTAGATTTTTCTAATTTTCACTTGCAGAAAAGCTTGACTGGTTTATGTTCTTAGAAATAAACTTGCAAAATAGAAACCCCTAGAATATGAAAAATTCTCACCAATCCAAATGAGATTTGAAAAAACTTAAACCCTCACCAAACCAAAGAATTAAATCTTGTAGACCTCACAATAATTCACTAAACCAACTAGCCTATGCACAAATGACATAGAAGAAAATTGATACTTGCTTACTCAAGAAGATGTCTTCAATGCCTCTACAACATCTCACTTGAACTCCTCATGTATTCTCCTATGGCTCTAGATAAACTTATTAGCTCTTCAACAATTGAAATTGTGAATAAAAATTGGTTGAAAACCATCTTTATGGTGAATGCCGAAAGTGTGTCCACCATTAATGCTAAAAGAGAGATTGTGCAAGAAAAATAAAAACCAACTACTCAAGTTTGAACCTTGGCCATAAATCCCTTTGATTTGAAACACAATCAACGATCACCCTCGCCCATCTCCTCATGATTTTTTTTTTAGAGATTCCCTCAAGATGATGCCACATAGCTCTTTAAACACCTTAGTCACCTCTTATCTAACAGCCATCATGCATCGCTACTTTGGTTCATTCTCCTTCAAGTGAATTCACATGTGATGTACTAAGACTTGGTGATGAGGGGAATATTCCATTCCTCATCACTAATATATGTTTTGAAACTTCATTTGAAACTGCAATTTCCTTAGGTAGTGTGATGGGTGCAAGGTGTAACAAGTTTATTGTCCACCGTTGATTCACTTTCTAATGGTCAAAACACATTAGCAATGAATAACTCTTAGCAATAGGTTAGTATCATACTACATGTCCATATGACAAGATCAAGGGTTGAGAAAGCATCACCCTTAGCAATATTTCATACTAGCTATGGAACATTTGAACAAAGGGCCTCCTTGCACATCATTTATTTACAACTGAGAACTCTTGAGTAATTAGCGATAGCGAGAAACGCTAGTGATAAAAAGGATATTGCTTACATTACTCATTTCTAATTTGAAACCCAAGATTACAACTCTATCTGCAATGAGTGATATAATGGAAAAATTTTCATTGCACATCACTAATTTGAGGCCAGTGGTCTAAAGACAATCCATGATGGGTGATATGCAAGGCGATGAATATGAACTTAAATGAACTAATTATGCATGTGTCCATAATTTTTTTTAACAAGGGGACCTCCTAGGAAAACATAAGGTAAGGCTTTAAAAGGACTTGAATTTTTTCTTCAAAGGATGTAAAGGATAAAAAAGGATGATTAATCAACCTTATAAAACAATGGAATTTTTTGGATCAAGGCTCGTGAAAATTTAGGGACGGGCACATGAGAAGAATAATCATAAGGAGATGGTTACTTCAAGGACCTCAATGAATCAAGTTGTACCTAACATGATTGTGAACCAGCCATAGTAGGTCAACAGAGGAATAGAAAAAAATACTAAGGGTTTAGACATAAGAGAAATTGTTCTAAGTAAAATAACCCCCCACATAAAATACTAAACCCTAACCCCTAACATACTAGGTGTACCAGAGGAAAGCAATTTTAAGACCAGTGGAACAAGAAAATTTTGAGGGTTCCACCATTGTTGAAGAAGATCAACATAAAAATGACTTCATAACTCCATGGGGAACCTTTTGTGATCAAGTCATGCCCTTTGGACTTAAAAATGTAGGAGAAACATATCAAAGATCAATGACTGTCATCTTCCATGACATGTTGCATGACATTATGGAAGACTATATGAATGATCTCCTAGGAAAAAAAAAGAGGGACACATTGAAGTACTTGAATGAATCTTTGATCGACTAAAAAAGTATAAAATATTGCTTAATCCCTAGAAATATGTATTTAGGGTTTCATCCAAAAAACTATTAGATTTTATGGTCTCCCACCGAGGAATTGAATTAGATCTATCCAAAATAAAAGTAATTAAAGAAATGCATCCAACCAAGAACATAAAACAACTCAAAAGTTTGCAATGGTAGCTACAAGAACTCCAAAGATTCATTGCACAAGTAGCTAATAAATGTCAACCTTTTTCCCACCTACTTTGTAAAAATATCACTCTCAAATGAGATGACAATTTTCAACAAGCATTCTAGAAATTGAAAGATTATCTTGTAGCACCACAATTATTATTACCTCCACAAGTAGACAAACCAATACCCTTGTATATATCAGCTACTCAAGTGGCATTAGGGGCATTCTTATCTCAACTCAATGAAAAGGGGAAAGAAAGAACCATATACTATATATCTCACACATTAGCTGGCAGTGAGTTGAATTACACATAAGAAAAGAGAGCATGTTTTGTTGTGGTCTTCTATGCTAAGAAACTACAAAATTATATGCTCAATCATAAGAATATACTCATCTCAAAAGTGGATCCATTAAAATACCTAGTTTCAAAGGTGACCCTTCAAGGACGAATAGCTAAATGGATCATAGTTCTTAGTAAATTTGGCATCGAGCATGTAGAAAAAAAATCCATTAAAGGACAAGTGGTTTTTGATCGGCTTGTCAAACCTCCCTTATAGGATATCCACCCATTATTGTCAAAATTCCTAGATGAACACATCTTGATTATAGAAGAAGGAACATGGTGGAACCTATACTTTGATGGATCTTTCACACAACATGGCTAGGGGGCAAGAATATTTTTTGTTACACCTCAAGGAGACTATATCCCTAAGTCATATTGAATCATATTTCCTTGTTCAAATAACATATTAGAATATGGGGTGATAATAATAGGACCTAATCTTGGCATCTAATGGAATCTCAACTAGTCATCAAACAAGTAAATGATGAATATAAGAAAAAGGATGACAAACTTTTTCCCTACAAAAGCATGGTGGGAAACTTTAAGGAATATTTCACACAAATCTAGTTTGATCAGATACAAAGGGTAAATAACAAACCAACAAATTCTATGGCTACCATTGGTTCCCTTGTTGATGTCCCACAAAATAGCCAACAATATGAGTTCCTCATAGAACAAATTTTGGTTCCTGCTTATGATATTCCTAAATCTAAAATGGTTGGTGACATTATTGGTCCTGATCCACCATGGTATCAAGACATATACATGTACCTATGAAATAACACCATCTTGCCTAACCTCTCAACCTCACAATGCCAATCCTTTATCTCAAAAAAACATTTTTCTTCAATATTCTCAGAGATACTCTTTATCATCGTTCCTTTGATGGCACCCTCCTGAGATGTTTAGACTCAACAGAAGCTCAAACTTTCCTAAATGAGGTACATCAAGGTATTTTTGGGGCCCATTCTAGTGGACTACCATTAGCTAAGAAGTTTCTGCATACCAAATATTATTTTCCCACAATGGATCAAGTTGTTATCAATTTGGTAACAGTGTGCAAACCTTGTCAACAATATGGTGACTTGATTCATGCACCATCTCAAGAATTGTATTGCATTATTGCTACATGGCATTTCTCACAATAGGGATTAGACCTTACTAGCAAGATACATCCTACATCTTCAAATGTTCATAAATTCATAATTACTCCCACTAAATATTTTACTAAGTGGTTCAATTTCATACCTATGACCTACACAATAGGGAAATAGATTTCCAAATTTATATTCCATTACATCACCTATTGCTTTGGGATTCTCTTTTCCATAATCACAAACAACATATGTCCCTTCAAAAACCAAGAAGTCCATAATTTGTGTCAACAATTCCACATTCAACATCATTTTTCCACTCCATATTACCCACAAGGAAACAACCTAGTCAAGGCCACAAATAAAACTATCCTAAGGATCCTAAAGAAAATGATCAAAGAAGTTGGTTGTGATTGGAAACTACAACTTAATCCCACCCTATGGGCATATTGTACTATCATTCAAACACCTATTGGACTCACTCCCTATTCCCTGGTATATGGTGCTAAAGCTATCTTCCCAATAGAGGTTAAGTCCAATCATTGAGAATCTGTTTACAACATCCCATTGATCATGAAGAATACTGTGGAGCATGCCTTCAAATTTTGGAGCTTCTAGATGAAAAACATTTACATTCCCTCAATTATCTTAGAGCATATCAGAACAAGCTTTGCATAACATAAAATAAGAATATCATGCCTAGAGAATTTTCCATTGGAGATTTGGTCCTTAAGAAAAATTAGTGTAACCTATAGGAACGAGAAAAGAAGGGAAATTTTAAGCCCAATTGGCTAGTTCCTTACTTTATTATAGAAAAATATGGATCGGGGGCATATAGTTAGACACCATGGAGGGAGAGCCCTGGGAAGAGCCCATAAATATCATCCATCTCAAAAAACCCTTCACATAAGAAGAACTAAACTTTTTATAAGTATAGAAAAAAAGCAAAAAAAGCAAAAAGAAAATAGTAAAGAGAAATAATCCATTCAATGGTGAAAACCACTTTATGGCACCTTAGGAAAGTATGATGCACATTAGGGAGGAGTTTATGGTATTAGAGTAGGGAGTATTTTGTCAAATAAATCACAATCCAATCGGTCTTGAACAACCTTTTCACTTTGAAGACCCTAACTTGGTGTTTTCACTCATTTTTCTCAATTTTCCTTATAGCACATCAAAAACGGAAATTTGAGTATATCTTTTAGAGAAGGCATCAAAACCATGAAATAAATTCCATTTAAGATACCCTTTATGCTCTTCTTGAACATACCAAATTTTTGCATAGGCTTGTTTAAAAACATTCCCTCCTAAAATGGACTGCTATGCTTCCCTTAAGCCTAATTGGGCCTCCTTTACAAAGCAAGTATGTGATATTATTTTCTCATATCACCAATTTTAATTCCCAGACCTTGGAAATGTCACATGGGGTCTGAAATAATATATTTTATCACTTTAACATCCACCAAATCATATAACAACAAAACCCTACCTCTACCTTTCAAAACTAGCCTAATACATTGAGATATTATGCTAGGGCTTGCACAAATAGGGCCCTAACTCCATCCCCTGCATCTAAAATCCTACTAAACATGAATAACACATTATCTATTTCCATTTCACGTATTTTTAGCAATTTCTGTTGGTGGAATGGTTCAAAATGCCATTTTCCTATTCAAACCCCCTTACCTTATGGTTTTCAGACCACTTTTAGAGTTTTGGATCTAACTCACTCAAATTTTAATGAAAAACTCTCAAGAAAAAATTAAAATAAGGATAAAACATCCCTATGACAATTCCAATGAATATTATTACATTTTCAATATGTACAAAATCATACAAAGCCCTATAGCAGCAGATTAACACTAGAAATTATAGAAAAATAAAGTTCTCTTTATTGCTTCAACACCAAAATCTTAAACAACCTTTTCTTTGGCATCCCAAAGCCTTTTTCAACCTCCATAAAATAGTTACCAACCAAATTTTTAATTACAACTAACTTCTATATCATTTTACAAAAGATGACTCTACATATTCTCATTTTTTGCATTTTGCAACATGACAATTTTTGCAAGAATTGACAACATTGAACAATCTAACTACCTATCACTCCTAGTGACCAAAAATGATTTGAAAAAAATTAGAAATGGTCTTGAATGACTTTATTACACCATCAAAATGGCTCAAAACACAAGAACCTAACATTCAACTCCCTTTACATCATGAAATCTATGGTGCCCCTACACTAAAGTACTATGGTGAAAACTTGGCAAACAAACACCATGTGTAGGGACATGTCCACCATCTATTAGGTCACTCTTTCATCCATCCATAATAAATCCATCCAATCACAATAATTTTATTGATAATAAATTCACTCATCCACCCTACCAACTATAGATTGGAATGCATCCATCATACACCCACACACCCTCCTTTATGTCACTCAACTACACATTTCCATAATGAACATATATCTTACACAATCATCACAATTAAATGTAGTTGGAGGAAATATTTAGTATACCTATTTTCTCATCCATCCATAACATAATAAAATATAATTATGTAATAAAATACCACCCATAATAATCACTTCACGATCCCAAATAAGCCACCCACATCATTTGTGAGACCTAAAATGTAGAAGAAAACAAGATACATGCCCGCATGGACCTTAGTCCTACACCATCAACATAATCCCCCAAACCATCCAGCCACTTTGCTTGCCTCCCATCACAACCCACCCCATTTTTTCCAGATAGGATGCATCCTTCCTTAGTTCAACAACCTCTATCAGTCTTACCTTTTGGCAAGATATTTGGATTTTTCTTTTTGGATTTACTGTTGTGATCTACGAAGTCACCAGGTTGGGTACCACCTATATCTTTTCATATCTTGGTGTGCCAAGAACAAGGTATGGAGTATATGTGGGTCACCTTGTATGGCACGTCTATGATTAGCTTGATTTACTAATGATTTCTTACACCTTAGGTAGAGGCTTTCAACACATTCTAGTCCACTATATGGTCCCCTCTATGATTCACTAAGGTTCCTAGAATCATTTATTGGTTAGGTATAATATTTTGTTTACACTTATTTGTGAGTCTCAAATTCCATGCAAGATACATGATCACACCTTTGGTAATTTATACCATTGGGGAATAATGTTTCTTGCTACATGAAATTAAGGATTGCTCACCACATTATCCCAACATAATCACCCCCCATCCTATCCCTCCCTCCCTAAACTAACTATTCCCCTCTCATTTTCTAATTCCCCCCATCCCCTACTACACACCTAGACTAGAGTACATGTTGTATCATGACACAAAAATAAACACTCATACTTGCACCACACATTATTTTAATAAGGAAATTTTTAGTACAAAACTGACAAAAGCCATTTACATGATGTTGGATTCATGGATGTACTAATGACTAAGAGAGAGAAAACTATCACAAGGAACCCGTAACCATCCTAATTCCTCCTAATTATTTTATAGTGATGCAAATCAGGCATTGCCAATTGGCTACAAAAACCACCATAAGAGACAATGTAAATGTAAATAGTCTAACATCAAAGTTATAGATTAAGGTATTATCAATGGAATGACATTCATACACATCCTATCAAAGCATCATATAGGAAATATAAATAAGAAAATTTTGTCACATCATTAGCACAACATAAATACATAAAAATGATCATTTTTGCATCCATTCATCATATGCATAAAAATCCATTTACACAAAAGTATTTACCATGAATTTTCTAACATTTCTGACTGCATATTTTACAAATAAAAACATCTACCCATCATATTTAAAAATGAAGAAAACATATGGTATTTATTTTACTATCATCATAGGATTAAAAGCTAAATCATAAACAACCATCAAAGGAAATATTTAGTACACCTAATAGCATACAATCTATTAATGCACTAGGGATTATATCAAACAATACACTTTAGATGGGTAGCCACCTACCACTATCATCTTCCTATTAGATAATGAACACATAAGTCCTTTATTGTCAAACTTGTATCACAAGTTTTAGTAAATTCTTCAAATTTCATCAATCATATATATCCACCATATCCCATACATATCATAATATAAATCATAACATCTACATAAAATCCATGACATAAATAATAACATCTAGCATAAGCATCATCATATAGGATACATAAACATAAACCACATCACATGCATAAAAATAAGCCATATATAATAACATTTGCATAAACCATCTAGGACCAAATCTGCCATATCATATATATCAAAATATAATGTCATGATACAAAATATATAAAATTCTCTCATGTGTACCAAAACTTGAGCCCATCCTAAGGAAAAAAACAGTTACGATCAACATGCACTATCTTGTGCTCCCTACATTTGACTATTTTTTGGTGTTCATCATGATGCTAGTCGCACACCAATAGTGCAGATAAATCCTCACCGATAGACCATGAGAACCTATCTTTACTTGAAAGACTGAACTAGGACAACCTAAATCTTAGGCCGACTCAACTTAATCACAAGGCTCATTTATGTCAGGTCTTGACCATACTAGGTTTGCATCAAGGTTCATTGTGATAATGTTGTTAATCATAGGGGGTAAATGGTAATTTATGGTTCTCAAAGGAATCATAAGGATAGATAAAAAATATTTTCGATATGGTTTTTAGACAATTTAATGAAATCAACAAATATGTAATAATATTTCATGAATTTCAAACAAATTTTCTATGACATAAGTAGATTTAGCATTAAGCATTCAAATTTTTTATGCAAATGAAAGATTTGCAATAAAATTTCCATTCATTTATCTTTTTTTTGGAACATTTTCTAAAATTTAACATCTATTCTAAAATAAAGCATCAAAAATACTTGAAAAGTAAAATTTTCTCCCAGGTATTACCCATTCATACCCCAAGAATTAACCAAATCCAAGCAAACCACTCTATACTTCACCAGACTGCTTCGCAACTAGGCATAGAATGATGTGATATTTTAAAGAAATTGAGGTTTGTTTGGACACTAGGTAGGATCTATATGCACCCATATATGGCACAACATACAGTCTTGTTCAACTGAGTAAATAAATATCTACAAAGGATTTCATACTAGGTAGTAGCTTTCAAATTAGCTTTGATATTGATTAGCTTCTATGTGCATATAATTTTTAATTCTGGAATGATACAGAAAATAGAAGAAAAAACAAAACTTAAAATTTTTTTGGCTCTTCCAACATCCAAAAATTATGAACTTAAAAATAAAAGTAAAGCATCTTATAGCCTTTTATAGGAACAAGGCCCAAAAGTTTGAACTTAATTCTATTAAAGGGAATCATATACAGCAAATCAAAAGATAGCACATAGCAGATGCAAGTTGTCATTAGAATCTTCTAGAAAAATTCAAATCTTTAACTTCTTCATCAACATTAATATTAAACTCCAAGATTTGGTATACAAAAACTCCACATAAAAGTAATACCATTGGTATTCTTTAAATTTTAGGACAATACACCTCCACTGGGATCGAGAAAAACCTACAAAATTCCTTTCAACAACATATCCTTTTGCTAACCTCTAGTATTTGATATCCACTTATTCATTGCCTTGTATCAAACTCTAGGTCCAACAACTCTTCTTCACCTTTCTTTAATTTATACTCTCAGAAGGCAACCAACACTTGATGCATACTCTCTTTTGAAATTCCTTGGATTACTTTCTAGCTATATTTGAGCTTGGTATAATCTTCTAATATTTGGAGGATATTTTCATTCCTCTACATCTTCTCTATTTCATATTTTACCATAGCATTCCTACACTATATAATTTTATCAATGACTTCTTCGATTAGCAAATGAATAGGGTCTTTATTCACTCTTTCAAGCCATTTCTTGAAATATTTTACTTCTCTACCATATTTTCCTAGCATCTAGGGATCACAATCTTGTCATGCTAGTATTTCAATCATACTTTAATCTCTGCCAATCAATTTATTGCATTTCTCAGTGAGTTTCTCAAATCCTTCTACACATTGCACTAAGGCATCACCTTCTCAATTGATCTATTTCTTCCACTTTCGTCACATTGCAACCTCATGTTCCATGATTATGTTCTCACCTATCAATTCCTAGACATCTATCTAAATGAGAGCCTTTAAGTTTCACCTTTGAACATCAATTTGTTCTCGGAAAATTATGCATTCTCCTTCTAATATTTTGGACTTTTCACACCAATGGTATGCCTCTTTATACTTCACAATCACTTATGCAATTAATTATTCTCCTTACCTTACCAAGTACCCCATCCATTCTTCAAACACTCTCATTTTATGGTGAAGTGTTACAATAACATCCTCCTACTCTTGTGACATGATTACTTGCTTTTGAGGCAATTCAGCCTATGTTTGACCAAATTGGGCTAATGATAATAAGAAATATTTTAGGTGGGAAATCTATTCTTTTAGCTCTCTTTTCTTTTGTTTACTTTTCTACACCTTGGAAATAGTTGTTTCTAAATTCATCTTCATTTCATCTAATTCCTATCCCTAAGATGAATGTCCAACATTGATACTTGTCACTCTATACTCCTTAGATGTTATCTCATGTTTTCTTTTATCCACTACCACAATAGCTATATGGAGTGTTCTTCCTCCATCCAGATTCTTTTGTATAACATGATTTTTTTGTTCTCCACCTAGGTTTGGGAGTTTCCACTTCTTGCATTAAGCTTTTGTGATCTAGAGGCACTAATTCCACTTCCAATGGGGAAGCCAATTCCCTGACCAGCCAATCAAGTACATATTCATTATATTCTACCTCTACAACATTTCTTTGTTCCTAGTTTTTAGTATGCTCAGGAACTTCTACTCTTACATTTTCAACCTTGAGTGTCACATCCTTTGAAATAGAAGCATTTTTAGTACGGGCACTAGCATGGATTGTAAATTACCAAGATTCAAAACTATCTCTTCGTTTCCAAGACTTATATTTTCCTATCCAACCATGTGCTAAATTTCAATCTTCGAGGCATCACACTCTTCATGTCCTATCACATTAGGATTCTCTTCATTCCTCACCCTACCATCCAAAGTCTGTGTAGGATTTATATTTTCAACTTCAACCCAATCTTCTCCTATCTTTTCAAAAACCTACAATTGTTCAACATTATTTTCACCATTCCGTAGTAGCAACTGGAAATCAATTTCATCCTCAATAACAACATCAACAGTTGGAACTTGACCTACAATTTCCCCTGTTTCCTTTTCAACAAGTATTTTAGTATTTCCCTCCTTTGGGGTGAGTGTTCCTCTTATGAATTCTTCTTCTTGAACATCTATAGGAATTGACCCTATATTTGACATTTCTTCCACCATTGGTTGTACCATGGGTTTCTCCTTATATTTCTTCTCTTTTACTCATTCCATCATGGCACCCCATTTCTCCCATTGTTCATTGATATGCTCTTCATTTTATTTAGAACTTTCTTCTAGAGCCACAATAGTCTTTCCCAGTGTTTGTTTTACTGGAGTTGTATTAAGTGAAGGAGGAGAGGTAAATAATGTTGCAACTCTCTAGGATGCAAACCTTATCTGAGCACGAGTATTCATCTTCATTCTTACCTCCTCATCAATCATAGGTTGAATCTTTGGCTTCGCCATGGAAGAAGATGTTGGTCTAGGCTTCACTATCACTTTCACTTTACTTGGTCCAATTTCTTTATGTTGACTAGCTAGTGCCAATGAAACTCTCTGACTTAAGGCATCAAGAGTTCCCTTCTCAATATGGACAACTATATCCACTTTGCTATCTTTTATTTTCTTCTTAGTAGGCTCCTCATACCCTTATTCACCTTCTTCTCTCTATTTCTTCTTTATATTGAGTGAGTATGTGGGCATGACCCCAATTTTTCTCAAATTTTTACAATAATCATCAGTCCATCATTGTGTATGAATCAAATCCTATTCATAAATTTCCTCAATGGTCGTTATTTATTTTCTTTCATAATTTGGATCTAGAATAGGATCATCATAAACCTTTTGGTGAATTATAAATTGGATTCAAAACCTCTCCATAATCTTGATCCAATTGATATGGAATGTCATGGAGCTTAAGAATCCACACCAATTGTAATGTCAACCTTTGATGTGATATTTTCCTCACTTCATCTTCATCATCACAATTGAGGTATAAATGTTTGAAATGATGAACACGGGCATGCTTGCTAGCCATCCACTTGGAAATATTCCCTCTGGATGATAGTTAATTCTTTAGAGTGTGAAGAACTCCAATTTTTACATCTTTAATTCCTCTTCACATAAATTGGCCACTTTAGTTGTATTACACTTATAATCCCCAATTACAATGGGAAACTTTACAGAACTTCTCTTATGTTTTACACTAATAAGAACATGGGAAGTCTTCATCTATCTTACCAATTTCAACAATAACAATTTATTTGTTGGGTACCTAGGCAACATGAACATGCATCCTTTGAATCCTTCCACCCTTATGTAGCTAAAAGTGGGAAATTGAATGTACCAAGTGAATGAACCTTTGTGCTTCCAGAAACAATAATTTATCTTTTTCACCCTCCATTAACCTTACTAGTTACATGGAAAAGACATCATTAACTCTCTGATAATGCTCCCTATATTCATGAATAGTAATTTGGGGTAAATGAGAATATATCAAACTATTCCCTACTTCTCTACCTCGGGTACCAACTCTATTCAACCCTTTCTTATTTTCCCTTAGGGCACAAGAATAAATCACATATCAGGACATGGAAACTATAGAGACAGGGGAAATTCCTTTATCTAATCATGTAGCCTATTGTTGATAAAAATTCCTTAATGCATTTGCATGTAGCCTTCCATTAATTTGGCTATAACTAAAAACACCCACGGTTTGAATTTGTTGGCATCTCTAATTATAGCTATCCTACTTAACATAGTTATAACATCTTGAACATATGGGTTTACCACAAATCATAGAATTGGTTTCATTTGCTTTGTAATTTCCTCTTGGTACCACTATGCACTCATAATTTTTTTATTATTCTCTTTGGCACTTAGGTAGGTTTTAGCCTTTGTTCTTACATCTACTGGGTTCATCTGAGGAATTGTGAGGAGCCTAAATGTTATAAAATTCCTTTCACAAAGAGATTTGCATAGATTCTTCCCTCCTTTTAAACAACTCTCATATTTGGGTTGTAACAATTCAAACATTCCATAACCAATTTAGGGGCCTCCATTATTGGTGGAAACCCTCATGTTAAATGTAACCCACTTACTATAATATTTTTCATACATTGAGAGGAATTTTCTTGTTGGGCCCGTGTGATGAATTCAACATCAAAAAAGCACCTTGGATGGGTATCAATAGCTATCCCATCGATAGGTACAACTTGCAAAGAAAAATATTGAAACTCATTTTCTAGCCTAGCTTTAGAAGAGCTCATATTCACCTATGTCCTACATTTTTTCTATAGATATGTTCCTTGTGTGTGAGTTAGGGTTAAATTTAACCAGTTATCTTCAACAATTCATAAAAATTTCAATCT
Organism: Sequoia sempervirens; assembly: GCA_007258455.2. Classification (NCBI taxonomy): domain Eukaryota; kingdom Viridiplantae; phylum Streptophyta; class Pinopsida; order Cupressales; family Cupressaceae; genus Sequoia; species Sequoia sempervirens. The sequence goes on from VDFB02358134.1 coordinate 70,891,702, forward strand.
ACCATTTGGTTAAATTCATTTCGAAACAATCAATATTTCAATTACCAGAGGGAATACCATTATCTTGAGACATGCATGCATAAAATGACCATAAGAATTTTAGTTATTCAAAACATACAAGATTTCGTTGTTGATAAAAATCATTTTTAGAATGAAACTTCGAAACCCTTGATAGTTGTGTTCTTGGTTTGTTGAGGTTTACCTTTCTTTGCATGCTGCAATATCAATCTTGATCTTTCAATGTCCTTGAAAGTTAGTAGTATGGCATGAGGTAGAGTTTTCTAAAAGTAAATGCATGCTTGAGGTGGTGCCAAGTAAGTTTGTAGTTTTCCACCTTCATTAATTATCTATTACAAAGCATTAATTTTATCGAATAAAGTTGCAATCATGGTGGATTAGGGTTCAAATCACGAACACCTTTGTTTCTATGAAGGACCACCACTAGAGAAGAAGACGATGCAAAAATATTATGTGGCATGCTTGCATGCCATTTTGATTCTTACAAGGCAATGAAATTATAAGGAAAATCCTCTTTGCATGTACATGACTATTGATAATCATAAGGTTTGAATCTTCTGGTACCCGACCTTGGAAAAATTATCAAGAATAGAGACATTTACCCACTAGATCCATGAGAACTCATTGCAAAGAGAGGAATCAAAAACTAGGATTGAGCAGAACCAAAATAATTTAAACATGTTTACAATAGAACCTTCGGTTTCTAACCTCTAGCTAAAGGAGAAAAACGTAGCCATCAGACTAACCAATGAAGAAAAAGAATTCATGCATACTGGTTTGATTTACCATAGTGATGAATCATTGAGCATGACTTACTAACCCATGAGAAACTAGGGCCAGTCAAAGATAATATATGCTTGACACAACCACATCAAATCAAAGACTTAGGGTTCGAGAAAATTGATAGGATTTAGGAAAAAATCCATAACACTCTAAATTTGGAAAAGACAGAGATTCAGGTAATGACTAGGTAGGATAAAATAAAACTTTATTTTTGCATTTCCTCCAAAAGTAGCACACCAAAGCAAGCAAAAGAAAAGGAAAGAAGATAAATGGGGTCATTGAAGGATCATGGGGGTCCAAACTAGGCCTCTAAGTGGCAATGAAAATTTAGAAAATTAGAGTTAGGAAAGTTGACATAAAAAATTGAATAGGTTATTAACATAATATGAAAAATATGTAACAACAAAAGATCTAGAAAATTAAATGTAGTTTCTAGGCTTTTAGTCCTTTTTTGGAAAAAAGTATATCTATTTTACAAAAAAATGAAATTTCAATGTAGTGGTACTAAATTTTTAGGAAAATGATATGCAGGTGTATGTTTGACCACCCTATGTACAAGAAAAAAAAATATTTTTTTCAATCTTTGAATATAAGTAGAGGACACATGCTCAAATGTGTTGGATTTTTTTGTAATTTTTTTCTATGTAAATAATTAGTTATAATTTTTTTATTATTAAAAAATTTGTGTCTGACAATAATAACTTGGTCAAAAATTTAAGAAATTCATTTTTTTCCTTCCTGTAGTATGTGAAGCATACAATGTGACACATCTTGTAGGTTTAAAAAATGTTAAGCAGTTTGAAAGTAATAGAAGTTTTTCAATAAGCCTATCAATTAGGACTTTAGCCATAATGTATGTGGAAAATCAATAATAATTATTTATTAAATTCAAAATACGAAATAACTTATATTGGTGGAAAGATGAAAGATGAAATTTTTTTCTATAAACCCTTTTTGTTTCATGAAATTCAAATAAAAAAAAGTCTTCAGCCACAAGGGAAAACTTTAGAAAACTAAGCAAATTTTATAAACACATGTTTTGGGTTGAATTTTGTGGTTAGGAAATATTGAACCAAATCATGTTCCAAATCTCGAGCCTTCTGATTTTATCATAAAAAATGGATATCTATTAAGAATGGGTATCCATTTATAAATGGATATCCATTTTGAATGGATATCCGTTTATAAATGAATATATATTCAAAACATATATCTATTTATAAAGGAATATTGGTTAAGAATGGACATCCATTTATAGAGGAATATCCATTGAGAATGAATATCTATTTATAAACAAATATCTGTTACTTGTATTATTTATAATACATAATATTATATATTATATATTATATTTTATATTATGTACTATACTATACATTATTATATAAATTATGTAATATATATTATTATATTAATATATTATATAATATATAATATGTAATATATTATATATATAATACATAGCATATATTATATACTACATAATATATATTATATATGTATTAATGTTCAACCAATTCACAAAAGAGAGAGAGGAGTGGGAGGGACTTGAGAGAGGGAGAGAGAGAAATACCTGAGAGGGAGTGAGACACCTAAGAGGGATGGGTAGAGAGATTTGAGAGGGAGAGAGAGAGATAGTTGAGAGAGAGAGAGAGAGCTAAGAGAGAGAGTGGAGAGGGAGAGAGGGAGAGAGCAAGAGAGAAAGACTTGAGAGGGAGAGAGGGAGAGTGTATTGAGGGAGAGGGGGAAATGGAGGGAGAGAGGGAAAGAGACTTGAGATGGAGAGAGAGAGTGAGACTTGAGAGGGAAAGATGGAGCGAGAGAGGAAGAGAGATAGAGAGACTTGACAAAAATAAAGGGGATTGAAAGTGAGAGGGAGAGAGAGAAATAACTGAGGGAGAGAGAGAGTCAAAGGGGAGAGCAGGAGGTAGAGAGGGAGAGAGAGACTTGAGAAGTAGAGAGTGTGAGAGAGAGAGTTTAGAGGGAGAGATTGAGAGAGATAGAGACTTGAGAGGGAGAGAGGGAGAGAGAGAGAGACTTGAGAGAGAGAGAGTGGGAGGGAATTGAGAGTGAGGGAGAGAGAAAGAAAGACCTGAGAGAGACAGAGACAAAGAGAGACAAAGACAAAGAGAGAGGGAGGGACTTGAGAGTGAGGGAGAGAGAAAGATAGACCTAAGAGAGAGATAGAGAGATATGAGAGGAGTGTTTTCCCATGTTAGGACCCTCTAGAATAAGAAGTGATGAAACCATCAAACAAAACCATTACAACTCAATTCAACATTCATGCCATTAAAACCTTCAAGCTTAATAACATGTATTAGATCCTTCGTATAAAATGTATAAAATCATCATGAATAAGAATCATTATCTTTCAACCATGATACATAAACAAGAGTTCATTATGTAAACCATAGGGATTTGATGCAACCTTCAAAAAAATCGTCACAAAAAAACAAGGTACATGTTCATTAGATTGTTCATGTGAAATCTATACAATAATCACAATCAACAAATAAGACATCACTCAACCATGATGCATGAAAAAACACTATATATGCACGCTATATATGAAAAAACACAAAATTAATAAATTATTTAATATTTATTACTAATTTTTTGTCTCATCATTATACTATTATATACATAAATTCAACAATAAAAATATCAATCCAACCAAATTATTTATAAAATATCCATCCAATAAAATTCTTTACAAAATATCTATCCAAGGTCAAATTCTTTATAAAAATAAGTTCATTGTTAGTGTGAACTACAAAATTCAATAAGATCATTGTATTAATAAAGTTTTGTAGCTTTCTTTTGCATCTCTTCATTTCTTTGTGTTTTCCTTTCAAGAATGAGATTGTCTCCTCTCCTCTAGCCATCATTAGTGCTTGTTTAACTCCACATCAATGGATCTAACAACATCAACAATATTTTTTATTGTAAATGCAAAATGCCTCAAATATGGTGGAATGCATTCTCCATTCTAAACAACATTAACTTGATCCTTAATGGATCTAACATTCACATCGATTTTTTCTCGAAAGTGAGCACCAAGAAATGTAGGTGGTGGAGGTGGGGGTTTACGAGGTGGAGTGGGTGGAGGTGGAGGGTGTGGATCCATGATTTAGATATAGGTGAACTTGCATTAAATTTGTAATTTCAAAATGTAAGATTCATGTTTAAAAATCCCCTTAAACCATTTAATATAATTGACTTAATTGAATACAAATGAAAAAATGTGTAGAGCTCATTTATGTCTAAGGCATGTAAATGAAAAATAAAAAATTGTTAAAGTGATGTGAAATATCATTAAAAAATACATTAAATTTTTACCTCACTACAATGTGGAAGTGTTAAGCTCCAAAATTTTTCAACAAAGTGTTAAAAGGCACAGGACAACTGAGAGGGGGGTGAATTAGTTGTCCCAAAATTAAAACTTAAAACTTCAACACTCATCAACTCTACAACCACACTACTTTGTTATTAAATATGAACATGAAATGAAAATAATAGAAAATAGAATCAACACAATGAACACCATATTTTTATGTAGAAAATGCAATGAGGGAAAAAACATGGTGAGGATTAACTCACAATATAAAGTAGTTTCAAAACTGTATATATAAGGCTTACTACCAAGGGATCATTTCCTTTAATAGGACACTATCCAGATACAAAAGCTCACTACTTACAAGAGAGGCTCACTACGTACAAAAGATTCAAAAAAAATTGGGCTTCACAGCCAAAATGAACTGAGAATGATGCACCTAACAAGTGTTGATGTAGTTCTGGTGATGCTCAAAAGATTGACTTGACACACTTCATTATTTTCACTCTTCTTCAATTTCACATTCACTACTGCTTCATCGATCACACACATTCACACACAGACACACACTCACTTCTCCAAAAACTATCCAACACACACACACACACACACACACACACACACACACACACACACACACATATACTTGATCTATCTGAAAACATCAATTAGGTCAGCCTAATTAGATGCACTTATTATTTACCAAAAATACGAATTGTTGGCTTCAAGTATTACAAAATTTTCCCAAAGACCTAAGATAGTTCACACATATATCCACATAAAAAAATTAATTCACCATATTATAACTAATTGAAGAAGTTGGTGAGGAATAGACTTCATTGCAAAAATTAATCAATAGAATAATGTCAATATGTCGCAAGAGCACCAAAGCACATGGAATTCTGAACATACATACCTTCAACAACAATAAATATTTTCCAAAATTGCAAGTAGTAACTATCAACTACGGAGGATTGCAGACTAGAATACCAAAGAGTGCAGCTCAAATACCGGTTCAAATACTGGACCAAAATATTGGATCAAACACTGAATTAGATTTGCAATCACAACATGGTGACATTAATGATAACACAAAAATGTAGAGATGATCATTCTTCTTCATTCTTCCAACAATCTCCCCCTTTTTCATTGATGACAGCATGTGCCAAAAAAAATATTCAAAACCTATTCAAAAATTCTCCTCCAATCTCTCAAATTTCCAAATCTCTCCCCCTTTGACATCAATGGAAAAGGGTGACCAAAAAGATGTAAACATGGTGACATCAAAATGAAAAAAAGAGATTTGAATTCTTCAAAAAAGACTTCCAACCATCCAAAAAAATTCAAGCATTCAACAATTCAATTTTTCTTCATCTTCTTCAAATTCCCTTCTTTTTTTTCTTTGCCAAAACAAACAAAACAATAGAAATTGAACATTCCGAATTCAAGTAAAATTGACATTCTTCACCTCAAACACCTTCTTGTATCTTTATTTGATAGAAAAATATAACTTCTTCCAGTTGAATTATTTGAATCTATTATTGTGTAGATGATTTCCAATAGGGCCAACAAAGTATAAGAAGACTACCGATATGAGTTACTATCTTTCACAATCTTTCACATCAGTAAGAATTCTAGAAAGATGGTCTAATCAAATCTCAACGATCTCCTTAAGGAGCCAAAAAAATTTCACCACATCATCTCTTTGTCTCTGTACAACAATTAGTTCAACCTATAATTCATCAACTCTCAACCTTTTTTTCCCTTCTTTGTCTTCAAATATATCAAATTTATTTCCAATTCTATTCACCTTTGATTCAATTGCTTCAATCCTACTTCTGAAATTGTCTACCACAACACGCCACCAAAGACAATATTTGTAGATATTTGATATTTCTTTGATGCATTTCTTGGTGTCCATTATAAGTTCAGATAATCTTTTCTTAGCTTTATTACTTCTCTTTTCAATCAAGGCTTCAAACTTACATCCTTCCAAACCTTCAAGCAACATTCTTTCTTCAATAGTCTCAACTAAAGTCTCTGGTAAGGAGTCAGAGATAATTGATACATCAATACCTTTTCGAATTAGATACTCTACTAGAGCATCATCAATTTGGAGTCTATTAATAGGAGAGGTTGCATTCCATATCTCACCAATCTTCTTCATCTTTCCTTTAACCAACATAGACTGGATGTCATCTGGATCAGAGGGTTCAGATTCAGGAAGAGGTTCTTTTTCTTTCTCTCCTAAAAAGACAATGATGTCTTCAGTTGTAGCTTTTATTTTCTTCAATTCTAGAGTGGAATCACTAATGATAGCTTCCAATTCTCTTTTACCAGAGGATGAACCCACTTTGAATTGATTCGGTGCTGACATACTAGAGCATATAATTGTGCTTAAGGATGTGAAATATGATTTGTGGACACTTACATTATCTTCCAATGGTTCTAGGTATCTATAGACTTGTTTCCCATTAGGAATTCAAAATTCCCACACAACATTTTCTTTTTCTGGTCGGGAGCTCAAAAATTAAAAGACTAAGCACACAAGCAAAGATCCAAAACAAAAGAGATAACCCTCAACCAACGAGATTCAAAAATTTTTAGATACATTTTCAAGCAGTAGGCTACACAAATCAAACTGCCTATTTTCCTTAACCATCATATATGCAACATAAATTGCAATAGCTGATGTTGAGCCTTCATGATTTCTAAAATAGATTTTGTAAGAAACACCATATGCAACATACCTTATAGCCAAATCTGCAAGAGTTTTTATGAATAGAGCTCGAGGGTCTTTTTTAATCCCAGTAAGTTCCTCCACATCTTTGTATTTCATGGTTTTCTTTCTAGAAAGATCCCTAATACTGCATAATCTAGTAATCACTTTGATTGCTTCCTTTGTGATTAGATAGGGTTTTTCCAATACAATCATTCCATTCTTGAAATGATTCAACAAGAACAAAATAAAATCTTTATCAGTAATCCACATAAATTCTCCCCATAAGTCCATACCTAGGGTTTTTATGCTCTGTAATTCATTTTCCTTCAACCCTAGTTCCCTTTCTTTCATATTTCTATGATTAAATTCTTCCAATTCAACTCCTTTTAGCTTCAGTGGAATGTTACCACATGATCCTCTATCCATTACCATGCTTAACTTTCTTAAATTTTTTAATGATCAATCAAAACTTCTTCATTTTCTTTCCTCCCTTTTTCAAATTGAGAAATGATTCATGATTACCCGTGACAATTTCTTCGAATTCCCTTAATAATTTGTTCAAATTGCTTCAAGATCACTTCAAGGCTCTTTTTAAACTCTTCAAATGCTCAACTAATCAAAAGGACCTACAAATTTCATCTTTTACACCATTGATTTTCCCTAAAAACACATTAAATGTGACACACATCAAAATTCTACTAAAAACATTCTTCTCAATATAGAAAACCCTAATTTGGTTTGGAAATTATCATGTCAACATGTTCTCTTTCGGTTCCTTTTCTAAAATATTTGATTCTTCATTTTTCACATTTCATGCTTGTGCCAACCTTTGACACACCATTTTTCCAGGGGGTTTTAATAATTTTTTGATAATGCTCCCCTAAGACCATGCTAGGTCTAATTCCTAGATGAATTGTCTGTACCAAATGAGGGCACAGGCACACCAACTGTTTTAGGTTCTTCTTATTTCTTCTTCTATATCTTATTCATCTCTTTCTTCATCTCTTATTTGTCAATCATCTTTACTAGATCATTGTTCTCTACCGAAGCAGATTGATTTCCCTTCTTACTTCTATAAAACTTTGAGATATGTCCTGGTTTATTACAATTATAGCAAATAACACTTTTCGGATAAGTCTAACTTCCATTACTTCTCGATCTACATTGATTTGCTCTATGTCCATATTTTTTATAGGGGTAGTAGTATCCATTAGAGGATTGATTCATTTTTCCTCCATTAAACCTATTCATCATCATCCAACTGATCATTCTCACTTGAGATCTACATTTAGTAGCTTTCTGTCTAACCTTCTTACATTCAAAACATTGTTCGGTGAAGGGACCAAAAAAATAGTTCTACCTACTCCTACATTTTGTTTCCTTGTGACCATATTTATCACAGGAAAAGAAAATACCATTTAAAGAGGGATACCTTTGTACATTTGGTTGTCTCACACATGGTCTCCTTACAAAATTTATTGAATTTCTTCTTTGCTCCCCTTTTTCCTAAGTCATTTGATTGTCCTTAGAACTTTCACATGCATCATTTCCCAAGCTAGGTTTGTCTTTACTTGGCTTATGTCTAGCAAGTAATTCCCCAAGCTTATGGGAGCTCAATTTTAAATTATTCTCATAGAGTTTTTCCTTTTCCAATTCTACTCTTAAGTTTATTACCTCGTATTCTAGTTTAGAGCATTCATCAGATTTTTTCTACACCATTGTATTTATACATTCTTTAATTCTCTTCTTCTCTTCAATAGCCACTTTCAGTCCAATTATCTCTTGTTTAAATTTCTTACTCACTTCTTTGTGTCTTTCCTTTAATTTCTTTAATTGTTCCTTCAGCTTCCAAACACATTCATTTGCTTCATCAAGATTCTCTTTCAGACCTATATTTTCTCTTTCCAGTTTGTCAAGATTTTCAAGAGTAGTTTGAAGCTCTCCTTTATCATTCATTTCTTCAAAATCTCACTCAATTTGTTAGGATTTTCTAGAGGGACCAAGCTCTGATACCAATTGCTAAAAGGCACAAGATAACTAAGAGGGGGCATGAATTAGTTGTCCCAAAATTCAACACTTATCAATTCCACAACCACACTATTCTATTATTAAGTATGAACATAAAATGCAGATAACAGAAAGTAGAATCAACACAATGAACATATTTTTACATGGAAAACCCAATGAGGGAAAAACCACAATGAGGATTAACTCATAATATAAAGTAGTTTCCAAACTGTATATATAAGGCTTACTGCCAAGGACTCACTACCCTCAATAGGACTCACTATTCAGATACAAAAGCTCACTGCTTACAAGAGAGGCTCACTTCCTACAAAGGATTCACAAAAAAAAATGGTCTTTTCAGCCAAAATGAACTGAGAATGACACACCTAACAAGTTTTGATGTAGTTTCAGTGATGCTCAAAAGACTGACTTGACACACTTCATCATTTTCTCTCTTCTTCACTTTCGCATATACTACTGCTTCATCGATCACACACATTCGCGCACACACACACACTCACTTCTCCAAAAACTATCCAAAACACACACACACACACATATATATATATATACTTGATCTATCTACAAGCATCAATTAGGTTGGCCTAATTACATGAGCTTCTTATTTACCAAAAATACCAATTGTCAGCTTCAAGTATTCACAAATTTTCCCAAATGGAAATTCAAATGCATAATATGCCATATCATGTTAGCATAGAGATAAGATAGGTCACACATATATCCACATAACAAAATTAATTCACCATATTACAACTAATCCAAGAAGTCAACCAGGAATAAACTTCACTACAAAATGTAATCAACAAAATATTGTGAATACATCATAAGAGCACCGAAGCACATGGAATTCTGAACATACATGCGTTCAACAACCATAATTATTTTTCCAAAATCGCAAGTAGTAACTATCAACTATAGAGGATTGGGGACTAGAATACCGAAGAGTACAGATCAAATACCGGTTCAGGTACCAAACCAAAATATCGGATCAAACATTGACTTAGATTTGCAATCACAACATGGTGACATCAATGACAACACAAAAAAGTAGAGATGATCATTCTTCTTCATTATTTCAACACAAAGGTGGAAGTGTTAAGCTTGAAATTACTAATACTTAGTGAATCTAGATACATGGTTAGTAATGGTTAAACAAGACTTGTCCCAGCAGCTATATGGAAATGGGAAAATTTAACAGGGAATAGTCAATGTGCGATGTAGGAGGCTATCATACAATATGATACATATGATACCCTATAGAATAGCCCATCGATTATTATCCATTAACTTCACCCATTTCCCTATGCCTGTTACAAATTTTGTTTGGCTAGTACTGACTATGGATGAAAGTTCACTAAGTATTGGAAATTTAGAGGATGATAATTCCAATAAGGGACCTTTCTATTTTTAGAGCTGAGGAGATTCAAAAGAACTAAACAATTAAAAAAAAAATGTTTAGCAAAGAAATACTAAATTAAGAATAAGCAACAAATAAATAATTTAAGAAACATGAGAGTAAGTGATAAAGAAGGAAAAATAGACAAGAATGTAAAATAGTTTAAATAAATGTAGAAAGGGGGTAATGAAGGTTCAATTTTATGTTTGTTTATGATACTAGGTTCAATTTTACATTTGTTTTCTAGTAATGAAGGTTGATTTTTTTTCTTTGATTCTTTTTTTTTCCACTAATGAGGGTTTCAATTTTTTTTGTAGATTTAGATTTAAATGAAAAAATTCAATAAAACTACAAAGAATGCAAAAAAAAGAAGCTAAATTAATCACTAATTAGCAAAAAAATGAAAAAAAATGAAAAGAAAAGGATTTAAACACATACCTGGATCACGCTAAAGGTCATTGCACATGATGGAGGCCACTGCTTAATAGAGATAAGCATGAAAATGAGGTAGGGTTTGGGTTTTAATAGCCTCAACAAAATGGATATCCGATTTCCATGTATTCTAAATATATAGTAAATGTATTATATATAAATATATCATAATATATTTAATATATAATATACATTATATAATATATACTATAATATATATAATTTATATTCTATATATTAAATATATTATATATTATATAATATTTTTAATATATAGTCTCCCTTTGAAGTCTCCATCTCCCTCTCATGTATTTAATATATATATTTAATCATTATATATTAAAGAGAGGGAGAGAGAGAGAGGGACAGAGGGACAGAGAGAGAGAGGGGGGGAGTGGGAGAGTAGGAGAGATACTGCAAGAGATGGAGAGAGAGGGGGGGAGTGGGAGAGTAGGAGAGATACTACAGGAGATGGAGAGAGAGAGGGAGAGAGGGAGGGGGAGAGAGGGAGGGAGATGGAGAGTAGGAGAGAGGGAGTGTTGAATAGGACAATTGAGAGAGGGAGAGAGGGAGAGGGAGAGTGGGAGAGATGGAGTGAGCAAGATAGGGAGAGGGAGAGAGAGTGGAGAGTGGGAGAGAGGGAGAGAGAGAGGTAGAGGGGGATAGGGAGAGTGTGAGAGATGGAGAGGGGGAGAGGGGGAGAGGGAGAGTGGGAGAGTCAAAGAGAGGGAGTGTTGACTATGAAAATTGATAGGAGGTGAATCAGTTGTCACCAAAATAAATGCTTTAATCATTTACCAAAACAAGATCTTGATATTGCTTATTTGATTAAACATTAACTACAAAATTGAAATTCATCACATAAACATCGTAACACTAGATTTACATGTTAAACCAAATGAGGGAAAAACCATGGTGAGGATTAACTCACACTATAGAGAATATCAAAATTGATTACAAAAGGCTCAGTGCCTGAAATAAGGCTCACTACCTAAAATAAGGACTCACTATCCAAGATAAGGACTCACTATGCACAGGGCTACAACCCAAAGATACAAAAGATGGCTAACTACCAAAATACAAGAGTTATGGCTCACTGCCAAAAGTATGAACTGATGGATTATAACTTCCTTGTACTGAGTTTAGTTCTGAATGAAGCTCTATATAAGTACTATTACTTTTTAGTATTCATTCAATAATTCTATTCTGATCTTCAGTTGATAACTCAATTATACTCACATAATGCACATACACTTTATTATCTTTTCCTTCTTTGCTCACTCTGCCCTACTACTCTCTCTCTTTCTTTCTCTCTTTTTTTTTGGAGAGTCTCATATATATGTATATTTTATTCATCAATTAGGTTGGAATCATATAATGTTAATGCATTTATTATGTTGGGAAAACATCCATAAAACATAGCTAGTCCACATAATATATTCCATACACTAAGTTGGCCAAGATATTTGAATATCAGAATCATAGCTTGTCTCACAATAGAAACTGGACCTAAACACTAACACATCAGACCAACCGTCACACTAGAACACATATGATGATCATGTTCTATAGAGAATAGCTTTCAGTAACCATCTCATACATTCAGTACTATGTTGACATCAATGGCAACCTATTGACTTTAATGGCAACCATTTGATGCAATCCAATTTCCAACAATCTCCCCTTTTGTCATTGATGGCAACACAAGATGTGAAAATTCAAAAAAATCCTTTGTAGTTCTTCCCTTTTAATGAGCTGAAATTATTTTCATTCCTTTCACATGCTTTCCCTCCCCCTTTGACATCAATGGAAAAGAAAGAAGATCTATTTCCCCCTTACTTCAAAAATTTTACAAAAAAAATATTTAAAAATGATATCAAAAATGGTTCTTCACCTCAATCCTTCTTCCATTAAAATATATCCTTGTATTTTTCTTTTAGTTTTAAAAGAAATGTCTTCTAAGAATCCACTGTAAACCTAATGTTTAAACAAATACTATTGTTCTTTTCTATTGAATCAACTATTTCTAGAAGAGTATCTGGGATAGTGATATTTTGTTCATTTTTCATAGCTTCCACTTGGTGACCAAAAATTTGTTCCAATCTCAACTCAATTATCTCTCTAACTTTCCAAAAATTCTTCAAAATACCATCCATCTATACCACAATGACTGCAAGTTCATACTATAAGGAATTGATCATTTTCTTATGCACTCCATCCTTGTCATTAAGGATATTATATATTTTTCCAATAGAATCTAGCTCAAGCTCAATAGCTTTGATTTTTTCTCTATAGTTTCTGATAGCAATAGACCACTAGAGACAATACCTATACACACTTTTTACATTTTTTATGCATTTTTTCAATTCATTTATGCTCTCAATCAATCTATTCTATGCATTTACCCATCTTTCTTCCATGGCCAATTGAATATGATCTTTTTCTTCTATTTCACTAGGTGACTGTGCGTTCAGTCTATGTTCAATCTGCTCAATCAATATTTCCAATAAAACACTTTTCAATTCACTTATATCATTATGAATTGTGTAAATAGCCAAGACTTCTATTGTCTCATCCTATTCAAATGATGGTCAAGACAACCAAACATCTCCAATCTTCTTTAATCCATCAGATTTCCCAAGAATCTTCAACACCTTCTCTCTAGTAAAGTATTCTTCATCGTCATTCGTACTTCACTCTGTTAGTACCTCCTTCTCAGCCAATATTTCCAAATCAAAATTTCCCTACTTTAGCATTTATTTCCTTTTCAAATTTTAAATTGATAACTATTTTATGGAAAACACTGTAAGCTAAGAAGGGCTCCACAAATTTCTCGATTTGTATCTTTTCTATCAAAATTTTCTTCAATGCCTTCAATATAGAGTTTCACATCACATATCCACACATCATTGCATGATACCTCATATATTGGGGGTTTGATAGATTTTTCTATGATAGCTCCCCCTAAAACCATTATTGGGTTTAGTTCTTAGAAGAGGTATCTGCACTAGATGCAGATACAAAGTTATTTGATTCATTTTTTTCACAAGTTCTTCCTTTTTCCTCCAAATTTTTGATATATCTCTCCTTACTTCTTCTAGATCTACCTTGTTCATAGGAATTTTTTTTGGTTTTAGATTAGGTTTTTTCCAACTTTGCTCATGCAAAATTTTGAGATATTTCTTGGTTTGTTGCAAGTGTGGCACACAACACATCCATGATCAAAAGAGTTTGTACTAATCCTTGACTTGCATTGATTAGCCTTGTGTCCAAAGATATTGCATGTGTAACAACAACCTTGAAAATATTGAATTCTTTTGCTAGTATTAAATTTTTTCATCATCTTTTGGCTCCTACGTTTTATTGCTCTATATCCAAACTTGTTGCAAACATAGTATTGTCTAGCAAAGATTCCATTCTAAATCATTCCATTTTGGTTCAACCTATTTCTACAGTCTACTACTCTATGTCCAAATTTATTGCACGAGAGACAAAATCCATTAAAATATGGGTACCTTTGAGCATTAGGTTGTTCGATGGGTATCCTTCTAATATTGATCCTTAGGTTCCTATTTTGATAGGCATTTCCTTGAAGCTTCCATTGATTATTCATTTTGTTGAAAGTTATTTTACTCTTTGAGGTTTGTCCTGTTGATGTGTTTTTTATGCACTTCTCAAAATACATAATGCATAGATACAGTACCTCTCTTGAAAGGAAATTTCCAACAACAAGTTGTCAAAAATCACCCCAAGGTCTCTCAGGTGTTAGGTCATGACTCGCATGGAATTGCTCAATTGATATTCAGTGTGATTTTTTTGGTAATCACAAGGCAGACTAAAAAAGATGGATGAAATGAAATGGATCTTAAAATGGAGTGCCTGAGATGGGAAATTGATGTGCACTTTGTTGTAGGTTCGAACAATAGTCTGAAACTCCAATATTTTATTAAGGTTTAGCTTTACAATGTGCAATGAACCTTAGCATAGGCTATTTCTAAAAAAAAGAAAAAGTGTAGGGAAGAGAATAGGTTGTTGGATCTATAACTAACCATGAACAATGATCATGGAGGTTTCTACTATGGACAACTTCCTTGAAAAGAAAGTTTCACTTAACCAGAAAATTCACAGTATCATGAAATATGTGTTATCTTCTAAAGACTGCAAATATTTTACCATTCATTCACCATGTACATGCATGAATAAAGATAAAATTTTGGAGCAACTTTGAATTTAAGTCCAGAATAACTTTTCATGGTCATCTACACAACAAAAATCTTCACAACCATGGAACAACATTACCAAATCTATCAAAGCAATCTAAGACTAACTTAAATAGGAAATCAAATTTAACTAAATCATCTAACTATTGGAGATGAATCATGAAACATGCAAAGAAACTAAAAAATGCACCAAATTCAATGTATTTCTATTATAATTTCATGAACATGTCATTACAACAACTCAACTCTTTCTTGAAAATGAAAGACCCCCTATTTATAGTGTCCAAAAAGTAGAATGAATGGCCACGATTGATTTGCATTGTGTGGCCAAGATTCACTACAAACTAGGGTTCTACCTACCCCAAAATATATTACATTTTAAAATGCACTCCTATCTTTATACCTATTTTTTCTTCTAGTGGTAGCACTATAGCATTTTCTCTTTTTGTCAATTGCCCTTTGCTGCAACTATTATGTAAGGAAATCTTCACCAATAATAGGGCTGCCCTCCTAGTTCTTCAAATTAGCGTACTCCATGAATTTCATAATCAGTAGTTGGAGTTTATCAACTTCCATGATTTTAGATCAAGCAATTGGTAACTCCATTCCTTGGATTTGTTGGTTAGCTTTTCCCAGTCTTCATCGTATTTGGAAGCATGGTCTCTGAATAGCTCAGATTGGGAAAAGCCTCGGGTGGCAAAACTCATGAAATATTTGGTGATCTCACTTGGCATCCCATCCTCCATCTTCTTTTGGAAATGAGGCTTTATCTTTTTTGGATCAGCTTGGGCAACAGGCATATCATACCCTGTCATTAGCTTCAAATATCGATTGCAATCCACCCAAACATCCTTGAAACAATCAATATCTAGATCCACCTTTTCAAGTAGTTGCTCCAACCTTTCCTTCTAGTTTTCAAAATCCTACCTCCACACATCCATTAGCCAATGATCATCCTTCTTGAATACAAGCTCTTGTTCCCAAGTCTCGCTCGATAGATTGAGGAAAACCTCAATATTTGGGTATGTAGACTCATACCTCCTCAGGAAGTTGGTGCAGATTTTCCTTGTGCCCTCAAGAGACTTCTGTAAATCTATGAACTTGTTTGCTATCCTAACAACATGACCGATGCCCATGTTTCCAACATATAAGACCTACTAGAACCAACTCTTTGTGGTATTATCCAAGTTCATTCTTTTTTCAAGCTTGTCTATTTGTCCTTTGGATAGAAACTATGCTGGAACCAAAGATGTGGTAGGCAGTTCCTCAGCTGACGACCACTATAGGATGTAGGCTGTCAAATCAGCCACATGTGCCTTGAGTTCTTCCTTTGAAATCTTATCTTGTTGTATTAGATGAATTACTGTGGTGATGGACTCCTTAAGGTGATCCACTTTCTATTCTCTAGTGGATGTCCCTAAGTCGATAGTGGATACATTATAGCTTATTCGCTCTTTTCCCACCATCGGTGTGGCTACTTACATGGTTCTAGATCTAGAAGCATCCATTGTCACCTTGGATCTAACATTGGGCTTATTTTCTTCCTTAGTGTTGATTTGCACTCGGGCTAAGATAGCTTCTAGTCTCACTCTTGGATCACTTGGGGTAGAGGATTTCTTTTCAAGTTTCCTTTCCAACCATTTAGGCATCTAGGATTTTCATTTGGGTGATTCACGATCACCTTCTTCTTCATATCTCCTAATTTCAATCTCCTTTCCTTTAGGAGTCTCTTTTTCCTGGTATTTTCTTCCTCTTCATTGGAATCCTGGATGAACACCATGTGCTTAATGGGGGATTTGGTGGGCATGCATTCTTTGGGGATGTCTTCCTTTTCAACATCTCTTTCTTCCCCTTCATCTTTACACTCATGCCCCTTGGGCTGCTCAGTCTTTGGATCCTCGTAGGTTTCAGCCTCCTCTTTGGGCTTATCTTCTTTTTTATCTTTCTTCTCCTCAGGTAGAGGTGGCACATCTTCATGTTCTTTTCTTTCTTGTTCTTCATGCCCTTCTAAGAGAGGCATCTCCTTGTTGTGCTTGGGACCTTCTTCTTGTTGTTCACCTGTTGGAAGTTCCATACTTTCTTTTGTCTTCTTGTCTTCTTTCCCTCCTTCCTTGGAAGGTGGTCTTTCCATCTCCTCCCTGACATCCTTTAGTTGCTGAGCTAGCTCCTCCTCAAAATTAACATGAAATGTTTGTACAATTTTAGTACTGGCATCCCCTTCCTCAAGACTCTCAGAAGACTCTATATCCTCTCCTTCATGAACTACCCTATTGATTTGTAGATGTTGATGTTTTGGATGCTCATGGTAGTCATTTTCTTCCTCCTCCAAAACTTCTATGGCTTCCCTCTCTCATCTCTTTGATTCCTTAGATATTTTTAGTTTAGCTTTCATCTTCAACAATTTAGTTGGAGGCTTTGAGATGGGAACACTAGCAAGAACCTGTGTCAGGGCAGCCTGGATGGCCAGATTCAATATCACTTCAAAAATTTTAGAGGGGGCACTCCACATATGCCGTTAGAATGCTTCTAAAAGGGAGAGTGTCAGTATAGGAATTGTTGCTATGGCTAAATATGTGGTTGGTGACATAGAAGCAAAAGAAAGTAAAGAGGTAGTGATCAAAGAAGAATCAACCAAAACTATTTGTCCAATTGGTGAAGAAGAGGCAATAGTAGAGGTAGCCAGTGGGGACTTAGGTGGATCAGGCTCCATTTCTTTTCCCTTTTGCAATGGATTTTCTTGTATAATAGGCATTGTAGTGGTACTGCTTGACCTTTTGTGTTTCTTGGAAGGTTCACCTTCTAAGGCCTTCCTTGCATATACCTTCAGGTTGGGTTGTTGCTACTCATCTTCTTTTCTTTTCCTAGAGTGAGTGAGTGGAGGTGACTTTGAAGTCTCTCCTATTGAAGTAGTGGCTATCATGCCATCTGTCCCACTTGGCTTGCTTGCAAGCCCCTCATAGGTCAATACAACCCCTTGTTGCTTCAATTGAGCAACTTGCTTGTTAACCCATTCTCTTGTACGAGCCTCAATGGTCTTGGTTATAATGTTGAGGTCGTCAACCTCTTGCTCATCCCAATCTACCAATGGAAAAGGCAAGTTGGAAATGACAACATATTGAGGATCCATAATTGTTCTCTCATCCTTCTACTTGATTAGGCATGGGAAATAGGTTTACCTTCTTCACAAAGTAGGTGGTCATTCTCATATAATGCCTCATCTACACCTCCTTGTCATCTTTGCAATTTTCCTAGAAATATTCAGCACTATGTAGATGGGAATACTCAGGACCAAGCACCTTCCTTATATTTCGATAAGGATCCATCCATGGTCAGGCGGTGTGAAGCTTGAAGTGGTACTCGACCAACTCCTTCTCTGAATTTCTTGCACATTGAGAGGTATGTAGTTCATGCATCCCTTGGCCGAAAGAAAGGGGATAAGAAATCCCCACCAAATTTTTGCTTCTTAGAAGGGTGTGTACATGTCATAATTTTTGAGAGAGCTCCAACAATATTATCCAGTTGTTAGGATACCGGGGCAGCTTATTTGGTCTTTCTGAAAATCCCTAGGCATGGATGTATGCGAATTTTGGGTATTGAATGAATAGGAAACCATATTGTTTGAGGAAAGCCTAAGTGCTATGTGAGACTCTCCTCTCTAAATCACCCCCAAGTAACCTGATAAAATGAGCTATGAAAGCATCATTTATCTTACAATAATCCTTTTTGAAATTTCTAACCTATAGCTAGGGGTACTTAGTATCATATACTTTTAATTCTCTGCCAGGTTCCTCATTTGGAGCTCTGAACAAGCCACTCTATTACCTATGTTCGACCTATGAATAAACTAGGTAGGATCTCATGTAAAACTTGGAGGTCTTCTTGATATTCATGAATTGCTCATGAAAGTAGTCACTAATGATCTTGCCCCAATAGAATGTGGTCTCCATGTTATCATCCTCTTTTCCATAAAGAATATTTTCAATGAAGTAGACCATCCATTCTTAGAAGTACAAAGTAGTGGGAAGGCCCATTACTCTACTCAGTAGGGTCACTAGGTCAATGATAATCTTCATAGAAATTGCTGCGGAAGAGCTCCTGGGGAACCTTAGCAGCACTATCCCACTTCTCTTTTAGCCAATATTGATTTATAAGCTTCTTACATTGTAAGGGATCTTCATCCCACATTGCCTTAAAATCTATGATGGTCAGTACCTCCATTTCCTTGAAGGTAGAGATGTGAAATGTATTTGTTATTGCCCTGGGAGACATGTCACCTAGAATATTTCCATCTTTGTCCACCATTTTTTAGGTCTCTAGTTGATATGATTCCCTACAAGCCATTACTAGTTCAGGGGTGACAAGAGAGGGAGGGAAGCCTATAGCCTGGGCTATTCAGCTGCCTCTGATCAACCTTGCATTATCCATCGTCGGATTGATTCTGACTCTTTGTTTGAACTCGTCAATATCCACTTGCCTGATATTGGTGTTTGTAATCTCTTTCCATTCCATTGTGACCTTGGAATGTAGTGGTTCCCCTTGGAACTGGTACTTCATCTTATCTTTGTCTTCTTTTTCGCGAGGAGCTCTACCTATTTTCTTTCCTTTTTCTTTCCCTACGATGGCCCTCAAAGGTCCTATACCTAATTTCATTTATCCTATAGACAAAGGCATGGTGAACATAATCAAGCATGAAGGCATAAATGTTAGCCAAATCCTTATGGAAAGAGTTTGATTGGATAATAAAATATTCAAGAAATCTAACATTCATTCTAGATTGTCATTAGCAATTTGTAGGAAGTAGTCTAGATAGTTCGAGCCCCAGGGGTCAGACTTCCCTAGACAAAATGTTGTTTTGAAGGACGAACGAGACAAGGCAATCTGCATGATCTCTCCTGCCTTCAAATTTAGGTGACTTGAAAATTCCATGGAGGAGAGGGTTCAATTTCAACATGTGGGTCAAAGCTTGTTTCCAGATTGAAAGGCATTTAAATCATTATTGGGGCACTTAGAGTCATGATCAAGGAAAGTTGCTTGAAGTTTTCCATTTGGGACGGCTTTGGTGAGATGACCTTTTGGGGGAGGAGTTCTAGTATCTAGGACCCATGATGCTAATGGATGGTTGGTATAACTCCTCGATCATTTAAGTGTTCAAGTTAGAGGGTATGGGAAGCCACTCGAGGATTTTCGTTTGGAAATAATGGGTAATGAGCAGAAGTCTAGTAGGAGCAACCCAAAGGACCAGACCTAGATTTGAACTTTACTTCCATGTTTTCTTTGTTGAGGTCTACCAAATATCTAGGTACTAGGCCCTAGAGGTCAGATGGATAGACTTGGTTCTCCTTTTACAATGGACAAAATGGGACAGAGTCCTGATGGTGAAAGTCTAGTGGAGGGGACCCAGTGAGGGTTGGGAAACCTAAGTTTCATCATTTTATTCACGTGACATTGGGATATTTTAGGACCCATAGGGAAAAAAGCATCAATTCAATAGCCATGTGAAATGACAATATTACAATGGAATTTTGGGATGGAAGTCCATGGATTGAGACCTCGAGAGCTCTAAGGATATGGGAGTTTCATCTTCTAACTAAGGCGATGGATTGAACGGCAGATCCCAGGGATCAGATGGACGAAAACAAGAAGTCATTTGGAAACGGTGAATGATAGGAGGCACCCTGGGGATGGAATCCTATGGCAGTGGGCCCAAAAATCATGGATGGAAGTAGGGAGCTCAGTTTTTGTTAAGTCCAATCGGTGTACCAGTAGAGGCACTCTGGGATCACGGACCCAAGAAGGCATCTCATCGGTTTGCAGTTTTTTTTTAGTTTGATGCTTTATCAGTAGCAAAGGGGAGCCTCAGAGCTAGAGGGCATTAAATCTCTATGTGAAGAATGATATTGGGGTGTTGGTGCAACGGGTATGTGCAAGATCATCATGGAAAAAATAGGCCCTTAAGTGGGAAATTTTTTTTAAAAATTAGAGTTAGGAAACTTGACATAAAAATATGAATAAGTTATCTATATTATTTCAAAAATATGTAACAATAGAATTTGTAGTGAATTTAATGTAGTTTCTAAACTACTAGGTTTATTTTTTTAAACAAAATCTATTTGGTGAAAATTTGAAATTTCAATGCAGTAGTACTTAAATTTCAGGGAAAAAATAAGAAGTAGGCATCTATTTGACCACCCTAATGAAAATAAAATGATAATATTTTTTATAAGATTTTAGATATAAGTAGAGGACTCATGTCTCGATGTGATGCATATTTTTTTGTAATTTTTTTCCAAGTAAATAATTAATTATGAATTTTTTATTACAAATTTTAAAAAATATAAAAACTCGTATGTCTAACCACCTTAACTTGGTCAAAACTTCATGAAATTCATTTTTTTTTTAATCCTATAATATAAAAAACATAGAATGTGAGACATGTTTCAGATTCAAAAAATGTGATACCGTTTGAAAGATATAGATGTTTTTGAATTAGCCTATCAATCAAGGCTTTAGTCATAATTCAAATAGAAAATGAATAATAATTATTTATAAAATTCAAAGTAAAGCATAATTTATATTGGTGGAAAGCTGAGAAATCCTTTAAAAACCCTTTTTGTTTCATTAATTTTGGGTAAAAAAAAAGTTGTCAGCCACACCCTACAAATACCCATCATATCGCCACTTTTTGGCCCATCATGATCCTGCACATAACTGGCAGTGAAGTTCTAGATTTGATTCAAGGGTGATTCAAGGTGGTTTCTTGAAATTTTACCACACGGGTTTTAAAAGCCTCATTATTTTCTATCAAATGCATACGTTTATTATTCCTTTTAATCATCATTTCACCTTGAAATCAAAGAAAAAATCAATATGAGAGACTAACGACAAACTTACCACCAAATTCTATTGAATGAAGATGGTGAAATTTCCAACGAATGTGAGGGATCAGTGAATGAAGAGTGAGGGCAGCACATGACAAAGGCTCCAAAATCACTCTAAACTTCTCTAGCTAATTTGACATGTGAAAATGACTGGTCGAATTTCCTATTTATACCCTTACATGCATTTAATGCACTCGATTGATGCATGTATGGCAAGCTCAAAAGTTGGTCAATTTGAAATTTGAGATTAGTCATAGGCCGGACAAAGTCTAGTGGTTGGAAAGCCGTTGACAAATGGCCGTTTGAAGTTTAGCCAAGAAACATGGGCGGTGTCAAGGATGTTAGACTCTGAGTGGCGGGAAGTTATTGAAGGACTGTTGTTAGAAATGGCTAAAGGGAAACAAAAGTCTAGAAGGAGCATCCCGAAAGGCTAGGCCTGAGAGGTCTCAAAGATGCTCATTTAAACTTAGTCATTGAAGACATAGAGAAATGGTGAATGAAGCAGTGGGTCCCAAAACGAGGAAGGATGAGGTCCTTCAGCCATTTGGAATGACAAATACCAAAGGGAAACCCACAATGGGAAGCTTGTGAGGTTAGACCTGGAGGGTGCCAAAGAAATTGGAAGAGGCAAACTACCAAGGGATCTACACAAGGACCTAGGACTTAGAAATTATGGGGGGATGAAACATGGTCAACTTGAGATAGGACCTTAAAGGTACATTGACAATATAAGAAACCAAAATGGGGGGCACATAAAATGAGGTGGCGACAAAAATTCCCCAGCAAGGTGAACGAAAGAGAGGGTTCCTATTCTGAACGAGCCGTGTGTGCTGAGGGCACAACATGTCCCTCTTCAAGTCATAGACCACCTTTATCCTTTGTAATTTCCTGAGATGAAATCAGCTCATCGAGCATTGTATAACTTTTCATGAACTTTCATGAGCTTTCACTTTTTCTAGATCATCTTTTAGGGTTACTACTTCTTGTTCAATCTTATCACATTTTTTAATCTTTTGATTGATAATTTATTTCAAGCACCCTTCCACTACCTTTCCTTGTAAGTTTTGATTTTATTATTTTTTCCATCCTTTTGCTTTCTTCAAGTTTCATTCTTAGATTTTTAATAGTCTCCTTTGCTTCCTTTAGTTACTAGTTCACTTCTTTATGTTTCAACTTGAACTTCAAGATCTAATTCCTTAGTTTCTGAATGCATTCACCTGCTTGCTTTACATTTTCCTTTAGATCTTCATTTTTAGACTTTGAAGTCTCAATTATCAATTATTCATCCAAGTTAGATCCCTTCACCATTTTTTTCAACCTACCAAGACCTCCTTCAAGTTGTTAAAATTATTCCAAAGGAATGAGCTCTAATACCAATTATTGAATAGGACAACTAAGAGTGGGGGGGTGAATCAGTTTTCACCAAACTAAATGCTTTAATCATTTACTAGAATAAGATCTTGATACTACATAATTGATTAAACATTAAGTGCAAAACTGGAAGTCATCACATAAACATAGTAACACCAAATTTACATGGAAAACCCAATTAGGGAAAACAATGGTGAGGATTAAATCACACTAGATAGAAAATATTTGAACCAATTATAAAAGGCTCACTACAGGAAATAAGGTTCACTTCTTGAAATAACACTCACTGCCTGAAATAAGGACTCACTGTTTGAGATAAGGACTCATTGTCCAGACTCACTATCCACAAGACTACAACCCAAAGATACAAAAGATGGCTAACTTCTAGAATACAAGAATTATGGCTCACTTCCAAAAGTATGAACTAATGGATTACATCTTCCATGTGCTGAGTTTTGAATGAAGCTCTATATAACTAGTATTCCTTTTCAGTAGTCATTCAATAATTTTGTTTTGATCTTTAGTTGATCACTCAATTAGACTCACATCATGCACATACACTTTATTATCTTCACCTACTTTGCTCACTCTACTCTGCTACTCTCTCCATTTCTTTCTCTCTTCTTTTTTGGAGAGTCTCATATATATGCATATTTTATTCATCAATTAGGTTAGCATCATATAAGGGTAACACATTTCTTATGATGACAACACATCTATATAAGGTTAATACATTTCTTATGCTGACAAAAAGTTTAGTAATATGTTGAAATCAATTACAACTTGTTGACGTTATTGACAACCTATTGACATTAATGACAACCTGTTGAAATTAATGACAACCATTCAATGCAATCTAATTTCCAACATGGAGAGTGGGAGAGAGGGAGAGAGAGAGAAAGAGAGGGAGGGGGAGAGAGAGTGTGTGTGTGGGAGGGAAAGGGAGAGGTAGAGAGGGAGAGTGGGAGAGAGGGAGAGAGAAAAAGACTTGAGAGAGAGGGAGAGTTGGAGAGAGAGGGAGAGGGAGAAAGAGAGGAGGAGAGTGGGAGAGAGAGAGAGGGAGAGGGAGAGTGGTAGAGAAAGGGGAGAGGGAGACAGGGGGAGAGAGAGAGGAGAGAGAGAGAGAAAGACCTAAGAGGGGGAGAGAGGGAGGTGGGAGAGAGAGAGGAGATAGGGAGAGAGGGAGAGAGAAATACCTAAGAGGAGAGAGATAGGCGGAGAGAGGGAGGAGAGAGAGGGAGAGAGAGGGGAGAGAGAGAGGGAGAGGGATGGTGAGAGGTGGGAGGGAGAGGGAGAGGAGAGTGGGAGAGGTGAGAGAGGAGAGAGAGGTGGAGGTGGGAGAGTGGGGAGAGGGAGAGATGGGGGAGGAGTGGGAGGTGGAGAGATGGTGAGGGAGAGGGAGAGTGGGAGAGATGGAGAGAAAGAGTGAGATAGGAGGGAGAGAGAGGGAGAGTGGGTGGGAGAGAGAGAGGGAGGGAGGGAGAGGGAGAGGGAGAGTGGGAGAGTGGGAAAGAGGGAGAGAGAGTAAAACCTAAGAGGGAGAGAGGGAGAGTGGGAGAGAGAGAGTGAGAGAGAGAGGAAGTGAGAGTGGGAGAGTATAGTGCCTCTCATGATACTATTTATTATGATACTATGTGGATACTATTATGTTTGATACATAATGGTGATTATGTTGGTGATTGTTTCACCTATTTGACTTATGTGTTTTGCTTGGATACGCATGATACTGTTAGATGGTGTTGATAATATAATGATGCATGGTATTGTCTTTTCCTGATTATGCTATATTGTGTGCTTATTTAAATTATTTAATACTTATTTCATGATATGTATGATGTTGTGCTAATGTTTGAGGTTCAGGTGAGGGGGATGGTGTTGCATTGCTCATACGTGAGCACCCTGCCACACCACAATTCTCTCTCACAATGTGTTTGACATTAGATGTATATGTTGTTTCAACACTTATTTTTATGTAGGACTATAGGTACCGGGCATCGACTTCACCTGCATCGTCAGGTTTGAGCGTGCCCAACATACCCAATGGAAATGACGTGGTTTAGGGATTTGACAAGAAATTACCCCCATTTGTGTCTGTCATCCCATCAATATTTGATGATGTCATATGTCAGTATCCCATTCCATTATGGTATTGTTCCATTTTATGTCGTTTGTTTCAAGTCGTAGATTTTGATGTGTTTATCAATTTATTTAGTTGTGTATCGTTATTGTTAATCGGTTAATTTAAGTCAACAATGGTTAGTATTATAGTTGTAATTAAACATTAAACTTAATCATTAATGTGAATTGTGGGAGAAACACCAAGATTTAATTAAATATTAAATTAGTTGCAAATCTTAATGTTTAATAAAATACTATTTAAAATTAATCTTAATTACAATTGTGCAAATATTCAATATCTATTAAATAATATTGTTTGTTTAATTAAATAATATTATTTATTTAACTAAGTAATATTATTTATTTAATTATAGTTAAGGAATTATACAAAAATAAATAAATAGCTTGTCAATGTTGTATTTGGTAAATTTTTAAAAGAAAAGAAAATATATATATTTATATGCACGTTTTATTTTTATTTTTAAATATTCTCAAATGAAACAGTGGTAAGTTTAAGTTTAATTTAAATGAATTTGAAATATATTAATGTACCCACTAGCGGGTAAAATTTTAAAATAAGGATGAAAATTTTTACCTGTCCCATATTTAAACCAAAGGTAAATAAAGGTTAATGTAGGCCATTGAAAAAAATATTAAATTTAAGCCTTAGTGGCAGTAGGTTTCAATTTCTTTCCAAAGAGAGGAATTACTGCCAGGTGGAAAAATGGAGAAAGGTAAATGTGTCGAGTGTTAAATTGAAATTCGTAAAATTGCCACTCGTCTCTTTAATTCAAAAGCTTCTTTTATTTTATTAAGGAAAAATTGGAATTTGTAAAATTGCCACTCGTCTCTTTAATTCAAAAGCTTCTTTTATTTTATTAAGGAAAATTTTATTGTACTTGAGATCATTCCAAGAAGAAGTTGGAGAACTCAGTAAAATATACTCAGGAAAAAGGGTGAAAACAAAAATTATAGTGGGAGGAAAAAAAGAAGAAGCTTGGAACATATTCTCCCCAACTTCATAACCACACACAATATCTGAGTAGGTGGTTTTTTTTTCTTTTTGTTTTAATTCACTCTTGCTGCAAAAACCATGCAGGTATGTGCAGGATCATCATGGAAAAAATAGGCCCTTAAGTGGCAAAAAATTTAGAAAAATCAGAGTTAGGCAACTTAACGTAAAATTTTGAATAAGTTATCTATATTATTTCAAAAATGTGTAAGAATAGTATCTTTAGCAAATTGAATGTAGTTTCTAAACTACTAGGTATGTTTAAAAAAAAATCTATTTGATGAAAATTTAAAATTTCAATGCAATGGTACTTAAATTTTAGGGAAAAAATAAGAAGTGGGTGTTTGTCTGACAACCCTAGCCACAATAAAATGATAATATTTTATATATAAGTAGAGGACTCATGCCCCGATGTGATGCATAATTTTTTGTAATTTTTTTTTCCAAGCAATAATTAATTATGAATTTTTTATTACAACCTTTTAAAAAATATAAAAACTCATATGTCTGACCACCAACTTGGTCAAAACTTCATGAAATTCAATTTTTACTCTTTGAATCCTATAGTATGTGAAGAATAGAATGTGACACGTGTTTTGGATTCAAAAAATGTGATACCATTTGAAAGCTATAGATGTTTTTCAATCAACCTATCAATCAAGACTTTAGTCATAATTTGAATAGAAAATGAATAATAATTACTTATTAAATTCAAAGTAAGGCATAATTTATATCGATGGAAAGCTAAGAATCTCCTTTAAAAACCCTTTTCGTTTCATCAATTTCGGGTAAAAAAATAGCCGTCAGCCACATACCCATCATATTACCACTTTTTGGCCCATCATGATCCTGCAAATACCCATGCCTTGTGTTAAATCTTGCCTTGTTAGTTTTTTTTAAATTCATGTAGATTTTGGTAGTAAGTAAAAAAAAAATCTCATAAGGAAATTAGAATCTTTGGTAACTAAATCTTGTCCCCATTTAATCCTGTCACTTCTCATCAACCTTTATGTTAAACTAGGTACAAAGAATTTATTTAGCAATTTTGATTTATTAAATTATTTTATCAATTTGATTTAAATTTGATGAGCTTTCAAAATAAAATATATGGAAATAGTATTTATAAGGAAGTACACAGCCTATAAATTT
Organism: Sequoia sempervirens; assembly: GCA_007258455.2. NCBI lineage: Eukaryota > Viridiplantae > Streptophyta > Pinopsida > Cupressales > Cupressaceae > Sequoia > Sequoia sempervirens. Next base: position 70,919,163 of record VDFB02358134.1, read on the forward strand.
TTATTATGTAAGGTAGAGTTGACTTAGTGTTTCAAAAGTTAACACATAAAGAACAAAATTCAATAAATAAATTAACATAGAAATAAAACTTAATTGAAATGTATGAAATACTCTTACAAGTAGCATCTATAGTAAATGAAAAATAAACTTTTAATTAGTAATTTTTATGTTGAGAAAAAAAGAAGGAAACTTACCATATGGTGTGTATTATTTTCCTTATTTAAAATTCATATTATAAATGTTACCGTTCAAATTAAAAAAAACAAATATATAATAATTTAATTTATGTTCTAACTACATAGACTTCTCTTTTAGAATATATATATATATATATATATATATATTTGGGATAATTTAATAAACAACTCGAAGACTAAATATATATATGAGTCTTTTTAGATGTAAATTTTTCTTAATTAAATTTAGTTATATCTATAACTACTAATTAATGGTGTGGAAAATTGTTGGAATAAATAAAGAATATGGTTTCATTAAAATTTCATAAGTAAAAATTACTTGTGTTTTCGTTTGAGTAAGTGGGTATTTAAAAAAAGGATTCTTATAATTTATCATTTTAACGAGTCAGTGAAAGTAACCTAAAAGGGTAATTAAAAAAAAATGCTAAAATAATTGCCTTAGTGATTTTAATTAATTTAACTTGTTTGCACAAAAGGGTAATTAGAAAATAAACTAAAATAATTGCCTTAGTGATTTTAATTAATTTACCCTGTTTGCATAAAAGGATAATTAGAAAATATGCTAAAATAATTGCCTTAGTGATTTTAATTAATTTTACAGTGGGGTACAAATAAGTTGTAAACATTAGTGATTTTAATTAATTTTACAGTGGGGTACAAATAAGCAATAAACATTAGTGATTTTAATTAATTTTAAAGTGGGGTACAAATAAGCTATAAACATTAGTGATTTTAATTAATTTTATAGTGGGGTAAAAATAAGCTGTAAACATTAGTGATTTTAATTAATTTTATAGTGGGGTACAAATAAGCTGTAAACATTAGCGATTTTAATTAATTGTAGAGAGGGGTACAAATAAGTTGTAGTTGTTTACAGTTTGAAATTTAAAGTTCTTTAAATATTGTAATGATTTTATTTTGTGTGAAGTGTTTATTGATCAAGTACATTAGAATTAGATTTATTTTTAGTTACATTTTAAATTTGATCTATTCTCAGATTCTTCCAAATAGGGTTATTTTCTAATACATTTAAATTAGGGATTATTTCCAAGTGCATTTGAAATTTGGTATAATTGCAACTAAATTTAAATTTAGATTTATTTACAAATTTATTAGTTTGCATATAAATCTATGATAATCAAGGTATATATTACATTTTTAATTAAACCTATTATTTTGGAGTTAGCAAACATGGTACATTTTAATTAAATTCATTATAGGTTGTACTTTACATTTTAAATTAATTTGAAGTAATGCTTATTATTTTGAATTTCTACTATTAAATTGTGGCTGCAATTAAATTGTCCATGTCAATATTAAATTATAATTAGATAGGGTGGAGTCAAGAAATGTAAATAGTAGAACTTTAAGTAAATTTATTTAGTTTAAAAGTAATTAAATGTATATATTCCCTTTTTAATTAAATTATTATTTTTAAGTAACGAAGGTATAGGTTATATTTTGATTTAATTATTTTGAAATAATCAAGTGTATAAGTTAAGGAGTTCAATTTAAGAAAAGATCCAACGGGTTGCATATCCTAGGGCTTAACCATTTAAAAGATATTATGATCAAAATGCATTTAATTATATAGTTGAATATTTAATTATTTATTTCCTTATCTTTAATAAGATTGGATTAAGTTCATGTTTAAATGAATGGGTATTTATGATCATCTTTGGACATGTTTTGATAGTCATTTTTTGTATATTCTGAGTGCTCATTGGAATTGAGTTCTTATGCATGCTAGTGGTTCTATGATTGATCATATTTTCCTCTTTTTCTATTTCAATTTTTAGGTAATATTTGTGTATTGACATGTTTGGAAATGTTGGGAACCCTATAATTGTAATGCCCTGTAATGCGAACCCCAAAGGACAACTAAACAAAATTTACTGCACAATTTTTTTTTATATAAGTAACTCAAAACATGCATGAGATGCACATTATGTCATGAAACTTAATTAAACAAATCCATTACCACTTACATCCCTTGGGTACATGAGCAATCATTATGAAACTTAGATCCATACAACAATGACAAAGAATGAAAACCAAAGATATAATTCATAACAAAGTACACATTTACAAATGTAACACATACATGATAAATCATTAATAAGTAACCATCCATGTACATATAGACAACATATACATAATTAACTTAAAACTCATAAAGATAAAATCTCTATCATCATATAAACTCAAGGGACATGTTTCCACAGATACAACATATCGAACAACAACTGCCACAGATCAAAAGCCGCACAAGGTTTAACATTACATTTCATTACAATGTTCAAGAGTAAAAATGATACAAAAATGTTTTCCAACATGCATGGGAATCCATATAACAAGGTAGAATGATGCAATTGAAGAGATAAGTACAAAGTATCACAACTAGCTCCAAGATGGATACAACTCTGGAGTCGCCACAAATGACACCAATCCACACCTCTCAATCCTTGACTGGGGACCCAATGGGGTGCTTAGCACATTCCACCCAACCACATGGGTCCAAAGACCCACCCCCTATGCTAAGGAGTTGACAAGAAAGAATCCTCAACCAAGATCATCCAAAGAAAGAACCACAAGACTCAACGTCATACAAGGTAACCAAGAACACAAGGATAGTCACAACATCAATAAACCATGACCAAAAACATGACATCCAAACATGACATCAATAAATCACTTCATAACAATGTTAAACCACTTTCGAATCATAAAAATAAAAATTCATTAGGCATAGCATAGACAGACCACTTCCAACGGCTTGCAAAGACAACAAATCATAAGGGGTACTAGGGGAGAGTGTCATCGTATAGTCCTCCATGGGTTATCCTGGTTTCCTAAGGTGTTGGACCCCATCTATGGTTATCCTAGACCTTCCTCCTACTTGAGGCGTCAGCCCCAAAGGGTGACTCATGCGGAGCTGTTAACCCCTCACGAGGATGAGGTAACGACATTTCCAACCACGGCCTTCTCAGTCTACCATTAGTCTGTGAAAGCCCTAATAGATAGATGAGGTATCCATATTTATCTTATTAATGTTGTTACTACCCACCCCCCTAAATTATTTAATTAACTTATCACTTTTTAATCTAACTCTTGTGTGGGTTATCCTGGCCCTTCCTCGTATTTGAGGCACCGACCCCCACAAAGAGCCACTCTCCCTAGACACCCAACACACATAACCAAAACATCAAGGGGTTGTACCAAAATTAGAAAATTACAACATCTCAAACCGAATCACACGCGAGGAATATACTATCTCGCCAATAGCCATATACATAAATGCTCATAAAATCAGGTTCAACCCACTCATAATCTCAAAATCACAATTATAGAATTGTCATTTACATGCTACAACCCTTCCAAAAAAATGATACCAAACCACATGCCACAATAAGAGAAAATAAAAGATAGAACATCAACTAACACTTGTCTCAAGCCTCTGAAAGACCAAGGAGAACAACTACCCAAAAGGGAAGGTAAAAGAAGCGATGCAGTTCCAACATGAAAACTTAACATTAGAAAATCTCCTCAACTAAAAAGACTCAAATGAAGGGAAAAATAATGAGGAACCATCAAATCATTCACTAATCCAACACGAACTTGACAAAAGAAATCACCTTCAAACAAAGCAACCCAAAAGGGTAGACACATCAAATTGAAATTACCCTAACTACCTTTAAAACACACGATCACACTCCTAAAGAGAAATACCCTATCAAATACATTCTATCCATTCACAACTAAAGAAGTTATTTAAGCATACATCCCAAATATATTCCAATAAAATATCTTTTCAACCCAAAATAATAGAAGAAGAAGAAGCAGCAAAATGGAAACATTAAACTTATCCTTTAAATGCACAAATTCATTCAATGAAAATAATCATGAATGATGATCAGCAAGTTCACATATAGAATCTTCTCAAATCTAAAAACATCAGTTGAGAATAATTCAACACGAATAAACAGTCATACCAACCAGGAAATTCACTTTTCCAAGCAAACTCACAATATATCCAAGTCAAAAAAATTGTACACTTACTTTACACAACTCAAGCCATAAAGAAACCAACATCTAGAATGGGATTACAAGCAGCCATTTTCAAGTTTACTAAATAATTAACTAAATCAAAAGATAGTAAAATAAATGATTACAAACTAGCCATTATTTAACTGATACACATGAATTTTCTATGTGTAACCATTCTAAAATAAGTTGATATCTTTCATTTATAAACAAGTTAATATAATTCCTTTTTGGGAAACCACAAAACATGCTTATTTAAAAAAACTAATATTAATGCTAAGGTGTTGACTAGTTATGTTTATAAATGAATAACGACTATAACCTAATATTGTACTATAGAAAAAATATCCATCAAGGTTTATAGTATATATATACAAATTCAAAACTACTTGTTTTATGACTTTAATTAGAACCTTAAAATATAATTCCAATGTAACACTATTTTTACTAAATTAATAAAATTCCCAAATTTCTTAGTGGAACCCAATTAACTCTAAATTTGTATAAATCAACATCTTTAATTTTAAATTAACTAATTATATATTTTATTTAAATAATAATAATAATTTTGTAACTAATAAATACCATATACCATATACTTTTTTAAAAAAAAAAATCATCATAAATTCCAAATATTTAAAGAAACTATCCTCTCACCTTTTTTTTTAAGACTATAAAGATTCTTTTTTAGCAAGTCTGAAAAAGTCTTAACATGATATCCTTCTTTTCTTATTAACATTTAAGGAGTTTTTTTTTTTAAAGAAAGTTTCTACTTTAAACCTTAAGCCTTTTAGGCTTTAAAAGAAATAAACATGTTTTCTATAAAAAGATAAGGAATCGTGGGGAAAGTAAATTTAGACCTAAATCCCTTTCTTCTTTAACTTATATACCAATATCATATACGTAAGAAACATACGAATGGTTAAAAGAATAGGAACGACCAAGATACCAAACATAAGACTTCATAAATTAAGGATATTCTAAATAGCTGTTGCAATCTCTTACTAGACATTTTAGCAGCTAAGGAAGTCAAACTCTTACTGTGGTGAGCATTTCTTATTGAAAAGAATGCCTTTAGCCACCTCTGTTGGATCTAATATTTGTGGCAGATTGAGACCCAAATCTTGTAAAAAAAAACCGAGGCTTCAAGGAGAGTGTAGAAGGTAAGTGTTGATCCTCCATTTATTATTTGGAAAGGAACTAACATCAAATGTAATCTAGGTGCATGGGTTTAATAAGCAACCAAGACATTAATTCTATAGGCCTACATTATGCAGAAAAGGCATGGACATTAAATATGAGAAGAATAATAGACACCATAAACTAGATGCAACCACCATCAAGAGTGTTAATAAAATGGAGGGAATTCTTATATAAGGATGACTTTTGATGCTTCAAGCAGTGGCATAAACGTCATCTACAAGTTGACATTGAATTTATTTAGCGCTATTCACATGTTAAGGAAATTCTTTAAGATCAAAGAATTCAAGATATATTAACCATGCAGTTCATGTGATTAAATTTTCTCAGTCAATTTGAAACAATGATAGAGATTGCAAGGGTAGAGAGGGCTACGTTGAAGACTCAAGAGAAACTTCATCTACAAAAAAAAAAAAAAGCTATTTAAGCTGGACGAAATGGAGTGGCTCTTTTGTTTCCTAACTTGGTGAAGGTATTTATTGCCTTTAGTTTTCAAAGACAACTTTTCCTAGATTCTCACAAAAACTAATGTATAATGTATAAATCTTATACAAGCATGCATCTGATTTGCATAGAGAGCAGAAAATGATTAATAAGGAATATACGAGCTGAGAGCATTCAATCTGAATAAAGGCATGGTCGTGGATGGAAGACAATTCATAGCAATGACTATGGCGTTTGAGAATAGAATGGTCCATAAAGACAGTCATAAAAATAATGATTTGAGATAATATATTTTCCCGTTAAAAATTTTAAACGTATAAGTTCATCTAGGTTGGTTACTCACCTTGGCTATCTTGATTGCCCTTGTCCTCTTTGGAAAGGGTTGCAACCGGCCCAACTTTACAGTGTGATTTGGCCCTTGCAGCAACATTGAAACGCAGATCCAGATTACCATGAACACTATTAAATTTTACCCTTCTTAAATAGTTCCTCCATGGTTTTAAAACGCTATCTGATGCTATAAGATATGTCCAGGTTAAAAGAAAACTAGAAAGTTTTTCTATCTCTCACAACAAATTGAATTTCTGAATTAATGAACCCAGAATCCCCGTTGAAACAGCCTCAATCCTCTATATAATCTCTAATTTTTTTTATTTTTATTTTTTTTAAATCCTAAAAGATAAATTTTGTAACCAGGAAAATGGTGGATTCATCCCCCAAAACAAAAATCAATTACAATCAATTGAAAACCCCCACAAAAATAGTAATTTTCCTTCCGTCATTCAATTTGCAGTTATGCATACTCTGCATTCAAAATATTTAATTGCTTTTCCAATTCATTTTAAAATATTATCTCTTATATTTAATTCAAAATCATGCTACCTTCCGTATTTAATTAGTTAATTCTAATAATGATATATTCTTCTTTATTTATAATCATGTTATTTAATTTGATAGTTATCAATCAATATCACTTGCTTACCACATAATTCATTTAATTTTTATTTTAATTCTAATTTTATTTAATTTATTTCATAAGAAATTTTAATTTAGTAAACTAATTATACCAATCTATTTGAAATGTTAATTTCACCTCAAGATGCAATAACATGTTAAACATTGAAAACACAATAACACTTACGCAAAAATCCTACAAGGTACAACAGACAGCCACTACAATTATGCTTAAGTTACCTTCTTCTAATTATCATGGGAGGTAGATTGTTAAGATTCCAGAGGTGATGGGAAACTTGGTTGTGTAGAATTTTTCCATGATTGTATCATTTTGTTCTATTGATCGTATTCTTATTTTGAACTCTCATGGGTGTACCTTGTTCTATGATTATTTTGCTTTGGGTATGATTATGAGTGAGATGGTTCATGCCTCACATATCCATTTGTTTGGTGGGTTTTATGTTTGGTACACCATTGGTTATTGTGAGCTTTGTTTTGGAACTATTGGGGAGGGTGGCTCTTCATGGGGGCCGATGCACAAAGGGGCTGTTAGGCTAACCCATGGAAGAGTTTCCTAATCAAGTGATAATATAATTAATGAACTAGTGTCTTTGGGTAGTTAAACATTAAGTAAGATTAATTATGTGCCTCACCCATACCATTAGTGCTTTCACAAACTAAGGCTAGGATGAGAAGACCTGGTCAGTAAGACCATTGCCTTGTCCCTACGAAAGGTAGGTGGTCCTGCATGAGTCACCCTATGGAGTGGCGCCTTGAGATAGGCAGCTTGGATAACCATAGATGGAGGCGGTACCTTGTGATAGGTTGCCTAGATAATCCATGTAAGTCCATGCGATGACACTCTCCCGCAATACATGTTTACTTTCCTTTACTTGGTAGCCTCTAGAAGTGTTGTAACGCCCGACGTGCAAACCCCAGAGAACATGCACAAAGCAAATAATTTTTTTTTTAAAAAACAATTAAATTAAACATGCAATAACATTAACCAAAATTGTACCCGTCGTGCAAACCCCAGAGAACACACACATAATGCGAATAATTTTTTTTTTAAAATAAAAGAAGTAACATGTAACAACATTAAATCATAAACACATAGCATAACACATAGCATTAAAACCACATGGTTCTCTGGGGCACGCGAGGTTACATTGCAATCACAACACAACATAAAGATAATGAAAACAACATAACCATTTAATTTATAAAAACCATATACAAAGATACAACTGATAGCCATGATGCGAGTATGACAACATCGCATAATTACATCCATGATAAATCTTGTAACATGATCCAATTCAAACCTAACTATTACATCATTGAAATAATATTACATTACAATCTTCTTCGATACAAGAATTACATTGAATTTCCCAACATGGGAATTGATACAAAATAATGAACATGAAGTACAACTGATCACTGGAACATCTGCACTGCGGAAGCTGAGAAGACAAGACGCTGATGGGGAACCCAACGGGTGCGGAGCACGTTCCACCCAACCATGTGAATTACGAAGTAACTCACCCCCCGTGCTCAGAGGTGACGAGGAAGTGAACCCGACCATGAATGTCAAACCGACTCAACAACATGATACAGAACAAGAACAACTCAAATATGCAATGCACAACCAACAACGTACTCAAATCACATAACCAGTTAAACCAAGAACTCATCACAATAACATGAAGTAATATCACAAAACAATCACAAATCAAATTCACAAGAAATCAAAGATACATCACAACGAGATAACATCCAGAGGCAACAACAAGCACAAGGGTGTCAAGTGGAGAGTGTCATCGCATAGCTCTCATGGGATTTCCTGGCCCTTCCTCCAACTGAGGCGCCGGCACCCATCTATGGATATCCTGGCCCTTCCTCCTAACTGAGGCGCCGGCACCATAGGGTAGCTGATGCGGAGCCAATAGTCTCTCACGAGGACGAGACTCTGACTTTGCCGACCACGGCCTTCTCAGTCTATCACTAGTCTAAGGTAGCCCTAATGCATAGCCGAGGAATCCAAAGTTTTATTATCTTGTATTTTTAAACTACCCTTCCCCCTAAATCTATTGTTTAGGTTATCACTTGTTTACTACTCTTCGAGGGTTATCCTGGCCCTTCCTCATCCGAGGCGCCGGCGCCCACGAAGAGCCACTCTCCCACCTATGACCCCTAACAAATCTCGAGTAGGCAAGGGTTGAAACAACACATATAAATCATAAAACCAAAACTCAGATACACGAGGTATTAACCATCTCGCAATTGCTCAAAATCAAAAGTCTCAACCAACTGTTCAACCCTTCCTCTCATAAAACCAAAAATCTCAAAGCCTACCAAAGCGAAGATGACATCATAAAATAACAAGCCTCTGGGATAAGATTACAAAAATCAACAACGGGTTCCCACAAAGACATCACTACATATCATAAAAGTAAAACTCACATAATATTTTGCAAAGTTGCACCATTAAATTTGATTCTAATCCCAATTGAGTAACTAAATACGATTGTCTTAAAAGAATTCACAATCACATCTACAGACTAATTCTTGTTAAAAAATATTTGTTCAACCAAAACAATTAATAAAAATAATGTCATGTTTAAATACACAAATGCCCATATAACACATTATTCGACATTTCAATTATATATACAAAAATTATACGTATTTATATATATATATAAACCAATTAAAATAATAATGATTATATATATATATATTTTAAAACTAAATTATAATTATAATATTTAATATATAAAATAAAATAATTATAATTATTATATTTAACAAAATTTAAAGAAACACCATATAATAACAATTAAATACGTATATACTGCATATATATATATATATGTATATATATATATATATAAATATATATATAAATATATGTATATTTATATAAAAAAAAAATACAAAAACAAAAAAAACAAAGCTTACATTTAAACCCTGCCGCATCAGTACTGGCCGACGGCCGGTACTGCCCGCAGCAGTCTTATGACTGCTGCGTAGCAGTCATTAAGACTGCTGCCGCAGTACTGCTGCGGCAGTACTGCCGCGGCAGTGAGGGGACGGGGAAGGTACGGCTTCGGCCGTCCTTCCACCGAGCCCAAAACAATCGATTTTTCTATTTATTTTTTTTTTAAACAAAAGCTTTGTAAATATAAATTTTTTATTTACAAATTTAAAACACACGCCCACCAAAACGGAAAAACACGGATTTATGCACAGATGTATAAATTTAAAACACTGACATAAAATATTTCGATTTCAGAGGAATATACAATTCGCGACGGTCGTACGGCCGACGCACCAATGCATTGTTTATTAAAACAAACCAATATAAACCAGTATATATATATATATATATGTATATTTATATATATATATATATATCTCTAAACAACCCAATATAACCATATATATATATATGTATATTTATATATATACATATATATATTCTGGGTAAAAGTATAGAGGTAAATAACAGAGTAAAAAAAAGAAATTACAAAACAATGAATAGGTCCAACCATATTTAAAATATATACACATTTCTAAAACTTCAAAGTTTATTACTTTCAACAAAGATATCATTTTCTTAAAATCCTATCATAGATAAATCGAACGTTTCAGCAGATCGGGGTTTTTGTCTTGACAAGAATTTGTACAGTATAATAACTATGATTTTCTTTGTTTTCTATTCCAATAATCTGCCCTAGTTTTCAATCAACAGAAGTTTTCTATAATCACAAGAATCATTTTTAATAAAATATATTTTTCTTTTCTGAAACAGATAGATAAACAGAAGGGTACGAGAAGACTACGAGAGGAACCTGGAGTCCAATGCAAATTTGAAGATGCCCTCGAATCCGATTCCAATCCGTAGTCCAGAACGAAATCCACCTTCACCTGAGCACTTCAACTTTCTGTTCTTCTGTATGTGTGTGTGTGTGTGAGCCCTCTCAAAAATTCATAGTTAAATAAAATATGTTCTTCCTCTCTCCAAAGCTCTCCTCAAAAAATCCAGATAAAAGGAAAAATCAATCTTTAAAACAAGCTTTCTTTTCAACCCTCAAACCCTATTGGCTCACACTGTGTTTTTGTTCTTTTATTTGTTTTTATTACTTTAATTCCTGTTTTTTCAACTTTTCTTGCAACTCACATCTCAAATTTATTTTAAATAATTTATTCTCATAATTATCCACCACCAATTTATTTAATTAAAATAATTTAAGCAGATTTATAATTTAATTATTATTTAATTGAAATGTAAGATTTTCAAAAATAATTAAATTATTTAAATATTTAAATACCATTTACTCCAACATTAAAATAAATAATTATTTCAATCATAAAGACTAGTTATAACTGTAAATGCCCTCATAAAATAAACTAAGACAAAACCCATAACACAACAGACAATAACGACAATAACACATATCGACTATACCAACAAATGAGACAACCTGACATCATGGGACGGGAGGACTTCATCGTCACCTCTGTATCAACATTTATCCGTTGGGTTATTTGGTGCTCGCCCTGTCCTGCCGAAGCAGGTGGAATCGAGACTTATACCTGCAATCCTGCATACAAACGAAGTTGTGTACATGTGCATATAAACATATATATATCAAAGCATTAAATCCAGTTACTACATTGTGAGAAGGAATTGCAACATAACAGGGCACTCGCGAACGAGTGATGCTATATTGTCCTTCGTCACACCTATTCTAACAATTATAGCATAATCAAAGAATTACATTTCTAAATAACAATCATCACATTACATATTAAATTAAATCATTGCATCATATCACAATTCATAAAATTAACAGATATAATCAACCATAATGTCATATAAAGTAGTCATATCCAAAATGAAATAACATCGTCTAGCATCTAAACTAACCATATCAAACAATAGCAGTATCATCATAGTATCTGAATAACCACATCAAATAATAACAGTATCATCATAGTATCTGAGCATCAAACAAAACATAACACTACTGAGTCCATCTAGCAACCAGGAGGGTTATTACATCCTCCCCCCCTTAAATACGGCTTACTCCTGTAAGCCAGAAAACAAGTATGGGTAGGATTCTCGCATACGGGAAGCATCCTCCCAAGTCGCTGAAGCCTCATCATTAGGATCCCACTGGACCCTCACCTGCTCAATATCCCTGCCTCTGAGTACGAGCCTCCTGTGCTGCACCACGGCCACGGGCTCTAGAGCTAGTTGCCCGTCCTCGACCTATAGAGCATTCCAATCAAGAACATGAGTAACATCCGGAAAGTAAGGCCTAAGAACTGAAACATGAAAGACATCGTGAATCCGCGACAGACTAGGTGGCAATGCCAGGCGATAGGCAACAGGACCTATACGCTCTAACACCTCAAACGGACCCACGAAACGGGGTGCAAGCTTCGAACCCTTTCCATAACGAATAGGGCTCTTCCGAGGACCTAACTCGGTGAAACACTCTATCCCCCTATAGCAACCGCCGATCTACCCTTCAGGTGCATCGAAGAAATTCTTCGGCCTATCTTGAGTCGCTACCGCATGCTCGATGCTGCCACAGCTACCCGTTGTCACGTTGCATTTAAGCATTCAGTCCAAGAAGGGACCCCGGCCTCTAATCGATCCTAACTCAAAGGCAATGCATAAGGACGCACTTCCCATACAAAGCCTAAAATGGAGCCATGCCAATCGAAATGTGATAGCCATTATTGTAGGAAAACTCAACCAAATGCATGTAATCCTCCCAACGAGACTGCTGGTCCATGACGTACATACGAAGCATGTCCTCGAGCACCTGATTAACTCTCTCAGTCTGACCATCTCTCTCAGGATGGTAGGCAGAACTAAAATTCAACTTAGTCCCTAAGGACCGCTGAAGAGATGTCCATAATGCAGAAGTGAATACCGGATCTCTGTCAGAAATAATCCTACGCGGTATTCCATGTAGTCTAACAATATCCTCCATGACAATTCTAGCCACCACCGGGCGAGATATGAAGATCGGTTGAGAGAAATGGGCTACCTTGGTCAACCTGTCCACAGTGACCATGATAGCGTCGTGTCGCCTGGAGGACATAGGCAACCCGACTATAAAGTCCATGGAAATGATGTCCCACTTCCACTCTGGAACAAGATGCGGCTGCAACAAGCCTGCCGGATGATGATGCTCGGCCTTCACTCTCTGACACTCGAGACACCTAGCCACAAAATCAGCAATGTCACGCTTCAATCCTGCCCAAAAATATAGTGCACGAAGATCAGCGTACATCTTCTTAACTCCTGGGTGTGCTGAATAAGGAGCTCTATGAGCTTCCGTCAGAATAAGGGTACGAAGACCCTCTGCAGGAGGTACATACATACGGCCTGCATAGCGCAAAACACCATCCGTATCCAAAGAGTACCCTACAAATTTACCTTCTAAGGCTCTACCTGACTCAATCTCTGCCTTCACTGCCTGATACCAATCATCAGAAGGAAGAGCTGCAACAATCTGACTCTTCAAATCAACCTCAAGAGTCAAAGCGGATAGCTCATGCCTACGTCTGCTCAATGCATCTGCTACAACATTCTCCTTACCCTGAATATATTTCACCTCAAAGTCGTACTCACACAAAAATTCCATCCACCTTCTCTGTCTTGCATTCAAGTTCGGCTGCGTGAAGATGTACTGTAGACTACGGTGGTCTGTATGCAACTCGAACCGATGCCCAAGGAGAAAGTGCCTCCACCTCACCAAGGCATGCACAACTGCGGCTAACTCCAAATCGTGAGTGGGGTAATTAAGTTCATGGTCCTTCAGTTTCCGTGACTCGTAAGCAATCACTCGACCTTCCTGCATCAACACAGCCCCTAAACCTTCCAAAGAAGCATCTGTACACACCACAAAATCACCTGCCGGATCAGGAACTGCCAAGATTGGTGCACTAGTCAACTTATCCTTCAGAGTCTGGAAAGCTAACTGACATTGATCGGACCAAAGAAATTTCTTTCCCTTCCTCTGCAAAGAGGTGATAGGATGAGCCAACCTAGAAAACCCCTGAACAAACCGCCTATAATATCCTGCAAGTCCCATGAAGCTGCGAATCTCTGAGACATTGGTGGGTGCGGGCCAATCCACAATAGCCTGAATCTTTGCAGGATCGACTGAAATTCCCTCACCGGAAATCACATGTCCCAAATACTGAACTTCAGTCTTATAAAAGTCACACTTTTTGAGATTGGCAAACAACTGATTATCCCTTAAACACTGCAATACCTGCTTTAGATGTTCTTCATGTTCCTCCATCGACCTAGAATAGATCAGGATGTCATCGAGAAACACTAGAACGAATTTATCCAAGTATGTACGGAAGACTCCATTCATTAGACTCATAAAGACTGAAGGTGCATTCGTTAACCCGAACGGCATCACAGTGAACTCGTAATGTCCGTATCGAGTTCGAAATGCGGTTTTGTGGATATCTGCATCTGCAATCCTCAACTGGTGGTACCCCAATTTGAGATCTATCTTAGGGAACACCTTTGCCCCTTTTATCTGATCGAAGAGATCATCAATTCTAGCTAATGGATATCGGTTCTTCACTGTTACCTTATTCAACTGCCTGTAGTCAATACACAAGCGAAGAGAGCCATCCTTCTTTTTCACAAATATCACAGGTGCTCCCCAAGGAGAAACACTTGGGCGGATAAAGCCCTTGACCAACAATTCTTCCAACTGAAGATGGAGTTCCTGTAGTTCCTGTGTTGTCATCCGATATGGAGCTCGAGATATGGGCTCGGCTCCAGGTACCAGATCAATCCAGAAATCCACATCTCGCTTAGGCGGCATACCAGGAATCTCCTCTGGAAACACATCAGAAAAACCCTTAAGAAGGGGGTAATCATCCAATGACAACCCCTAACTATCCTCAGATTCCAAATCACTCACAGATACTGCAAAGAGCTGACAACCCTGACGGAAATGCCTTTTTAGCTGCATGGCAGAGATCATACGTAATGAGATGGGCCTCTGAATACCCAAGATCTCCACCTCCTTACCAGATTCATCAGTGCACCTTACTGCCTTACGTCGGCAGTCAATCATAGCACGATGTGCACTCAACCAATCCATGCCTAAGACAATATCATAAGAACCGAGTGGCAGAATTCTGAGGTCCACCTTGGTTGACATTTCACCTATACACAGATTACAATCCTGCACAAGTTTCTCTACCACAACCCTTGACCCTGATGCTAATTCAACATGCCATTTTACGCCTTGGTTAATTGCCACCAAACCACATCGCTCAACTACTAAAGGTGATATAAAGGAATCAGAAGCACCAGAATCAAAAAGTATAGAAATGCTAGAATTATTCAACACACCTGATGCCTCAACCACAGTGTTCTGATGAACTGCCTGAAGATTATCCACTGAAGCAAACACACGATGAGATCTCCTTGCATCACCTACTGTCGGCTCTGATGCTGCTGGCCTCTGATTAAAACCGGAGGTGTTCTTCTGAGGACACATCCTAGCAATATGCCTCGGCTGTCCACAAGAGAAACACCCAGTGCCTCTGCCAAAACCTCACTGATGGAGCATTTGACTACCAAACTCCACTTAATTGGGTAGTTGACTGAAACTAGGTGTAGGCTATACAGCCGATTCCCGACGAACTTCGGGTTCCCGTTTCCGATCCCCAAATCCAGCAACCGCCACCCCCGCCGGAGATTGGATTGTTCTTCCGCTTTGACTCATCACGCTGAGGCTGCTACCGCCGATATAACCCCTTCAAGGGTGGGCAATTGCCTCGAAGATCCCGTTCCTCGTGGATTGCCCTCCCATTACAGTCATAACCAAAGTGTTTTAAATCATTGCATCCGGAAGGACTAACAAAGCCATGGCTACCCCTCTCCACTAAGCGAAGCCTTTCCATCAGCTTATATCCCATCATCTTCGCCTCCCAAGATCAGACACCACTCATCGATGCCGGGTACTTAGTTTCTCCCAACAAAAATAACATCGCATCTAACATGCCCTCATCGTGGGCTAATCCCTGCATACTGCTTCAGCTCATAGAAGCGCCTCTCATACTGCTCCACTGACATAGACAACTGCTTAAGATCGTGAAACTCGTCAGCCCTGCATTGCCTCCAATGGTCCGAGAGGAAACGAGCTCTAAACCTGTCAAGGAACAACTCCCAAGTAGCCATACTGAGATCAAGATGCAGTTTCTGTTCCTCAAGGCGCCACCAAGTAGACGCGAAGCCTCGCAAGTGCATCACTGCGCACCGAGCCTTGGTATTGCTACCGTAGGGGTGCATGGAAAAGCAACGGTCTAAGTCAATTAACCAGGTCTCAGCCTCAAGACCTCCTCCAGAACCATCAAAAGTAGGAGGGTGTGCCCTCATCAGATCTCTCATGTGGCCTGCTACGACTGCATCTGGAACCACATCTGTATCCCTGCGCCTCAGAGACCTCTCTCTCTCCCTCTCCACTTGGTGCACCTCATCTGGCCTGGGTCCTAATCGGTCAAGGATCTCTCCAAGTATATGCTGTAACTGACCATCTAGACCTGGCGGTGCTGGATTCTGGTCACCTGACGGAACACTATGAAGACTCTGCTGTTCCTCCTGCTCAGAGCCCTGGGAGCTAGGAACTGAGGGGCTTCGCCGGTTTGCTCCACGACCGGCTCCACGGCCCCTTGCACGGCCACATCCTCTACCTCGAGACATAGTTCTGCACCAGAAGATAAAGTACAACATGAGCACAAGAGTTGCACAACAGTAACCTAATGGACTACACTACCCAAAGACCCTAGCATTTTCAACCTTGGCTCTGATACCAAGTTGTAACGCCCGTCATGCAAACACCAGAGAAAACACACATAATGTGAATAATTTTTTTTTTTAATAGTAAAAGTAAACATGCAATAACATTAAATCATAACCCATAGCATATCACATAGCATTAATACACTTGGTTCTCTGGGGCACGCGAAGTTACATTGCAACCCCAACACAAATAAAGATAACGAGAATAACATAACCATTTAATTTAAGAAAAACATATACAATGATACAACAGATAGCCATGATGCGAGTATGACAACATCGCACAATTACATCCATGATAAATCTTTTAACAAGATCCAAATCAAACCTAACTATTACATCATTGAAATAATATTACATTACAATTTTCTTTGATACATGAATTACATTGAATTTCCCAACATGGGAATTGATACAAGAATAATGAATATGAAATACAACTGATCACTGGAACATCTGCACTGCAGAAAAGCTGCGAAGACAAGACGCTAATGGGGAACCCAATGGGTGCGGAGCACGTTCCACCCAACCATGTGAATTACAAGTAACTCACCCCCCGTGCTCAGAGGTGATGAGGAAGTGAATCCGACCATGAATGTCGACCGACTCAACGACAACATGATACATAACAAGTACAACTTAAGCTTAAAATGAACAACCATCAAATTTCACAAATCACATGACAAGATTTAAACCAAGAACTCATCACGAGAACATGAAGTACTGTCACTTAACAATTAAAATTCAAATCACAAGAATTCAAAGAAACATCATCAAGAGATAACATCTAGAGGGAACAACAAAGCACAAGGGTGTCAAGTGGAGAGTGTCATCGCATAGCTCTCATGGGATTCTCCTGGCCCTTCCTCCAACTGAGGCGCCGGCACCCATCTATGGATCTCCTGGCCCTTCCTCCTAACTGAGGTGCCGGTACCATAGGGTAGCTAATGCGGAGCCAATAGTCTCTCATGAGGACGAGACTCTGACTTTGCTGACCACGGCCTTCTCAGTCTATCACTAGTCTAAGGGAGCCCTAATGCATAGCCGAGGAATCCAAAGTTTTATTATCTTGTGTTTTTAAAAACTACCCAACCCCCTAGGTCTATTATTTAGGTTATCACTTGTTTACTACTCTTTCGAGGGTTATCCTGGCCCTTCCTCATCTGAGGCGCTGGCGCCCACGAAGAGCCACTCTCCCACCCATGACCCCTAACATATCTCAAAACAGGTAAGGGTTGGACTAACAAATAAAAACATAATACTCGAATCCACACATGCGAGGTATTATCCCTCTCGCGACAATCCATCACAAACTATCATAAGAAAACGTCCAACCCTTCCAAGCAAAAATTACCAAGCTTCAAAACCAAAGGTATAATGAAGACAACTTCAACAATAACATGCCTCTAGACTAAGGTTAAAATACGATAGGGTTCCCATGGGTCAACACAAAGCTAAAAGAAAATACATACGACATAACAGGGAAGTTCACATCACAGTTACAAAGTTGCACCAGTAAGTTTGTTTTCCAAAAATGATTATGTAGTTAAATCCAATTGCCTCAACGAGGTCTAAAACACAACGAAAAGACTAAAATCTCGTCTAACATATCTGTTAAATTAAAACAATAACTTAAACGGTGCCCATTGTAAAATACATAAAACACAATTATGCACTCGAACACAATACAAGACTACATTATTAAAATATAATAAATTACATTACAAATAATTAATTACATTCCACATCAAATTAAATAATCCTAATTTTAATTTATTTATAAAATCCAAAAAATCATATTCTAAAAAAAAAATACAATTATAAATACATATAAAAATAAAAATATAAAATATATATATATATATATATATTTTATTTAAAAGAAAAATTAAACAAATAAATAAACCCAAAGCGCATTAAAAATTAACCTAAGGCAATAAAACTTTGCCACTGTCGGCCGCGGGCTATACACAGCCGGCCGCGGCTGGTACAGCGGCCCTTACGGGCTACTGTACACAGCAGTCCGTAAGGACTGCTGCGCACAGTCCGCAGTCTCTTGGGGCAGGGGCAGGGTACGGCCCAGTCGACCCCTCCCTATCCCCATACAAAATTTTTATCAAAATAAAAATTTTGATTTCCCAATCGAAATTTCAATTATATTTTTTTTATATATAAATTCTTTTCAAAAGATTTGAACGCGTTTCCATGAACACGGAAACAAAAAAAATTAATAATAATAAATTCCTGTGTACGAAATATGACGGATTTCAAAGTTTCAATTTTCGTTTTCTGATAAAAACAATATAAATATTTAATAGAAAGGATTTTAATGGAGATATAAGTAGATTTATATATATATATATATTATATATATATATATATATGAATCAGGATATAATTATATCTATATACACATAAACATACATATATTTTAACATGAGGGCAGAAGTACAGAGATAAATTTAAATTGGAGAACAGAAGAATAAAATAGAGCAATAAATATTTACACATACCCAGATATTTTCAAACTTTCAAATGCATTGTTTTTCAATAGGGAAATCACTTTTCTCTAAATACTATTTTGATAATTTGTATGTTTCAGAAGATTGGGTTTTTCTTTGTTTTGACAATATCTGGAACAATATAATAACTTTAATTTTCCTTGCTTTCTAATATGATAACTTGCCCTAGTTTCAGTTTTCAACAGAGGTTTTTCTACATTTACAAAAATCGTTTTTAATAAAATATATTTTTCTTTTCAGAAACAACCAAAAAGGGTATGAGAAGAGAACAACGAGAGGAACCTGGAGTCCAATGCGAATTTGAAGATGCCTGCTTAACTCTGATGCTCTTGAATCTGATTCCAATCCTTAGCCTAGAACGAACTCCACCTTCACTTGAGCACTTCCAACCTTCTGTTCTTCTATGTGTGTGTGATAACTCTCAAGAATTCATAATTAAATAAAATATATTCCTCTTCCCTTCCAAAGCTCTCCAAAAAATCCCAGAATAAAAGAAAATCAATTCTTTAAAACAAGCTTTTCTCCAAACTCTCCATTCCCATTGGCTCACTCTGTCTATTTGTTCTTTTATTTGTTTTTATTACTTTAATTCCTATTTTTGCAACTTTTCTTGCACCACACATTATATATTTAATTTAAATAGATTATTCACATAATTATCCACCACCAATTTAATTAATTAAAATAATTTAAGCATATTTATTATTTAATTATTATTTAATTGAAATGTAAGATTTTCAAAAATAATTAAATTATTTAAATATTTAAATACCATTTACTCCAACATTAAAATAAATAATTTAATTCACTCAATAAGATAAATCATGACTATAAATGCCCTCATAAATAAAATAAGATAAAACACAAACACAACAGACAAAGACGGCAATTACCCAAAATCCACAGCCATACCAAACAATGAGACAACCTGACATCATGGAACGGATGGACTTCATCGTCACCTCTGTATCAACATTTATCCGTTGGGTTATTTGGTGCTCGCCCTGTCCTACCGAAGCAGGTGGAATCGAGATTTATACCTGCAATCCTGCATACAAAAGAAGTTGTGTACATGTGCATATATACATACATTTCATAGCATTAAATCAAATACTGCATTGTGAGAAGGATTCGCAACATAACAGGGCACTCGCGAACGAGTGATGCTATATTGTCCTTCGTCACACCTATTCTAACAATTATAGCGTAATCAATGAATTACATTTCTAACTAACAATCATCTCATAGCATATTAAATTAACATACTGCATCATAGCATAATTCAGAAAATCAACTGATATAATCAACCATGTCATATAAGGTAATTATGTCCAAAATGAAATAACAGCATCAACTAGCATCTAACCAACCATATCAACAATAACAGTATCATCATAGTATCTGACTAACCACATCAAACAATAACAGTATCATCATAGTATCTGAGCATCGAAACAAAAGATAACACTACTGAGTCCACCTAGCAACCAGGAGGGTTATTACACAAGACAAATAAAATTTGCATGAAAATATATCAATTTTGTTAAAATTTATTATCAAATAGTCTAATTTAACTTTCTCAATTTCTCAAGAAAATAATATACTAAATTCTCTTTTAAAATCATATTTAAAGAATATTTATTCAGATGCATTCCAAGAACCTATTAAATTAAATATTATTATTTGAATATCTAAATAAACTGATAACAAATTATATATATATATATAAAAAATAAAATTCATTTAAAAATCTGAATACATTTAAAATATCATAATTCAAAAAATACTAAGCATTTAATATTAATTCATTTTAGGGTCATGACTACACAGTCGATTTGGTGATATTATTGTTAGCAGGTGACGGGTCCACAGACGGGGCTGACCTGTGTGGTGGTAGCGAGTTGGGGTTGCTCCCACTGTCGCCTCCCTTAGGGGCGGTGGCTACAGGGAGAGGAAATAAATTTTTCATAGAATTATTTTACAAAAATCTTCGAGAAGAAATACAGCTTTCACAAAAGAAATATTTCCTCAAACAATCTTTTTCTAAAGAAAACAAATTAAATACAAAGAAAATACATGTTTTCCTGTAGCTTGAAAATTGTTTGTAGAGGAGAATCTTTATTGCCTGTTGCATGCAATCCTCCAAAGCTTCTCCAGAAAACCAAAATCCAAAAGGATGCTAATACCAACCCCAAGAGATCTTCCAGAAATATACAACAAATCCAAAACAAAATTCACAAATTTACTCAAACCAATATTTTGTTTTACAGAACCTATTATTTCATTTCCTGTAAAGTGATTTTTCTATTTTCCCAAAATCCCAGATAACCTCCGAGAGAATCCTCAACAAGAAACAATAAATTTAACTACCACACATGTTGAGAAGAAAATATCTTCTAACAACTTACCGGTAAATCTTTCTTTCTTCTTTTTCAAGATTTGCATGCTTATTTAAAAAAAATAAAGAATTCAAATTTCAAATTTCAAATTTCTTTTCTTTATTTTATTTATTTATTTAACAAATAAAATACCATTTCCCACTTAGCAATTAATTTTAAATTTAAATCTATTCACACAGTTAAAGCAACTTTAATTTAATTAATTAAATAATTTTAATCTCAATGATCAAATTACTTAACCAAACACACTAATTAATTAATTAAATAAAATGTAAAACTTTATTTTCAACATTTAAAATTAATTTAAATAAATAGTAAATAAAAGAATATTAGTCTATCATTAAATTAACAAAATTTTCCTTTCAAAACAATTAGTCCAATCAGACACAAACAAGACCACCAAAGACTCCAAACTTAAGTGACAGCATACCTGACTAGGTTTAAGACTAGACTAGGATAAACCTTGTTACTACCTCCCAATCAACATTTCCGTTGAGTCTTGACATGCTCAGACATGAGTAACCAAGTGGAGTTGGTGTCATGTAACTATAATCCTGCAACCAAATAAATGACATACATATATATATATATATAATCCATTGTACAAACACACTGTGCGGAGAAAATCACAGAAATCACAGGGCACTTGCGAGCAAGTGATGCAACTATGTTCTCCACACTAATACACATCACATCAATCTAACAAATTAAGTAACAGTTAATCTACCATAAACATATATATAGCAATAACATCTGAAGGGAAACATCTACGCTAATACAAAGCATGTCAGAAATTAATTATCACCATACAATGTATCATCATATCACAAAACGAATCCACTGTCACTCAAAATTCAACGATCAAAATATCCAAATACAAAGTACTTCCTGATAATAGGAAGTGCTGCTAATATTTGACCTCTCAAATCTATCAATAGGAAGTGCTGCTAATATTTGACCTCTCAAATCTACTTCAAGAGTAGTAGTAGAAATCTCATGTCGATGATGACTAAGAGCGTCAGCCACTACATTCTCTTTTCCTTGAATGTATTTTACTTCAAAATCGTATTCACACAAGAACTCCATTCACCGTATCTGTCTAGCATTCAAGTTAGGTTGCATAAAAATGTATTGTAGACTACGGTGATCAATGTGTAGTTCAAAATGGTGACCTAATAAGAAATGCCTCCATCGAACTAATGCATGCACAACTGCAACAAGTTCTAAATCATGAGTGGGATTTTTTAATTCGTGATCCTTGAGTTTTCGAGACTCATAAGCAATCACATGCCCATCTTGCATCAGAACTGCTCCCAAACCCTCTAAGGATGCATCAGTACAAACTACAAAATCCTTAGTAGGATTAGGAACAACTAATATAGGCACATTAGTCAACTTTTCTTTAAGTGTCTGGAAAGCCAACTAACACTGCTATGTCCAAACAAACTTCTTCCCTTTTCTCTGAAGAGAAGTAATAGGATGACCAATTCTAGAAAATCCCTAAACAAACCGCCTATAGTAACCAGCTAGACCCATAAAAATTAGTACTTCACCTACATTAGTAGGCATAGGCCAATCTACAATAGCTTGAATATTTGAAGGATCCACAACAATACCTTTTCTATAAATCACGTGTCCAAAGTATTTCACCTTAGTTTGAAAGAAGTCACACTTCTTCAGGTTTGCATACAATTGATTTTCCCTTAAACATTGCAATACTTGTCTCAAGTGTTCTTCATGCTCCTTCATGTTTCTCGAATAGATCAAAATATCATCAAGAAATACAAGGACAAACCAATCAAGGTACGTACGAAAGATGCCATTCATTAAACTCATGAATACTGATGGTGCATTCATTAACCCAAATGGTACTACTGTGAATTCATAGTGCCCATAACGAGTTCAGAATGCAGTTTTATGAACTTCTGCTTCTGTAATTCACAATTGATGGTAACCAGATTTCAAATCGATTTTAGAGAACACATTAGCTCCCTTGATCTAATCAAAAATATCATTGATTCTAGGCAAAGGATAACGATTCTTAATCGTAACCTTGTTCAATTGATGATAGTCAATGCAAAATCTAAGTGAACCATCCTTCTTCTTTATGAAGATGACAGGTGCTCCCCAAGGAGAAAACTAGGATGAATAAAACCCATTTTTAAAAGTTCCTCTAACTGAATATGTAACTCCTCTAACTCCTGAGTAGTCATTCTATATGGAGCTTGAGATATAGGCTCTGCTCCAAGAACTAGGTCAACTCTAAAATCAATATCTCTCTTTGGTGGAATTTGAGGTATATCATTAGGAAAAAAATCAGTGAATTCCCTAAGGATAGGATGATCATCAAGAGATATCTCTTGACTCTCACCTTCTTCCAAATCAGTAATTGTTGTTGCAAACAGTTGACAACCCTAACGAAGACATCTCTTTAATTGCATATCAGATATCATCCGCAAAGAGATAGGTCTTTGTATACCTATGATTTCAACTTTCACACCTAAATCATTAATGCAACTATCTTAAGTCGACAGTCAATCACAGCACGATGAGATGCTAACCAATCCATACCTAAAACTGTCATACAATCCTAAAGGTGTAACATGTAGATCCACTAAGGTAATTAACATACCAATTTTAAGTTCACAATTATGTACAAGGTTCTCTACTTCACCCTAGAGGTGAATTCTACCTGCCACTTACCGCCTTGCTTTATCGCCACAAGACCACATTATTCAATGATGGTAGGTGAAATAAAGGATTCGATAGCTCTGGAATCAAAAAGAATAGAAACACTAACACCCTGCAACTTACTTGAAGTCTCGACCACTGTATTCTGGTGATCGGCTTGGCGGTTATTAACTACAAGATAAACTATATGTGATCATCTTGCATCACCCACTGTAGGCTCTGAAACTGTAGGTCGAGGCCCAAAACTAGAAGAACCTCTCATTGGACACTATTTAGCAATGTGTCCCTGCTAACCACATGAGTAACAACTAGTGCCTCTACCAAATCCTCTACCACTCGAAGGTGCATTGGATTACTGGAAGCTACCCCTAATAATAGAAGACTGAGCACTCTAAGAAGGCTGATCTTGTCTATTGCACTTATTGTGCCACCAGTTGCGATTCTTTCTTGACTGCGAGCTATTATGTAGTGCCCCTCCATTTCAGTTCTTGGAATTCTAGTAGGTAGTTTGTTGGGTGGTCATGTTGTCTTCATTGTTAAAAGTGGTTTTAATTCTAGATGGTCCATTGCTAAGGTCATGATGATTTTGTGATTTTATTATTTAATTTGATTTTGAGGTATGTGATAACAGTAACATTATGGTTAGATTTGATTTAATCAAATTGATTTAATTATAAGATCACTCGATTTATTTGGAATTAAATAAAGAATTAGATTTAATAATAAGTGATAAGTGTGTCATCATTGAAAGTTAATTATTTAAAGATGAAAATGATATAATGGTAAGTGAACAAATTAAATGGAGATAGGATAGTTATTTCAATCAAGAGATTTAAAATAAATTAAATTATGAAATATAAAGAATAAAGTTATTATTTAATAATTAAAATTAAGTTGTTTTATAAATAGTATGGTTTATAAGGTAATTAATAATGATTGATAAATTATTAATTATGTGAGGATAAATATATAAATAAGACAAAGCAATGTGATTGTGATCTTGAAGATAAGATTTTCAACCAATTTAAGAACAAACGAAAATAGAAAGATATGGAAGAAGATAATTATTTTAACAAAGTAATTTATAAAAAAAAAAAAAGTTGTTAAAAAAAAGTAGTTAGAAAAGATGGAAAAAGTTGGTATGCAGAGCATGCATAAGGGGGTTGCATTCGCCAAGCCATGGGGGGATCTTCTTGCAAGGCAGGAGCAGGATCTATTAGGTCTTCCAGAGAAAATTTTGAGAGAGAGTATTATCTCTACCGCAATATTTTGTGAAGGGCGGTCTCATTTTTGGCACGGGCGCTTATGGGGGAGCATTCGGTTGTGACCAAGAGGGGGAATTAAAAAAAAATTATAGCATTGGAGTATTGTGGGGAGGGTTTTGAAGATGATGTTCCTGCAAGAGGCAGTAGAAGAGTTCGGTTTTTGTCATCATCAACATCAACAAGCGTGGGGATTTCGGGAAAGTTTTGAATTCATTTCTATGTACTCCGAAGTTTGGTGCTGAGAATTTTGTGTCCTTTGTACTAATGTATCTTGTTTCTGTTTCAAGATGCCTATATGTTGTTCATTTGATTTGGTGGATGTGCACTCGTGGTTACTCGGTGCCTACTATGTATTTTGTAATTTATGCTATGCATATAACCCTATCGTTTTCTATCCACCATCGTGAGCCATAGCTTCCCAACCCAGAGAATGAAAATTTTTATTGCTGTTCTTGCATATCTTAAATTTGTAATTCTTCTTAGATTTCCATCACTTTGAACAACCGCTCTTTCAAAACTCCAGAGATACTTATTGCCAATATTACTTTTTTTTCTATCTTGTTTTCTGTTCTCAGATTATTTGCATGACTATTTGCATAGAGAACACAGGGAAATCTTTCTACGTTAGGGTGTGTTCCAGCGTGCTTCATTAATTCTTAGATTTGGAGAGATTCTTTGTGTAATCCCAAGCTTGTGCATGCTCTTAGTGTTGCCATCTTCCTTGCTTTAAAGTTCCTTAAGCTTTCTCATTAACCCAAACCGCGCATCATACTCCCTGGCAGCATTCATGTTTCTCTTTTAAGCTGATAGAATTCAATGTGAGTTGCTTTGTTAATGTAGCAAAGGTGTCGGCCTTGTGGTGTGTTGTAGTTTACAAACCCTTAGGTATATGTTGCTTTTTGTTATTAAATGTGGTTTATTTAGAGAAAACCATAGGGCTAAGGTTACATCATTTCTTTGATAGCTAGCACAGGTCCAAAATCATCTAATAATCGACCTCTACACCTGCCAATTACATTTGCTTGAAAGTTTCTTAAACCTTTTTATGCTACGCTAGCCATCTCCCTCTCCTCCAGTGACGCCATGCATATGATCTGCCATGAGAATAAATCAAATTCCCTTTTATCTCTGATTTCATTGTTAGTCTGTCTCAGCTACTACACTTGAAGATCATAGGAAGTATAAAGGTTTAAACAATCTCGCTGGTTTCATTGTCAACCTCTCTCAGCCGCGCACTTGGAACATAATAGGAAATTTCAAAGAATTAAATAACCTGCTTGATTCTTTTGAAAATCTATCGCAGTTGCAACACTTGAAAATAAAATATTGTCATTTACTAACATAATACAGAGCCTCCTTTGATCGTGATGATGATTAATTTCCAAACTTCAAACTAGAGGCTGCCTCTGAAAGTCGCCGCCAAACAAAAATGCATCTTGTTCAGAAAAGAGAAATTGGTACACTCTTAAGTCACATAACTGCACCTCACCTGTCTCCTTCCATTCAATCTGGTGGATAACTTTTTGGATTTGATAATAATGCAAGTAGATGGCGATGTTTCCAAATTCCAATATTCACTTTCTAATATGCTTGGCAACCTGTCACAGCTACGAATTTTAGACTTGCAATGGTGTATTAAATATCCTCTCTGAGTTCATTATCAACCTATCTAAGCTGCGGTGCTTTAAAGAATTTCTCCTCTTTATGCTTTCCCCTATTTTATTGAGCAGTTTGTCATAATATAAAGACTTCAATGAAATATGCTTAGCTAGATTTATGTCCTGTGTAGGATTCACTTTTATAGGAATTTTTTGTATGTTTCCTTATTTTTGTAGTAGATCCTCATATGAGAGCATTCGATCTTTTATAAATTAATTATTCTTCCTCTTGCATCGCTTAAAAGCTAGATTCCATTATGGTTAGTCTATTCGGTAGCTATGAAGTGAAGGCTTTCTTTTGAAGCCGTTATTTTTTTTTCTCTTAATTTGAACCCCTACACTTGAAGATCACCATATATAGGAGTCTTAGGGTTAGTCATGGAAAATTGATATGGTTACCCGGTTTTTTAGTCATAGGGATGATAAAGGAATGCCATAAGTTTGATCCTCATTCCTGAGTCATTAATAATTTAATTTATTTCCATAGCTTTGAATCATTGTTGTTGTTATTCTTTACTTTGGCCAATATTCTGGATTGAATAAGGCTCTAGTGCATCTGCCAACATTATCATGCTTTTATTCATCTCCTTAACCTTTGTGCATGACAATGCTCTGGTAAGTTTTACCACTTCAACCATTATTATCTTCTTGGTTGATCTAAATCTGAATCTCATGTTACTTGAATTTGGGATGTTTCTTCTCAATGTAAACTTTATCTATTCACTAATAAATATAGGAGTTGCAATTTAGTCTGCTCACTCTCAAGCTCAAATTCAGGCTTGAACAAATGAATGTATATATATTTTAATTTTATCAGTTCAAATCTGAAGGTCTAAACATAGATAAATCAATGAATCATTATATTCCTTATTATACAGAGTTTTGTCATAGATAATATATTTAATTAATAGTGAAGTATGATATCTCTATTAAGGAGAAATAATAATTTATAATCAAAGAAATTTAATTGGAAAATCAAAGATAATATCCATATCTAATTGACCTTAGATTAAAAGATTGTTATTGTATAAGGGTAGAAGTGTTAATTTATCTTTATGTAGGTATTTGTATAATTTGTGGTTATATGAGGATTATTTTTATTTGATATGTTAAAGATGGTCTTTTACCGAGCTAAGTTGGTGCTAATAGTTTAAAGTATAATTCCACATAATATTATTGTCATATTATAATTTAATATTTCTATCTATTTAGATTATTACCATTAAATCAATATTTTGAATAATTGAACTCAGGATACTAATATTTCATTAAATTTTAGTTGTAGTTGATTGGCAAGCTATAGTGTAAGAAACAACAATAACAATTAAGCAATAACCCAAGCAGGTTGCTTCGAAAAGTGAAATTCATGGATGTCGTAGTTGCTTGTTCGTGTTGGTTATTATATGAATTGATGTTCCTTCTTGAGGTGACTTTTCCTTGAGTTGTTTCTAGTTCGGATTCTTGTGAATATCTTGAAGTCCTTGATGTTCTGATAAGTATGACCTTCTTAGTTTATGTTGATTTGAGGGTCTTTTATTCATTGGGTTGGTGTTGAAATTGGCTTGAAGCCATGTACCATTAACTTAATCTTGTTGCTTAATTTTTCCCTGGTTTGTGGATTGTCGTTCTTTTGGCTTCCAGAGGCTTGAGATTATTGTCAGTTGATGTTCTCTATTTAGGTGCCCTTGTTGTGGCAAGTGTTTTTGATATCATGATTTAAAAAAAAAGGTTGTACATGAATTTTTGAGACTTTGATTATGTGTTTATAGCGAGATGGTTAATGCCTCGCGTGATTTGGTCTTGAGATTATTTGTTTTATATATTACAGTACAACCCTTGCTTGGTTTGGTTTATGTTAGGGGTCTTAGGGAGAGTGTCTCTTCGTGGGCGTCGGCGCCTCAGGATGAGGAAGGGCTCAAGATAACCCACGAAAGAGTAATTAGACAAGTGATAACCTAAACAATAGAATTTAGGGGGATGGGTAGTAAAACACACAAGATAATTAAAACTGGATTCCTTGTCTATGCATTAGGGCTACCATAGACTAGTGATAGACTGAGAAGGCCGTGGTAAGAAAAGTTGTAGTCTCGTCTTCATGAGAGATTACAAGCTCCGCATTAGCTACCCTATGGTGCCGGTGCCTCAGGTAGGAGGAAGGGCCAAGAGATCCATAGATGGGTGTTGGCACCTTAGTTGGAGGAAGGGCCAGGAGAATCCCACGGGAGCTATGCGATGATACTCTCCACTAGACACCCTTGTTCTTGTTTCTTGCCGCCTCTAGATATTGTAATCTTTATGTTGTTTGAAATTCTTGTGAAAATGATTTATGAATGTTCTTTGGTGACTTGCTTAATTGTTAGTGCTTGGGTTATATGTGATGAGTTTCATAGCTTTATTTTGATCTTATTGACTCATGAATGTTATTGATTATGTCATTGTAATCCTTGTTTTGTGATACCTTTGTTTGGCATTGAGTCTTGTGGTTCCCTATTGGATGTTCTTGGTTGAGGTCTCTTCTTGTCAGCTCCTTAGCATGGGGGGTGGGTCTTCGGACCCACGTGGTCAGGTGGAACGTGCTTAGCACCCCATTGGGTCCCCATTCAAGGATCAAGAGGTGTGAATTGGTGCTATTGCAGTAACTCCAGAGTTGTACCATTCTATTCCGTCATGTGGTTCCTGCCCATATTGGGAAACATGTTTGTATCATTGTAAGACTTGAATAGTGTAAAGTAATGAAAGGATGTGATGTAATATTTTATCATTAGTAACCTTGTGTGGATATGGATCCATATCAGATGTTATTCAAAGTATTGTATTTATTTAAGTAAATGGTTCTTATTGATGGTTTTATATATATGCTTTGTCATGGATTAGATTTGGATTTCATTCTTTATCATTGATGTATGGCATTAAGTTTTGTAATGTATCCTCGTGTACCCCAAGGGACGTAAATGATATTGGGTTTGTTTAAATGAATTTTCATGTCATAACTGTTGTGCATCTCATGCATGTTAGTTTTACTTTAAAAAAAAAATTGTGTGGTAATTGTTGCTTTAGGTGTCCTTTGGGGTTCACACGATGGGGTGACACATCATGGTATCAGAGCATAGGTTCATACACTAGGCACTATGTGTGCTCACTATGTAACCTTGTGCCTAGACCCTTGAGTCTTGAGTTTCACTTTTCTATTGTCATTGTTGTGAACCTGAGTTCTTCTATTAGCTGGTGTTGGGTAGATGGTGCAGGAAACTGATGGGAAAGGGATAGGACCCTCGGTGTAGTGCGTAATGCACCAATATCCTTCCTATCAGGGATGCACTATGGACCCTTGTATCGTTGTGTGATGTAGTTTCCAGTGCTGTGAACTTTTTGTGTGTGAATATGTCAAGCATGCGTGGAATTTTCCTTTTTGTTGTCTTTGAGTGACGAATTATGTTTTTTTTTTTAATCTGTGAAGGTGTAGAATTTTGATCGGCTTGTTAAAATTGTTGTGAAATTTGGGGTTGAATCAGGATTGAAGTGGAGTGCTTTGTGTGAAAATGATGATGTTTAATGAGAATATGTGCTTGTGTGAATAATTATGCTACGTTTTATGGAAATGTGGCTTATCAAGGGTAAAGAACCCTCTTGAATGTTTAGTACTAATGTGTTATGTTTCCACCCTAGTTTGTGATTTTTAGGTAGTCGACTTCAAATCTCAAGGATGAAGGTAATTAATTGGCTATGTTTAACATGTTGACTTAATACGGTGTTTGCACTTGATTAGTAATTGTATTAATGATTATTTATGATATTTCACTGATGATAGTGTGTTAGAAGGATGATGTCATATCACTCATTTGTGAGAGGCATACAACATTGCAATTCCCTCTACACTAGGTTGATTTGATATATATATGTTGTGCACAATGTTTGTTTGTATGCAGGATTGCAGGAACTAAGCCTCAATTCCACCTGCATTGTCAAGAAAGGGAGAGCATCCCAAACACCCAATGGGTCTGATGTGGAAAATAGGAGCTGACAAGAAGTTTCCCAAACCTAGTTCATCATCCATCCTTGTGTTTGGCAAGTCAGTTTGGTTGCAACTCCGTCACCACTTTCGTTTCGGTATCATCTCCCTATGTTTGGTTTGTTTAATTTTTTATTGCTTTCTTGATGGTGTTTAATTGACTATTTAATTTATGGTGTTGATGTGCTTATGATTGTTGATATTGTTGTTAGTTTATGGCGTTACCATGTTTATTCCTGAGCTCGACTTCTTGGAGTAAGTCAAAGCGTAGGGGGAGGATGTAGTTCCCCTCCATTTCAGTTGTTCTTGGAATTCTAGTAGGTAGTTTGTTGGGTGGTCGTGTTGTCTTCATTGTTAAAAGTGGTTTTAATTCTGGATGGTCCATTGCTAAGGTCATGATGATTTTTTGATTTTATTATTTAATTTGATTTTGAGGTATGTGATAACACTAACATTATGGTTAGATTTGATTTAATCAAATTGATTTAATTATAATATCACTCGATTTATTTGGAATTAAATAAATAATTAGATTTAATAATAAGTGATAAGTGTGTCATCATTGAAAGTTAATTATTTAAAGATGAAAATGATATAATGGTAAGTGAACAAATTCAATGGAGATAGGATAGTTATTTCAATCAAGAGATTTAAAATAAATTAAATTATGAAATATAAAGAATAAAGTTATTATTTAATAATTAAAATTAAGTTGTTTTATAAATAGTATGGTTTATAGGGTAATTAATAATGATTGATAAATTACTAATTATGTGAGGATAAATATATAAATAAGATAAAGCAATGTGATTGTGATCTTGAAGATAAGATTTTGAACCAATTTAAGAACAAACAAAAATAGAAAGATATGGAAGAAGATAATTATTTTAAGAAAGTAATTTAAAATTAAAAAAAAAACAAGTTAAAAAAAAAGCAGTTAGAAAAGATGGAAAAAGTTGGCATGCAGAGCATGCATAAGGGGGTTGCATTCACCAAGCCACAGGGGGATCTTCTTGCAAGGCAGGAGCAGGATCTATTAGGTCTTCCAGAGAAAATTTTGAGAGAGAGTATTATCTCTACCGCAATCTTTTGTGAAGGGCGGTCTCATTTTTGGCATGGGCGCTTATGGGGGAGCATTCGGTTGTGACCAAGAGGGGGAATTAAAAAAAATTACAGCATTGGAGTATTGTGGGGAGGGTTTTGAAGATGATGTTCCTGCAGGAGGCAGTAGAAGAGTCTGTTCTTTGTTTTCATCAACATCAAAAAGTGTGGGGATTTCGGGTAAGTTTTGAATTCTTTTCTATGTACTCTGAAGTTTGGTGCTGAGAATTTTGTGTCCTTTGTACTGATGTATCTTTTCTCTATTTCAAGCTGCCTGTATGCCTTTCGTTTGATTTGGTGGATGTGCACTCGTGGTTACTCGGTGCCTACTATGTATTTTGTAATTTATGCTATGCATATAACCCTTTTGTTTCCTATCCACCATCACGAGCCATAGCTTCCCATCCCAGAGAATGAAGAATTTTATTGCTGTTCTTGCATATCTTAAATATGTAATTCTTCTTAGATTTCCATTTCTTTGAACAACCGCTCTTTCAAAACTCTGGAGATATTTATTGCCAATATTACTTTTTTTTTTCTATCTTGCTTTCAGTTCTCAGATTATTTGCATGACTATTTACATAGAGAACATAGGAAAATCTTTCTACGTTAGGGTGTGTTCTAGCGTGCTTCATTAATTATTAGATTTGGAGATATTCCTTGTGTAATCCCAAGCTTGTGCATGCTCTTAGTGTTGCCATCTTCCTTGCTTTAAAGTTCCTTAAGCTTTCTCATTAACCCAAACTGCGCATCATCCTCCCTGGCAGCATTCATGTTTCTCTTTTAAGCTGATAGAATTCAATGTGAGTTGTGTCATGCCCATAATTTTTCACTCAAAAACACAACCAATTTTTTTTTTTTGTAATTTAAACATTAAGGTATGTTTTGAAAAGAAGGCTTCATTATCATAACTTAAGTCAGTTAATTATGAGTACTCGAGTTCTTAGCATCCCTTTTAACCAACTCTAGAATATTCCTACTTACACATAATTACAATCAAGACGTTCAAATTTTATCCTTGATGTCAACATTAACATTATTATTATGCTAATGTTGTCATTAACATCCAAAGATGGTGATGAAACACCTCATGGTTTACTCTCAAGTTACTCATTGATCATGCTATTTGTAATTTGCAAATTTGAGAACCTCCTCAATGTAAGAATAAAGCAGTGACCTCTTTTAAACAATATTTCTAAACTCTCATTAACGTTTCTGCCACCATGATAATATTATTGCTTATTAAACACCAATTCAACAGTCCAACCTTGGTGACCAAAAACATGGTATTATTATTAAGCGCAATAATACCACTAACATTTTATTTTTTTGTCATTATGATAAGATAACATTTAAATTATTACACTTCCAACATAACTACAACCTTGAGATTTATTTTGGTATACCCCTATATTAATTTAATATCAAATTTTAGGACGCTAATCTTAATATCAAAATCCTATGATAATATTAATAACAAAACTCGTGCAATTGGTACTATAAATACTATAATCCTTATTTATTTTCTTATTAATATTAACCATACAATATGATAAAAATTCCCAAAACACTGTACCCTAATTTCTCTTGATATATTATTGTTTATTATGAATATTAACAATTCTAATTATTAATTCTTTATAAAAACAACATCATTATCTTAATCAATAAAAAAAATATGCTATTTTCTTAATTCTCTAAATCTTATGTAAAATAATAATATTTATACTATTTATCATATAATTATAAACACAATACATAACAAATATTTGTTTAAATCTCATATTATAAATCTATATATAATATTTATATCCCATAATGGAATAGCACCAAATTTTATAAAATATAAAATAAGGAGTATTGGTTCTTACCCTTTAACCCATACCCATATAAAAGAAGAAAGAACACATTTAAAAATCCTGTTTTAAAGAATAATTTAACTAATCTAAGTTTCCTCTCTTTTGTTTAAAACTTTTGTCCCATCTTATTCTTTCCTACGTAGAATGGATTATTTCTTTTAATTAAAAGGTAAAAGAATGTTTTCTTATGGTAGTAAGAATAAATAACAGGAAATAAAGTATATCGTGATCTAAAATAATTTCTAAATCACTAAACTACCGTGAAGAATCATGGAGAGAAAATAAGCGTGGCGTAAAATTTTCTTTGT
Source organism: Sequoia sempervirens (assembly GCA_007258455.2). NCBI lineage: Eukaryota > Viridiplantae > Streptophyta > Pinopsida > Cupressales > Cupressaceae > Sequoia > Sequoia sempervirens. The sequence goes on from VDFB02358134.1 coordinate 70,953,679, forward strand.
ATTTGCGGATCTGAAACAATGTCAGTGACAAAGATGGGGAGCGATCTCACTGATATCTAATGACTGGTTTATTTATTTTTTTATTTTTTTATATGGCGAACAAAATTTATTTAAAGAACCAATCAAGGCGTTGCGCTCAAGAGGAATACACCATACTTATAATCAATGCTGGACACCAACTTCTATTAGCAATGCTGGCATAAACCTAATACCCACTGATATCAATGTAGATTTATAAAATTAGAATTAATGAAAGATCTTGCTGGCCTAACTAAATGATGACAAATATCTCCTTTACCTCTAAATAAAGTGTATGTATTCATTTGATCATTATCATTCATATTTTAATATATGACTATGTTACGAATGCATCGGAGTTCCTGCTAAGAATTAATGGCAAACAACTTACTTCAAAATTTTATATAAGTTGGGTCAAACAAATACACTTAAAAGTGCCAGTGATATTATTGTTTAAGATCTCTGTCAGTCACCATTATTGTTGATATCTATAGGCTATTTTCTACTCAAGATGATGTTTACTTATGGCGCTGCGTATTGTCAGAGGCTTAAATTATTTTGGCAGTGAATATACATGGTTAGGTATACGACTATCGTACACTTCATCTGGTCCCTTCGCTAGAGAAGTCTACGCTTAAATGTCTGACATAATAAATGCCACCAATTAAGTCCAATAGGGAAAACTGATAATGGTTTTAAAATACAAGCTCCACAACTTCGTATTATTATACAACAACCCCTCTTAATTATCATACAATTTTGCAGAGTATTGGAGTTGAATCGTTATGCCAAGATGGTCATCTAACAGCCAAGGAGATCAGTGTAACTAGGAACAAGTATTGTTAGTTCAAAGCAAGAAAGACTATGGAGTTATAGCGTCAATAAGCAAGTGTTATTCAAGGCTTACAGATACGGTGGATCCAAGTGCAGAATAGTCTAAGAAAATCTGAGCACAAAACCATAAAAGGAATGGTTTAAAACATAGAAACCTTATGACATGATTATCCCATATATTCTGCAGTTTGTTTTGAGTATCCAATTTTCACATTTTCTTCCTAATTCAATCTTGTCTGCATCTATGCTGGGTCTTGGGTTTCTTTACCTTCCTTTTTTTTTTTGCATGGCTGCATACATATATTCTTGTTTTGTTTCATAACCATTGTACAAGTATCCACATAACTGATCTGCAGTTTAATGGGTTTGCATTTATATACTTATATCTTTCTTTTGGTTTAATGTTTGACAAAATTTATAACTGTTAACCAAAATATTGCTGGATAATTTTTTTTTTCTTTTCTTTTTTTTATATATAAATGAAAGCTGATAGTCCCGTTAAAACTGATTTGCTTATGTGCTATTAAATCCATGCATCCTTAATTTTCTAAACCTGCTGCATCCACATTGGAATGGCATCAAAGTGAATCTCACTTATCTTGTTAATATGGATATCTTTGTTAGATTGTACTTTAAAATATGATTTAGGATTCTACCTAGAAAGGCTCGCTACTTCCCCCTAACGCTGTGGGTTATTTACATATTTGACAGTTACCTTACTGTTACTTAGAAATGACAGTAACTTCCATTTTCTTGCATGGAATCAAATAGAGATGGGGGGGTTTTGGGTTGGATAAGTATTAGAAATTTTGTGCATGCATCGTAGACCATTTTCACTTGCTTCGAGTGACTGATTTAGTATTATTATTATTATTATTTATTTTATGCTGAACCAAGTTCATTTTATATGGGTTATGTCATAGTTTGGATGAATTTCTCTTAAAACCTCTACATGTTCAGGCACAGAGGTGCAGTCTGAAGAAGTTTGAACAGTCTCATGCAGAGATCTTCCCTATTAGAAACTATCTTTAGTAAGATAACGTATATTATGATTTTCATGCCTTTGTATATATTTCTTCTCTTTAATTCTTAATCCTTAATCCTACTACAAAGAAATGCTAATAAAGTAAACATTAAACTTTTCATTCATTGTAAAGTATTAAACTTTTCATTCATTGTCAAACTTTACGATTACAATCTTTCCCTTTCCTTGCTAATCTAATGGAACACAGTATTTGTTTATGTGAGTACAAGAAATTATTAGCTAAGCATTCAAAGAGCTCTTGACTACCACATTTTTTTAAAAGAGAGTAAACATTATTTTGAATGATTAGCATATACCAATGATAAAAGTTTCTCTATTACATCCTTCTTTCTCCTTGTATTTTGACACAATTCATTATACCCTTTCTTGAAAACACAAAAAAAAAACTTTCTTTTAAGTATAAATCCAAAACTTATCATTTGTCATTATCAACAATCACCAAATCCTTTCATTTTATAACCAAGAGGTTTCAAGAGGAGGCATTAAGATATAAATTCCAACATTTTCATATTTAAAATTTTATAAGAATGCATGCCAAAGGGAAAAAGCTTGCTCTCCACCCTACCGTAATGGCATCATGGAGCCTCATGGACTCTAGCCATACCCCCGAGCAAGGAATTATTGAAGCTCCATCATGATAAATGGAGTCTATTCTCATATTACAAAAAGGATAAAACTAACATAGCACCATTTTCATACATCTAGGTTCTCTACTTCTATTTTTAACCATAATCCCTACACTATGTTACCTCCTTACAATCAATAAACAAAGGTAAATAGAAATAAGAACTTATCTGTTTTATTTTAGAAGAAGGAACTATGTTTTTGTATCCATTTTTCCTCTCCAATCCAAGCCATCTTGATCACTATCTCTTCAAAAAGGACTCCTCTCTTCTCATTCTTTCAACCATCTCCACTCAAGTTCTCCAAGGGGAGAAGTGGGTAACACCCTCCTCTTCCTTCCTCTCCAAGATATATAGGATTTTCAACTTGCAACCTTTTTGGATGGGGAAGTGTGGAGTGTACCTACCTCCATCAATTAGAGTCTTTTCTATATTAAAGAGGAAACATGCACTTGGACAACCCCTCCATCTTTCCATCCCATCCTTTCTTTAAAACTCGTTACTTTCCATTATGAGGACTTTTCAGGGGTCAAATCATATCCTTGGGGCACTATTATATGCCCACTTGACCCCTACCACTATGGTATAGACCCTAGGGGGTTTCTTTTTGCATCCCAACCAAGGAAATTGACCAACAATCCTCTTTAAAGGCCTATTTAAGGACCCATGCGAAATTCAAACTTGGATAAGGGTTCCTAACCCCTAACCCCACTTACACCCACATGAACATTATCAAATACCCTCTCAACTCCAAAATAAATTATCCTTTTAATATCAACCCTCTCCACTTCAACATGTTAACTTTATTTTTTTCTAAACTCTAAAAGGGGGTCAAATTTATACCATCAAGAAGAGTCTTTTGATTTTATCTCAATGGTTCACCCTTCCTAGGCTAACACTGTTACCTTCCTGCACAATACCAACACAATCATAAATAACAATTTGATCACATAAATTTGTTAACTAAATATTTTATACTTTAGCTATATAATAAACCATTTAAAATTTCAATTAACTTTTCACAATATATGAGTGCATTCCACCTTCATGGTTGTGACAATAAACAAAATTTCAAAATTAAATGCAAGAATATCACCAAAAGATCACTTTATTTATCATCCATAATATATCTAATCATCAATTCAAGAAAGGCATATAACAAATTAGGATTGTATTAAGTACCTATGGGGTGGCGTCTTACAAGTTGCTTTGTTAATGTAGCGAAGCTATCAGCCTTGTGGTGTGTTGTAGTTTACAAACCCTTAGGTATATGTTTCTTTTTGTTATTAAATGTGGTTTATTTAGAGAAAACCATAGGGCTAAGGTTACATCATTTCTTTGATAGCTAGCACAGGTCTAAAATCATCTAATAATCGACCTCTACACCTGCTAATTACATTTGCTTGAAAGTTTCTTAAACCTTTTTAGGCTGCACTAGCCAACTCCCTCTCCTCCAATGACGCCATGCATATGATCTGCCATGAGAATAAATCAAATTCCCTTTTATCTCTGATTTCATTGTTAGTCTGTCTTAGCCACTACACTTGAAGATCATAGGAAGTATAAAGGTTTAAACAATCTCCCTGGTTTCATTGTCAACCTCTATCAGCTGCGCACTTGGAACATAACAAGAAATTTCAAAGAATTAAATAACATGCTTGATTCTTTTGACAATCTATCATAGTTGCAATGGTTGAAAATAAAATATTGTCATTTACTAACATAATACAGAGCCTCCTTTGATCGTGATGATGATTAATTTCCAAACTTCAAACTAGAGGCTGCCTCTGAAACTTGCCACCAAACATAAATACATCTTGTTCAGAAAAGAGAAATTGGTACACTCTTAAGTCACGTATCTGGACCTCACCTGTCTCCTTCCATTCAATTTGGTGGATACATTTTGGGATTTGATAATAATGCAAGTAGATGGCGATGTTTCCAAATTCCAATATTCACTTTCTAATATGCTTGGAAACCTGTCACAGTTGCAGCATTTAGAGTTGAGGCATTGTAGAGAATTAAATCACCTCCCTAAAACCATTGGCAACCTATCACAACTATGGATTTTAGATTTGCAATGGTGTATTAAATAGCCTCTCTGAGTTTATTATCAACCTATCTAAGCTGCGGTGCTTTAAAGAATTTCTCCTCTTTATGCTTTCCCCTATTTTATTGAGCAGCCTGTCGTAATATAAAGACTTCAATGAAATATGCTTAGCTGGATTTATGTCCTGTGTAGGATTCACTTTTATAGGAATTTTTTGTATGTTTCCTTATTTTTGTAGTAGATCCTCATATGAGAGCATTCGATCTTTTATAAATTAATTATTCTTCCTGTTGCATCGCTTAAAAGCTAGATTCCATTATGGTTAGTCTATTTGGTAGCTATGAACTGAAGGCTTTCTTTTGAAGCCGTTATTTTTTTTTCTCTTAATTTGAACCCTTGCACTTGAAGATCACCATATATAGGAGTCTTAGGGTTAGTCATGGAAAATTGATATGGTTACCCAGTTTTTCAGTCATAGGGATGATAAAGGAATGCCATAAGTTTGATCCTCATTCCTGAGTCATTAATAATTTAATTTATTTCCATTGCTTTAAATCATTGTTGTTGTTATGCTTTACTTTGGTCAACTATTCTTGATTGAATAAGGCTCTAGTGCATCTACCAACATTATCATGCTTTTATTCATCTCCTTAACCTTTGTGCATGACAATGCTCTGGTAAGTTTTGCCACTTCAACCATTATTATCTTCTTGGTTGGTCTAAATCTGAATCTCATTTTACTTGAATTTGGGATGTTTCTTCTCAATGTAAACTTTATCTATTCACTAATAAATATAGGAGTTGCAATTTAGTCTGCTCACTCTCAAGCTAAAAGTCAGGCTTGAACAAATGAATGTATATAGATTTTAATTTTATCAGTTCAAATATGAAGGTCTAAACATAGATAAATCAATGAATCATTATCTTCCTTATTATATGGAGTTTTGTCATAGATAATATATTTAATTAATAGTGAAGTATGATATCTCTATTAAGGAGAAATAATAATTTATAATCAAAGAAATTTAATTGGAAAATGAAAGATAATATCCATATCTAATTGACCTTAGATTAAAAGATTGTTATTGTATAAGGGTAGAAGTGTTAATTTATCTTTATGTAGGTATTTGTATAATTTGTGGTTATATGAGGATTATTTTTATTTGATATGTTAATGATGGTCTTTTACCAAGCTGAGTTGGTGCTAATAGTTTAAAGTATAATTCCACATAATATTATTGTCATATTATAATTTAATATTTCTATCTATTTAGATTATTACCATTATATCAATATTTTGAATAATTGAACTTAGGATACTAATATTTCATTAAATTTTAGTTGTAGTTGATTGGCAAGCTATAGTGTAAGAAACAACAATAACAATTAAGTAATAACCCAAGCAGGTTGCTTCGAAAAGTAAAATTCATGGATGTCGTAGTTGCTTGTTCATGTTGGTTATTATAGGATTTGATGTTCCTTCTTGAGGTGACTTTTCCTTGAGTTGTTTCTGGTTGGGATTCTTGTGAATATCTTGAAGTCCTTGATGTTCTGATAAGTATGACCTTCTTAGTTTATGTTGATTTGAGGGTCTTTTATCCATTGGGTTGGTGTTGAAATTGGCTTGAAGCCACGTACCATTAACTTAATCTTGTTGCTTAATTTTTCCCTAGTTTGTGGATTATCGTTATTTTGGCTTCCAGAGGATTGAGATTATTATCAGTTGATGTTCTCTCTTTAGGTACCCTTGTTGTGGCAAGTGTTTTTGATATCATGATTTAAAAAAAAAGGTTGTACATGAATTATTCAGACTTTGATTATGTGTTTATAGCGAGATGGTTAATGCCTCACGTGATTTGGTCTTGAGATTATTTGTTTTATCTGTTACAGTACAACCCTTGCCTGGTTTGGTTTGTGTTAGGGGTCTTAGGGAGAGTGGCTCTTCGTGGGTGCCGATGCCTTAGGATGAGGAAGGGCTCAGGATAACCCATGAAAGAGTAATTAAACAAGTGATAACCTAAACAATAGAATTTAGGGGGATGGGTAGTAAAACACACAAGATAATTTAAACTGGATTCCTCGTCTATGCATTAGGGCTACCATAGACTAGTGATAGACTGAGAAGGCCGTGGTCAGAAAAGTTGTAGTCTCGTCTTCATGAGAGATTACCGGCTTCGCATTAGCTACCCTATGGTGCCGGTGCCTTAGTTAGGAGGAAGGGCCAGGAGATCTATAGATGGGTGCCGACACCTCAGTTGGAGGAAGGGCCAGGAGAATCCCACAGGAGCTATGCGATGACACTCTCCACTAGACACCCTTGTTCTTATTTCTTGCCACCTCTGGATATTGTAATCTTTATGTTGTTTCAAATTCTTGTGAAAATGATTTATGAATGTTCTTTGGTGACTTGCTTAATTGTTAGTGCTTGGGTTATATGTGATGATTTTTGTAGCTTTATTTTATCTTATTGTCTCATGAATGTTGTTGATTATGTCATTGTAATCCTTGTTTTGTGATATCTTTGTTTGGCATTGAGTCTTGTGGTTCCCTGTTGGATGTTCTTGGTTGAGGTCTCTTCTTGTCAGCTCCTTAGCACGGGGGGTAGGTCTTCAGAACCGCGTGGTCGGGTGGAACGTGCTAAGCACCCCATTGGGTCCCTAGTCAAGGATCGAGAGGTGCAGATTGGTGCTGTTGCAGTAACTCCAGAGTTGTACCATTCTATTCCGTCATGTGGTTCCTGCCCATATTGGGAAACATGTTTGTATCATTGTAAGACTTGAATAGTGTAAAGTAATGAAAGGATGTGATGTAATATTTTATCATTGGTAACCTTGTGTGGATATGGATCCATATCAGATGTTATTCAAAGTATTGTATTTATTTAAGTAAATGGTTCTTATTGATGGTTTTATATATATGATTTGTCATGGATTAGATTTGGATTTCATTCTTTATCATTGATGTATGGCATTAAGTTTCGTAATGTATCCTCGTGTACCCCAAGGGACGTAAATGATATTGGGTTTGTTTAAATGAATTTTCATGTCATAACTATTGTGCATGTCATGCATGTTAGTTTTACTTTAAAAAAAAAGTGTGGTAATTGTTGCTTGAGCTGTCCTTTGGGGTTCATACGACGGGGTGACACATATTACCTTGCTGTGGTTGTAGATTATTATTCTTTTGAGGTGTTCATTGTTTCTGCTACTACTGCCCACCCTTAGAGGGTGTTTGTTGGTTCCTAAAGGAACCCCCTATCTGCACCTATCCACCTCATGGACTAAAACCTATTGCAAGAGCACTGCCTATCTGTACTGTAGTGCCCTCCATTTTGCGTTGGCTCTGTAATGCACTTCAACTCGTTGTGAGGTCAAGTATTGTTGGACTTTGAGTGCATTTGATTTATTCTGGTCAATAAATGTTTTTGATCAAATTATGACATTTAAATAGGATTATAAAATTAAAAGGTATAGTGGTTAATTAAAAGAAAATATTATAATTAAATAAATTAGTTTTATAAAATATTAATTAAAGAATTATTAATAAATAAATTAATTACTTGTTTTGCATTCTTTTAATAATATTCGTTGTTCAAAGGTAATTATCCCAAGTAAAGGTAAATTTTATTGGCAATAGATTTTATTTGATTGGCATGATTTGAAATAAAAGTTATAATACTTCTTGTTTCGGAAAATAAAATATTATGGTTAAAATGAATTAAATAAATAAATCTTGAATATTAAAATTAAGTAAATAGATACATAAATTAATGATTAATTAAAGTGGTGAATAAAATTAGTTATTTTGAAAATAATTTATGGAGGAGAAAGAGGAGTTAGGGCGGTTGAACGGAGAATTTGGTATTTTCTTTAAAAGAGGCAAGAAAAATTTAGGGGGAAAATGCGAAGAGATTGGTGGACGGGGGTGAAGAACAAAGAAAGTTTGGAGCAGAATTTTGATTGATCGAGGCGTAATCTGGCTGTGGCTTCTTTAGATCTCTTGTGTCGTATTTTGGCTACAAGGGCACTATGATGGATATTGTGAGTTACGCATCTTCCTTTTTACATTTCAAATATTTTAGATCTCTTTGTGTTCTATCCATCTCTATTTTAGAAATTTGAAACTGGACTTAAATCATATTATTTGAAAATGTCTAAAGCTATTATATCATTGGAATTTTAGGCTTGTCATGCAAATATCACCAACCATACCAAGACAGTTCTCATGACATTCCTTTAATCAATTTCGTTTGCTGTGCCCTATTTGCGCCATCTCAGCCATTTGACCTCTAGCGTATGGTTGAAAATTTAGAAGATCCTTTCAATGCATTCTTTTAATCTGAAATGATGGCATTTCATGATATCGCATTCTTGAAAATCCCCTTTTGGGATCAGTTCACCTTCCTTGTCTTTGCATACATCTTTTCATGTAGCCATAACGTATGACAAAATATTAAATTGTTCCCCTTAGTTATTGCTGGTTGTTGATCCAGAGCTCATAATTTTAGAACAATCCCAATTCTTTTGACCTTAAATACTAGGTCATCTTCTCATTGTGTAAACTATTGGACTTCACATCTCTGTTCCAAATTTTGAATCTCTTTCTTTTTTGCATATACAAACTGGATACATAAGGTCAGTTATGCCCACAACCATAATTTTTGGATGTTATTGCTTCTTTTGTTTGGTTGTTTCATTTCAAGGGTTTTACACTGTATATCTTGTTAAGGGCGGATTCCATGGCCCATCAGATCCATTGATGAATGCAATATATTTGTCACATTTTGTTTTCTGTCCTAATTGAAAATGCCAAGGCACATGTTAGTTTTAAATTTCATCTCAAGTGGTGTTTTTGGTATTGTATCAATTTATGTGATGGTTCTTTTTTTTTGATTCAGTTGTCTAGTTTTGTTGAACTATATTTATACGAAATCTTTTACCAGAATCAATTTCTTATGTACAGCGTTTATGATTCCTTTGAAATTAAGGTCTTATCTTAATCAAAAACCTTTCACAAAAACCCATTAGCAAATATGATTTGATGAAAATTGACTCATCATAAAATATGGGTGATTGGCTTGAAACTAAGGATTTGTCCAAAAATTTATCACATAAGGTTTAAATCTGTTGTGCAAAATAATATAAATTCAGCTAAATGAGAAATTAGAGAGATATCCTCACAGTTTGTAAAGATAATTCAACCTCTCAAAAATACAGATTGTATGAGTTATATCAGCATCAATACCCAGTGTCGTTTTGGTAAATGGATTGTAGGTTGATCGCTTAACCATATTAGTGATCATTTAATATCTTGATTAAGATCAGTAAATTAGTATGTGGCATTTTTGCAGACTCTTTCAAGATAACAGCTTTAATGAACATGAGATTTTCACAGTCCATGAGATAGGGCGAAAAAGTTTTTGGAAAAAGTTGCACATTATTTCCTCTGCTTTTAAGCCACGTATTTGCACCTCACCGTTCTCCTCTCTTTTTCCCTCTGCTCACCTTTCTCCTTCTTTTCCTTTTTGTGGGTAACATTTAAGATTTGCTAATAACGCAAGTAGATGGCGATATTTCCAAATTCCAATATTCACTTTCTAATTTGCTTGGCAACCTGTCGCAGTTTCAGCATTTAGAATTGAGGCATTGTACAGAATTAAATAGTCGCCCTGAAACCATTGGCAACCCGTCATAACTACAACTTTTCATCTTGCAAGGTGTAGTAAATTAACTAATCTCTGTGATTGCTGTTTGTAACATGTCGCAACCGCAGCCCTTGAACAAAATAGGAAGTTTAAAAGTTTAAATGGCCTCCTTGATTCTGTTGGCAATCTATCATTGATGCAACACTCAAACATAGAAGGGTGTAAAA
>VDFB02358134.1:70964219-71283223 GCA_007258455.2 Sequoia sempervirens
TGCACCACGGCCACGGGCTCTAGAGCTAGTTGCCCGTCCTCGACCTGTAGAGCATTCCAATCAAGAACATGAGTAACATCCGGAAAGTAAGGCCTAAGAACAGATACATGAAAGACATCGTGAATCCGCGACAGACTAGGTGGCAAAGCTAGGCGATAGGCAACAGGACCAATACGCTCCAACACCTCAAACGGACCCACGAAACGGGGTGCAAGCTTAGAACCCTTTCCATAACGAATAGGGCTCTTCCGAGGACGAACTCTGAGGAACACCCTATCTCCTATAGCAAATTGTCGATCAACCCTGTGTGCATCAGCAAATTTCTTCTGCCTATCTTGAGCTGCTACTAGATGCTCTCGGATGCGAGCTACCTGTTGCTCCATGTCACGAAGCATCTCAGGTCCAAGAAGAACCCTGTCCTCTAATCGATCCCAACTCAAAGGGGTACGACAAGGACGACCATACAAAGCCTGAAATGGAGCCATGCCAATCGAACTGTGATAGCCATTATTGTACGCAAACTCAACCAAATGTAGGTAGTCTTCCCAACGAGACTGCTGGTCCATGACATACATCCGAAGCATATCCTCAAGCACCTGATTAACTCTCTCAGTCTGACCATCTGTCTCAGGATGGTAGGCAGAACTAAAATTCAACTTAGTCCCTAAGGACCGCTGAAGGGATGTCCATAATGCAGAAGTGAATACCGGATCTCTGTCAGAAATGATCCTGCGCGGTATCCCATGTAATCTAACAATATCCTCCATGAACACCCTAGCCACCACTGAAGCAGTATATGAAGATCGAATAGGAGAGAAATGAGCTACCTTGGTCAACCTGTCAACAGTGACCATGATAGCGTCGTGTCGCCTGGAAGACATAGGCAACCCGACTATAAAATCCATAGAAATGATGTCCCACTTCCACTCTGGAACAAGATGCGGCTGCAACAAGCCTGCCGGATGATGATGCTCGGCCTTCACTCTCTGACACTCGAGGCACCTAGCCACAAAATCAGCAATGTCACGCTTCAATCCTGCCCAAAAATATAGTGCACGAAGATCAGCGTACATCTTCTTAACTCCTGGGTGTGCTGAATAAGGAGCTCTATGAGCTTCCGTCAGAATAAGGGTACGAAGACCCTCTGCAGGAGGTACATACATACGGCCTGCATAGCGCAAAACACCATCCGTATCCAAAGAGTACCCTACAAATTTACCTTCTAAGGCTCTACCTGACTCAATCTCTGCCTTCACTGCCTGATACCAATCATCAGAAGGAAGAGCTGCAACAATCTGACTCTTCAAATCAACCTCAAGAGTCAAAGCGGATAGCTCATGCCTACGTCTGCTCAATGCATCTGCTACAACATTCTCCTTACCCTGAATATATTTCACCTCAAAGTCGTACTCACACAAAAATTCCATCCACCTTCTCTGTCTTGCATTCAAGTTCGGCTGCGTGAAGATGTACTGTAGACTACGGTGGTCTGTATGCAACTCGAACCGATGCCCAAGGAGAAAGTGTCTCCACCTCACCAAGGCATGCACAACTGCGGCTAACTCCAAATCGTGAGTGGGGTAATTAAGTTCATGGTCCTTCAGTTTCCGTGACTCGTAAGCAATCACTCGACCTTCCTGCATCAACACAGCCCCTAAACCTTCCAAAGAAGCATCTGTACACACCACAAAATCACCTGCCGGATCAGGAACTGCCAAGATTGGAGCACTAGTCAACTTATCCTTCAGAGTCTGGAAAGCTAACTGACATTGATCGGACCAAAGAAATTTCTTTCCCTTCCTCTGCAAAGAGGTGATAGGATGAGCCAACCTAGAAAACCCCTGAACAAACCGCCTATAATATCCTGCAAGTCCCATGAAGCTGCGAATCTCTGAGACATTGGTGGGTGCGGGCCAATCCACAATAGCCTGAATCTTTGCAGGATCGACTGAAATTCCCTCACCGGAAATCACATGTCCCAAATACTGAACTTCAGTCTTATAAAAGTCACACTTTTTGAGATTGGCAAACAACTGATTATCCCTTAAACACTGCAATACCTGCTTTAGATGTTCTTCATGTTCCTCCATCGACCTAGAATAGATCAGGATGTCATCGAGAAACACTAGAACGAATTTATCCAAGTATGTACGGAAGACTCCATTCATTAGACTCATAAAGACTGAAGGTGCATTCGTTAACCCGAACGGCATCACAGTGAACTCGTAATGTCCGTATCGAGTTCGAAATGTTGTTTTGTGAATATCTGCATCTGCAATCCTCAACTGGTGGTATCCCGATTTGAGATCAATTTTAGAGAACACCTTTGCCCCTTTTATCTGATCGAAGAGATCGTCAATCCTGGGAAATGGATATCGGTTCTTCACTGTTACCTTATTCAACTGTCTGTAGTCAATACACAAGCGAAGAGAACCATCCTTCTTTCATAACATATGTTCCCTAGAGAAACAATGCATGGATAAAACCCCTACCAACACCCTCCAACCAAGACTGAGTCTGGGAGGTTCCCCGTGTTGTTTGTCCGATGGCGGGAGCCCGAGAAAGGGCCCCGCCTGTACCAGATCAACCGAAGTCCACATCATGCAGGCTGCAGCATACCAGAATCTCCTCCTCGAAACACATCGAAAAAACCCTTGGTGAGGTAACCTCCAAGACAAACCCCCGATCATCTCGATTCCAAGTCACCATGATACTTAAATAATGACAACCGTCGGAAGTGCTCTTTGGAGCTGCATGGCAGAGATCATACGTAATGAAATGGGCCTCTGAATACCCAAGATCTCCACCTCCTTACCAGAGTCATCAGTGCACCTTACTGCCTTTTGATGACAGTCAATCATAGCACGATGTGCACTCAACCAATCCATGCCTAAGACAATATCATAAGAACCGAGTGGCAGAATTCTGAGGTCCACCTTGGTTGACATTTCACCTATACTCAAATTACAATCCTGCACAAGTTTCTCTACCACAACCCTGGACCCTGATGCTAGTTCAACATGCCATTTTACGCCTTGACTAATTGCCACCAAACCACATCGCTCAACAACTAAAGGTGATATAAAGGAATCAGAAGCACCCGAATCAAAAAGTATAGAAATGCTAGAATTATTCAACACACCTGATGCCTCAACCACTGTGTTCTGATGGACTGCCTGACGATTATCCACTGAAGCAACCACACGATGAGATCTCCCTGCATCACCTACTGTCGGCTCTGATGCTGCTGGCCTCTGATTAAATCCAGAGGTGTTCTTCTGAGGACACATCCTAGCAATATGCCCCGGCTGTCCACAAGAGAAACACCCAGTGCCTCTGCCAAAACCTCTGCCCCCTGATGGAGCATTTGACTGCTGAAAACTCCCACGAGTCGGTGCTGACTGGAAGCTAGGTGCAGGCTGTACAAAACGTTCCTGTCGAACCCGGTTCCTGCTCCGATCTCTGCGAAACTGAGAATTGCCACCCTGTTGAGATTGATTGTATTTCTGTTTTGACTGCTGCTGCTGAGGCTGCTGCTGCTGATAACCCCCTTTCGAGGGTGGGTACCTGTTCCTGGAAGATCCTGCTCCCTGTGACTGCCCTCCATGAGCAACATAACCAGGTGTGGGCGTGCTACCAATCTGTACTCCGATGTGACCACCCAAAGCCATGGCCAAATTCTCCTCCACTAAGCGAGCCTTCTCCACTGCCATCTCCATCGTCTTCGGCTCGAAGACTCGTACACCACCACTGATGCGGGCATTTAAGCCCCGAACAAAATGCTGCACTAACATGCCCTCATCGTGGCTAATCCCTGCATACTGCTTCAACTCATAGAAGCGCCTCTCATACTGCTCCACTGACATAGACAACTGCTTGAGATCGTGAAACTCGTCAGCCCTGCGTTGCCTCCAATGGTCTGAGAGAAAACGAGCTCTGAACCTGTCTAGGAACAACTCCCAAGTAACCATACTGAGATCAAGATGTAGTTTCTGTTCCTCAAGGTGCCACCAAGTAGACGCGAAGCCTCGCAAGTGCATAACTGCGCACCGTGCCTTGGTATTGCTACCGTAGGGGTGCATGGCGAAGCAACGATCTAAGTCAATTAACCAGGTCTCAGCCTCAAGACCTCCTCCAGAACCATCAAAAGTAGGAGGGTGTGCCCTCATCAAATCCCTCATATGGCCTGCTACGACTGCATCCGGAACCACATCTGTATCCCTGCGCCTCGGAGATCTCTCTCTCTCCCTCTCCACCTGGTGTACCTCATCTGGCCTGGGTCCCAATCGGTCAAGAATCTCTCCAAGTATATGCTGTAACTGACCGTCTAGACCTGGCGGTACTGGATTCTGGTTACCTGATGGAACACTATGAAGGCTCTGCTGTTCCTCATGCTCAGAGCCATGGGAACTAGGAACTGAGGGACTTCGCCGGTTTGCTCCACGCCCGGCACCACGGCCTCTTCCACGACCACGTCCTCTACCTCGAGGCATAGTTCTGCGCCACAAGATAAAGTATGACATGAGCACAAGAGTTGCACAAACGGTAACCTAATGGACTACACTACCCAAAGACCCTAGCGTTTGCAACCTTGGCTCTGATACCAAGTTGTAACGCCCGTCGTGCAAACCCCAGAGAACACACACATAATGCGAATAAATTTTTTTTTTAAAATAAAAGAAGTAACATGTAACAACATTAAATCATAAACACATAGCATAACACATAGCATTAAAACCACATGGTTCTCTGGGGCACGCGAGGTTACATTGCAATCACAACACAACATAAAGATAATGAAAACAACATAACCATTTAATTTATAAAAACCATATACAAAGATACAACTGATAGCCATGATGCGAGTATGACAACATCGCATAATTACATCCATGATAAATCTTGTAACATGATCCAATTCAAACCTAACTATTACATCATTGAAATAATATTACATTACAATCTTCTTCGATACAAGAATTACATTGAATTTCCCAACATGGGAATTGATACAAAATAATGAACATGAAGTACAACTGATCACTGGAACATCTGCACTGCGGAAGCTGAGAAGACAAGACGCTGATGGGGAACCCAACGGGTGCGGAGCACGTTCCACCCAACCATGTGAATTACGAAGTAACTCACCCCCCGTGCTCAGAGGTGACGAGGAAGTGAACCCGACCATGAATGTCAAACCGACTCAACAACATGATACAGAACAAGAACAACTCAAATATGCAATGCACAACCAACAACGTACTCAAATCACATAACCAGTTAAACCAAGAACTCATCACAATAACATGAAGTAATATCACAAAACAATCACAAATCAAATTCACAAGAAATCAAAGATACATCACAACGAGATAACATCCAGAGGCAACAACAAGCACAAGGGTGTCAAGTGGAGAGTGTCATCGCATAGCTCTCATGGGATTTCCTGGCCCTTCCTCCAACTGAGGCGCCGGCACCCATCTATGGATATCCTGGCCCTTCCTCCTAACTGAGGCGCCGGCACCATAGGGTAGCTGATGCGGAGCCAATAGTCTCTCACGAGGACGAGACTCTGACTTTGCCGACCACGGCCTTCTCAGTCTATCACTAGTCTAAGGTAGCCCTAATGCATAGCCGAGGAATCCAAAGTTTTATTATCTTGTATTTTTAAACTACCCTTCCCCCTAAATCTATTATTTAGGTTATCACTTGTTTACTACTCTTCGAGGGTTATCCTGGCCCTTCCTCATCCGAGGCGCCGGCGCCCACGAAGAGCCACTCTCCCACCTATGACCCCTAACAAATCTCGAGTAGGCAAGGGTTGAAACAACACATATAAATCATAAAACCAAAACTCAGATACACGAGGTATTAACCATCTCGCAATTGCTCAAAATCAAAAGTCTCAACCAACTGTTCAACCCTTCCTCTCATAAAACCAAAAATCTCAAAGCCTACCAAAGCGAAGATGACATCATAAAATAACAAGCCTCTGGGATAAGATTACAAAAATCAACAACGGGTTCCCACAAAGACATCACTACATATCATAAAAGTAAAACTCACATAATATTTTGCAAAGTTGCACCATTAAATTTGATTCTAATCCCAATTGAGTAACTAAATACGATTGTCTTAAAAGAATTCACAATCACATCTACAGACTAATTCTTGTTAAAAAATATTTGTTCAACCAAAACAATTAATAAAAATAATGTCATGTTTAAATACACAAATGCCCATATAACACATTATTCGACATTTCAATTATATATACAAAAATTATACGTATTTATATATATATATAAACCAATTAAAATAATAATGATATATATATATATATTTTAAAACTAAATTATAATTATAATATTTAATATATAAAATAAAATAATTATAATTATTATATTTAACAAAATTTAAAGAAACACCATATAATAACAATTAAATACGTATATACTGCATATATATATATATATGTATATATATATATATAAATATATATATATAAATATATATATAAATATATGTATATTTATATAAAAAAAATACAAAAACAAAAAAAACAAAGCTTACATTTAAACCCTGCCGCATCAGTACTGGCCGACGGCCGGTACTGCCCGCAGCAGTCTTATGACTGCTGCCGCAGTCATTAAGACTGCTGCCGCAGTACTGCTGCGGCAGTCGCGGCAGGAGGGGACGGGGAAGGTACGGCTTCGGCCGTCCTTCCACCGAGCCCAAAACAATCGATTTTTCTATTTATTTTTTTTTTAAACAAAAGCTTTGTAAATATAAATTTTTTATTTACAAATTTAAAACACACGCCCACCAAAACGGAAAAACACGGATTTATGCACAGATGTATAAATTTAAAACACTGACATAAAATATTTCGATTTCAGAGGAATATACAATTCGCGACGGTCGTACGGCCGACGCACCAATGCATTGTTTATTAAAACAAACCAATATAAACCAGTATATATATATATATATGTATATTTATATATATATATATATTCTGGGTAAACAACCCAATATAAACCAGTATATATATATATGTATATTTATATATATACATATATATATTCTGGGTAAAAGTATAGAGGTAAATAACAGAGTAAAAAAAAGAAATTACAAAACAATGAATAGGTCCAACCATATTTAAAATATATACACATTTCTAAAACTTCAAAGTTTATTACTTTCAACAAAGATATCATTTTCTTAAAATCCTATCATAGATAAATCGAACGTTTCAGCAGATCGGGGTTTTTGTCTTGACAAGAATTTGTACAGTATAATAACTATGATTTTCTTTGTTTTCTATTCCAATAATCTGCCCTAGTTTTCAATCAACAGAAGTTTTCTATAATCACAAGAATCATTTTTAATAAAATATATTTTTCTTTTCTGAAACAGATAGATAAACAGAAGGGTACGAGAAGACTACGAGAGGAACCTGGAGTCCAATGCAAATTTGAAGATGCCCTCGAATCCGATTCCAATCCGTAGTCCAGAACGAAATCCACCTTCACCTGAGCACTTCAACTTTCTGTTCTTCTGTATGTGTGTGTGTGTGTGAGCCCTCTCAAAAATTCATAGTTAAATAAAATATGTTCTTCCTCTCTCCAAAGCTCTCCTCAAAAAATCCAGATAAAAGGAAAAATCAATCTTTAAAACAAGCTTTCTTTTCAACCCTCAAACCCTATTGGCTCACACTGTGTTTTTGTTCTTTTATTTGTTTTTATTACTTTAATTCCTGTTTTTTCAACTTTTCTTGCAACTCACATCTCAAATTTATTTTAAATAATTTATTCTCATAATTATCCACCACCAATTTATTTAATTAAAATATTTTAAGCAGATTTATAATTTAATTATTATTTAATTGAAATGTAAGATTTTCAAAAATAATTAAATTATTTAAATATTTAAATACCATTTACTCCAACATTAAAATAAATAATTATTTCAATCATAAAGACTAGTTATAACTGTAAATGCCCTCATAAAATAAACTAAGACAAAACCCATAACACAACAGACAATAACGACAATAACACATATCGACTATACCAACAAATGAGACAACCTGACATCATGGGACGGGAGGACTTCATCGTCACCTCTGTATCAACATTTATCCGTTGGGTTATTTGGTGCTCGCCCTGTCCTGCCGAAGCAGGTGGAATCGAGACTTATACCTGCAATCCTGCATACAAACGAAGTTGTGTACATGTGCATATAAACATATATATATCAAAGCATTAAATCCAGTTACTACATTGTGAGAAGGAATTGCAACATAACAGGGCACTCGCGAACGAGTGATGCTATATTGTCCTTCGTCACACCTATTCTAACAATTATAGCATAATCAAAGAATTACATTTCTAAATAACAATCATCACATTACATATTAAATTAAATCATTGCATCATATCACAATTCATAAAATTAACAGATATAATCAACCATAATGTCATATAAAGTAGTCATATCCAAAATGAAATAACATCGTCTAGCATCTAAACTAACCATATCAAATAATAGCAGTATCATCATAGTATCTGAATAACCACATCAAATAATAATAACAGTATCATCATAGTATCTGAGCATCAAACAAAACATAACACTACTGAGTCCATCTAGCAACCAGGAGGGTTATTACAAAAATCACATAACATATTACATCACATTAACACACTTAGCCCTCTGGAGCATGCGAGGTTACGTCGCAACAACTAAACATAAATAAAGGATAATGATAAACCACATATCCATTTATATTATAATAAACATGAATATATGTACGTCCATGGACCAAGAGCAAGAATATTAATACACCACATAATACAATCATATGAATCTCTTAACAAAGTTATAAATGATCCTAACTATTACATCATTGTTATAATATTACATTATAATCTCTTGATAATTGAATTACAATGAATTTCCCAACCATGTGGGATGATACAAATTACACCAACATCTAAATAACAAGGGAACACTGGTACAACTCAAACTGCAGATATGCTGAGAAGATGATGCTGAGGGGGAACCCAATGGGTGAGAAGCACGTTCCACCCAACCATGTGAATTATGAATAACTCACCCCCCATGCTTAGAGGTGACACGAAAGTTAACTCCACCATGATTGTCAAACCGACTCCATGAAAAACATAGTACAATAACAGATAGAAACTGAAGGTTTACAATGACATAAACCACAACATTCATGAATCCACATAATAAAAACAAGTTATGAAACTCACCACAATTAAACAAGGCATTAACAATAGAACAAGAGACCAAAGAACATTCCTAAATCATTTTCAAAAGAATCTGAATCAACAATAAGAGTACAAATCCAGAAGAACCGACACAACATCCAAAATACATTTCCAAATAAATCTGAAACAATAAAAAGAACGCGATTCCATATAAATCTAAAACAACACTTTAGTACACAATTTCAGAGGTAACAAGAAATAAGGAAAACGGGTGTCAAGTGGAGAGTGTCATCGCATAGCTGTCATGGGATCCCCTGGCCCTTCCTCCAACTGAGGTGTCGGCACCCATCTATGGATCCCCTAGCCCTTCCTCCTACTTGAGGCACCGACACCATAGGGTAGCTCATGCGGAGTCGATAACCTCTCATGAAGACGAGATTATGACTTTGCCGACCACGACCTCCTCAATCTATCATTAGTCTATGATAGCCCTAATGCATAGACGAGGAATCCAATTTTTATTATCTTGTGTGTTTTACT
This sequence comes from Sequoia sempervirens, assembly GCA_007258455.2. Taxonomy (NCBI): domain Eukaryota; kingdom Viridiplantae; phylum Streptophyta; class Pinopsida; order Cupressales; family Cupressaceae; genus Sequoia; species Sequoia sempervirens. Next base: position 70,973,999 of record VDFB02358134.1, read on the forward strand.
ATCCATCCCCCTAAATTCTATTTTTAGGTTATCACTTGTTTAACTACTCTTACGTGGGTTCCCCTGAGCACTTCCTCCTTCCGAGGCCCCGACACCCACGAAGAGCCACTCTCCCTATGACCCCTAACATAAATCAAAACTAGGCAAGGGTTGAACTATAACATATAGAACATAATACCAAAACAAGAACATGCGAGGCATTAACCCTCTCGCAATCACCCATAACCAAAAGTCTTACAAAACCGTTCAACCCTTCCAAACAGAATACCAATAAGTTTCAACTCCAAAAGTATAACCAAGATGAGGGAAACATTTGAAACAAAACATGCCTCTAGAACAAGGGTTGCAAGGCAACAGGGTTCCCACATGGACATCACTAAATGACAACCATAACGGAAATGAAAACTAAAATACAATTTTGCAAGGCTGCACCAAATTAATGTAATTCACTTCCAATCAATCAATTAAATTAATTCCACCCATTTGCAAATCGTTACAAAAATAAAAATAAATACGATTCTCATTTTCAAATAAAATAAAATACAACTAACTCAATTTAGTCCATATACAATACAAAATAGGGCTAATTTTCTGTTTATATTATTTGTTCAACATAACAATTGATAAAATAATGCCCTCTTGGTATATAAATCTCTATGTATAAAAATTATTTAACATTTGAATAAAATACAAAAATTACATTAAATAAAATAAAAATATAATAAATAATATTAAATAAAATAAATTATAATTATTATATTTAACAATAAAATAAAATAATTACAATTTATTTTAAATAAAATAAATTATAATTATTATATTTAATAAATTAAATATATACATATAAAAATATATATATATATATATTTATTTATATATATATATATAAACAAACGAACTCCCAAAAATCAGAGAAAAGGCCAACAGCCTTATCAAGTACTACGTACAACAGTCATACTAACTGCTACGCGCAACAGTCATTATGATTGCTATGCGTAGTACATAGGAATGCACAGAGGGGGGGCTGGGGGTTACGGCCCATCGCCGTCCCTACCAACTCCTCCATTAATTTTTCTTTTTAAAAGATTTGTTTTTATAAAAAAAAGCAAGGATTTCATTTCATATATATATATATATATTTGTATAAAATACAAGTCTCAGTCAAAGGCACTGACAGTGAAAACAAATTCAGCCCAAGGAATAAAAGATACAAACCAGAACTAAAAATTAAATATGATCATAAATTTATTTATATAAATATATATATATATATTATTACAGAGAACACAGTGATATAAATTTTATCACAGAGAACAATCAATCTGGGTAAAATATAGAAAAATATAAATATATATATATTTAAAACATATATATATATATATATATATATATATATATATATATATATATATATATATATATATATATATATATATATATATATATATGTAAAATTTTTCTTATAATAACATCTCAAACTTATTAAAAGAAAAAATGATCTTTTTGATAGAAAATAAATAGAGAGAAAATTTAACATATTCAAATGAAATTTGATAGAATTATCTTTCCGTTTGCTTGCAATAAAACAAAACGATTTCGAATTTAAAAAGAAATTTTCATATAAAGAAAGCCTAATTATTTATTTATTTTCTTTTTTAACAAACTAAAACATTTAAATCTAATTCTTGAAACATTTCTTTTACAAACAAAGATTTATTTAAATCACATTTCTATTCTTTTTTCAGATTCAAAACAATCAAGAAGAGAGAGGGTGGAACCTGGAGTCCTGCGTTCTTGAAAATCTGATGTTGACTACCTTAATCCAATGGCCTCTACACAAAGCTTCTTGTTTCGGCTTCAAAATCTCTTCTACAAAAATTTCGTGCTCGAACTCGAATCGGATCCTTTGTTCAGAAGACTCTCTAGAATAACCAACAAAAGATTGACAATCCCTTTCTAAAACTCTCCTCAAAATATTACAACAAAAAAATGGAAAAATACTTTTTGAAAACTTCAGAAGATTCAAAAATGCATCCGCATTATTTTTCAACTTATGTCTCCACAAACCTCCCTTTGTGCAAAACTTACAAAATTCTTAATTAAATAAAATATATTCTCAATTTCTTCCAAAAGCTTCACAAAAATCCACAATAAAAGATATTAATTCTTTAAAAGCAAGCTTTTCAGTCAGATCTGAGTTCTCATTCGTTCTCACAACTTTTCATTCTTTTATTTATTTATTTTTCTATTTTCAATACTTTTTGTTTTAATTTCCGCTTTTACAACTTTACTTGCAAGACACATTATCTAATTAATTTAAATAAATTATTCTAATAATTATCCTCAACAAGATAATTAATTAAAATAATAAAACACCATATAATATCTAATTAACAATTAATAAAACACATGACCTTTTTTAAAATTAAATAAAACATTTAAATATTTTCATATAAATAAATCAACATTAAAATAAACAATCATTTCCATCATTTAAATAAAATAAATCACAACTTATAAACTACCAACATTAATAAAATACGACAAAACACAATCATGACCCACAAAGAATGACAACTACAAGAACGTACAAAACCATTTAGACAAGATGGTCTGACATCATGGGACGAGATGACTTCATTGTCACCTCTGTTTCAATATTTAACCGTTGGGCTATTGGTGCTCGCCCTGTCCTACCGAAGCAGGTGGAATCGAGACTATGTACCTGCAAATCTTGCATACAAATGAAGTCGTGTACATGTGCATACATATATATAAAATCAAAGCATTAAATCGAAGCATTGCATTGTGAGAAGGAATCACAGCATAACAAAGCACTCGCAAATGAGTGATGCTACACTGTCCTTCATCACATCTATCCTAACAATTATAATATAACTGATAAAATAACATTTCTAAACTAACAATTCATCTCATGACATAATTTATTAAATCATTGCATCATAATATAATTATGAAAATCAACTAACATCACCAACCACAATGTCATATGAAATAATCATGTCCTCAAGTGCATAAGCATAATCACCAACAGTCTACTAATCAAACCACCAAACCAAACAAGAATAGTATCATCACAATCACGAATTAGAAAACGAAAACATAGAAAAATAATAAATCCAAACAGTAAGAGGAGGGGTATTACATCCTCCCCCCCATAAAATCAGCTTACTCCTGGAAGCCGGTAAATAAAAGAAAATAAAATTCCCTAATACAGGAGGCATCCTCACACACCAATATGGTGAACTAATCACCATTACAAACTAGTATCAAGCTCACACATAAGAGTAACAAATAGTAGCAAAAAAATATCAGTAACATGGGGGTATTACATCCTCCCCCTAGGACATGGCTTACTCTGGGAAGCTATTAAATAGATAAGAGTAAGCACACAACAACCATGCGGAGAACACGCCACAAACCACACACATGAAAACACACGCTCCTACAAGAACAAGTAGATAACTCAACACAATGGGCTCATAGTGTCCCAGTGTGCGAACCTACGCTCTGATACCAAGTTGTGACGCCCGACGTGCAAACCTCAGAGAACACGCACAAAGAAAATAATTTTCTTTTTTTTAAAACAATTAAATTAAACATGCAATAACATTAACACACTTAGTCCTCTGGGGCATGCGAGGTTACATCACAACAACTAAATAGAAATAAAGGATAATGATAAACCACATATCCATTTATATTATAATAATCATGAATATATGTACGTCCATGGACCAAGAGCAAGAATATTAATACACCACATAATACAATCATATGAATCTCTTAACAAAGTTATAAATGATCCTAACTATTACATCATTGTTATAATATTACATTACAATATCTTGATAAATGAATTACAATGAATTTCCCAACCATGTGGGATGATACAAATTACACCAACATCTAAATAACAAGGGAACACTGGTACAACTCCAAATACAGATATGCTAAGAAGATAATGCTGATGGGGAACCCAACGGGTGAGGAGCACGTTCCACCCAACCATGTGAATTATGAATAACTCACCCCCGGTGCTCAGAGGTGAGACATAAGTTAACTCGACCATGTTTGTCAAACTGACTCCATGAACAACATAGTACAATAACAGATACAAACTCAAGGTTTACAATGACATAAACCACAACATTCACGAATCCACATAATAAGAACAAGTTATGAAACTCACCACAATTAAACAAGGCATTAACAATAGAACAAGACACCAAAGAACATTCCTAAATCATTTTCACAAGAATCTAAATCAACAATAAGAGTACAAATCGAAAAGAACTGAAACAACATCCAAAATACATTTCCAAATAAATCTGAAACAATAAAAAGAAAATGATTCCATATAAATCTAAAACAACACTTCAGTACACAATTCCAAAGGTAACAAGAAATAAGGAAAACGGGTGTCAAGTGGAGAGTGTCATTGCATAGCTCTCATGGGATCCCCTGGCCCTTCCTCCAACTGAGGCGCCAACACCCAGCTATAGATCCCCTAGCCCTTCCTCCTACTTGAGGCGCTAGCACCATAGGGTAGCTCATGCGGAGTTGATAACCTCTCATGAAGACGAGATTACGACTTTTTCGACCATGGCTTACTCAGTCCATCATTAGTCTATGATAGCCCTAATGCATAGATGAGGAATCCAATGTTTATTATCTTGTGTGTTTTACTACCCATCCCCCTAAATTCTATTTTTAGGTTATCACTTGTTTAACTACTCTTACATGTGTTCCCCTGAGCACTTCCTCCTTCTGAGGCACCGACGCCAATGAAGAGCCACTCTCCCTATGACCCCTAACATAAATCGAAACTAGGAAAGCGTTGAACTATAACATATAGAACATAATACCAAAACAAGAACATGTGAGGCATTAACCCTCTCGCAATCACCCATAACCAAAAGTCTTACAAAATTGTTCAACCCTTCCAAACATAATACCAATAAGTTTCAACTCCAAAAGTATAACCAAGACGAGGGAAACATTCGAAACAAAACATGCCTCTGGAACAAGGGTTGCAAGGCAACAGGGTTCCCACATGGACATCACTAAATGACAACCATAACAGAAATGAAAACTAAAATATAAATTTTCAAGACTGCACCAAATCAATGTAATTCACTTCCAATCAGTCAATTAAATTAATTCCACCCATTTGCAAATCATTAAAAATATAAAAATAAATACGATTCTCATTTTAAAATAAAATAAAATACAACTAACTCAATTTAGTCCATATACAATACAAAATAGGGCTAATTTTCTGTTTATTTTATTTGTTTAACATAACAATTGATAAAATAATGCCCTCTTAGTATATAAATCTCTATGTATAAACATTATTTAACATTTGAATAAAATACAAAAATTACATTTTAAAAATATAATAAATAATATTAAATAAAATAATTATAATTACTTTTTAAATAAAATAAATTATAATTATTATATTTAATAAATTAAATAAAATACTTACAATTATATTTTAAAAAAATAAATTATAATTATTATATTTAATAAATTAAATATAGACATACACTATATATATATATATATAAACAAATGAACTCCCAAAAATTAGAGAAAAGGCCGACAACCTTATCAAGTACTGCGTACAGCAGTCATACTGACTGTTGCGCCCAATAGTCATTATGACTGCTGTGCGTAGTACACAAGAATGCGTAGAGGGGGGCTGGGGGTTACGGCCCATCGTCGTCCCTCCCAACTCCTCCATTAATTTTTCTTTTTAAAAGAATTTTTTTTATAAAAAAAAGCAAGGATTTCATTTCATATATATATTTTTTATAAAATACAAGTCTCAGTCAAAGGCACCGATGGTGAAAACAAATTCTGCCCAAGGAATAAAAGATACAAACTAGAACTAAAAATTAACTATGATCATAAATTTATTTATATATATATATATAATTATAGAGAACACGGTGATATAAATTTTATCACATAGAACAATCAATCTGGGTAAAATACAGAAAAATATAAATATATATATATATATATTTAAAACATATCTATATGTAAAAAAATTCTTATAATAACAACATCTCAAACTTATTAAAAGAAAGATTGATCATTTCCATAGAAAATAAATAGAGAGAAAATTTAACATATTCAAACAAAATTTGACAGAATTATATTTCTGTTTGCTTGCAATAAAACAAAACGATTTCGAATTTAAAAAGAAATTTTCATATAAAGAAAACCTAATTATTTATTTATTTTCTTTTTTAACAAATTAAATCATTTAAATCTAATTCTTGAAACATTTATTTTACAAACAAAGTTTGATTTAAATCACATTTCTATTCTTTTTTCAGATTCAAAACAATCAAGAAGAGAGAGGGTGGAACCTAGAGTCCTGCGCTGTCAAAAATCTGATATTGATTGCCTAAATCCAATGGCCTCTACACAGAGCTGCTCGTTTCGGCTTCAAAATCTCTTCTCCAAAAATTTCGTGCTCGAACTCGAATCGGATCCTTTGTTCAATAGACTCTCCAGAATAACCAGCAAAAGATTGACAATCCCTTTCTAAAACTCTCCTCAAAATATTACAACAAAAGAATGGAAAAATACTTTTCGAAAACTTCAGAAGATTCAAAAATGCATCACCATTATTTTTCAACTTTTGTCTCCACAAACCTCCCTCTATGCAAAACTTACAAAATTCTTAATTAAATAAAAGATATTCTCAATTTCTTCCAAAAGCTTCACAAAAATCCACAATAAAAGATATTAATTCTTTAAAAGCAAGCTTTTCAGTTAGATCTGACTTCTCATTCGTTCTCACAACTTTTCATTCTTTTATTTATTTATTTTTCTATTTTCAATACTTTTTTTTTAATTTCTATTTTTACAACTTTACTTGCAAGGCACATTATCTAATTAATTGAAATAAATTATTCTAATAATTATCCTCAACAAGATAATTAATTAAAATAATAAAAAACCATATAATATCTAATTAACAATTAATAAAACACATGACCTTTTTTAAAATTAAATAAAACATTTAAATATCTTCATACAAATAAATCAACATTAAAATAAATGATCATTTCCGTCATTTAAATAAAATAAATCACAACTTATAAACTACCAACATTAATAAAATATGACAAAACACAATCATGACCCACAAAGAATGACAACTACAAGAACATACAAAACCATTTAGACAAGATGGTCTGACATCATGGGATGAGATGACTTCATTGTCACCTTTGTTTCAACATTTAACCGTTAGGCTATTGGTACTCGCCCTATCCTACCGAAGCAGGTGGAATCGAGACTATGTACCTGCAAGTCCTGCATACAAATGAAGTCGTGTACATGTGCATACATATATATAAAATAAAAGCATTAAATCAAAGCATTGCATTGTGAGAAGGAATCGCAGCATAACAGAGCACTCACAAACGAGTGATGTTGCATTGTCCTTCATCACATCTATCCTAACAATTATAATATAACTAATAAAATAACATTTCTAAACTAACGATTCGTCTCATGACATAATTTATTAAATCATTGCATCATAATATAATTCTGAAAATCAACTAACATCACCAACCACAATGTCATATGAAATAATCATGTCCTCAAGTGTATAAGCATAATCACCAATAGTCTACTAATCAAACCACCAAACCAAACAATAATAGTATCATCACAATCACAAATTAGCAAACGAAAACATAGAAAAATAATAAATCCAGACAGTAAGAGGAGGGGTATTACAAGTGTTGTACTTCCTTGATGTTGTTTTATGTTGGTAGCCTTGTTTGCTTGACCTTCCTTGGATGTGGATCCTTTCTTGTCATCTCCTAGCATGGTGGGTGGACCTTCGGGTCCACGTGGTCGAGTGAAACGTGCTATGCACCCATTGGGTTCCTAGGATGTTTTCACAATATAAATGCAGATGCAGAGTTCCAGAGCTTCACTTGGATAAAGACTTTTCTTCATTTTGTACCGTAAACCTCATTTATCTAATTATCCTTGTACTCAATGTATTCTTCCCGATGATATAAGGGAAGCTCTATTTAATGTACCATTGTATCCTTGATGCATTGTATCTATGGAAATATACTTCACAATTGTAATATTGAAATTATGAATCAGAAATAAAATCAATGATGTTTATCTTTTCATCTCTTTTGATCATGAATGATTGTAAGTTATCATCTTGTAATCTTGGTCGTGCATACGCTTTCTTTTGATAAAATTTTATGCATCGTAATTATCTTTACGTGTACCCCAAAGGATGTGAATGCCTTTGCAAATGCATAATTGTTGTTCCTGTAAGACAAGTACATATTCATTGGATGTAATGTTTTGCTTATAAACAAAAAAAATTGTGGTATTTTTTGTCCTTTGGGGTACACATGGAGGGGAATTATAGAGAGAGAGAGAGGGAGAGTGGGAGAGAGGGAAAAAATTGAGAGGGAGAGAGGGAGAGTGGGAGAGAGAGGGAGCAAGGAAGAGAGAAATACCTAAGAGGGAGGGAGGTAGAGTTGGAGAGAGAGTGAGAGACAGAGAGAGAGAGGGAGAGAGGAAGGTAGAGAGAGGGAGAGAGAGAGTGGGAGAGAGGTGGAGAGGGAGAGAGGGAGAGGGAGAGAGGGGGAGAGAGAGGGGGAGAAAGGGAGGGAGAGAGAGAGGGTGAGTGGGAGGAGAGAGGAGGAGGGAGGAAGAGAAGAGAGAGAAAACCTAAGAGGGGAGAGAGGGAGAGGGAGAGAGGGGGAGAGAGAGGGGGAGAAAGGGAGGGAGAGAGAGAGAGAGGGTGAGTGGGAGGGAGAGAGAGGGAGTGAGGGAGTGGAAGAGTGGAAGAGAGAGAAAAACCTAAGAGGGAGAGAGGGAGAGTGGGAGAGAGGGAGAGAGGGAGAGTGGGAGAGATGGAGAGAAAGTTTTGAGAGGGAGATAAGGATAGTGAGGGAGAGGGAGAGCAAGATAGAGGGAGAGAGAAATATATGAAAGGGAGATGGAGAGAGAGAGAGATAGAGAGTGGGAGAGTCAGAGAGAGAGTTAGAGAGAGTGGGAGATAGAGAGAGAGGGAGAGGGGGATAGCATATAGGATAGTATATATATTGATTAATTGATAATTCTCAGTCGAGGCTGATTTCTTATGACTAGAGCTATTAACTAGTGAGACCACATTGTTGAGGGGCCTCATCCTCAAATATGTATGACAAGAAACACCCTTATACCTTTGTTCCATCTTAACATTATCACTCCAAGTCCAACTGCAAAAAACCTCTAGGCATGGGAGACTCATGAGGGTCTGATAGAGAATTTCCAAGCATGAAAGACCCATGTGGGTCTAATAGAAGTCCATGAGCAACACACACCATTAGGAATCTAAATCCATGAGTAACACACACCTACATGGACAAGCACGATCAGTCACTACGTCTACCAAGATCAGCCGCCACAATATCCTCTGAGCATAGTGTGGGATGAGTAGTGGCATAAACACTGCTAGTAGGCCATGTGAGGGTTTGAACCTTAGTTGCACCATAAACGAGAAGCTATCTCACTGTTACACCAACAGGTGATCCCCATATTTTAATATATATTTATTATATATGAATATAAGAAATATATATAATAAATTAATGTAGTATATTAATATATAATAAATATATATATTATATAACATATAATACTTCTTAACACTAAAGTAAACATATATCTATTTCCCTTGTTATAGGATTGTAAAGGTATACGTGCATGAGCAGTGGTAGGTATGTCAAGTGGAAGACATAATGGATATCCTTTTTAAAATGGATATCCATTTAGTAGGTATATAAAAAAAAAAATGGGACTATTTGAGTATTTCATCAGTCCCTACATATTTCTATCATGAAAATATCATGCTTTCTATTTGTATCAGATAGAGTTTTTCTTTTGAAAGATTCTCTTACAATTGTTTTACAATTATAATCATTTTTGTGTGTTTTTTGTTTGTGCAATGGGGAGCAACAGTTGCCATATGAGAAAAGGTAAAAGGAAACTAATAACAAATCAAATTGAAGCATATAGAGAAAAAGATAGAGAAAGTCATAGGAAAAGAGGATAAGGTATGACAAATATTCAAATTGAAGCTTCTACTACACCATTAAATTTTAATTCAAGTGAAGATGAAATAGAATTAGAAAATATTGAACATCGTATTGAAAGTAAAAATGAAAATGTGAACAACATTGAGAATGAAAATGTTGTTGAGAATGAAATCGTTATTGAAAATGTTGAAAATATTAGAAATAGTCAGAAAGAAAAAGTTAATAACATTTAACTTGAAAATGAAAATGTTCATAATTAGATTATTTTTAAAATGAACCTTATGTAACACCTAATTACATGAGAACCCCTAAATGGTTGCTTGAAATAGATGAAAACATAATAGATAATCTTGAAGGAAAAATGTCACAATGAACAGTTCATTTGTGGGCTACCAAAATGTTCAATAAATATTTTTCTGATAAGACATTAACCAAACAATGTTAACTTTTTGTGCAATTACTTAAGATTTACAAAATGAGACCATTATTAAAAAAATTGAAGATTTGTCTCACCAAAAAATTAAAAAAAATTAGTATATTGTAAAAAATATTTTTAATGCTCTAACCTCTATTAGAAAGACTAGTAAGGAAAAATTTAAAAGGGTTTCTCATAGAGTGATCACAACCTCACTAAAGAGCCATCATTTGAAAAAGTTCGTTTAAAGAGAAAATATAGTATTGATTTAAATCTAAATCATAAAACATTGAATAAAGCACTCTCAAGAAGATGAAGAATCGATAGTCCTTTTCAAAATGATACATGGGATTTTAGTGGGAGGCTTCCACATGTTGATAAGAAGCTAACTAATAATGTAAAGCTGCAAATTGAACAATTTTGGAACTCTCACTCTAGAGTATCACTTAATGTAAAGAGTGTTTTAAAGTTACAAATTGGTAATCGAGATCATACACTGCATCCTAAACATTTCTTGGAATGTAGCCAAACATTTTTTTCAAGAAGATCCAAATTTATAAATCTCACAAATGGTTTTTGAGTCTTGCAAGCCATTTTATTGTGTACCTATTAATGTTCATAATACATTTTTTTGTTAATACTGTGTTGAGTTTTCAATGTATCAGAAATTATTATGCCATATTCGTTCTGCTATGCATATGGACAAAATTTTGTAGGAGTGTCATGCAATACAACTTGCCAAGTCATCTAGGGACTTGTTAGATTCATTTTTATGCATTAGAGGTGATGGTTTCTTATTTTATAGAAATTATTGTTTAAATGAAACGTGTTTGCTGTAAAACCCCATCCTACAACCTAGAGGACGATGCAACACTGCAGAAGCACAACTAATTTTTTTCTTCAAAAGAGTAACAAAGACAAGTGAAGTAAACTACTCTAGCACATACATCCTCTAGGCCACGCAATGTGTCTACATGTGAACTTCACAACTTACAAAATTATTCTAAAACATAGCATATGAAATTAACTCATGATAACATCATACATTAAAGCATTAACCCATAGCATAATAAATTAAACATGGAAATGTAATGAACATATTTCCACCGATACCACACCACTTAAAAATGATATATACCATTTAATCCAATAGTGAATAGATCATAGAAAATGTTACAATTACAGTACAAGGAGTCCTTGTTTACAAATAAGGAAGACAAATACATAGTGTCCCTTTATTACAATGAATACAAGAGAAGTAAAAATCTATAGAACACATAAGCTCCTCGAACTAGAAGATACCACCATCATGAACATGAAGAGAAAACCCCAACAGTGTAAGGTGCACGCCACCCACTATGTGGTATCTGTAGGCCCAACCCCCATGCTAGGAGATAGTAACAGGTAACCAAGACAAACCTACTACCTCTAGACACAAGCAATACACAAGATAACACAGTACTAGTAAACACAAAACAACACTGTACCAATAAACACAAAACATAAGGTTACATTGGTTTGAGAACCACTAAATCAATTACATCCATTGTACAATACAAACCAATTGTTGTCATAGGAGGAGTGCCATCACAAAGGTTGCATTGGTTATCCAAAGGAGATCTTCCTAGGTCCTAACCCCCATCTTGGGTTATCCTGGTAACCTCTCATGAACCTGGCTCCACATGTACACTAGTGTGGAATCAATTATCTTTCAAGAAGACAAGATAACGATCTTACCATTCTAGGCCTTCCCGACTCATCTCAAGTCTCATACTAGCCCTTGAGCCAATGAGCGAGGCTAAATTATTTGATTAAATGTATTAAGCTACTCTATCCCTATAAAGGTTATTTAATTTCCACTGATTAAACTAAATTTCACACAAGTTGTCCTGGGACCACTTTGTGTCCCGACCCCCATTGAAAGCCACTCCCCTATTGACAACACTAGCATATTGGACAACCCAAGGGTAGACAATGTGCACAAAAAAACTGATAACAAATATCAACCATTCTGCAAAGAACAACACATCTTGTCCATAGTAACTGGGTGCCCAAATTAAATCACACAACCCATTCATAGTAACCGGGTGTTCAAACTAATTCACACATATCTACAGATGTCAAATACTGAATCTCAAAAAAGTGCACTACCCAAGGAAATCTCAAAAAGGGTGAACAAAGGATACAATAACCCTTTCACAATTTTACAATCTCTGGAAAACTTATATTTTCTCGACAACAAATATCTCCAATTCCTAATACACAATTGTAGAAGAATACACAATAACAATAAGCCACTTAATTAATTAAACAAACAACGTTTAGGATTTCCAAAATCTAATAAATCAACAACGAACCAAACCAATTGTTTAACTTTCAGTTTAACAATTAGTCATAATATTCAACTCAAATTGCCTACAAACATGAATAGAAAAAAATACACCTTAAAACAATTCAGACACTTAAATAATCTAATATTCACATTTTCCTAAATCTAATTTGAATCAATATCTCATCACATGTAATTATTCAAAATAAATATGATTTCATTTGCAATAATAAGGAAATAAAATAAAACTATTTATTTAACTTGAATTCCACAATTTCATAAAATAGTAAAATCAATTTCTCTATTACAATCATTGCATTATAAAATCTTCCACTTGTACATTAAATGTTTTAATAACACAATATCTATTTAAATATAAATTGGCTTTCTCTCTTAAGTTATTTTAGTTTAAGATTTACTAGCCCATGCATTTGTATGCTTATTTTAAAAATATACTTCTATTTGTAAACCATAAGAAATTAAAACTAGTTGTTTAACTCAAATTTCACACACATATAAATAAAAATCTCAATATTTCTATTAAAATAATTTTATTATAAAACACCTACTTGTGCATTGCATGCACTAATTAACAACATAATATATATATATATTTCTAATTACATAATCTAATTATTCTTTTCCAATATTCTTTTTAAAATATTTCATATTAAAATATCTAATTGTGCATGTGCATGCACCTATTTAAAAATACATTTAAATATATTTATATTTAAATATTATAAAATTATATGCAATTTTTTTAATATATATTTTTAAATAAATATATATATATATATTAATTTACAATTTTCAAACAATACTAAACATAAAACTAGTCTATTGTGACTTTAATAACTTTTTTTTTCGGATCTCAATTTCTCTAAAATGTTCACTGAAAGTGCGCCACAAAGTCTTTTAAAACATATAAAAAATTCAACCCTACCCAGTTCATAAATTTTTAGTTATGATTAATATAATGACTCTCTCTCTGCTGTTATGATTTACAAATTACCAAAGGTTTTCAATTTTCACAAATATACTAGAGGATTTCAATTTTCTCAAATTTATCAGAAGATTTCATTTTCAATCCTACAGAGGTTTTCTAATTCCTCTATTGTTTTCTTTTGAATATTTTTATTATTTTAAAATTCATTCCCTACAGGGATCTAAATCTTCCACGGTAATTTACCTTTTTCTACAGAAGAATAAATTCTATTTTCACAGGAAGAGGTTTCTAAGTTTGATTTAAATTAAACAGAGGTTCAATAATCTCACTATAATTTTCTTTTGTATAAATCTATTTCAAATATTCATTTTAACAAAGGATCCAAATTGTTTTCTATAGAGGTTCAAATTTTACAGCAATGTTTTAAAAACAAAAGCTTCTACAGTAATGAAAATATCTTCTAATCTTTTCCAAATTGCATTACAATAATTAAATAACTCTTTCAAATCAAAATTCACAAAAACAATTAAGGAACCTATTCTAGAATAATTTTTGCCTCGAAGATTTATGTCGAGCTTCCCTGTAACTTCAATTTGCCAATGTTGCCAAAGCTTCCTCCAGAAAAATTACCACTTCCCAGAGAACAAAAATAAACCACAGCCAAGAATTTCCACAACCTAGATTCCTAGAATTACCAGAAAGCTTCTAAAATCTTCAATTTCTTCAAACCACAAAACAAATCTTTTTAATTTCCCAAAAACCTATGTTCTTCTTTTTCCCGTGTAAAACAACTTCCTCTTTTTTTTTTACCCATTTCAATCAATTTGTCCGTAAATAAATTTTAAGACACTAAGAAAACAAACCCTTCTCACTTTCAATTCACACAACAAATATCTCTTCTTTAACAAACCAAGTTATTTCTAAGATCTTTTCCCAAATATGCATTTAAAATTAAAACAATTTATTCAATCTAATTTACAATTAAATAACTATTTATTTTAATTCCCAATTAATTTAATAATTAAAATTACTTAATAATATAACTTAAATGAAATTAATTAATTTATAATAAAATATCCATATTAATTAAATACTAATCACAACATATAATTTAATCCTTACAATTTAAACTTGCATGATAAATAAAATACCAAGACCAACATGGATAAGGAACATGACCAATATACAGATTGATGACACACTGTGCTAGGGTAAAGGTTTGACTAGGTAGCCCATTACTATCTTCCAATTATTACTGTTGAGTAGTGGAAACGCTCAGACCTATGAAACTAGGTGAAGCCGTTGTCCTGTACCTGCAAACCTACAACAAAAGAAAAATTCGTACATGTATACAAATAATAATTCATACACACCGTGAAGAGAGAATCACAAAAATAAGAGGGAACTCGCGAGTGAGTGATGCAATATCGTTCTCTTCACCAATACAGTCACATCAAGACTGATGAAATTAAAACATCAATAATTAATAAATGAACATACATCAATATTAACTCAAATAACAACTATGCTAATCTAAAAGCATGTTATAAACAAATAATTAGTCACAACATCAACTCATCAAAATATCACCATGTCCAAGTAACATTCAACAATGTCATAAATTTTATCAAACAGTAACATAAAGTCAAGATAAACAACCGTATAAAGTCTAGATGAAATCCAAGAAGCTATCCAAACAAGGTAAACGAAGGGGCATTACATCCTCCCCCCCAAGGACTCGACTTACTCCTAGAAGTCACAAGATCAGGTAAACATACATAGTTACAAACCACATCATAAGGCAATAGCTACTCATCAGCAGAACAAACACATTCATGAACCAAGAGATACACGTAATAAAATTATCCAACATAGTACTAATTCCATAAATCCAATGCATCATAATCATTAATCCATAATGTCATGATCATCAAGATCAATGAAATTTCTTCCAACACCATCTAGAATGGTGAAACAACCAACTATAAGGTCTCAAAGCATAAAACATAATATAATAAGTATCAAAGTTTAATAATCATAACATAATATGAAGTATCAAACCAGCTAAGCAACAAAGAAGGTTAAACAACCCTCTAACAACTATCGAGCTACTCACTGCCCAAAAGAGGAAACTCCTCTGGGTCCTCATTAGAATCCACTACCACAATAATGGAAGAAGAAGACTAAACACAAAGGCTCTCCTTCTCTTCCTTGGACAGTAGGGGAGCATTAGGTCTTGGAAGTCTTTCCTGCATTTCCTTTCTTCGTTATAGACTTCGACCCTCCCATTCCTACACACAAACAGGGGTAAACATTAGACTCAAAGAAAATTTAAATCACAACAATCCACACTATACCAATGTCCAATATGCATTCCCTAGTAGGAAGGATATCGGTGTATTATGCACTACACCGAGGGTTCTATCCTTTCCACTATTTTTTTGCACCATTGGACCAACACCACCTAATGACAACTTCTGGGTAGACAAGCAAGAAAAAACCAAAAGGAAAAACATCAACTAAAGAGTACAATGCCTTCATGCTTAGTCTAGTGGTTATCCACCGTGGTAAACACCCTATGCGATCTACTTGTGTCACCTACTATCGGATCTGAAGCCATTTCCCTCTGAGTATATCTTGATGTGTCCTTATTGGGACACTACCATGCTATGTGACCCTATTTTCCACAAGGAAAACACCTGGTACCCCTACCAAAACCTCTACCTCTAGAAGGTGCGCTGAATAGCTGAACACTACCCCTAAAGGTAGACTAACTACTCTATGTTGGTTGTGCATTACTTAAGCGTTTGACACGCCTACAGTTCTAGTCAACCCTTGACTGATATCTATCATTCTATCTAGGTGGAAAATCCTTTCATTTTCCTTGTGACTTCTGGTACTACCCACTTTTTGTTGGCATCTGATGTGCCCTGGGTGGTGTAACACCCCTTCGTTTTGGATATTTGGATCAGCAAGGTTCCTTGTATGTCTGAGTATGCTTATGATGTGGAAGTTATATGTTGATGTGATGTTTTTTTATCCCGATGTTATCCTTATGTCATGATTTGGAGTAACTTAGAATATATATGATTAAATGATGTTTATGTTATTGAGCTTATCTTTGATGTTAGATGCGTCAGTTAATGATACTGTATTGGTGAAAGGGACAGATTGTATCACTTGCTTGTGAGCGCCCTACAATTCTGAGATTTCCTCTTCATGGTGTGATTGATCATATTATGTATATATGCATGTTCGACATGCTCTTTGTTGCAGGTTGGCAGGTACATGACATCGACTCCACCTGGTTTTCAGGTCTGAGCATGTCCATTGACCAACGAAAATTAATTGGGAGATAGTAGCTAGGTTTTCTGAACCAAGTCGTCACCCTAGTCATAGAGTGTTGTTGGGTTGTCGTCGGGGTCAGTTGTTTTAACTTGGTCACTTCCCCTTGAGTGTTTATTTAATTTCAAGTTTAAAGTTTATTAAATGACTTGCATAGTTTAATTAATGATTAAATGTGTTTAGTTGCAAGTTAAAAGTGACTAAATAACTTTTGAAATTTATAAATGATGAATGTTTTGTCTTATTGAGATGTTGGAAAATTAGTGATTAATTAATTAATTTAATTGAATTAATAAAATAATCTAATTTTGAATTAGATTTATTTTATTGACTAATTAAATTAATAGGGATAAATTAAATCAATTTATTCATGTTGGCATCATTAGATATTTGGATTAAATAAAAAATAATAAAAAAATTAGAAATATGTTTTATATTTTACTCCCAGAAATAAAGTTAAAAATAAAATAAAGCTCAAAGGTATTACATTCTATTTGGAAAATAGGATTTTGTTTTAAGTTATTTAAAGTTCAAATGTTTCAAAATGCAATGACTTTGTAAAAAAAGATATTTTTGGGAATAGTTGACTATTTTTGGGGAAAGATATTTGTGAAGAGTTGAATATGAATTTGAAATTGAATTTAGTTTGAATTTGAAAGTGAGTTTGCATTTGTATTTGAATTTAATTAGAATTTGAATTTGAATTAGAAGTTGAATTTGAATTTGAATTTGGGAAGTTTGGAAAAAAAGGATATATTTTTATTTAGGGTTTTCTTTCAATCTCTCTATGGATTCTTGGTTTGAATTTTGGGTGGAGAGGCTTGGAGGAGGCTAAGGTTGTGGAGTTGAAAGAGTGCTTGAAAATCTCCATTGTTAAAGCTTGCAAATTTTGGAGGAAACACAAGGTTCCATCATTTCTCCCTTCATCTTCTTGCTCATTTTGAATGATTGAAAATATAGTGTTAGATTCAATGGAAATTTATGGAAAAGCTCTTAAATTTGGTAAATGGTAGATAGTTTTGGAATTGAAACCAAACAAGAAATTTATACCAAGTTATGGAAAGAAAATCTAGGAAAACTCAATGTTAAAACTAGATTTTGAAAACCCATTTCATTGTTTTGAAATAAGTTCTATTTTCTTGAATTGGGTTGGATTATTTTTACAATTTGAGTATGAAATCAAAATTTGAGTATATATATCTGTGAACACAACCATATATATCAACATATGGAGATACCCACAAATATATATACAAATATATTTGTTATCTTAGAAAATTATAAATTTTGGGTAAAACCCCATAAAATTTTATTGATTTTCATTTTTTTCGTTTATGGACACAACCATAATGGGAGGCATCTACTGTGTGTGAACACACAACCGACGCCGCCCGGTGGGGGGCGGGCTGTGTGCGAACACACAGCTATCACTGCCCGGTGGGGGGAGGGCTGTGTGTGAACACACAGCCACCGCCACCTATAGGGAGGCGGCGCTGTGTACTTTGCACACAGCCACCGCCGCCCGGCGGGAGGCAGGGGCTGCGTGCCCTGGGCTTCGGCCCTTTTTGCCTATGTCTTTTATAATTTCAAAATTACTTTAATTTCAATTTGAAATTTATGAATATTATTTTACATTTTATTTTATATAATATTTATAATATTTAATATTATATATTATATAAAATATAATATATTTAATATATATTAAATTAAATGAAATTTTGTATAAGTTAAAATATATTTTACTTTATATGTTAAATCATAAGGTTTTTTTTTAAGATGATTAATTAAAGTATGTATAAATTATTTGATATATTTTAATTAATGGGGGTTTTAATTATTTGTTAAAATAATAGTTGTTTAAATCAAATATATTTGTATATGAAGGTAGATACGCATGTTGAATATTTATTTATAAATAACCATGATAACATGCTCTTATATTTAATTGTATGGATATCGCATTGGTACTTTATTTTAATAGATGCACTAAGGGGTATCATAATTTAAATGTATTAAGATGATTATCATCGTGCTATTAGAGGCAAAACTGGAGTTTAAAAGATCTGGAGTTTTATTTGAAATATTGATTTTAGTTGATTGAGTATCCTATGTTGCAAAATGGATTAAGTGATTTTAATTTAAAAATTATTTATTCAAATATCTTGAGTTTGAATATGTTAGTGAAACTTAGAGAAAGCAGTTGACTTAAATTTTGACCAGATAGCTACATTATTAAAGTGATTTGATTATGAATAGGGTTATGAAATTTGGAGTAGATGATCTATTCCTTAAATATTTCAATGTCATGAAAAGAAATAGGATCAATTTACTAGATAAATGCAAGTCATGAAATCTGTGTTTGACTGGATTTAGGAAATCCGAACAATAGCTTACCTATTTGTCTGAAATGTGTTCAGTGTTTTATTGTTCGCCTTCAATGTTGTGGAATGAGAGTGAATGTTTTGAGAGTCTTCCTTTTGCGGGTTCATTTATTGGTATGGGTGGTTATGTGAGTCAACCTTTGTTATGTACTTTGGTTTCCGTGTTATGAGAAAAGTTTGTTTTGGAAAAATTTCATACTTAGAATTTTAAAGAATGTGTGTTTATATGATTGTTGACTTTTAGTCATTTCTTGTTGATCATGTAAGTCTTCTAGTGTATTATCTTGGAACGGTGTTGTGCATCATGTGTTTGTTATTGTTTCAATTGGGAAGTGCTTGAGTTATGTTTCAGTGGAAACCTGGTTACCATGACAGGTTGTGAGACCTTTTGGCTTAAGATTAAGTCGTGTTTCAGTTTTTTATGTGGGATGTTATCATGTTAGTCAACCTTGTGTTAGCCTGAGGTAGTGCACGCTTTGGTTTCAGTTTTGGGCATCTGTAGTGATGTGTTGCCTATTGAGGTGTTTGATTATTTGTGATAAGTGTCAGTGCATTGTCTACCCTTGGCATGTGGTTGAGTTATGTGTTGTCGATAGGGGAGTGGCTTTCAAACGAGCGCCGGGCCCAAAGTGGTTCCGGGATAACTCATGTGAGAGTTAGTTAATTAAGTGAAAATTAAAAATAACTTATACTAGGGATAGAATAGTTTGAACATTAACAAGATAATTTAGCCTCGTTGATTGGCTCAAGGGCTTGTACGAGACTTGAGATGAGTTGGGAAGGCCTGGAATGGCAAGATCATTATCTCATCTTTATGAGAGATAATCGATTCCGCTCTGGTGTCCATGTGGGGCCGGGAGTCAGTTGAGGTTTCCAGGATATCCCTAGAGGGGGGCCGGGACCTAGGAAGACTTTCCAAGAGATCCCATGCAGCCTTTGCAATGACACTCCTACGATAGCAGTCGGTATGTTGTACCGTTGGTTTATTTTGTACAGTGATGGTACTCAATTTTGTACTCTGGAAGCATTGTAACCATTGTGTTAAGTGATGTGGGTTTGTCCTTGATTTAGTTCAGTTTATGTGTTATCCTATGTCTTGAGGTAGATGGTTTTGTCTAGGAAATCCTTGTTACTATCTCCTAGCATGGAGGGAGTGGGGCCTTTGGGTTCCACGTGGTCAGGTGGCATGCATCATTTTCCATTGGCTCTTCTTCTTGTTCGTGTGGTCGTGATTTCCAGCTGGAGAGCTCTTTTGATGGTGTTGCTTTTCTGGCTTTGTTCTTTTCAGTTGATCTTTATTTTATTACCCCTCATTTGTTATCGAGGTGGAATTTGTAAAATTGTAATCATGATTATTGGATTTACCTCATTCGGGGAATGAGTGTTGTAATCTTATTGTTTAAATGTTGTTAATTGGAATCTTGAGGTATTTATTTTCCTTGTTGTAATTTATCTTGTATGGGATGTATGTAACTTTAATTTTTTAAGTGATTAATGTTTTGGTTTCAGTTGATGTTACTTGTTGTTTGGGTTTTTAATTAATCTTTGTCTTGTGGCCTTAGAGGTTGTTGGCAATATGTATTCATCTTACATGTTGTTTGTTCTTAATAAAAAAAAATTGGTATGTTTAAGTAATGAATTGCAACTTCCTCTAGGGTTGCGTGGCGGGGCATTACACATGGTATCAGAGCCCAGGTTTAAACACTGGGTACTCTGGGATTATGTTGGACCCATTATGTTGTAAGCTCTATAGGTTATACTTTGGGCACTATGAGCCCATTGTATTGACCTAGTTGTTTTATTCTTTTGTGTTGTTTTCCTTTTTGGGTTGATTTCTCTTGTTTGCCTACAAGTTATCATTAGAGGGTGTAGGTCCAATGGTGCAGGAAACCAGTGGAAAGGATAGGATCCTCGGTGTAGTGCGCAATGCACTGATATCCTTTCTACTGGAAGAATGCATTATGGACGATTGTGTGGGGTGTGAGTTTGATGTGTTATGTGTGGTGGGCGACAATCAGTTTTGTTGTTGTTTCTACTCTTGCATGTCTTTTGTCGAATGCTTTGGTGAGGGTTAGGCTCGCAAGCCTACCAAGAGGTGTGTTTTGTTTGGCTTCCTTCTTGTTGCTTGGTTCTTTCATTGTATAAAGGGTTAAGACCCCTGAGTGGTTCTTGAATGTGGTTGTAGTGTGTTTGTTGGTGGGTTGTAGGTGACATGGGTTGCCTAAAATTTCCCTTGCTTGGTTTTTTTTGTTTGTGTTCTTGGAAAGTTTGTGTGACCTTGAAGGTGCAAAGAAATTCCTTTTGTGTGCATTCTCCTTTGGAGTCTTGTTGTTTTCTCTCTCCATGCAAGTATCTGATGCATGTTTTCTTGTGCTTTAACTCTTTGTGCAAGCGATTGCTTGATTGACCCCTATGTGGTTTTGAAGTTTCTTTTGCATGTATATTTTATTGAGATTATAAACATGGAAATGAAAATGATTGATCATGTTGTTAGTACAGAGAGTTTGTGTAGGCTCTCTTTTGATCGCTGCACTTGTGTAAAAGTGATTGTATGAAGATGAGACCATGTTTGCAATAGTGCTTATGTTAGAATTGTAAATTCTTCTCTCTCCTTCCCTCTCTTCTCAATTGTTTAACAAAGATGCCTGTCCTTGAGTGTGTGGAGTATTGAAAACCCATAGTATGTGGTATCTTATGAGAAAATGTTTATGTATTCATGAAGGTTTGTTTCCTAGATCAAACCTTGGGTAAAGGACCTAAGTCCCCACTTGAGTTGCATTCATAATCATGGAAAATGTATAATCTAAATAGGGAATCATTTTACAGTCAGTAAAAGTTTAGAGAAAGAAAAGGATTAGTGAAAACCATTGCATGTTAATGATAATTATGTAATAGGTGCATCTTGTTGGTGAGGCCTATAGTCCCCAACTTTATTGTTAATTTTTAAGAAATCATGTTGATGTTAGATTATTGTACCTAGATTCAAAATGCAAAATGTTAAATGAACATTAAATAATAATGTTGCACACCTTGCCTTGAGAAAACATTGAAATGATATTATATTAGGTGTGGTTGTATGATGATTCTTGATGATGTGTATTGGTGCATAAGGCACTATGTATGTTAATCCATGATTGGGTGATTCAGAGGTATGATGGTGGGATGCTTCACCATGATGAATGTAGAGGTTGATAGTGTGTTAGTTGGCTTTGAGGGAGTGCTATCCTATTCTTGTTTGTAGGCTTCCAGGAGTAAGCCTAACCCTTGGGGGGGAAGATGTAACACCCCTCCATTTTGGATATTTGGATCGGCAAGGTTCCTTGTATGTCTGAGTATGCTTATGATGTGGAAGTTATATGTTGATGTGATGTTCTTTTATTCTGATGTTATCCTTATGTCATGATTTGGAGTAACTTAGAATATATATGATTAAATGATGTTTATGTTATTAAGCTTATATTTGATGTTAGATGCGTCAGTTAATGATATTGTATTGGTGAAAGGGATAGATTGTATCACTTGCTTGCGAGCGCCCTACAATTCTGAGTTTTCCTCTTCACGGTGTGATTGATCATATTATGTATATATGCACATTTGACATGCTCTTTGTTGCAGGTTGGCAGGTACATGACATCGACTCCACCTGGTTTCCAGGTCTGACCGTGTCCATTGACCAACGGAAATTAATTGGGAGATAGTAGCTAGGTTTTTCGAACCAAGTTGTCACCCTAGTCATAGCGTGTTGTTGGGTTGTCGTCAGGGTCAGTTGTTTTAACTTGGTCAGTTCCCCTTGAGTGTTTATTTAATTTCAAGTTTAAATTTTATTAAATGACTTGCGTAGTTTAATTAATGATTAAATGTGTTTAGTTGCAAGTTAAAAGTGATTAAATAGCTTTTGAAATTTATAAATGATGAATGTTTTGTCTTATTGAGATATTGGAAAATTAGTGATTAATTAATTAATTTAATTGAATTAATAAAATAATCTAATTTTGAATTAGATTTATTTTATTGACTAGTTAAATTAATAGGGATAAATTAAATCAATTTATTCATGTTGGCATCATTAGATATTTGGATTAAATAAAAAATAATAAAAAAATTAGAAATATGTTTTATATTTTACTCCTAGATATAAAGTTAAAAATAAAATAAAGCTCAAAGGTATTACATTCTATTTGGAAAATAGGATTTTGTTTTAAGTTATTTAAAGTTCAAATGTTTCAAAATGCAATGACTTTGTAAAAAAAGATATTTTTGGGAATAGTTGACTATTTTTGGGGAAAGATATTTGTGAAGAGTTGAATATGAATTTGAAATTGAATTTAGTTTGAATTTGAAAGTGAGTTTGCATTTGTATTTGAATTTAATTAGAATTAGAATTTGAATTAGAAGTTGAATTTGAATTTGAATTTGGGAAGTTTGGAAAAAAGGATATATTTTTATTTAGGGTTTTCTTTCAATCTCTCTATGGATTCTTGGTTTGAATTTTGGGTGGAGAGGCTTGGAGGAGGCTAACGTTGTGGAGTTGAAAGAGTGCTTGAAAATCTCCATTGTTAAAGCTTGCAAATTTTGGAGGAAACACAAGGTTCCATCATTTCTCCCTTCATCTTCTTGCTCATTTTGAATGATTGAAAATATAGTGTTAGATTCAATGGAAATTTATGGAAAAGCTCTTAAATTTGGTAAATGGTAGATAGTTTTGGAATTGAAACCAAACAAGAAATTTATACCAAGTTATGGAAAGAAAATCTAGGAAAACTCAATGTTAAAACTAGATTTTGAAAACCCATTTCATTGTTTTGAAATAAGTTCTATTTTCTTGAATTGGGTTGGATTATTTTTACAATTTGAGTATGAAATCAAAATTTGAGTATATATATCTGTGAACACAACCATATATATCAACATATGGAGATACCCACAAATATATATACAAATATATTTGTTATCTTAGAAAATTATAAATTTTGGGTAAAACCCCATAAAATTTTATTGATTTTCATTTTTTTCGTTTATGGACACAACCATAATGGGAGGCATCTACTGTGTGTGAACACACAACCGACGCCGCCCGGTGGGGGGCGGGCTGTGTGCGAACACACAGCTATCACTGCCCGGTGGGGGGAGGGCTGTGTGTGAACACACAGCCACCGCCACCTATAGGGAGGCGGCGCTGTGTACTTTGCACACAGCCACCGCCGCCCGGCGGGAGGCAGGGGCTGCGTGCCCTGGGCTTCGGCCCTTTTTGCCTATGTCTTTTATAATTTCAAAATTACTTTAATTTCAATTTGAAATTTATGAATATTATTTTACATTTTATTTTATATAATATTTATAATATTTAATATTATATATTATATAAAATATAATATATTTAATATATATTAAATTAAATGAAATTTTGTATAAGTTAAAATATATTTTACTTTATATGTTAAATCATAAGGTTTTTTTTTAAGATGATTAATTAAAGTATATTTAAATTATTTGATATATTTTAATTAATGGGGGTTTTAATTATTTGTTAAAATAATAGTTGTTTAAATCAAATATATTTGTATATGAAGGTAGATATGCACGTTGAATATTTATTTATAAATAACCATGATAACATGCTCTTATATTTAATTGTATGGATATCGCATTGGTACTTTATTTTAATAGATGCACTAAGGGGTATCATAATTTAAATGTATTAAGATGATTATCATCGTGCTATTAGAGGCAAAAGTGGAGTTTAAAAGATCTGGTGTTTTATTTGAAATATTGATTTTAGTTGATTGAGTATCCTATGTTGCAAAATGGATTAAGCGATTTTAATTTAAATATTATTTATTCAAATATCTTGAGTTTGAATATGTTAGTGAAACTTAGAGATAGCGGTTGACTTAAATTTTGATCAGATAGCTGCATTATTAAAGTGATTTGATTATGAATAGGGTTATGAAATTTGGAGTAGATGATCTGTTCCTTAAATATTTCAATGACATGAAAAGAAATAGGATCAATTGACTGGATAAATGCAAGTCATGAAATCTATGTTTGACTGGATTTAGGAAATCCGAACAATAGCTTACCTATTTGTCTGAAATGTGTTTAGTGTTTTATTGTTTTCCTTCAATGTTGTGGAATGAGAGTGAATGTTTTGAGAGTCTTCCTTTTGCAGGTTCATTTATTGGTTTGGGTGGTTACGTGAGTCAACCTTTGTTATGTACTTTGGTTTCTGTGTTATGGGAAAAGTTTCTTTTGGAAAAATTTCATCCTTAGACTTTTAAAGAACGTGTGTTTATATGATTGTTGACTTTTAGTCATTTCTCGTTGATCATGTAAGTCTTCCAGTGTATTATCTTGAAACAGTGTTGTGCATCATGTGTTTGTTATTGTTTCAATTGGGAAGTACTTGAGTTATGTTTCAGTGGAAACCTAGTTACCACGACAAGTTGTGTGACCTTTTGGCTTAAGGTTAAGTTGTGTTTCAGTTTATTATGTGGGATGTTATCATGTTAGTCAACCTTGTGTTAGCCTGAGGTAGTGCATGCTTTGGTTTTAGTTTTGGGCATCCGTAGTGATGTGTTTCTTGTTGAGGTGTTTGATTATTTTCTGATAAGTGTCAGTGCATTGTCTACCCTTGGCATGTGGTTGAGTTATGTGTTGTCAATAGGGGAGTGGCTTTCAAATGAGCACCGGGCCCAAAGTGGTTCCAGGATAACTCGTGTGAGAGTCAGTTAATTAAGTGAAAATTAAAAATAACTTATACTAGGGATAGAATAGTTTGAACATTAACAAGATAATTTAGCCTCGCTAATTGGCTCAAGGGCTTGTACGAGACTTGAGATGAGTCGGGAAGGCCTGGAATGGCAAGATCGTTATCTCATCTTTACGAGAGATATTTGATTCCGCTCTGGTGTGCATGTGGGACCGGGAGTCGATTGAGGTTTCCAGGATATCCCTAGAGGGGGGTTGGGACCTAGGAAGACTTGCAAAGAGATCCCATGTAGCCTTTGCGATGACACTCCTCCTATGATAGCAGTCAGTATGGTGTTGTACCGTTGGTTTATTTTGTACAATGATGGTACTCAATTTTGTACTCTGGAAGCATTGTAACCATTGTGTTAAGTGATCTAGGTTTGTCCTTGATTTAGTTAATTTTATGTGTTATCCTATTTCTTGAGGTAGTTGGTTTTGTCTAGGAAATCCTTGTTACTATCTCCTAGCAAGGAGGGAGTGGGGCCTTTGGGTTCCACGTGGTTAGGTGGCATGCATTCTTTTCTATTGGCTCTTCTTCTTGTTCGTGTGGTCATGATTTCTAGCTGGAGAGCTCGTTGGATGTTGTTGCTTTTCTGGCTTCGTTCTTTTTAGTTGATCTTTATTTTATTACCCCTCATTTATTATCGAGGTGGAATTTGTAAAATTGTAATCATGATTATTGGATTTACCTCATTCGGGGAATGAGTGTTGTAATCTTATTGTTTAAATGTTGTTAATTGGAATCTTGAGGTATTTATTTTCCTTGTAATTTATCTTGTATAGGATGTATGTAACTTTAATTTTGTAAGTGATTAATGTTTTGGTTTCAGTTGATGTTAATTTTTGTTTGGGTTTTTAAGTAATCTTTGTCTCATGGCCTTAGAGGTTGTTGGAAATATGTATTCATCTTACATGTTGTTTGTTCTTAAGAAAAAAAAAATTGGTACGTTTAAGTAATGAATTGCAACTTCCTCTAGGGTTGTGTGGCGGGGCATTATAGGTGGTCCAACTTCCTGAGTCTGGCCACTATGTGCACTAGGTCCTGCAACTAAAGTACTATCTATCTACACTCCAACATGACCACCAAATGCCATTGCCAAGTTCTCCTCTAAAAATCTGGCCTTTTCTACCACTGTCTCCATAGTGTTGAGTTCAAAAACCTACACATGTCCACTAATCGCAAATAGAGAACTCTGTGTTGGCTAATATAAACAATTACAATGAGTTCATAGCCAACTCTGATAACTCTTCTTCTAAAACCAAATACCACTGTGTTGGGTCTGAATATTCTTATGCTTTGACTACCCCTTATAGTATAGAAGAACATATGAAGATAATAAAGGAGTACCTTTTTTACATGAGTGATGATAGATCTCATTCATCTAAGTTTGTACAACATTATTTTTAAAAAAATTCTGAGTTCTTCTAGGAAAAAGGTATTGCAATGGGTCAATATTTGATTTCGTAAAATAACTACATAGGGCAATTCAAGAATGCTTTCATGTTTTATTAGTTGAGTAGGATACATATATAGAGGGGTGTACCCCATATTTGGAGTCTTTTGAAGCTGGGCATGGAAATGGTGGGCGTGATGGTGTAGGTGCATGTGTGAAGAGAGATTTTGTTAAGGAACAAATGAAAATCAAAGATGGTGCAACATTCAATGATGCATGTTCTATTATTGATTGGTGTACTTATGCATTATCATGAGGAGGGACACTTGGTTCACAAGTGTGTAGGTTCTTTTGGTTGGTTGAGGAGGGCACAATGGGAAACAAATTGGAATGTGAAACAATTAAAGATTCCTCAAAGATGCATTTATTTTGATGCTCAAATGCGGGTGCATGGACCATATGGACACAAGAGGTAGCTTGTTTTTGTCAGAATTGTATTTAGTGTGATTAGGATCAATGTGGGTCAAGTGAGTGGTACATACATGGAATCCATAGTACCCAACCCCTTTATTTGTAGCACAATCCTCTTTAGAAGATGAAATGGAAAGTTCACTTAACTATGACCATCTTTTAGATCTTGTATAGACAAGACATGTCTATGAAATTGTAGTACCATAGGGGAATGAAGAAGGATCAGACTATTGGTTGACATTATGTGTACAGGGAAAGAAAAATCTAAATAGATGATGATTGGTTCATGTATCCTATAGGTTCAATTGTTGTTTCTCAAACTTGATTTCATTACCATTTCATCATCATTTAAGTTGTTTACAATAATATAGATTTATTATTATAAGCATCTTTCTTAGTTTTCATCGCCATTTCATCATCATTTAGGCTATTTAGTATAATATAGATTTGTTATTCTAAGTATATTTATATTTTGATAAAAACTTTGTGATCATACATACCTGTTTAGTTTTTGTTTCCATAACTTGGTTGCAAGCATATATGATTAGAAAGAATGACATACCTACATTTGAAGACTATGATAAACACAAAACCATTCTCATGTATTTGTACCTTGTTATAGTAGCAAATGTTAAGTTACTAAGACATCGTGCTATTCTAGAAAAAGGAACTATGGGCAATTAGTATTGGTAATCATGAAGCATTACTCAAAATTCTGAAGGTAAGAGATAACCTTTTAGACACGTTTGAGTAGTAGATCATTTATTGTATGGGACATGTATAATATTGTTCATCACATTTTGATATTTTTTATCTGCTAAGGTTCATTATTTAGGTTGTTTAGAATAATATTGATTTATTATTCTAAGCATTTTTCTAGTTTGCATTACCATTTGATCATCATTTAGGTTGTTAATAATTTAATATAGATTTGTTAGTCTAAACATATTTTTTATTGTGATCATATAGATTTTTCATTCGAAGTATATTTTGATGTTCGTGGCACAATGGATCATGGAGCTACTGCAACAATAGCCATCTATTATCCTTTGGAAAAGTTATGCAATAGATTAGAATAATATAGATTTGTTATTCTAAGCATTTTTTCTTGTTTGCATTACCAATTCATCATCATTTAGGTTGTTTAGAATAATATAGATCTGTTAATCTAAGCATTTTTTCTATTGTGATCATATATACTTGTAATTTGATGTATATTGTGGTGTTTGTGGCATGATTTATCATGGAGCTACTGCAACAATAGCCAACTATGATCCTTTGATAGAGGTATGTGATATATTAGAATAATATAGATTTATTATTCTAAGCATCTTTCTAGTTTGCATTACCATTTGATCATCATTTAGGTTGTTTAGAATGGTATAATTTTTTTAGTATAAGAATCTTTTTTATTGTGATCATATAGATTTGTCATTCAAAGTATATTTCAATGTTCATGGCACAATGGATCATGGAGCTACTGCAACAATAGCCATCTTTG
The DNA here is from genome assembly GCA_007258455.2 of Sequoia sempervirens. Lineage (NCBI taxonomy): Eukaryota > Viridiplantae > Streptophyta > Pinopsida > Cupressales > Cupressaceae > Sequoia > Sequoia sempervirens. Next base: position 71,003,649 of record VDFB02358134.1, read on the forward strand.
ATCCTTTGGTAGAGATATGCGATAGATTAGTAAATTTGACATTATATTTTCTCTTCTATGGCCTATTATTTGTTAGTTTTTGTGATGATTTTATATATTTTAACTGTTACCTTGATGATTTTATTAGGTTCTTATCACTCTAGAACATCAAAATGCTACTATTGTGGAAGAGTGTGCTGACCACAAAGGCAACACATAATTTATTTCCTTCCTTTACTGGGAAATGACTGTATTAGGGTTGTTTCTTGTATTCCTACATAGCTTTTTGTAAATCCTATATTTGATAAAAGTTATTGAATGATAATATCATGCATATTGTGTATACTTTATGTGTATTCAAGTGTATACTTTACAACTTATGTGTATACTTTTTCACTTATGAGTATTCCAATGTATACTTTATGACCTACATATTTTCATGCATATACTTTGTATTCATGTGTTTAGTTCATGAATTAAATATATTTGAGTAAATTATTCACTTATTTAGTTGCTCACAAGGATTAGAAAAAACCCTAAACCCCTTTTCACCTTTACACTACATCTATCTGACCAGTTTTCCATCAATTGAAAACTCGACACCACAAGAAAACACCTTAGAAATATAAAAAACCAAGAGAGGTTATTGTAGAGGGGCCCTATGTGATCCCAAAGACTCAGAAAGATTGTTTGTATGTGACATGGTTTTTGAGTAATAGCTCGTCAAATTTTGTTGTCTTTTAGTATTTTGGACTCTTAGGGGAAATCACTAGTCCAATGTAGCTCAGAGTGATTTGACATGTTTGGGTGAAAAAGAGGACCATGCCCAATGTAAATGTACCCATCTAGATGTGTTGGAATAGTTTTTTTGGTTGTATGAGTTATAAAATGAAAGTTGCACCAATTTGCAACTTTACACTACTTGCATTTGACAACTTTTTCCTCAACTAAAACCTCGTCACCATGAGAAAAAACTTCTGAAATACAAAAAATTAAGAGAATTTATTGTAAAGGGCCCCAACATGATCTCATATCTTTAGACATTGAGTCTTAAACGTCATGGTTTCTGAGTAATAGCCTGTCAATGATTGTTGGATTTTTTCACTTTGGACTGTTAAGGTATCAAGCTAGTTGAATATAGCTCATAGTGATTTTGCATGCTTGGGTGTGAAATAGGACCATTCCTAGTATAAACGTAACCATCAAAACATGTTCAAACAGTCTGTTTGGTCATACAAGTTGCAAAATAAAAGTTGCACTACTTTGCAACTTTATAGTGCTTGCATCTGACAACCTTTTCCTTAACTAAGAAAACATCACCACGAGAAAATATCTTTGAGATAGAAAAAAATGGGAGAGGTTATTGTAGAGGGTCTAAGAAAAATCTTGTAGTCTCAGATGGAGAGTCTATAAACCTCATGCTTTTTTAGTAATAGCCCATCAAAGATTGTTGCCTTTTTGCACTTTGGACTATTAAGGAATTGAGCCAATTGAATGAACTTCAGAGTGATTCGGTGTGTTTAGTGCAAAAGATGACCATTTCTATCATAACAATACCCATTTAGACATGTTGGAATAGTTTGTTTGTTTGTACAAGTTGCAGAAAGAAACTTGCATGACTTTGCAACTTTACACTGCTTGTAGCTAACAATGTTTTCCTCAACTAAAAAGTTGTCACCATGGAAAAACACCTCCCAAATAGAAAAAACTAGGAGATTTTATTGAAGGTCCTAACATGATCCCATAACATCATAAAAAAAAAATTTAAGCATCACGACCTTTGAGTAATATCTCGTCAAAGATTGCTACCTTTCTGTACTTTGGACTCTTAAGGGACATTGTCGATCCAATGTAGCTCTAACTATTTCAACATGTTTGGGTTCAAAGTAGGACCATGCCTAGACTAAACGTACCCATCCACATGCATTGGAACTATTTTTATAGTAGAATAAACACCTTTTCATTGATGATAAAATATTGTTCTTATCTTTTCATTCCTTTTGTAAGTGATTAATTTTAGTCTTCAATTATTTTGCTTTAATTTCAACACTTAGGACAACAAGATCCCTTTGTTTGAGAGTTTTCAATGCTTACAAAAACAACTTCATTTTTTCAAATCCACTTAACCATCATCTCTCACTTTCTTTTCCCACACAAATTCTTACCAAATACAAAACCTCACTTGTGTTACATTGAATGACATATATGACAACAATTATGATATAACAAGTTTGGTGTGGGTCAAGGTTGATTGACATATATGACAATATCATATCAATGTTATTTATTTTGTGTGAAGTGTGCATTATGACTAGTGTGCATCAAGACCATATAGTATGCCTAGTTTGATTATTGATTCATTATGTTTAACAACATTCATTGTTGTGCATTATGATAATACAAATTACATGTAGAAGGTCAAATAACATGCATGGCATTGAGTTGTATTTGGTTTTTTTAATGGTTATATAACACTCATTTGGTTTGTTTAATGGTTGCATAATGTGTAATGCCCCGTCTTAATAACCTAAGAATGTTGCAATAGTGTATAAAGGTGTAATAATTTTTTTTTAAAGTTTAATTATTAAGTTAATTAGTTGCGTACATTCATTAAGTTACTAGACGTTACACTACTTTTATTTTTTCATGTAAGTGACTTAAGTATTTCGCATTGCACATATTAATTAACATTAACATAATCATCAAAGATAAACATTGCATAACATTAAATTGCATTCAAGATAACATAAGGTACAAATCTGTTCAATACATTGCATTTGATATTATATACAATACTCATCCATTTGATGAGGTAGTTCAATAATGATTACAATTACAAGTGTTTACCTCACAACATTTGAGGGATGTTTTTACAATACAAATTTACAAAGTTACAATGTTGAAATACACATAAGTTTCCAAGTGTGAGCTTTCCATCCATGAAGCTCTTGATGCCATGATCAAACTGGGGACCCAACGGAGTAAGGTGCACGTTCCACCCAACCATGTGGTACCCGTAGGTCCACCCCCCATGCTAGGAGATAGTAATAAGGTTACCTAGACCTAATCTACTAACCCTAGACACTAGTACAAACAATCTATTGGTTACATTGCTTCCAGATTCTTGACAATTGAATTTATTACAAATACAAGGTTAACTATTATTCTAGGTGGAGTGTCATCACAACGTTGCAAAGGTTACCCTGGTGTTTCTTCCTAGGTTTCGGCCCCCAATCCTTGGGTTACCCTGGTAACCTCTTACGAAACCCAGCCCCTATTGCAATCCATTGCAGAATTGAATGTCTCTTGAAGAAACAAGACACTGATTTGCCATTCTAGGACTTCTCATCTTATACTCAAGACTGAAGTAGCTCAAGAGTCATAAGCGAGGAAAAAGCATCTTGTTAAGAGTTTTAAATCTAACTACAATGTTATTTAATTTTCACTTAATTACTAACTCTTTTTAAGTTACCTTGACACCACTTTGTGTGTCGGCCCTTACAAAAAGCCACTCCCCTAAACATAACGAGGTATCTAAGTTCTTAGACTAAGGTTTACAGGTGTACAATCATACAAGATACAATTTCAACACTATTCATTACGAACATCAAAGTTTATGTTCTCAAATATCTGGTATCTAAATACGACACAAAAACCATGTACACATCATTAACCAATACAGAAATTCAACTTAACAACCACTATCCCAACTTTTACAATTAGTCTGGAAGACTTGTTTATTTGATGCTTTCCCAATTTGCCCAACAAAGAAAAAGATTTAAAGAAAATTGAAATCAAATAATGCATCTACTTTAGGTTATACTAAATCCATTCAGTCAAATATATTTTGCATGAAAAAGATCAACTTGATTAAATTACATAATCAAATATTCTAAATTATTACTTTCACAATTTTATATATGGAAATAATTATCAATTTGTCAAATAAAATATTTTAATTCAAACTCTCATTGATAAATCTAATATAAAACAAACACTTAAATAATTTTATTTAAATCATTGTTTTATATTATTAATTATATTATAAATTCATCATAACAAATTACATGTAATAAAATTTCAATCAATTAATAAACTTATATAATATATATTATAATATTATATAATATGTATGATATATTAGAAATATATTATATATAAAATATATATTAAAAATATATATTATATAAATAGAAAATTAAAATTTATATTTATTAACTATTAAACAAAACAAAATTTATATTTATATTTATTAAATATTTTACAAAACAAAAATTAAAATTTATTTTTTTATACACTGCGCACCTGGCAGTGTGCGCAGTCCCCACGGGAGGATGCACTGCCTGTGGGGCAGCGCTTCCTCCACATATTTGTGGAGGGCGCTGCCTCACAGCAGCTGCACCCCCCACTTTGGGAGCAGCGGCTGGGAGGTAATCTCCCCCACCGTACAGGTAAGGAAAAAAAGTGAATTTCCTTTTTTTTAATAATTTCAGATTAAATTCGCCGTATGAAAAATTCTCCGAATTCGTAAATTTAAATCAAAACTTTCTAATAATTACCTTTAATTTACACACGAGTAAATGTATAAATATATATATATATATATATTTTTAAAAGAAATACCAAATAAATCTTTATATACAGAGGTAAATTTTCTGGTAAGTTTTTCTACAGAAATTAGAAAGAGTAAGAAATTTTAACAGATAATTTATGTACAATATGTTTTCAATGAAATAATTTCACCTGGAAGTAATTTTTATTTTTTAATAAAACCCCATATCTTCTTCAATTCAAATAAATGTTTTAATATAAAAATTCTCCCATTTCTTTTAATTTCTCCAGTAGTTTTCTACTGATAAAACATATCTTCATTTTTGCTCTTCTTGATTTCACAAAGAAATTTTCAATCAAACACTCAGCAAATTTTCAATTTAAAAAAAATAATATCAATTTTTGTTTTGACAGGAAACTCATTCAAAATCTATCAAAAACTTTCCTTTTTCCCTTTGAGAATTTCTACTGTAAATTTTTTTTTTATAAATTTCCCAAGAAGAATACAAAAATTACAAATAAATATTTTCTCTAACTTTTAAAGAAAAGAAATAAATTAAACAAGTAAAATACCTATAGAATGAAAGCTTCCTGTAGGAGAAGTCCTCTTTCCTATAGCGCACAATATTCCCAAAAGCTTCTCCAATCAACAGAAAAGATCCTCCCACCAAGGAATCTTCCACCAAGAAATACAACCAGATACAGAGAGATAACAACTTCTAAGAAAATAATGAATTTTTTTTACTGCAAGAGAATTTTTTTGTAAAAGCTCTGATAATTTCCCCGTGAGGAAATTGAATAACCTCTCAAAATCCCAGATCCACAATAAACTCCGTAAACAAATTTTCAACAACCAAAAGCAATTATTGCACTCACACACATGTCGAGAAGTGGTTGTAAATATCTTCCCCACCACTTCTCGGCAAATTTCCCATTTTCAAATTTTGCTTGCAATAATTTATTTAATTTAAATTTAAAACCAAATTTCAATTCATATGCATTTATTTTATTTATTTAAATTAACAATTCAAATGCCTTTTCCCATAATAATATTTAATTTTCAAATAAACTATTTTCACACTTAATTTAAAAAAACAATTTAATTTAATTAACTAATTTATTTAATTAAATAATTTAATCCTTTTAGATCAAACCATTTAACCAAATAAGCTAATTAATTAATTAAATAACAAACACTAATTTCTTCAACATTTATAAATTAATTTAAATATCAGTAAATAAAATATAATAAACTATTATTTAAAATTAACATTTCTCTTTTCAATAAATTTATCTAAACAAAAAATGACAATACAACCTATGACTCAAACTAAAAACAAACGATGTACTAAGACCAGGATTAAAGACTGGACTAGGGTAAACCAAACTACTATCTCCCGATCAACGTATCCATTGAGTCTTGACACGCTCAGACCTGAGTACCCAAGTGGAGTTGGTGTCATGTACCTACAATTCCTGCAACCAAGCAAATAACATGCATACACACACACACACACACACACACACACACACACACACATATATATATATATATATAACATTAAACAGACACACTGTGCAGAGAAAATCACAGATATCACAGGGCACTCGCGAGCGAGTGATGCGATTCCGTTCTCCACACCAATACACGTCACAACAGACTGACGAAATGACATAAATGTTAGTCCACCATAAACAAATACATAGCAATAATCAACTGAAAGTAAACATCTACGCTATCTCAAAGCATGTCTAAAATTAGTAATTACCAAACAAAGTATCATCATGTCACAGAATAAATCCACTGTCGCTCAAAACCAGCGATCAAAATATCCAAACAAAGTATCATAATCTAACAGTATGAAAATTTAACAACAGAAAGCTTAAGCATAAATGGAGGGGTACTACATAATGGTTGACTGATGTCTTAATTATTGATAATTATTATTGTGTATATTTCATATGAAAAATCTAATGAACATGTATCTTGTTCAATTGTAAGGAATGTTTTTGAAGGTTACATCAAACTTCTATAGTTGAAAGATAATGATTCTTATCCAAGATGATTTTATACCTTTTACATGTTATTAATATTGAATGAACATTGAGTGATATTTATTTTTATCAAGATGATTATATTACCTTTGAATAAACATTGTAATGACATATATTTCATTAAGTTGTATCCATTTTTTTGATGTTTTTAATCAATCAAAAGAATCAATTCCATAAGACTTTCATAAGCTACTCTTTTCATATTTTTTCCCTTGTCTATGAGACCACAATTCTTTGAGGAATATTTTCAAACAATTTTTCTCAACAAATATTATATAGTGCTTCTCATACCATTTTTCATTAATTTAATCTTCTTTTGAAATAAAAATCAGCTTCCCACTTCATTATAGGAGTTCAAAAAATAAAATAACGTCAAATGTAAATTCATTCAATAGAGATTGAAATCATGTGTATACTAAAATTAATTGTTTGATAAAAAAAAAAATTGTAGGCATGTATGATAAATGTGGTACAATAGAAAAGGTAGTGAATTTTTTGAAAAAAATATGCAAAGAAATGTGATCTCATGGAATGTAATGTATGTGAACCTTACTATGAATGAGCTTTAACATAGATGGATTACCAATTGTAATTCATAAGTCCTATTAAAATGCAATTTCATTAATCTATAACATGTTATCAATCATAACTTTAAACCATTCTAAGATAATTATACATTCCATTTTGAAGATTCAAAGTACAAAGACATGCACACGAGGAAAAAATTAGATTGAATATCAATTCTTATATATCAAAATGTAGAATAATTGTATTTGTGCATATACAAATTTCACATATATGCTTAGTTAGAACAAGTTTTATAAATTATCACATATATGCCATTTCAAGATCTAGCAATCCCTAAGTACATATCAATCTATATCAAATCCTAATTCTATGTTGTACCATCAAAATCAAGCCTCGAAGAATTTTGTTGCTCTAAAGCTTCTTGCATAATAACAATTCAAACCACAAATTAGATTAATTATGTGAATGGCTGACAAGATAGACTAGTAAATAGAAACTTATATACTATCATTTATAAATTATGAATTTAACATCAAAATCACTATATATGTGTACTATATTATATAATTAATACAATTCTTGTTTACCTTATGTATTTCTCTCTTTTTTGTAATACAGTTTGCATATGATTGTCTCTTAGGATGATCAATAGTCCTCCTATAAAAAAATGGTCCTGGACTCATTACAGTGCTAAGTAAGGTAGAGGACTATAGTAGGTAAAATAGAAAATGATACAAATTAGCATATAATTGTTGAAAAGTAATCATATTTACTAATCATATATCTACTCCTATCTAAACATAAATATTAGCAATATGAAGTAAACACATACCTATTGTGATGTTGTGACTCTAGATGGATCATGATGCATGAAGCAGCTAAAATGGTTTCCTATATAAAAAATGACAAGAATGCAACAAAATTTAATTGCACATGCACATATAATCACAATGTTGAGAATAAAAAAAATATTCATGTTGTGCAGCTTCATCCAATGGGTCATACCAACTCAACATGATTGTAAAAAATCTAGGTTGTTGCATAAAAATACAAGATTATATTAGACTATCAATCTATATAGTACATGTATGTAAACATAGTAGATTTCAAAAATTAGCATCTAAATAACAAGTTAAATAATACAACATATTGATTCTCTAGGGAAAATGAAATGGTTGATTGCATAGCCTCCTGCAGTTGGGAAATTTTCTCCTCTATCAACAACTATTAAAGATTCCTGAACATAAACCTATATTAGTACAAATATCTCTTATAAAATATGAAATAATTTAGATAAAACACATTGTGAAATTACTTTAAGTCTTACCAGTGCTCCCAGATCGTCCCTGGTAGCCGATGTCTCTCCTGTAAATGGTCCACTCTATGCTCTATCAATTCCTACATCTGACATGTCCTAAACCTCATAGTTGAATGTGTCTATGGGAGCCTCAGTGGACCATGAGAGAGGACCCAAGCATAAGTTATTGCATGTCATGTAGTAATGGGGAACACAAACATGTGCTAAAGAGGATGATGTACTAGTCAAAGCTGATGTAGTAGGTTAACCACCATCATGATGGGATGTATCAGGTGCATCACCATCATGATGGGATGCATCACCAAATGGCTACACAACATGATTGCTCTATGTGACCAAATTATCACTCAATGAATGTAAGGCATAAATTCTCCAAGTCGTTGCATCTAAAGTAGTATTATGGTAAGGTAGTGGAGTTGGGGTAGTAATAGGTAGAGTAGGATGAACTGGGGTGACTCGACGTACTCTAGGTCTATCATGTGGAATCCCTCTACCAACACCCTGGAAATCTTGCATGTTTAAGTAATTGACATGCCTCAATAGGAAAAAAACATAATACAATTTTTGGAGAAAATATTGAGGGACATCAAGACTGTTGTTGGGTGGTTTATCAAAAAGCATCCACCAAAATCTCTGGAAATTATCTAATATGCCTCTATGGATGCACCATTTAATTAAATTTTTTGGCTTTTGCACATTAACAAGATATCTTGTTATGTGATTGATGAATAATTGGGCTAATTGGGATCTATTAATATCATGTCCCCTCACCTCATCATATGATAACCCATTGGAAAAAAAATCCTTTGTTCCTCTGGCCACTAAGAAAATTAGTTGTGTTGAGTTTCCAAAGTTTCAACATTTGAAATGGTTGTTTCTAGAGTGTTTTTCATGTCTAATAGCTCAGTGATGTCTCATAGATTCAACATACATTTCTTAATTGATCTAAATTTCTATGAATAGATTCATGTATTGTTGGCACGTTTTGGTTTTGAAACAATGGTGGCAGTGAAGGAGGATTTGAAGGCTTTCCATCTTAGGTGGGGTTAGGGTTTTCATATTGAGTTGGTTGAATGTTTTCATATTGAGCGGGGTTGGGATCAACCATTTTAAGCTTGTTCATTGATAAAAAATTTCAAAATTAACAATCATTTAAATGCAATAAAAAACTATTAGTATCCTATTTTTGACTAAAATTCTCAAAAAACAATGCAAAACCAATATAAATTTAAGAAAAACACAAAAGTCTAAAAATCCCTTTCAAATTTGGTTGATTTAAGCAAGAAGATTCACCTATGAATGGATATATGACTTGTGGAGTAGAAAATCCTTGCTCAAATTGCTAAAAATGAGCTCTCGAGTTTTTGCTTTTGATTTTATAAAACAAGAAATGAATATTCATTTCAAAATGAATATTTGTTGATGCAAAAGCATCCATAGCATAGTGGCTATCCTATGTCAACAAAAGAGGTTCAAATTTTTGTTGCAATTTTGTTGTGAATTGAATTTCATGTTTTATCTTTTGAGATTCATATTTTGTTGTGAATTTGAATGCCGTGACATATTGGAATTTGAAAATTATAATTTGGAGTAAATTTGGGTCAAAACATGATAAGGTGGAATAATGAAGAATATATTTTAAATGAAAAATCCTGAAAAATATAAAGAAAGTGTGGGTTTCTTGGAGAAAATTAATTGGACTTGAAACTCCAAATTTTAAATTCCTCAACATATTAAAAATAGGGAATCGGGAGGTGGATGCCCAAGTTCGGAAAAAATAATATTTCCTTTCATGAAAAAATCTAAAAAGCCACTAAAGCACTCCTGACCATTCATAGCATGTTTTTGAGTGTTAAAGCATATTTTTTTATTAAATTTGATTAATGAAAATTAATTTAATAGAGAGTTACAAGGTATGGGTGTGGGTTTTTGAAGTAGGGTTTGAAATGTTAGGAAATTTGTAACATCCCGCAATGCAACCCCGAAGGGTAAGAGCCAAAAGAGGACAAGATATTTTTTTTTGAAAACATATAGAATAACTTACGCATAAAGAATATGCCCATACTATATAATGACAACAAACATGGCGAAGCATGGTTGTACACAACCCAAAGGAGAGGACTAATCCACCCTCTAGAGAAAAATCTAAACATAAGCAAATAAGATAGCTCCAAAACTTTTTCTCTAGAACCCCCTGCTCCAAAACATTCTGCTCTGGAACCTTTTGCTCTGGAAGTTCTTTCTACAAAACTTCCTGCTCTAGAACTTCTTGCTGCTCTGGAACTTGCAGCTCTGAAACTTTCTGCTCTGGAACCTCCTACTCTGGAACCTGCTGCTCTGGAACATCCTACTCTGGAACCTTCCTACTCCGAAACCTGTTGCTCCAAAACTTTGTAGACCAATACATGAAGGAAATACATAGCCAAAGCTTAGATTTTTGCATAAAAATTTTTGAAGGAAAAGCCATAATGATCATCATAATACAAGCGAGTTCGATACCAACACCGGAACTCATAAGCCAAATATAAATCATCACATTTCTTCTCATTTAAATTATATGATTACATCATCTCTCTCAAGAGAGTACAATATTCATAAAGGAATATACAAGAGTACAAAGGTGTAGCCATAAAGAAAATATATCAACATAAAAGAGAAGTACAAGAAGGATCAACTCCAACTAGTGCTCCAATAACCTGTATGTCTATCCCCAATGGCGGCGACAATGCCTCCCTACCATGTGGACTCAAAAGAGGCCACCCCACTATGCTCGAAGGTAGTCACAAGGCCTAAGAAGAAAAATCAAGGCAAGGAAAACATAAGGCCAACACTAACATCAGGCATAGAGTAAAAATGGAATACAATGCATTAAAGCCAATATCACAACATGTAGATGTTCATACAATGACATGTCAGGTACTACTCATGACTATTGAGGTATAGGTACTAGAGTGCAGACTGGATGGAATGTCATCATGTGTGCCCAAAGGGATGGCACCAAACAGAAACAAGTACACCTCTCATACAGATGAGAAAAAATCAATCATTCCTAAATAAATTCCTTGTAGATGGATAACTCAATGCCCTACATATGGATATTCCATATCGAGTGCATCCTTAGCCTTTACAAGCACTCAAGGCCATGGAGGAGGACTTATTATCAAATAATTGTTTTACTCCATCTCGTTTATCCAAAAAAGGAACCAAAAACAAATATGAAACCATGAAAAAGCCACTAAAATCATCATAAAGCCATTTAACAAAGCTAAGCAAACATTGTTGTAAGAAGACACAATTAATAGCTAAAATTTAACATGAATAGAGGCATAAAAATCACATAAAAATTTAAAGTGTCCAGATTAAAATTCTAAGGCTGACCCAGCTCAAATTTTGGTGTTTCAAGTTGGAATTCACCTTCAATTTTGAATTTTATGACCTATAATAAGGTGTTGTACTGAAAAACGTCATTTAATGCATGGCTGGGCAAAAACATGAAAAAATAAAAGTTCCTGGATTAAAAATTGAGCAAAGACCCAGTTCATATTTCAACATTTCTACATGGAATACAATTTTATTTTACATTTCTAATAGGTAGTAAAGGAGCAGTAATGAAAAATGTCATTTTACAAGTAGGCACAAATTTGGGTAAAAATGAAAGTGCCCAAATTTAAAATCTATCAAAGACTTTGTTGAGATCTTGACATTTCTACATGGATTCCTTTTTTTTTTTTGCATTTTAATAGGTGGTTAAAGAACAACAATGAAAAATGTGCTTTAACAAGTTGGGGAAAATAGAAATAAAATGAAATGAAAGATCCTAGAAATCTATTTTTTCCTAGCAACCCATTTTAAATTTATTGGTATGGACAAAATCTACCATAAGAAAAAAGTACAGAGAAGCAAAAGAATTAAAGCAACCATCATCCAAACCCCAAACCTTCACACAATAGAATAGAGGGGTTTCTTCAATTATTTACAAAATAAAAGTAACCCAAATTTCGCAAAGAGATTCAAGGCTTAAATGCCATAAGTGAATGCAAAATTCATCAGTCATACAAGATTGAAGAAAAATAAGGAGAATATCTCAATTCTGCCCCAAAAAAAAATGGAAGGATGCTTAATGTAGAAGCCATGGCTAGGTTTCGAACTTGGACAACAAGGGAGGATTTGTACGCCGGATTCAACAAACCAATACCCACAATTTTCTTCTCAAAATAGCTCCCACAAATCTTCCCAACTCTATTTTTCCAATTGCAGGAGTTTTCTTCTCCATCCAAACAACCATTTTCTTCTCCTTCCAAAGGATAATAATTCTCCTGAAAACAAAACAAATAAATATCTATCTCCAAAACAAGGCTTCCCCTTTTACTTTTAACTAAACTCCTCCAAAACAAAATAAAATGAAACATTTAATTAAACAAGCTTCTAAAGCTCACTAATACAATTAATTACACTCACTAAATGTGCTCCATTAAAATTATACAAAGCTTCCCCCCAAAAAGGGTTAATAAATCATTTAAATAAAATATTTAAAATCTCATGAAAAATAATAATTTAAATCCAACATTAAATACACACAAGCTCTACAAGAAGATTTAAAGAAAACTATGAGGGCTCACAAAAATGACTAATAAAATCATTTAAAATTTCCAAATGAAATATATCATTCTCTAGAATGATCAATAAAAATCATTTAAAAACACATATTTAAAGTCTCATGAATAAAACCATTCAAATCTCCCATCAATAAAATACTATAAAATGCCATATATGAAATAATGAAAAGATGTCAAAGAAACCACATCCAGACATTGACAACTAAATAAATATATATAAACACATAAAAGATTAACAAAAACCAAAAAAAAGTACCTCAAGGAGACATAGTGGTACACCACATACAACTGAAAGGTGCACCAGACATATGACTGAAAGGTGCTCCAAATGTTACCGTTAGGTAACTAGACGGTAAGACATCAACAAGGAAAACACTTCCCTAACAGGGTATAGTTGTAACACCCCTCCGTTTTGGATATTTGGATAGGCAAGGTTCTTTTATGTCTGATTATGGTTATGATGTGACTGTGAACTTGGCGATTATTTAATCATTAACTGTTTAGTGATGCGTATGATTATATCGTAATGTGACATTTGTGTTTGAACATGCTTAGACTTTTGAACTTGAGTAATTGTGATCGTGATTGTTAAACGACGTGGAAGCTATATGTTGATGTGATGTTATCTTATTCTGATGTATCTTAATGACATATTTTAGAATAACTTAGAAGATATCTGATTAAATGATATTTTATGCTATTGATCATATCATTGATGTTAGATGCGTCAGTTAGAGATATTGTATTGGTGAAAGGGGTGGATTGTATCACTCACTTGCGAGTGCCCTACAATTCTGAGATTCCCTCTTCACGGTGTGTTTGATAATAACATACATATATATTTTGCACGTTTGACATGTTCTTTACTGCAAGTTGGTAGGTACATGACATCGACTCCACCTGGCTTCACAGGTGTGAGCGTGTCCATTTACCAACAGTAATTGATTGGGAGATAGTAGCTAGGTTTTCCGAACCAAGTCGTCACCCTAGTCATAGCGTGTTGTTGGGTTGTCATTGGGGTCAGTTGTTTTAACTTGTTCAGTTTCCCCTTGAGTGTTTATTTAATTTCAAGTTTAAAGTTTATTAAATGACTTGCATAGTTTAATTGATGATTAAATGTGTTTAGTTGCAATGCTGAAATGCGATTTATTTTATTGATTTATTTGTGAAATTAATAAAATATTTATTGGGTTATCGATTGATTTGATTAATTAATAAACTAGATTTAGTTTATTAATTAATTAGATTAATAGTGATTTTGGTGTTATTGTATATATGAATTCAAAATAAATTGAAAAGTGGAAGTATATTGGATATTTAGGATTTAATTAAAATCTTGTCTGAATAGTTATGATTAAATTAAAATAAATAATTAAATGACAATATGTTTTAATTCCACATTTGAAAAATATTGTTGAGGAAATTATTTATTGGTAATTTTGGAATGCTTATGTTTTATGAGAAATTTGGAAAATGCATAAGGTTGAATTAAGAATTCAAAATTGGGTTTTGAATTTAAAATTAGAAATGGGCTTTTGAATTTTTATTTTTTTTAAAAATGAAATTGGATTGTGAATTAAAATTAGAAAAATCCCCATGTTTTTAAAAATTATATTTTGTGAGTGGGAATTTTAGGAGTTTGACCAAATTGAAAAAAAAAACCCTATTTTGGGAGAAAAGGAGCTCATTAATTTTTTAGCTTGCAATTTGGGGAAAATTTGGTGGGCTATGTTTTTGCTTGGAATTTTGAAGGAGATGGAGGTTTTGTTGAAGTTGGATTCAAGGGAAGGATTGGAGAACACCACGCTTGAAGGTTTCAAATTTATGGAGGAAAATCAAGTTCTCCTTTAATCTTTCTTGTTCATTTTGAAATAGATTAAACCCTCTTCATGTTTTGTTTTTGAAATCTTTGATATGTTGTTTGGAAATCCAATAAAACCATGAAAATTTTGTTTAAAACTAGCAACACAAAGCTTTGAAGGATTCAAATGCAAAGATTTAACTTCACTGTCAATTTGGAGAAAACCCAGAATTTTTACCATGCTATTGTGTTCAAAATCTTTCCTTTTAACCTTCACCTCAAGAAAAATTTGCCCAATTTGGGCTATGGAATGATGTAATTATATATATATTTATCCACTCATATTATACAGATCTGAAAGTTTTCCTTTTAAAAATAAAAATTTGTTGGGTGAAATTCGTTCTGGTTTATTTACCAGAATAGGGTTTGATTTTCGTCTATGATTTTCGTTTTAAATGAAATTGTGAAGGAAATTTTAAAAAAAATATAAATAAAATAAAATTTTAATTTTTGTGGGCCTGCCCACAGCCACCCCCCATCCATGGGGGCGCGGTTGTGTAGCGCTCCCCATGAATGGGGAGGGGGCTGCAAGCAGCCACCACAGGGGTTGCGCCCCTGTGTGAGGCTGCGTAGCAGCCACACAGGGGTGTTTCCCCTGTTGGGGCTGCAATGCAGCCAAAAGGGCCTTTGGCCTTTAGTTTTGTTTTAATAAAATTTTGTTTTATTTAAATTGTAGTTTGAATTTTGTTTTTTTTTATATATTATAATATATATATTTATTATAATATTTATATATTATATATATTGATTTGATATATATGTAATATATATTTATTATAATATATATATTATATATATATATATATATATATTAATTTTAAAGTTATATATAGAAATATATATATATTTAATGAATATATATTCCCTCATCTTTCCATTATGTGGTAAAATAAAATAATAGATTGGTTATTTTAAACAATTATATTTAAATAATAATTATATTTAAATAGGTTCTATTTAAATATAACTGTTTTTAGGGAATTTATTTTGTCACCAAGCCGAAATAAATGGAGTTCTTGTAATCAATCGATTTTATTTAAGATTTTGTTTTGATCGCGAAATCATGAGATTCTAAATAATATTTTAGAGGTATACAATTAAATGATAGTTTGAATATCTTAAAAAAAATAGGAATTAATCAAAATGATTATCGCTTTGGTATGAGAAAATGAAAATTGATGTTTAATCAAATGTTTTATTTAGAATATTGATTTCAATTAATTAATTTATTTATTCTATGATGAAATAGGGAATAAATGGTTTAATTTAAATGTTAATTATTAAAATATCTTGATTTTGAATATAATAGTGAAACTTAGAGATAACGATTGACTTAGTCCAATCAGATGATTTATTTGTCAACAGTTTGATTTATTTATAATTTGATTTTGATTGTTACAGATAATTTTGTCAAATGAAATTTAGGGGATAGATTCAAACACAGATTATTGTAAGATGATTTTGTTATGAAATAGAGGCAAAAGTGGGTTTTTATTCAAATGAATTATTTAGAACATTGAGTTTTAATAGATTTTAAATAATCATTTGCTTTTATTTTAAAGGTCAAATTTAATAAGATATGAGATTGGGAACATGTAATATAAATTATTGGTTCATATTCCTTAATGTCAACAATGTGGTTTAAATATTTAAATATATAACAGGATATACATCGAGTATGCACTATTAAGTATATTTGTTGAAGTGAATTCGTGTTCAAGTAGAGATAAGACTTAGTTGATTTATTTAATGTTGAGTTGAAATAAAGATTGATTTATTTTATCTAAATGCTATTTATTAAGATGTTTCAATTATAGAATATAGTGGCGAAACTTAGAGATAAAGAATGATTTATTTTAATTAGAGGAGTTTATTAAATTAAAATATTTGGTTCATGCATATAATGGTTAAACTTAGAAGTAATGAATGATTTAATGAATCATTTGAGATTGAGTTGTTGATTTATTGTTTATTTGAAATGTTTGTTAATCAAGTGGATTTATTTACAATATATGATTGTGAGAGGAAGAGTTATTGTTTGGTTTAAATCCAATTCAATGATGTTATTTATTGAAATGTCTTGATTTTGGAATATGGTTGTGTAATTTAGAGTAAACGATCTAATCTTTGAATATTTCTATGTCATGAAAAGAGATGGGTTCAATGGATTGGATAAATGTAAGTCATGAATACTGTGTTTGATTGGATTTAGGAAATTTGAACAGTAGCTCACTTCATTGTCTGAAATGTTCTCAGTGGTTAATTGTTCATCTTTGATGTTGTGGAATTAGTGTGGATGTTTTGAAAGTCTTCCAAATAGGAGTTCATTTTCTAGTATGGGTTGATGTACATGAGTCACCTTTGATGTGTTGTGGAAAAAGTGCATAGTACACCATGTTATTTCACCCGGTTCTCACGAACGGGGGCAACTTGTGCCTCCTTGGGAATAGGAGAAGGTTTTGTAATATGTGCCTCCTTGGATGGAGTGGTTTTATTATGTTGTTTTCCTCCAGCGTTTGGAGTGTATTTTGTGACCTTGTTTACCTCCAGTGTTTGGAGAGGGTCTTAACCTTGTTGCCTCCAGTGTTGGAGTGAGTTCTTGATTTGTTACCTCCTTGAATGGAGAGGTTGTATTTATCTGGTTACCTATTGTGGTTCTTCGTGTGTGTTCTCTTAGAAGAGTGGCTTGCAATGGGGGCTGACACACAAAGTGGTGTCAAGGATATCCCTTTGCAAGTTGGTTAATTCAGTGATAACTAAATAAAACTTTTAGAAGCTTAGGTTGCATCGAACATTAAACAAGATTAGTTATGCCTCACTCATGGACCCAAGGGCTTGTTTTAGACTTGGGATGAGACAGGAAGGCCTGGAATGGCAAGATCATCTATCTCATCTTCACGAGAGGTATTTGATTCCACATGAGTGAGCATGGGTGCTAGGATTTCGGTAGAGGCCACTAGGATAACCCATGGTGTGGGGGTTGGAGCCTAGGAAGATTCCCAGAGGATATCCCTTGATGAGCTATGCGATGACACTCTTCCTAAGTCAGCAGTTTGTATTTAATATTTGTGACACTCTTGATCTATTCTATGTCTGGAAGTAATATAACCTATGACAGTGTTGTGTGAATCGTACCTAGAGTTGTACGCATGACCGCTCAGTCATGTGATGAGGTCTTGTATTTATTTCATATCAGTTTTGTGTGGCCCGTGCCTAGTGGTAGATGGTCTTGTGTAGGAATTCATGGTTACTATCTCTTAGCATGGAGGGAGTGGAACCTTTTGGATTCCACATGGTCGGGTGGCATGCATCTTATTCTGCTGGTACTTCTTCTTGTTCGTGTGGTCATGATTTCTAGTTGGAGAGCTCGTGGGAATCAATTTCTTCTCATGCCTTGTTCTCTCAGTTCTTATTGTATTTTATTACCCCTTAGTTGTTATCGAGGTGGAATTTGTTATATGTAATCATTTTTTTTGGACTTGCCTCATTCGGGGAATGAGTATTGTAATCTTATTGTAATCATGTTATTAGAATCAAGAGGTATCTCGTACTCTTGGATGTAAATTATTATGTTGGAATGTATGTGATCTTTTCTTGTTAAATAATTATATGTTATGGTTTTAATCCATGTTCCGCGTATGGTTTAAGTAACATAGTCTCGCAACCTTAGGGGATTTGTTGGCAATGGTTAAGTGAACTTGTATATTAATTGTTCTAGTTAAGTGAACTTGTACGTTAATTGTTTTAACTTACATGTTTATTGTTCTTATTTCAAAAAAAAATAGTTCAGTTGTTTAGTATATTGCAACTTTCCCTAGGGTTGTGTGGCGGGGCGTTACAACAGTGAGCTAGGATAGGGGAAATTTGGCATGTGACTACCTCCAGTAACGACCATCAAGGAAGGTACTCTCAGACCTATGAAGCTAGGTGGAGTCGATACCTGGTACCTGTAACATACACATCGCATAAAAATATATACATAGCCAAAGCACATACTACATCCTGACTATAGTTAACTACCATATATATCAATTAATTGCATCATCATAGATAATCATAATAACCTTTCACTAAATCAACAATGTCTAACCTCATTATAATAACATTTAATATTTAAAATATCAAATCAAAATCAAAATACTATCTTACCAACTGCGTTTAGAGAGGTGTTACATCCTCCCTCCCTAAGATTTTGCTTACTCATGGAAGTCATGTAAACCCAATATGCAACCATGTCACACATTAGTACTCAAAATATAATAATAAAGATTAAACAATTGTCCTTCCTTCCAAAGATGAGAAATATAATATGCATCATTCATCACTAAACAAAATAGAAAGAACATCCATATAACATTCACCTTTCTAATACTCATTATCAATATATTAACATATGCCTTACTCATAAGGTCTCAACATGAAAAAAAATAGCATGGTTAATCTTGCTAACATCACATGTGTCACAATTCTCATCATAAGAATTTATTTTAACGTCCACATTCATCCAAGGATAGGTTAAGATACCCATTAATTCCACTAACAAAAGGATAAAGAAGATGCATAAGCATTCAATTCTTTCCAAAATACCATAATTTGCAACAATATTTGTTTTCCACACACTTCCAATCTCACACATTAGAACATATTTGGCATCATTTTCCACAAATGTAACAACACACACTTTATAAAGCATAATAAGCCAACTTTTAAACTTTTCATATGTAACTATATCCAAGATGAAACATGCATTTATGCATACATACATGCTTACATTACTGGGAATCACATCACAAGGCTACACAAGGGTCCATCTAGACACTGGTAAGCAGTGTACACTAATCCAAGATATATAAACGATGAGCCAAGAGCCAATATCCATCTCACATGGGTATGTGCAGGATCATGATGGGCCAAAAAGTGGCAATATGATGGGTATGTGGCTGACGACTATTTTTTTACCCAAAATTGATGAAAAAAAAAGGGTTTTTAAAGGAGATTCTCAAATTTCCACCAATATAAATTATGCTTTACTTTAAATTTAATACGTAATTATTATTCATTTTCTATTCAAATTACGACTAAAGTCTTGATTGATAGGTTCACTAAAAAATATCTATAGCTTTCAAATGGTATCACATTTTTTGAATCCAAAATATGTGTCACATTCTATGCTTCATATACTATAGGATTGAAAAAGAAAAATTGAATTTCATGAATTTTTGACCAATTTAAGGTGGTCGACATACAAGTTTTATACTTTTAAAAAATTTGTAATAAAAATCATAATTAATTATTTACTTGGAAACAAATTATAAAAAATATGCATCACATCGGGGCATGAGTCCTCTACTTATATCTAAAATCTTATAAAAAAATATTATCATTTTATTGTGGTTAGGGTGGTCAGACAGACACCTACTTCTTATTTTTTCCCAGAAATTTAAGTACCACTATATTGAAATTTCAAATTTTCACCAAATAGATATATATATTAAACAAACATAGTAGTTTAGAAACTAAATTCAATTTGCTACATATTCTATTCTTACATATTTTTGAAATAATATAGATAACTTATTCAAATTTTTACGTCAAGTTGTCTAACTCTGATTTTTTTGAATTTTTTGCCACTTAAGGGCCTGTTTTTTCCATGATGATCATGCACAAACCCACATAATCCATACCTCACACTCAGTGGTTTGTTGGTGTTAGGCCACACACACATGGTAAGACCATCCAAACGAAACCACAATGACTAATCTCTTCTTGAATAAGGTGGTTAGCCTCCAAGAGATAGTCATCATGAATAGGTGGGTAGTGGGTCCTAGCTGTGTAACAACCTCACATACCCCAATCCTCAAGGTTCACCATGAGTCTGGCTCCCCCGTTCTCGATGAGGAATCACATTATAAAACAAGGCCAACATTTGAAAAAAATAAATAGAAAACTAGTTGAGCCACCAAAGATCATAAATAATTATCAAATAAAGATTCAATTGCAACAAGAAAGCAAGAAATGCACACAATTTCAACACTAAATCATATGTAACCACGAGGGCTACGAGAAAATAAATTTCACAATCTGTGGCTAAACCATCACAAAAAAGATAAATCAAGTTTTTTCTGGTCCTCAATTTCAAAATAAAAGTCATCAATAATCAAATGAAGATTCACAATCTCCAAAATGGCACAATACATAACTATGTGACTAAACTAGACACCAAATGAGGAAGGAAGGAACAACGTCTAACTATTGCAATAGCCCCTCATGTGTGATAGAGTGAACACACCAAGCACATGGCATGAAGTGTACTCCTTTACTACACCTGGCATTGCATCATCATGTGGCATGGACTCGCCAAGTGACCCACGTACTCCTTGACTATCCGCATGGAATGTGCACCTCAGCCACATCTCACCTCATGTCTTAGTGCGGCATGGTCATACGACAACTAGATAAGGAACGTACTAGTCATACACTACATGGCAATGTGTCTGTGGCTCCGTGGAAGTAGGCACTCACAATACACACCCCACATAGTGATACCTCATGGAAAGGGCACACGTAGGTGCTAGCTGTAGCCAGAGGTATACATGGCTAGGAAAAATCCATATGCCAACCGACCCAAACACTATCAAGAGCAAACATGAGTGTCCCTCTACAAGTGTACGAGGCCCCATCATGCTCATCACAAAATTAGGCTACTATAACACAATTTAATAGTGCACCTTCATGCATCTAAGCATGTGGCATCATCACCAACACTATGTCAAAACATCAATGTGGTGTGGCATCATATCTATGGCATCATGGTAGAACACATGCAAATATGGAATAAATAGTGCATATATGAGTATAAAAATTTGGAGCTAATCAAGTCTCACCTCTCATGTGGACAAGGTCGACTCATTAATGCTAGCTCAACATCCCTACGGATGGCCAGGAAATATGAACAAATGAATGTTGTTGTACACAAAACTATGGGGATTGGGCTAACACATATGGATCAAGTACCCTAATCCATCATGACGGGAAGTGGTGAGTACTTTCCTCAGGATCGTTTGAGCTAATACCACTCTGCGTTGCAACATGCATACACTGCACACTCCACCCAAGGAGCTTTGTGGCTGCTACTACCCCATCACGAACTAAGGGACTAGAGAACCAAAAGAAGAGATTCTATGATACTAACTTTTGGTTACTCTTAATACATATATAAATTTCAACCACACATGGGTTGGCCCTCAATTAGGTAACAAACATACAAGCACACATAATGGTATGGTTAATCCCACACCTAAAATACAACATATCCTCCATGGATGGGTACATAGTCTCACCATCCCATGGGCAGACAAAGCAAGTACGGGGTATTCATAACACTCAATATGTGCACTAACACAGGATGTTCACATAACAGGGAGTACCTTTTTCCAATTTCCTCTTACCAACATAAAACCATTATGCACCTCTGATTATGCAAGATCAATACAATTTTCCAAGAACATGTACTCCCAACACCAATACAATACATCATAGTGCCACATGGAGTAAATCAACAATGCCATGATAACTCTCACATTCACATTCACTTTTATTAAGTGATAATTCACCTTACTACACACACATGTTAACCACATTTATTTCCCACACATAGTGCAATATCATTATAATATTTACTCCAGACAAGGTATGAAACATTATCACTTCAACATACATTTAACATTTTCATTTTAAATCCAAGTACCATAATTTAACATCTACATGATTTCATAAGACTTAACAATAAAGTTGGGGACTATAGGCCTCATCAACAAGATGCATCTATTATGCAATTGTCATTAACATGCAAATGTTTTCACTATTCCCTTTTCCTCTAACTTTTAATTAATGTAGAACAATTTTCTATTCATATTCATACATCTTCCACGATTATGAATGCAACTTGGGGACTTAGGTCCTTTTCCCAAGGTTAGATCTAACAAAATAAATCTTCATGAATTCATAAAATTTTCTCAAAAGAGACAAGCATACAATGGATTTCAATACACCGCACACTCAAAGCTAAGCATCTTTGTTAAACCAATGAGGAGAGAGAGAAGGAGAGAGAGTGATTTACGATTCTAACATAAGCAAAAATGCAAACATGATTTCGTCATCACACAATCACTTTCACACAAATGCAACAATCATATGAGAGCATGCAATAATATCTATGAGCTAACAACATGATCATTCATTTTCTATTACCAATTATAATCTCAACACAATATAACATGCTTTACCAACTCCAAAACCACATAGGGTCAATCAAGTAATCATTTGTACAATGAGATAAAGGACAAGAAGACATGCGCCGAAAATTTTGCATGGAGAAGAAAAATAATAAAACTCAAGAAGAGAATATACACAAATGGAACTTCTTGGCACCCTTAAGGTCAAATAGACCTTCCCACAACATGGGCAAAGAGACCAAGCAAGGGTAATTTTAGGTAACATATGTCACCTACAACCCACCAACAAGCTAAGGTCCAACATTCCCACTTGCAACATGGGATAAAGTAAAGTAATCAATCTCAACCTCAGGAGACTCTCAACCAAGGAAATCACTCCAATCACGTAGGGTAAGGAAATAACTAGGAGGTATCATTCCTCCACAACACAAGCTAAGGTTGGGAAACTCAACCCTATAAAATGCCATACTAAGGCACTCAAAGCATAGGTCTTATGACTATCTTACCAGAACAGGTACACGGAACACACACATCAAGCACACTGCAACCACATGGGCTACAACCACACTCAGGGACCACTCAAGGGTCACCTCCCTATACACAAAAAAAGAGCCACACATCAAGAAGGAGACCAATCAGAATACACTTCTCAGTAGGCTTGAGGGATCTAACTAACCCTCACAAAAACATTCCTCAATAGGACATGCAAGGGGCGATGAACAACAACAACACTTGTTGCTATCCACTACACACAACACACCAAGCAGCATCAACCATAAGTAGGGTTCCCAATGCTACAACATGGGCTTTACCTCTAACTTTTCCTTCAGCTCTACCCCTAGGGGCATCCTAAAGGAAACAAGGAACACATCAAAATAGATCATCATAAGGATGATCTATACAACACACTAAGGAATGAACTCTAATCAACAAGGCTATGAAAAACAATATAACAAGCTCACACCACACATGCAAAACATAAGATAACATAGAAGGCTCAAGTATACCAGAACTCCCAGTGTGTGAACATGGGCTCTGATACTAGATGTAACATCCTGCTATGCAACCCCAAAGGGTAAGAGCCAAAAGAGGACAAGATAATTTTTTTTTGAAAACATATAGAATAACTTACACATAAAGAAAATGCCAATACTATATAATGACAACAAACATGGCCAAACATGGCCGTACACAACCCAAAGAAGAGGAATAATCCATCCTCTAGAGAAAAATCCAAACAGGAGCAAATGAGATAGCTCTAGAACTTTCTGCTTTGGAACCTTTTGCCTCCAAACTTCCTACTAAGGAACTTCCTGCTTCGGAACATCCTGTTGCTCCGGAACTTCCTGCTTAGGAACTTCTTGCTTTAGAACTTGCTGCTCCAGAACTTTCTGCTTCAGAACGTGCTACTCTGGAACTTCCTACTCTGAAACCTTCCTGCTCTAGAACCTGCTGCTACAAAACTTTGTAGACCAATACATGAAGGAAATACACAGCCAAAGCTTGAATTTTTGCATGAAAATTTTTGAAGGAAAAGCCATAATGATCATCATAATGCAAGCAAGTTCAATACCAACACTGAAACTCATAAGCCAAATATAAATCATCACATTTCTTCTCATTTAAATTATATGATTACATCATCTCCCTTAAGAGAGTACAATATTCATAAAGGAATATACAAGAGTACAAAGGCGTAGCCATAAAAAAAATACATCAACATAAAAGACAAGTACAAGAGGGATCAGCTCCAACTAGTTCTCCAATAACCTGTGTGTCGGTCCCCAATGGCGGTGGCAACACCTCCCTACCATGTGGACTCAAAAGAGGCCACCCCACCGTGCTCGGAGGTAGTCACAAGGCCCAAGCAGAAAAATCAAGGCAAAGAAAACATAAGGCCAACACTCACATCAGGCATGGAGAAAATATGGAATACAATGCATTAAAGCCTATGTCACATGTAGATGCTCATACAATGACATGTCGGGTACTATTCATGATTATTGAAGTATAGGTACTAGAGTGTGGACTAGATGGAATGTCATCATGTGTACCTGAAGGGATGACACCACATGGAAACAAGTACACCTCTCATATGGATGAAGAAAACCCAATCATTCCCAAATTAGCGCCCTGCAGATGGACAACTCAACACCTTGCAGATGGATAGGCCATATCGAGTGCATCCTTAGCCTTTACAAGTGCTCAAGGCCATGCACAAGGACTCATTATCGAATAATTGTTTTAATCCATCTTGTTTAACTGAATGAGGAACCAAAAAAAAAAATGAAACCATTAAAAAGCCACTAAAATCATCATAAATCCATTTGACATATCCAAGTAAACATTGTTGTAAGAAGATATAATTAACAACTGAAATTCAACATGAAATAGAGGCATAAAAATCACATAAAAATTCAAATTGCCCAGATTAAAATTCTAAGCCTGACCTAGTTCAAATTTTGGTGTTTCAAGTTGTAATTCACCTTCAATTTTCAATTTTATGACCCGCAATAAGGTGATGTACTGAAAAACGTCAATTAATGCATGGGTGGGCAAAAACATGAAAAAATGAAAGTGTCTGGATTAAAAATCGGGCAAAGACCCAGTTCATATTTCAATGTTTCTAGATGCAATCCAGTTTTATTTTTCATTTTTAATAGGCCATAAAAGAGAAGCAATGAAAAACGTCATTTTACAAGTAGGCACAAATTTGGGCAAAAATGAAAGTGCCTAGAATTAAAATCTGCCAAAGACCCAGTTGAGATCTTGGAATTTCTACATGGATTCCATATTTTTTTGCATTTTTAATAGGTGGTTAAAGAGAAGCAATGAAAAATGTGTTTTAGCAAGCTAGGCAAAATAGAAATAAAATGAAATGAAAGATCCCAGAAAATTATTTTTTCCTAGCAACCCATTTTACGTTTATTGTCAAGGACAAAATCTGCCATAAGAAAAAAATATAGAGTAGCAAAAGAATTCAAGCAACCATCATCCAAACCCCAAACCTTTACACAATAAAATAGAGGGGTTTCTTCAATTATTTACAAAATAAAAGTAACCCAAATTTTGCAAAGAGATTCAAGGCATAAATGACATAAGTGAAAGCAAAATTCATCAATCATACAAAATTGAAGAAAAATAAGGAGAATACCTCAATTATGCCCCAAAACAAAATTGGAAGGATGCTCAGTGTAGAAGCCATGGCCATGTTCCAAACTTGGACAGCAAGGGAGAATTTGCACATTGGATTCAACAAACCAATACCCACAATTTTCTTCTCAAAATAACTCCCACAAATTTTCCCAACTCCATTGTCCCAATTGTGGGGGTTTTCTTCTCCTTCCAAAAGATAATAATCCTCCCCAAAAAACAACAAATAAATATCTATCTCCAAAACAAGGCCATCCCTTTTACTTTTAACTAAACTCCTCCAAAACAAAATAAAACAAAACATTTAATTAAACAAGCTTCTAAACCTCGCCACTACAATTAATTAAACTCACTAAATATGCAACATTAAAAATAGACAAAGCTTCCCCCCAAAAAGGGTTAATAAATCATTTAAATAAAATATTTAAAACCTCATGAAAAATAATAATTTAAATCCAACATTAAATACACACAAGCTCTGCAAGAAGATTTAAATAAAACTACGAGGGCTCACAAAAAGGATTAATAAAATCATTTAAAATTTCCAAATGAAATATATCATTCTCTAGAATGATCAATAAAAATCATTTAAAAACACATATTTAAAATCTCATGAATAAAACCATTCAAATATCCCATCAATAAAATACTATAAAATGCCATATATAAAATCATGAAAAGATGTCAAAGAAACCACATTCAGACATTGACAACCAAATAAATATATATAACCACATAAAAGATTAACAAAAACCAAGACAAAATACCTCAATGAGACATATTGGTAAACCACATACAACTAAAAGGTGCACCAGACATACACCTGAAAGGTGTTCCGGACGTTACCATTAGGTAACTGGATAGAAAGACATCAACAAGGAAAACACTGCCCTAACAGGGTACAGTGAGCTAGGATAGGGGAAATTTGGCCTATGACTACATCCAGTAACCACCATCGGGGAAGGTATGCTCAAACTTGTAAAGCCAGGTGGAGTTGATACCTGGTACCTATAACATATGCATCGCATATACATATATACATATCTCAAGCACATACTATATCCTGAATGTAGTTAACTACTATATATATTAATTAATTACATCATCATAGCTAATCATAATAACCTTTCACTAAATCAACAATATCTAACCTCATTATAATAACATTTAACATTTAAAATATCAAATCAAAATCAAAATACTATATTACCAGCCTAGGTTTAGAGAGATGTTACAAAATTAAAGTGAAATGCACTCACATTTCATTTCAGGGTGGTTTGGAGTTGTTTAATGAAAAAAATAATTACATTTTTGGAAACAAGCTTTCCAGAATATAGGAAAAAAGAGAAGAGAAGAGCGTAGCATACCACTAGGAAGGGGTTTATGATGGTGTTGCTGCAAATTTGAGGTTGTTGATAGAGACACCAACATCATTCATAGCTGAAAAATGAAGAGTTGAGATTGTGGAGAGTAATTTTTGTTGTAGGTGTTGAAGAAAGCTTTGTTACAATCTTTGATTTGTTGAGGGAAAATTATTTTTGTTGTGTTTACTAGTAGTTTGTAAGGGTTTGTTGCAGCCCATAATCCTTTCAAGATTCATTATTGTAAATTAAATCAAATATGAGATAGATGGTTCTAAGTTGCAAATGAAAGCTTCATTCCTATTACAAATAATTTTCCTTCTTTGTGAAGGGGTTTTATTTTTTGTATTTTTTGAGCTATTAAAATTAATTTTCATTGCATAATTTACTTTAATTAGCTCCATACATTAGTGGTATCAGAGTAGTAAGATCTTGAGTGTGTAATAGACCATCAAAGAGAGGCAGTTGCACTAGGACTATGTTGTGGGTGTTGAAAACAATGGATGGGAGAGGAGCCTATCATGGTAGAGGTAGAGGAAGAGGAAGAGGGGATACTTTTGTAAGAGATGATTTTAGAGCCTTGAGAAAGTAGGTTGAAACTTTGCAAAATGAGACAAGGAGAGGATTTGCAAGAATGAGAGACCTAAGAAGTGATGATGAAGATGGAAGCACAAATAATGCTAGTTTAAATATTGAGCAAAGAGAGTAAATTGCAACAATTGCAATGACTCACTATTGAAAGATTTAACAAACATGGGAAAGAGACTGAAAATGGAGGTGCCCACATTAAATGGAAGTCTGAAACTAGAGTAATTGATAGATTGGATTAACGAAATGGAGGAGTATTTTGAATTTGAAGAGATAGATGATCAAGATAATAAGTATTCACACTCAAAAGAGGTAGAGGATGGAGAAGTGCTTGTTTCAAGAAGAGTCATGATGAATGAAGGAAAAGAACTAGATCAAAGGAAGAACTTGTTCAAAACAAGATGCAAGTGTGAAGGTAAAGTTTGTAATGTTATTATTGATGGTGGTAGTACTAACAATTTTTTTTTGAGGAAATGGTAAATAAGTTGCATTTGGAAATAAGAAGGCACCCACATTCATACATGATTTCTTGGTTGCAAGATGATTGTAAAGTTTTGGTAAATAAACAATGTCTAGTAAAATTTAAGATAGGTGATTACCATGATGAAGTTTTATGCGAAATAATGTCTATGGATATTTGTCAATTGTTGTTGGGAAGGCCTTGGAAATTTGAAAGGTGTGTATTGCATGATGGGTATGCTAGTACATACTCCTTGTTGAAGGATGAAATCAAACACAAGTTAAATTTGTTGAGTAAGGAAGAAGGAAAGGTATGTAATAAAATTGGATTTTTCTTAATTTTTGGAGTTAAACAATTAGTGGAAGAGGATGACGATGAATATTTTAATTTTCTAATTCAAGTTTAAACAATATGGATTGCACTAAAGAAAGGTAAAGTGAAGGTTTTGGTGGAGAAAGAAAAGGTAAAATCTGATTTCTATAAAAATGTTGTTGATTTATGTAAGCAATATAATATTTGTGTACAAGAATATATTGCAGAAATAAGTAGATTAAAGAATGAAGGAATTAAATTTGTAAGAGAGGAAGAAGGTGACAAAGTGAATGTTAATTTGTTTGGTGAGATTCCCTTTGCATCAGTTGATGATTTCTCATTTGATAAAGAGATTTGTATGGATGATGTTTATTATAGGATGGAAGGGAAAAATATTTTTATTGTGTTAGTGACATTGAACTAGATAAAATGGAGGGAAATAGAAGGGATGAGTATTTTTACTCTATTACTAATGATGAATTTGCAGCGGAAAATTGCTTTTTATGAGATATAGGAGACAATGAACACATGAAGAGGTAAGAGAGAACATTCATAAAATGAATTTTTAGTACAAAACTCATTCTGATTTGAAGAGGAGATACAAAGAGTTCCAAGTTGGTGATGAAGTGATGGTTCATTTGAGAAAAGAGGTTTGTAATGGGAACTTACATCAAAGTTGAAAATGAGGAAGATTGGGCCTTGCTAGATTGTGAGAAAACATAAATCGGGTAATGCTTATGAAGTAGAATTGTCAAGTGAACTCAATATTTCTCTAGTTTTGAATATTTCAGATGTAACCATGTTTCATGATTCTAATAATGATGAAGGTGTAGTAGATGTGTAGAAAAAACCATCACCATCAAGTTTAGGGAAAGAGCAGATTGAAACTATTCTTGATTGCAGGGTGAGTAAGAGAACTAGAAGAAAGCAATACATGGATTACTTGGTAAAATGAATTAGAAGGCCTATTGAGGATGATTCTCAATTGTATGAAGTTGAAATTACTCGTCTTGGATATCCTCTTGGAAAGTGATGAGATCACTTTTCTTCTACCATGGGTGTCTGATGTAGGAGCATCCATGACGTAGTGGCTATCTTGTGTCAACAAAAGAGGTTCAATTTATTGTTGAAATTTTGTTATGAATTGAATTTCATGTTTTATCTTGTGAAATTCATATATATATTTTTAATTTGAAAGTAATGAAATATTGGAATTTGAATATTACAATTTGGAGTAAATTTGAGTCAAAACATGATAAGGTGGCATATTGGAGAATATGTTTTAAATGAAAAATATTGAAAAAAGAAAAAGAAAGCATGGGTTTCTTAGAGATAATTAATTTGACTTGTAGCTCTAAATTTTAAATTACTCAAATCTTAAAAAAAGGGGAATTAGGAGGTGGATGCCCAAGTTGGGAAAAGTTGATTTTTGCTTTGATGAAAAAATCTAGAAAGCCATTAAAGCACTATCGACCATTCACATCATTTTTTTGAGTTTTAAAGAATATTTTTTATTAAATTTGATTAATGAAAATTAATTTAATGGAGAGTTACAAGGTATGGGGGTGGGTTTTTTAAAGTGAGGTTTGAAATGACAAGAAATTCAAATGAAATTTACTCACATTTCATTTTAGGGTGGTTTGGAGTTGTTTAATGAAAAATAATTGCATTTTTTGAAACAAGCTGTCCAAAATACAGGAAAAAAGAGAAGAGAAGGGCATAGCATAGCTCCAAGAAGGGGTTTCTAATGGTGTTGTTGAAGATTTGAGGTTGTTGACAAAGGCACCAACACCATTGATAGTTGCAGATTGAAGAGTTGAGATCATGGAGAGTAATTGTTATTGGAGGTGCTAGAGAAAACTTTGTTATAATCGTTGATTTTCTAAGGGAAAATTATTTTTGTTGTGTTTACAATAGTTTGTAAGGATTTGTTGCAGCCCATAATCCTTTTAGCATTAATCAACTTCATGCATTATCTATTTTTAATCAAATATCCATTTCCTTTATGTAGTTTTTTAATATATAGTTTGGTTCACGACCCGATCATATAGTTGTTGGTGGTGTTTTTAAAAATGTAAGATATCATTTATCATTTTATATTTTAAAAATGTAATATTTATTATAATAAATTAGTTATATTGTAACATTAAATTTATTATATTATAATATTATATTATATTATATTATAATAAATTTAATCTTATATTTAATATATTATAATATAATATTAAAATACATTAATACATTATTATATAATATTAAATTTAAAAACATTATTATAAATATATTAAAAAATTATTATAATATAATAAATTATAAAAATATCGGTTGGCCTTGAACTCAACACCTAAAAAAAATGGATATTAGTTTAGAAATAGATATCCATTTCAAACAAATATCCATTTTAGTCTAGTATTAGCTTTGGCACTATGTACTTTCTACCCAAGCCTAACAAAATTCAAGGTAGAATTTCACATTTTTGGATGAGTTAAAAATGTATTTTTTTCAGATCACCACTTTCTGGACCCCCATGATCTTGCACAAATCCAAGGAAGCAAAAAAAGGGGGTTCCACATTTTTCTAAGGAGTGAAATGGGGCATGTTGTGAGACCACACAACAACTAGCAACCAATAAAAATAAACAAAATAATAGAAAGTGAATTATCTACCTAATAACCATGCTTCAACTTTCTTCAATCTTCAAGTTATAAATAGTTAGACCCTCATTCCAACATTTTTTCTTCACTTTAGCCAACATACAAGATTAAACATCACAAAGCTCACATGTGTGTAATTGGTTTATTCCACTACACTAGAATTAGAGCATAGAAAATGCTTGCATTGACCTACATAATTTTTCAATTCCTTTTAATCCAACCTTGGATAGAGCCTTACTTCTTGTCAATCATTTATAGCCATGACATGGTTATCTCTATAATTCCTCCAAACATAGCTCTACTACTATTTAGGCATCCATTACCCTGGTAGAGATATTTGGATAGCCTAAAGAGTTGAATTTTTATCTTTTGATATTTCTTTGATGTTCAATTTTTTTTTTCTTTTTTTTGATATTTCAATGTAAGATCGTTTTCGTCAACTTGTAGGCAATGAATCCTACTATTAGTTTGGGAATTATAGTAGTAGCAAAGGTCACCTTTTGATTTTTCAGTCAATGCAAACAAATACTATCCCAAATTTTAGTCGAATGATTTATGATATGGGTGTTTGTAGCTCAACATCAACTTAATGATTTATGCAAGCTGAAGTAAAAGGAACCAAACAATTCCCCAATCATCTATAATTAAAATACTATTTCTAGTCAAAGCATAGATCACATTTCTAGAATTGATGTTGTATTATTTTGACCACCTTCAAAGGTTTCTAATTATTGTATAACCTGATGATGCAAAACCCTAGAAAGCAAACAAAATGAAGAAACAAATGAAAAACCCAACAAAACAAAACAAAAAAACAACTATTTATAGAACAAAACTACTTACAAAAAATATTTACAGACTAGCCCAAGAATTAGCAACCAACACTAAGCTTGGAAGTAATGTTTTAGGAATTTCCCATTGACAGGAAACGTGACATCTTCTCTAGTCAATTTTTTAAGTCTATAAGTACTATCACCTAAAATTTTAGACTCTTAGTAAGGACTTGTCCATAACTTGTCAAACTTATCAAGCCCCAATATAGGACTAAATCAAATATCCTAAAAGTTTTTAATCTATTCCTTTTGTCAAACCATCATTTTACCAAAGATTGGTGCCTAGAAAAATGATCTTTAGCTTGGGTACATTTTTCATCTAAGTGAATTATTTGCAACAATTGAGCTTCAATCTAATCATCTAATCCAATGTGCTCATGAGAAAATTTCCAAGTAGGGATTTTTAAGTTTACAGGAAATATAGGATTTACTCTATAGACTAAGTGGTAAGGAGAATTCCCCAATGTGGATTTCATCCTAGTATGATATACCCAAAGGGTGAATTTCAATACAAAATGCCATTCTCTAGGATTCTTTTCAACTAATTTCTTGATTATATCCAACAGATTCTTGTTTGATGATTTTGCTAACCCATTTCCCTATAGATAATAATTGGATGAGAATTTCAATATTATACTATATTCAAATGCCTAATTAGGAAACTTTAACAAGGAAAAAGTAGGGCCATTGTCACATACAAACACATATGATACTCCAAACCTAGTAATAACACTTTCCTCTAAGAATTTGATTACCACCTTTGTGGTGCATTTTTTTCTAGGACACACTTCAATCCATCGAGTATAATAATCAATAGTATTCGACACGAACCTATGACCTATAAATGATGGAGGATTGATGGTGTCAATGAAGTCTAAACCCCATTGTGAGAAAGGGTGCATCTTCATCATAAATTGTAATGATTAAGCATTAAATCTTCCTTTGCAAAAATTTGACATGTGTAACAATGCTTTATGTGTTCATAAGTATCTTTCAAAATAGTTGGCCAGTAGTAGCCAAATCTCAAGATGATATGTACAATAGCTAAAGGCGCTCTATGAGCTATACAAAATTTGTCATGTAATTCTTGCAACACTTCATTCACTTCTTTCTTATTCATGCATCTTAGATAAATTCCTTCATGATTTTTCTTGAATATAACCCCTCCTTTAATCATATAACTCTGAGGTTTTATCTTTAGGGATGTTCTTTGGTTTCTTTGTATATGATTAGGGAAGTTATGACTAAGTAATTTCATATATATGAATACCAATCATCTTGATATTTTACATCTCGATTATATTATGCACTAGAGATTTGTGAATCAATCTTAGCAATGGATTTTACTAAGGCTTGTCCTTAGACCAACTTCATGGGTATAATCTCTAAATCAGACTCTTGAAAAATCATAACCCACTAGCTCTCTTTTCTTCAAGCTCACTTTGTGTTAGTAGCATTTTTACTATGGCATCAGGGATAATAACCTTAACTATACTTCTGAGAATGTAATGTCAGAATTTTTACACTACTTTAACCAAAGAAAAGGCTTGCTTTTCAACATCCATGTATTTGAGCTCCACTTATGTAAATGGAGTGCTCATAAAATCAATCGACTTTTCTTCTTTGTTGTTGTCCCTTTGTGTCAACACTACTACACACGTATGACCAAAAGTAAAGGAGTAAATATAAAAAGGTTTAACCTTTAATTTGAAATTACCAAAATAGGTGCTTCTGTAATTGCAACTTTCATATTCTTGAAGGAAAGTTCAACCTCATTTTTCAACTAAATTTTTGTATCTTTCTTCAATATATCATTGAGTGGTATCACTATCTCAAAAAATTTGGTAATAAATTTCTAGATGAATTGATCTTACCAAAATATGATTTCAATTCTTTTCTACTTCTCCTCGGTTGTAATTTTTGTAAAGCACTCACTCTATCTAGGTCTATTGAAATATCTCTTTTAGAAATAATGTGTCCCAATAATTTTCCTTCAGTAACCCCAAAAATACTTTTCTTAGGATTCAGTGGAACTCCATAATTTTTGCACTTTTGTAATATTGCTCTCAGATAGTGGACATGAGCTCCCTTTTTCTTTAAAAATATTATAAGGTCATCCATGTATATAATGATACAATTTCCTATCAAATCTTGAAAGGAATAATCCATAACTCTTTGGACTGTGGCTCCAATGTTTATCAATCTGAATGGCATCCTTTTGTATGTGAAAGTTCCCCACTTTGTAGTGAACATTGTCTTCATCCTATCTTCATTCACAACCATTACATGATTGTATCCTAAGAATCCATCCAAGAAGGACATCATTTGTGAACCATTAACAATTTGCAACACTTATTCCAATGAAGGAAAATGATAATTATCTTTTCTAGACACCTTATTAAGATTTCCTAAATCCACACATAGCCGTATATCTCCATTTTTCTTCCTAATAGGTACTAAATTCACCAGTTAAGTAGAATGTCTAATAGGAAAAATTATCCGAGTTGAGAGGATATTTTGTACTTCATTTTGGATCAAAGGTTCTAAGAGTACATTTATGTGTCACCACTTCTATCGAAAAGGTTTTACGTTAGGCTTTAATGGAATCGTATGAGTGATACTTGAAGTACAATATGTTTTCAAATCTTCATATGTCTATGTTACAACCTTCCAATAATCTCTAATTGGCTAAACAATATTTATTCTTTCTTATATGGTACATACCTTCCCTATAAACACATTCTTAGGATCTTCTTTAGTATTCAAATTATATAATTAAGACTTCCCTCCATCACTTTTGGGCAGGTCTTTCTATCAAACTATTTGATATACATGAAATAGTCTCTCCAACTCAATTATACCTTTTGGAATAGTATTATCTTTAGCTTGAGCTAATTCTTCATCTTGAATTTCACCATCCATGCAATCTATTTCTTCAATTATCTATGTCTCGAAGGGACTGGTTTTAGTAATAAATTCCAATCTATGACTATCATCCTTGAACACCTATAAATTTGTAACATTTTCAGAAATTGAGGGTAATTGCACTAGCTCAACTACAAAACTTCTCAAATTGTAAGCATCCAAAATTTATAGAGCACTAGATAGAGAATTGACTCTCTAACTGAATCTTCATGGGATGTGAGTAATGTTAAAGGCATCAAACTCTTCTATCAAATCCCACACTCTGTGTTAGTAATTGGACAAATATTTGTAATGACAAATATACTATTTTTGAACTTGCTTTACCACCAAATCTAATTCACCAAACACCTTGAGGATCTTGACTTACTTCTTGATCATAAGCATCAAGCCATGAATGAGGGCTTCATATTCTGCCACATTATTAGTACAATGGAACTATAATTGGTAAGAAAAGACTTACCTTTTGGACTAATGAGTTAAACTCTAGTTTCCAATTCCTTGTTTTGATTTAAATCTATCAAACCTAAGGGTCTAAATTTGGTCTTCGACAGCGTTGAGCTTAGCATTCTTGAAAGTGGACAATTTAACATTTTCAGTCTATTTGGCCTACATTTTGTCTCCAAGTATTTTAGGTTCAGGCCTGTTAAGTGTGTAGTGTTTTCCAGACAACATTGGATTTCAATTCTATGAATGATTTCCAAGAACATCATGCAACTATCTTTCGAGTGTGTAGAATTGTGTAACTTGTACCAGCCTTGCAACAAAAAACTTTTCAGTGAATTTTTAATTTTCCCACTCTTTTGAGTTTTGATAACAATATTCATACAAAATTTATCTAGATGACTATCAACTTCTTTAGAAGAATCATAATATGATTCGACTAACACATCCATTCTGGGAGTTATCTAATTATAATTTTTAGCATTACACATGAAAAATTCCTCTATTTTAACTCATGAACTTCAAATTTTATAAACCCCTGGTTCTACATCTATGTATAGAAATTCATTTTTCTATTGTAATCAGTGATCATATTTTATGCATGGCTCTCTCTCAATCCTAATTTTATTAGGAACTCCTTTCCATGGTAGCCACATATGTGAGAAATATGTGGCAATGTATCCATTCAAAGAATTTGACCAATCCCTACTCAATAGCTTCTTGTAAGTATCAAGTATCTCAACAACCTAAGTATCTATATAATACTAAATTTGGGGATCTGAAAAATAGTTGCATAAGAATATTGGCTAATTCTCTGACTACATTTACTTTGGCTTTTTCAATTTATGCGACTTTCTTCAAGGAATTTTCTAGAGTTAAACCTAGCATCTAACATATATGGACAAAGGCATCGCATTAGTGGATGCTCCAGAATCGACTAAGCAATTATTGATATTTTTACCAAATATTCTCAATGTGAGCAAAAATGGTGGGGACCCTATTTTTCCTTTATAAAAGGCTACTTGCATGTTCACCATAAGAAGAATGTTTTTTTTCTTTTACCTTAATGGAGTTATCTTTCACTTAATATTTTTTAAATTTTCTTTCTTTGTAAAATATTGTAAGGTATTCAAGGAAGCTTTCCTAATCATAGGCATTTTGAGAAATTCTAATAAAGAGAGGTTGATTTTTACCTTTTTGATCTATTCCACCAAAAAATTAGTCAATTTTTTTATCAACGGTATCTACTTTTTTACTTCATGAAATTTTTGGTGAGTTATATTGAGAAGTCACTATGGATAACCCTAGAGTATTACTTGATTTGACATCAGGTGGAGTATTAAAGTTAATTGGTGGGATTGATGTAGCCAACAACCCTTTGAATTTATATCCACTATTTGTGTTACTTCTCAAGTCATAGCTATGTCCTTTCAGATATTGTTGAAAGGATTAATTTTTCTAGCTTCACACTGAGGTTCATTTTCATCTTGATAAAGAAAAGTGTAAGTTTCTAAATTCATGGTTGAACTATCTCCTTCATGATCATAAGTATGACTCTTGACAACAATAGGTGAATCAACATGTTTGTCACTTTTTAGAACCAAAGAAAAATTGTATCCTATAGGAACTAATTCATTTCCTTTTGGATGATGAGAGTAACACTGTTCGTTATAGTGCATAGTAGCCAAAAAAATATCTGAGGCAGTTTTAAATTATGGACAACTCACCTTAGAATGAGCATTTGTGTTATGAATTCTACATGAATTATTCATCACAAGGTTAGCTAAGTTCACCTTTGACATATGTCTATTATGAGAAGAATTTGTGTTATCTAAAGGTGTGGATATTCCTTCATTATTTGGTTGGGTGTTCCAAGGTCTAGGTGGTCTAGGAACATTGTATGCTCAACTTTGCTAACTTTGATTATTACTCTGAGAGTAAAAATTCTTATTTATTAATTGCATAACCTCTGTGGTTGATCTTTTGAGTTGAGCTATGATTTCCTTAATTTTTTCATTATCATCTAGAGTTTTGACCTCTTTATTCTCTTGATTTTGTGAGAAGAAATAATTTCCACTAGGATGCAACTTTGTGATAATTGGGCTAGGATGCGGGACTAGAGTTTGACTATTTCTTGATTGAAAGAAAGTGTTTTGGGGAAACATCCTATTCTAAACCATTGAAGGAAAAGAATTAGGAATCATTGGGTGATTTAGTGGGACTCCATTCACACTCAAAATAGGATGCTTATTCAATCCATTTTTTCCATTTATAGATGATTTTCTTTTGAGGCGTTTCATTTCTAAATTTACACTTATGGCTTTAGCATAGGCTTCCGATAAAGTAGTGTGAGGATTTTCCCTTCATTTCACAAACATAGTAGTTTAAGGATCTACTATGGTATAATAAACCATGATGGTAGAAAAATTATCCACTACATAAGATGCTTGTAACCTAGAATAGGCCTTTTGAAAAGTGTCATTAAAAGAAGTTGTAGGTTCACCATTGAACCTTTTGATTTGAGCAAAGTGGTGATATAACAAGGGATGATTAATTGGTATTCTAAACCTAGCTAAAAATTGACTTTCCATATCTTACCATGATCTAAGTTGTGAGGTAGGTTGATGTACCATTGGTACACTTCATCACTTAAGGTATATAGAAATAACCTACATAAAACATCTTCATGTTGTATCCTTCCTCTGAAACAGGTATTCTTAAAGATACTAATATTTTCTTCCAAATCTTTGTAAAGGTTCTTAGGACACAATTTGTCCATTTTTTTGGGTGATCATTGTACACATTAAATTGGATCGGTGACTCTACATTAAGGAAATCCATTGTTATAGGTGGGGTAGGTATAACAACACTTGGATTTTGTAGTATCACACTTGCACTTCCAAAACCTTCATGTCTACATGACTTTATACCACACTTGCACTTCCAATTTCTTTAGGTCTAGATGACTTTAGACTACTAATTTTGACTAAATTTACATTAGGATTGCTAGACCGAGACCTAGTGACTCTACGAGACTCCAACTTCCACCTTAATGAAACCAAAAGAACAATAAAAAGGACCTCCTTCTAGTGCCATTTCTTATTGATCATGATGTTAGTCACACACCAATAGTTTAGATAAATCTTCATAGACAGACCATGAGAACCTATCTTTACTTGAAAGAATGAACCAATACAACCTAGATCTAAGGCTGACTCAGCTTAATCCCAAGGCTCATTTATATCAAGTCTTGAACATACTATGTTCACATCAGGGTTAGTTATGATAGTCCTATTAATCATGAGGGGTAAATAGTAATTTCTAGTTCTCAAAGGAATCATAAGGATTGGTAAAAGATATTCTCTTTCTGGTCATCAGATAATTTCATGAATTTAAAAAAAAAATGCTATCATTTAAGTAGATTTAGCTTTAAGAATTCAACAAATTTAACATCTATTCTAAAATAAAGAATAAAAAATACTTGAAAAGTAAAAGTTTCTCCTAGGTATTATCCACGCATATTCCAAGAATTAACCAAATCAAAGCAAACCATTCTATACTTCACCAGATTGATTCACAGCTAGGCATAGAATGATGTGATGTTTTAAAGAAAGGGAGGTTTATTTGGACATTGGGTAGGTTCTGTATGCGCCCTTACACAACACAACATATAGTCTTGTTTAGCTAAACAAACAACCAGCTACAAAGGATTTCATACTAGGTGGTAGCTTTCAAATTAGCTTTGATATTGATTAGCTTCTATGTGCATACAACTTTTTCATTTGGAATGATTCAGAAAATAGGAAAAAGAACAAAACTTAAAGAAGTTTTTTCCCTTTTGACATCCACAAATTTTGAACCTAAAAATAAAAGTAAAGCATCAAACAACGTTTTATAGGAACAAGGCCCAAAATTTTGAACTTAAGTCTATCAACGGGTATCATAAACAACAACTCAAAAGATAGCATGTGGCAGATGCTAGTTGTATTGGTATATTCTAGAAAAATTAAAAGCGTTGACTTATTGATCATCATTAATCTTCAACTTCAAGCTTCGGTATACAAACACTCTGCATAAAGCAAGGGCATTAGTATTCCTTAAATTGTGGGACAATACTCCTCCTCCAGAACTAGGAATATCTTGCAAAATTCCTTTCAATAACATATTCTTGTGCTAACCTCCAGTATTTGATATCCAATTATTCATTGCCTTGCATTAGACTCTAGGTCCAACAATTCTTCTTCACCTTTCTTCAATTGATACTCCTAGAAGACAACCAATACTTGATGCATACACTCTTTTGAAATTCCTTGGATTACCTTCCACCTGTATTTAAGGTTGGTATAATCTTCTAATATTTGGAGGATATTTGCATTCCTCTACATATTCTTTGTTTCATATTTAACCATAACATTCCTACATGGTATTATTTCATCAACGACTTCTCAATTTAACGAATGACCAAGGTCTTTATTCACTCTTTCAAGCCATTCCTTGGAAGCTTTTACTTCTCTACCATCTTGTCCTAGTGTCCAATGATCACAATCCTATTGTGCTAGCATTTCAATGAAACTTTGATCTCTATCAATCAATTTATTGCATTTCTTGGTAACTTTCTCAAATCCTTCTACACATTGCACTAAGGCATCACCTTCCAAATTTATCCATGTCTTCCATTTTCTACACATTGGAACCTCATGTTCCATGATTATTTTCTCACCTATCAATGTTGGGACATCTGTCTCAATGAGAATCTATATGTTTCACCTATCAACATCAATTTGTTCTTGGAAAAATCTTAAATCTCCTAATATTTTGGACTATTCACACCAACGGTATGGCTCTGTATACTTCCCAATCACATCTATGATTAATTCTTCTCCTTGCCTTACCAAGTACTCCATTAATTTTTCAAACACACTCAATTTATGGAGAAGTGCTATGATATTATCCACCTACTCCTATGACATGAGTATTGTGTTCTGAGACAATTTGTCCAGTGATTAACAAGATTGGGCTAATGACACTATGAAATTTTCTAGGTGATCAATCAATTATTTTAGCTCTATTTTCTTTTGTTTAATTTTATGCACCCTAGAAACAATTGTATCTAATTTCATCTTCATTTCTTGTAATTCCTATCCCAAAGATGAATGTCCAACATTGATACTTTTCACTCTGTACTCCTTAGGCATTATCTTATGTTTTCTTTTATAGAATACCAAAGTAGCTATATGGAGTTTTCTTCCTCCATCGACATTCTTCTACATAACATGTTTTATTTTTTCTCTTTTCCTAGGTTTGGGAGTTTCCACTTCTTGCATTAAGCTTTTGAGATATAGATGCACTAATTCCATTTCCAAAGGGGAAGCCAATACCTTGACCAACCAATTAGGTGCATCTTCATTATATTATATGTTTACAA
This sequence comes from Sequoia sempervirens, assembly GCA_007258455.2. Taxonomy (NCBI): domain Eukaryota; kingdom Viridiplantae; phylum Streptophyta; class Pinopsida; order Cupressales; family Cupressaceae; genus Sequoia; species Sequoia sempervirens. Next base: position 71,044,946 of record VDFB02358134.1, read on the forward strand.
CATTTATTTATTCCTATTTTTTAGTATGCTTAGGAATTTCTATTCTTACATTTTCAACCTCACCTGTCACATCCTCTAGAACTAGAGCATTTTTAGTACTCACTGGCATGGATTTTGGATTACTGGGATTCAACACCATCTCTTCATTTCCAAGGCTTATATTTTCCTATCCACCCATGTGCCCAATATATATCTTCAGGGAAACACTTTCTTCATGTCTTGTTACATCAAGATTCTCTTCATTCCTCACCCCACCATCTAAAGTCTATATAGGCTCTATATTATCAGCTTCAACCCAGTCTTCTCTTTTCTTTTCAAAAACCTATAATTGTTCAACATCATTTTCACCATTCCCTAGCAGTCACTGGAAATCAATTTCATCCTCAATAAAAACATCATGTATGGTAAATTGACCTACACTTTACCCTATTTCCTTCGCAACAAGTATTTCAAGGTTTCCCACCTCTGGGGTGAGCGTTCCTCTTATGAATTCTTATTCTTCAAAATCTATAGGAATTGACCCTGTATCTGACATTTCTTCCACCATTGGTTGTACCATGGGGTTCTCCTTACATTTCTTCTCTTTTACTAGTTCGATCATGGCACCCCATTTCTCCCACAGTTCCCTAATTTTATCTTAATTTAATTTAGAAATCTCTTCTAGAGCCACATGAGTCTTTCCCAGTGTTTATTTTACTACAACTATATTAACTGAAGGAGGAGAGGTAAATAATGTTGCAACCCTCTAGGATGCAAACCTTGTCTAAGCACAAGCATTCATTTTTATTCTCACCTCTTCATCAGTCATAGGTTGAATCTTTGGCTTCACCATGGAAAAAGATTCTGCTCTAGGCTTCACTATTAGTTTGACCTTACTTGGTCCAATTTCTTTATGTTGACTAGCTGGCACTAATGGAGCTCTCTGAATTGAGGCATCAGGAGTTCCCTCCTCAATATGCACAACTGTATCTGCTTTGCTAGCTTTTATTTTTTTCTTAGCAGGCTCTACATACCTCAACTCACCTTCTTCTCTATATTTATTCTTTATATTGAGCGAGTATGTGGGCCTGACCCCAAATTTCCTCAATTTTTTACAACAATCATTGATCCATAATTGAATATACATCAAAACCTATTCATAAATTTTCTCAATGATTGTTATTTCTTTTCTTTCATATTTTGGATCAGAACAAGTTCATAATAAACATTGGTTGAAAATATAAACCTGATTCAAAACCTCTCCATCATCTTCGTCCAATTGATCTAGAATGTCACAAAGCTTAAGAATCCATCTCAATTGTAAAGACAACCTTCGATATGATTTTTCCCTCACATCATGTTCATCATCACAATTGAGCCAAAAATATTCTAAATGATGAACATGGGAATGCTTACATCTATACACTTGGAAACATTCCCCTCTTGATCATAGTTATTTCTTTGGAGTGTGAATAAATCCAATTTGTAAATCTTTAATTTCTCTTCACACAAATTGACCACTTTAGTTGCATTACAGTTATAATTTCCCATTGTGATGGGAAACTTTACAAAAATTATCTTATGTGTTGCACTAGAAAGAGCATGGGAAGTCTTCATCTATCTTACCAATTCCAATAGTAACAATTTATCTATTGGGTATCTGGGCAACATGAATGGGTATTCTTTGAATCTGTCCATCCTAATGTAGGTGAAAGTGGGAAACTAAATGTACCAACCTCTAACCTACTGAATGATTCTCTATGCTTCTAGAGACAATTGTTTAGCTTCGTCACCCTCCATTATCCTAACCAACTTCATGGAAAAAAAAAATTAAACCTTTGATAATGCTCCTCGTATTCATAAATAGTAATTTGGGGTAAATGAGCATATATCATGTTATTCCCAAATTCTCAGCCTAGTGTAACAAATCTATTCAACCCTTTCTTATTTTCCCTTAAGGAGTAGGAATAAATCACATATGAGGACATAGAAAACCATAGAGACTAGGGAAATTCCTTTATCTGATCATGTAGCCTATCACTGATAAAACTTCCTCGATGCATTTGCATAGCGCCTTCCATTAATTTAGCTATAATTACGAACATCCATGGTTCAAATTTACTCACGTCTCTAAGTCCAAATATCCTACTTAGCATAGTTATAACATCTTGAACATCTATGTTGAACACAGATCTTAGAATTAGTTTTATTTTCTTTGTAATTTCCTCCTAGCATCATTGTGTAGTCATAATTTTCCTATTATGATCTTCAGTGCTTAGGTAGGTTTTAGCCTTTGTTCTTACATCTATTGGATTCATCTAAGGAAATATGAGGAGCCCAAATGTATATATAATTTCTTTCACGAAGAAATTTGCATCGATTTTTCCCCCCTTTTCAACAACTCTCTTGTCTGGGTTGTAACAATTTAAACATTTCATAACCAATTTAGGGGCCTCCATCACTGGAAAAAACCTTGCTACTAAATGTAACCCACTTGCTAGAACATTCTTCCTACACTAAGAGGCATTTTCTTGTTGGGCTCATGCAATGAATTTGACATCAAAAAACCATCTAGGATGGGTATTAGTAACTATCCCACCAACTAGTATAGCTTGCCAAGCAAAATATTGAAACTCATTTTCTACCCTAGCTTTAGAAGTGCTCATATTTAACTATATGTCCTATTTTTTTTACAAATATGTGCCTTGTGTGTGAGTTAGGGTTAAATTTTACCACTTATCATCAACAATTCATAAAGCTTTCAATCTACCATTTGGTTAAATTCATTTGGAAACAATCAATATTTTAATTACCAGAGGGAATACCATTATCTTGAGACATGAATGCATAAAATGACTAGCATAATTTTATTTATCCAAAATATACATGATTTCATTTATGATAAAAATTATTTTTAGAATGCAGCTTTGAAACCCTTGGTAGCTCTGTTCTTGGTTTCTTGAGGTTTGCCTTTCTTTGCACATTGCAATATCAATCTTGATCTTTCAATGTCCTTGAAAATTAGCAGTGTGGCACGAGGTAGAGTGCTGTAAAAGTAATTGCATGCTCAAGTTGGTGCCAAGTGTAGTGTCCCTTTGCTTTGGCCATCTTGGATCTTGTGTAAGTTCGTTTGGTTAAATTGAGTTGTATTTTCTGTGTTCATTATTATATTGTTAAATTTGCTTTTGAAATTATGTGATAAAGTGATATTATAACTAGCCTTGATTAATTAATTAAATTAAATTGAATTGAATACAAGGTGACTTAGTTAATTGGGATTAAAATAATAATTAAGTGAATAAATTAATTTATGTTTAAAGGGAATATTATCTATATTTGATTTATTGAAAAATAATGTATTGACCTATGGCAATTAAATGTTTTATATTGTGCTAATTATTTGATTATATTAAATAATGGAATTAGGAATATGTTTTAAATAGTTTTCTCTAATTATTTTATAAAATTTCTCAATGAGTATATAAATAAAATGTAACTAATTAAGTATTATTCTTTATATATATCTAGTGTGTTAGTTAAGAATATATTTGTATATTTTTAAAGCAAGCCGGGTATATTAGCAATTAGTATAAATATGATAAAAATTTGATATGTCTAACATATTTGATTAGAAAATAGAGATATTGCAATAATATAATATCATATATAAACATAATAAATGATCTTGGTTGGTGGAATTCAATGACAAGTTTCTTTCTAGAAATTCTTTGATTTTGAGATTTTTCACACACATATATTTTCATTCATTTACAAATATATTCATTCATTTACAAATTTATTCTATTTTCAATGTTAAACAATTCAATTCCACTTATCCTTAATTAATTATTCATAAGCTAAAATTCTCTTATTTAAATTCCTAAAGCATACTTAAATCTAAATAAGTATAAGTCATCTAACATTATGTTAGAATTACACTAGTTAACTAACCTATCTATTTAAAACAATTTAGTTTAATTACATATATAGTTAAATACCCATTCAATAAAACTTATCCAATTGGAGTATTCTTTTCTTTTATAGCATCTCTTATTTCTTCATATGGGAAAAACCACTCCTTACAATTAATAATATCTTTATATATATATATATATATATATATATAAAGATATTATTAATTGTAAGGAGTGGTTTTTCCCATATGAAGAAATAAGAGATGCTATAAAATAAAAGAATACTCCAATTGGATAAGTTTTATTGAATGGGTATTTAACTATATATGTAATTAAACTAAATTGTTTTAAATAGATAGGTTAGTTAACTAGTGTAATTCTAACATAATGTTAGATGACTTATACTTATTTAGATTTAAGTATGCTTTAGGAATTTAAATAAGAGAATTTTAGCTTATGAATAATTAATTAAGGATAAGTGGAATTGAATTGTTTAACATTGAAAATAGAATAAATTTGTAAATGAATGAATATATTTGTAAATGAATGAAAATCTTTCTTCATATAATCCTAATTTTTGGGATACATGTTTTTTGGGTGGAACCTAACTTTACACTTGTCATTTCCAATTGCTTGAAAGCTTCTAAAGTTTTTATTTCCTTAACACCTGTCTTTGCTTCAAGTCTTTTTCTCTCACCCACATGCCTTGTCCCTCATCCTCATTCTGCATGCATTTTTGGGTAGGGCACCTGCGCATATCATCGAAGGGAGAGGAGGCAAGCTACCAAGAAGATGAGTAATGTGCCTTGTCGGTGATTCATATATTTTGGAGGAAGAAAATTCTGCTGAGGGGGAGTTGGCATGGGGAGGATGGTGGTTTCTAAGTTAGGGATGAAGAGCATGGAAGGGAAACCATATACACTTGGAATGATCAGGGACTTATGGAATGCAATAAGGGTTGTTGTGGTGTGAAGTGTGTGTAACTTTTATCCACCCAACCTGCCAGACTGCGCACCCACAACACAAAGCAAAGCCTCCCACATTAGAATGTGAGTAGGGTGCTTCATTAGTTCAAATATTTTGAGAGTTTCCTTGAAAAATCCATTTTGTGCACATTTTGAAAGCGATGCATTTTCTTCCTAGATATCGCTTTCTCTCCCACTTTGGAATAGGCAAGAGGAACGCTGGGGAGAGGTGGTGAAGATTGGATCTACTCCTTCCAATTGCATTCACTTGGAAGTTTTTGAAGCCTTTTCTTCAAATCCATTCTCGAGGAGAGAGGAAAAAGAGGGAGAATATCATTGTTTTTAGGAAAACACATTTCTCAGAAATAATATGTGCCTTGTCCTTGCTTCCTTCCTTCTGCATACATGTCTTCTAGTGCATTTGCAACTTCTTTATAATGCCACATCAAGCATGGCAGTCACACCTCCAATCTCCATCTCACTGGTAATGACCTTTCGCTTCTTGCTTTAGCATAGTTGCAGCTAGAAAATAAGGTTTCAACAGGATTTTAGGGTATGTTTATTAAAATGAAAATTTCAGCCAAGATTCTTTAATGCACACATTTAGGTAACAACATTATCAACATCATTTACTCTACATAGTTAAAATATTATACCCACTTTCCTGATGATTGCTTTTGCTTGAGAGTTTCTGAAGCCTTTGAAACAAATCCTCTTTGTGCTCATCCTGCAATTTAGACAGTCCATTAGACCCCTTCCCTTTGAGGCATTCTATCAAACAGTTTGCATGACTTGTTTTTGCATCTACATTCCTCATTTAGGCCTACCAGTATAAAGGCAACCTATCACAATAGCAACACTTGAACATAGAAGACTGTAGAGGCATGAATAGCCTTCCTATTTTCATTGGCAACCTATCACATCTGCAGTACTTGAAATTAGAATGTTGTAGAGGTTTAAATAATCTCTCTGATTTCATTGTCAACTTGTCTCAGTCGCAACTTTTGAATATAATAGGAAGTTTAAAAGTTTAAATTGTTGAATATAATTGCAGAATAAAAGTGAAAAAGAAATTGTAGAAAGTAAAATATTAAAACAATCACAAATCAAGAACAAACAGATTTATCATGGTTCACCATCAATTTGATGGCTACGTCCACACTCAAGGATTATCTCCTATTATTCTCAAGTTCTGAATAATTACATTTAGCCAGTAGTTGTAATTATAAATCCATCTTCAAACTAATTAAATGGAAAAATCCATTCAAAATAGACAACTTCTAAATTGGCCAATACATGCCAATAGAAGTAATTACAAAGTAAGAAACTATTTCAAATTATTTAGGAAACATGCTAATTTGGGCTTTAGATAACCCAACAATCTCCCACTTGAAGACCAAATTGCTGCTCAAAGATATCCCACCGCTGTAGAGTTAATGTCATAGTTGCACAATTCTGAGAGAAGCTCTACAAAATTCAAACTTCTCCCTTGGAACTACTTTCATCAACATGTCAGCTAGTTTCAACTTTGTGTCAATTTTCTCCACTTACAACTTCCCCTCTTTGATACAATGGCGAATGAAGTGATATCGCAGCTCGATGTGCTTCATTCGATTATGAAAAGCTGAATTCTTTGACAAGTGAATAGCACTATTACTATCAAAAAAAAGAGTAAAAATAGATTGCTAAAACCACAAATCACCTATCAATCGCTGCAAGAAAATCATTTATTTTGCCCCTTCTAAAAGAGAAATATATTATGCTTCCGTAGAAGAAAGTGTAACCACCTGTTGCAACTTAGAAACCCAACTGATCACTGCCCTAGCAAAAGTGAAAGTATAACCAGTGGTAGAACACCTTTTATCCAGATCTCCAGCCATATCTTGATCAACATAACCTCATAGATGAATGTCCTTACCACCAAAACATAAACCACAATTAGAAGTACCTTTCAAATATCTAAATATCCACTGTACCGCCTTCCAATGTTGTTTACCTGGATTACTCATAAATCTGCTCACTACTGCTAATGCCTAAGCAATATCTGGATGAGTGCAAGTCATGGCATACATTAAATTGCCAACTGCTGATGAATATGGAACCCGTTTCATGTATTCTTTTTCTTCATCTATTTTAGGACACATAGCTAAGGATAACTTAAAATGATCAGCCAAAGGAGTACTCACATATTTGGCATTCTTCATATTGAATCTATCTAATATTTTGTGAATATATTTTTCTTGAGATAATCTAAGTTCTTTCTTTTTTCTATCTCTGATTATATTCATCCCAAGAATCCTCTTTGCTGCCCCTAAGTCCTTCATGGAAAATCTCTAAAATAAATGTTGTTTTAACTCACGAACTATCCTCACACTATTGCCAGCAACCAACATATCGTCAACATAAAGTAATAAAATGACAAACTCACCATTTGGAAGCTTCTTATAATAAACACATGGGTCCGAATCACAATGAATGAAATGTTGTTGAGTCATGAAGCTGTCAAATTTTAAATACCACTACCTTGGGGCATGTTTGAGCCCATACAAGCTCCGCTTCAATCTGCAATATAGATGCTCTTGACCTGGTTTTGCAAAACCTTCAGGTTGTTCCATGTATAATTCCTCTTCAACATCGCCATGAAGAAATGCAACTTTGACATCTAATTGCTCAAGTTCAAGATCCCAAATGGCTACCAAGCCTAACACTGCTTGAATAGTGGTCATTCGCACAACTAGTGAAAATATCTCATTGAAATCAATGCCTTTTTCCTGAGCAAAACCCTTGACAACTAATCTGGCCCTGTAATGTTGATGACCTCCCTCTTCCTCTTTCACCTGATACACCCATTTATTTTTCAAAGGCTTCCGATTTGGCGGAAGAGAAACCAAACCCCAAGTGTCATTAGCATGCAGAGACTCTATTTCTTCATTCATTGCCTCCATCCATTTGACTGAATTAGCATCCTTGCAAGCTTGTTTGAACGTTGCCGGCTCTGCTTCACCACAAAGCAATAATTCATAATTATAATCATCAGATAAAAGCAACTCAAAATCATCATATTTTTGGGGTAGCTTCCTCTTTCGAGTTGTCCTCCTTAATTGATGACCCATGTATGACTGTAGATTACTCTGTTGTTCTAATTTTTTTGCATTATTGGGAAAATTATGACCACTGCCCTGTGTGTTTTCATGTCCCTGTTCATGAGTGTCTCCAAATTTATGCCCCTGTGTGTCCCTAATACTCTGCCCCTAATTATGCATGACAGAGTGCACTGGTGGAGGCAGTGTATGACTTAAAGAATTTTGAGCAAACCTTTGTATTGGTTGTGCATTGTTTTGTAGTGGCAGCGAGTCACTAATTATAGCGTGCGTGGGGCCTGTAATAGGCATCGATCCATCCTTAAAAGGCAACGATGGAAACAATGAAGGTTGTGAATTATTTAAAGGCAACACCGTGTGTATGGAAGGCATCAAATGAATAATAGCATGCAGCATATGAATCAATGGAGGCTACGTGGAGCTTTATAACAGGTTTGATGAAGGCTGCGAGTGAAGTAAAGGTGAAACATTGCATGGTGGAGGCTGCGCATGATTTAGATGAGGCGTAATACCTTGTGAAGACAACAAATGCATGTGAGAAGGCTGCGTAGCAAATAGAGAAGGCAGCGAATGACTCTCATTTAAATGCGTATGGAATGTTAAATGCTGCAAATTAGTTTGTATTGGTTGTGTTTCACCTATAAAGGGTAGCGATTGAATTGCTAAAGGCTCTGTAATAACCTGTGTCTGCTGTGAATTAAACAATGTAGGCTATGCGTTGGTATAAATAGGGGAAACAACAGTTGAAGACAAAGCAATTGAATTTGATGGCTACGAAAAAATAGGGGTGCAAGCATTTGAAGGAATTTCTAAAGGCTGGGAGAAAGTAACTGATGTTTGTTTGACACAGCCATTATCAAATAAATCAACATCAAAAAATTCATCTGAAGATTTGTCCAAAGGCTGCAAACCTGAGAATTTTTTCTCATTGAAGACAACATCCCAACTACGCACAATCTTTTGGGCAACGTGATCCCATAGCCTAAAACCAAATTGATCTTCTCCATAGCCTAGAAAAATGCACCTTTTTAATTTGAAATCAAGCTTCATTCGTTGTTCTTTTGGAATATGCACGAACGCTTCATAGCCAAACACTCATAAATGATGATATGAAATTCTCTTTCCAAGCCATCTCTCCTTAGGAATGTCAAAATCCAAATGAGATGATGGGGCACGGTTGATCAAATAGACTACAGTGTTTCCTGCCTCTACCCAAAACTATTTTCCCAACCCGGCATTGGAGAGCATACAACGAGCTCTCTCTAAAATTATCTGATTCAACTGCTTAGGTACTCCATTTTCCTGAGGGGTGAATGGGACCACCTTGATTCTATGAATGCCATTGTCTGCACAGAAATTATCAAACTCCAAGGAACAAAACTCTCCTCCATTGTCAGTTTTCAGACATTTAATTTTATGCCCTATTTGATTTTCAACAAGACCCTTGAAAATTTTAAATTTTGAAAAGACTTCTGATTTTTTATTGAGCATGTAAATCCAAACTTTTCTAGTGCAATCATCCAAGAAAGTAACAAATTAATTTGTACCACCAAAAGAAGTTACCTCAGTGGGACCAAAAACATCTGCATGCACAAGTGCCAAAGGAGTAGTTTTTTGATCATGACCTGTCCTCAAGAAGCTGGCCCGACTTTGTTTTCCATAAAGGCAATGTTCACAAAACTGCAAATCCACTGATCGCAAGCTAGGAAGCTGATCTCGTTGAAGCATTACTTCAAGCCCTTTCTTGCTCATGTGACTGAACCTCTTGTGCCAAATTTCTGAGTTGTTGTCCATGATTGTCATGGCAGCTCCCACTTCACCATGGCATTTTAAAATATAATGATTACCCAACTTCTTGCCTCTTGCAATCACTAAAACCCCTTTTATTACTTGCCAATTTTCTAAAGAGAATTTAACATTACACCTAGAAGCAATCAATTGACTCACATAAATTAAATTTCTTTTCAACAAAGGAACATATCTAACATCTTTTAAAATCCATTGACTGCCATTTTTTAAATTTAAAACTATATCACCCTTACCAACAATTTCACACTCTTTGTTGTCACCAAGAAAAACCTTACCAAAAACACCTTCTTTGAAATTTGTAAAAGCTTGTCTGCACGAAGTAGCATGGAAAGAAGCTCTGGAATCAAGAACCCAAGAGTCTACAGTCATGTCACTGGCAGCCAAAATTAAAACTCCATCATCTTTTTTGGCTGTAACATTTGCTTCATTGTTACTGACTTTGTCCCGTGCCTTCTTATAATTCTAGCAATTTTTCTTTGTGTGGCCTGGCTTGCCACAAAACCAACAGGCACCCATTTTTCCTCTTGACTGTGTTATGGATTTTGATCTCCTCCGATTATTATATTTTCCTCTTTCTTTACTTCTACCTCTATTCCCAATACTTATAGCCATTAATTCCTCACCAGATGAGGGTTCCTAATTTTTTCTTCGCATATCTTCACTCAGTAAAGTGGCTGCAACATCATTGAATTTCAGCTTGTTTTTGGCAGCCGCCGAAGTGCTCACTGCCATCACAACACCTTCCCAACTATTTGGTAAAGAACACAATAATAAAATAGCATTGATCTCATCATCCAAATTAATGCCTACAGAAATCAGCTAGGTAACAAATGTATTAAATTCATTCAAATGATTGGACATAACCCCTCCTTGCATTTTTAAATTATACAATTTCTTCATAATAAATACCTTATTGGAAGCAGATGCCATTTCATACATTGAAGACAATTTATCCCACAACTCCTGTGTAGTCTTCTCTGCAGAGACATTAAATAAAACATTGTTGGAGAGTGACAGGAAGATTGTACCTCTTGCTTTTTTGTCTAGCTTATCCCATTCTTCATCTGATAGAGATCCTTTCCCTTTGGCTTTTCCAGCCAATGCATTATAAAGATCTTGCTTGATGAGAAGAGATTCCATTTTCACTTTCCAAAGGCTGAAATTTTATCCTGCAAACTTTTCAATTTTCCACTTGTCTGCATCTTCCATGGCAGCAGATGTTTTTCACAATTTCCTGCACCAAATTTCTCCAACCTGCTCTGATACCAATTGTTGAATATAATTGCAGAATAAAAGTGAAAAAGAAATTGCAGGAAGTAAAATATTAAAACAATCACAAATCAAGAACAAACAGATTTATCATGGTTCACCATCAATTTGATGGCTATGTCCACACTCAGGGATTATCTCCTATTATTCTCAAGTTCTAAATAATTACATTAAGCCAGTAGCTGTAATTATAAATCCATCTTCAAACTAATTAAATGGAAAAATCCATTCGAAATAGACAACTTCTAAATTAGCCAATACATGCCAATAGAAGTAATTACAAAGTAAGAAACTATTTTGAATTATTTAGGCAACATGCTAATTTGGGCTTCAGATAACCCAACATAAATAACTTGTTTGATGCTTCACTGTGACGATAATTTTTGTGATCATTTTTTTAGTTTTCTATTTTTGTGATATATTTAAAATTAGGTTTATTATCAAAACACATTTAAAATCAAATTTATTTCTCAAATGCACCTAAAAATTAGTTTTATTTTCAAAGTGCATTTAAAATTTGACTTAACTACAAGTTATTTAAGGTTAAATTTATTTACAAATTTTTTCACTATTAGATTGACGATTTGTGTATAATTGTCTATGTTGGATTTAAATTAGATTTATTTAGGGTGGAGTCAACAAATGTAAATATTATATTTTTAATTAAATTTATTTAGATTAAAAGTAATTAAATGTACATATTGCATTATAATTAAATTTATTATTTTGAAGTAACAAAGGTAGAGTTTATATTTGAATCTTAATTATTTTGAGGTAATTCAATGTATAAGTCAAGGATTTTAAATTAAGTAAAATCTAATGGGTTACATATTTTAGGTTCTTATAGTGCTTATTGATTTACAAGATATTATGATGAAAATTCATTTAACTATAGTTGATCGTTTAAGTATGCTTTACACTATCTTTAGTTTGAGTGAATCAAATGGTTAATCCTTTAATGCTTTTATTAAGTTAATTTATTTATCAAATTAAAAGGAATGTTTAAACAAGTGGAGTATGCAATATGCTTTCAATTTTCATTGCATGAAATGGTGTAAAGGTTTTATTTCTTGCGTTCACCTGATTGATTGAATATTTCATTGATTTATTTTTTGTTTGACGAGTTTTAATACAACCTTGATGTGAGTTCTTTGGGAACCCTAGTATTTGTGTACCCTTTAGTTTGAAGTATTTGAAGGTTGGTGTTATAAGCTTCTTGAGGCATTGGGTAATGGGTTTATGTGGATTTTTTTGATTTGATTTTGAAATGTTTGATTTAATTATTAGGTTTTAAACTCTTGTGGATGTTACCATATTTCGTAGTTTGCCTCTTGTTATGGCTATTTGGTGAGATGGTCCATGCCTCGTCTTTGCACTCAGACTAGTAAAGTTTGGTGTTATATGTGTGGTACACTCCTTATTGTTTCAAAGTTTTGTATTAGGATAGTGTGATGACGCTCTCCCATAGTATCCCCTACTTTTCCTTTGTATGCCTCTAGAAGCATTCACCTTGTATGTGGTCATTGAGATTGATGTATGCTATGTTTTGGTTGACTTTGTTGTTTGGTCTTGCAATCATTTTGCTTGGCTGTCTTGGTTGAGGATCTTTCTTGTCAACTCCTAGCATGAGGGGTGGGCCCTCGAGTCCACATGGTCAAGTGGAATGTGTTATGCACCCCATTGGGTTCCCAGGTTGTGTTTGTAATATAGAAGTGGATGCAAAGTTTCTAGAGCTTCACATTGTTGAAGACTTTTCCTCTCTTTCTAAATTATTCCCCATTTATGTAATTATTCTTGTACTTGATGTACTCTTCCCATTGTTATAAGGGAAGAATTACGTAATGTATTAATGTAATCATGATGTGTTGTATCTATGGAAATATGAACCACTGTTGTACTATTGAACTATGATCTAAATTGTAATAAAATGTTGTATTATTTTCCTCTCTATTAATTATGGATGATTGTATGATATCATAATGTAATCTTGGTTTTATTCTCTTTCATTTAAAAAAAAAATTATGGTTTGTAATTACCATACCATGACCCCAGAGGATGTATATGACTTTGTAAATGCATAATTTCTTTTCATGTGGGTCTCCATTCTTGTTTCACCACTAAGTAGTGGCTAACCTTTGACTACTACCCCTGTGGGAAGCTCTACAATTGGTGTTTCCATCATATCATCAATGTTATTGAAGCAGACCTGACACACTTTAAAATTTTCTAAGTCCAAAATGTTTGCGGGTCTTTGTGCATGGCCTGCCCTCACCCGAACACCATTACCTAGCAACTAAGCCCTCATGTCATCCCACTAGGAGGGACCTGCATATGCCTTTTCCTTGGAATGAAACTTGAAGTCTGCAAGTAGATTCTTGAGTCAAAGATCGTAAGAAGGTCCACCCTCATGGGCCACTAGCTACGAGAGGCCATCACCATGGTGCCATTTCATAAAGGTGAAGCTTTGTTTCCTTCCCACTTCACAAACCCACAACTCACAAGAGTCATCATCCTCTTGTGGGCTTCCCCATGGTGGTTGTTTTCCACCATCTCATCGTTCTCTTGATGGCTTTCCTCAAACATCCTCATGCATGTGCTTGTCCACATCTGACTACCCATGTCCCCAAGGAACAATTCTTGCACAACAAACCTGCATTGTTACCCTGCCACCAAAGAGTGTTCTCACTAGTTGATATGACTAAGCAATGTGCTCCCATGATAAAGAGAGATAATTCAAAGAGTGTGTGGTTTTCATCTATCAGGTGATGAGGTAATTCAAGGGAGTAATCTTACTCTTTGTAGTTATTGATCAGGGTATTCGATGAAGTTACTAGTTATTATGATGAGACATTCAAAGGTCGCCCTTGCTGAAATATATGGGTAGGCATTGTGTTGTGGGCTTGCCTCTTATGGAGGTTGTGGCTCTCATGGCCATTTAAAAATGTCAATACTAAGTCGATTGTCCACATCTCAAGGCCCACCAAAGTCTTCACTTACGAAGCTCACATTCTTCATGGCGGTCTTCCATGATGATGTTCTTCAATGGCGTTCGCTCTACGTATGCCCACATACTTCCATCCGCATGTCCACCTCTGCATATCCATGGTAGAAACATCATATCTGGGTTTGACATCCTGCTATTCAAACGACATCTCTATCTAACCTCCCCGCTCATTATTTTCGTGAATGGTTTTTATCTTGGAGGCTCCCTCACGAAGGTCGTGGGAGTGATCATATAAACACAACTAAATGTTATACAAGTTATCATCATACCTAATATGAAAATAAATGCAAGCAACCTAAAATGAAGGAAAAAAACCAATGTGAAGTAATATTAAAGAGATGACTGCAAAACATGACCCCTATAGTGGAAGGGAAAGTCAGAGTCCATTGGGATTTCACTACGAATTGGCATAGGGGCATAGGGGAGACCTTCATAACAAGTGGAATCCTAGGGGATTATTGATGTCATCATAACCACACTTAGTGGCATCATAAAAGAAGCGGTACATTAAAACTATGATTATATTTTGAGGAATATGGGTTACCTATCATAGCAATGGGGGTGACACCTACTTTAACCATTTCTTTACAGCGGCCACCCTATGTAAATTTCCTGCATGGTCTAAGGTTGAACCAAATATGTGCTACAAGAACTTTACCTAACTTGTTCATCTTAAGCAAGTGATGGTCGTTTGAAGCTGTAGGTTTCACATCCTTGAAGGACATCAGTTTATGCAGTTTTCATTATGGCATGATGATCGTGTCTTCCTACGTACTTCCACCCGCAAACTTGCCCCACTGAGACCTATTTCATAGAGTCTACCACTCTCACCACTATGGAGGCTACCATCAACAATGCCATCAAGGGAAGAATCCTTGTATTCAATTTCCCATAGGACTTGGCAACAACTTATCCATATGCAGATCCCGCAAACCAATTCTCTCCAGACCTGACTCTTCCATCCCATGTCGTTGGTCCTATAATCTCCACAAGGCTCTATCCCTATGTTGTGTGATGGAGAGTTTAGTGATATGAGAATAGTATATTAGTTTCATGCTAATCTTTATATTTGGATGATTTACTTGTTGTGATAGGAACCACTTTAGTCTAAATGTAAATTGCATACTAATTAATGAGCTAGAGATGCACCAATGGTGTTTCCTTGGAGGGTAAGTCGAAGAAAATCTTGATAAAATACTTTTGCCATGGGTAGAATATAAATAGTATTTGAAGCCTACAAAGAATTATGCACCCACTCCTACACATGACGATGCCATTAAAGATGACTATCAATCATTCAAAATCAACACAAGGTAGCTATGATCAATCCTCAATACACACTTGGTAGGAGTGGTGGTGGTACGGGTCAAGGATACACTGATCAAAATCAAACATTGCGAAGCAATATAAGCAAGGGTAGGAATGCATTCACTATAGCTTAGACCGCTACTAATCTTTCCTCCATGACACTCTAGGCTCTGGTCTCCCTTATGATGTACTTTCATGGGCTAGGTAGTGAATGATTTATCATATGGTTGTGACTGTTGTATAAAACTCATTTTGATCAGTGAGCACAAAGAGTAAGCGTTGAGGGCATTAGCATCTATCATTTTTTATTTGGAGGATTGGAATCTTCCAGCCCCCATAATGTAGGTGACTGCCAATATTATAACATCTCCTCAATGCTTCCCTCCAATAGCTCTCTCAATAAATCTACCCACATGCTTCCTCCCACATATAATTTCTATGGTGGTCGCCCACATTCCTTTCATCATTGAGGGATTGTATCACCTTGACCAGCATTTGGTTTGCCATTCTCTTGCTGCTATCATGCATCGCCTCCCCGCATTGTCCCCTAGCAGCAAAATCCTGACATCGACCTTCCTCAATATTGAGATTATGATGATGGACAAGTTGGTGTCCAAGTGGGCATTATGGCATCAAGAAATCCTCTTTAGTAACATGATTTTGCTGAAACCATCGATCAACTAGAGCCATATCATCATGAGCACTAGCTAGCATATTTCTATGGGATGAATCTTTGCATTAACAAGGAATGATTTTATCATCCATTATGGGGCCATGAGAGGGAAGCGTGTTCCAAGGATCTTTATAGGGGTATCAAGAGCCATCAAGTGATGGCATTAAGATGTTTCTTAGATGGAGCATGGTGGCTCTTGGTGCCACTTAGAGTGCGTGAGGGGATACATTAGTGGTTTGTAAAGTCCTTGGGGGCTCTCACACGATTTCATCTTGGTGACGATCACAGTGAATAATGATTATGAGTGCAATATTTTTTGAGTGTCCTCTATAAGGAGAAGTTACAGTGAATGAAACTTGGGTGTGTGTTGTGCAAGATACTTGTTCATGGGATTCATCGCTTATTTCATCAGTATCATTAATGAAATTCTGATGGTAGCTTCCCATAGGCTACCACCCACATGCTTTACATAATGGTGGTCTCCTTTGTGAACTCTTCACTCTAAGAGGCTCCCACATATTGTTGTTGTGAGAGTAGAGGAAAGAGTGATTACTAATGGCATGAAGAGGAGATCACTAAACATGGATGATGTGAAGATTTAAAAAATTCATTCAATCATAAACAGTGATCTTGAACTAAGCATGACAATATAATCAAGGAGGCAACATGGATTTCTTGTGGAGAGGGTTGCATTGGTCTAACCAAGGAGAGACACAATAGGAAAGACAAATAACAACTGAGGGATGATGATTAGTATTGCAATAAGAAAGAGAAGAGTGTTCACCTAAGCTAAACACCATGACTATCTTGAAGGGGAGGACAAAAGCTATATGAGTTCCAAAGATGAAAAACTATTGGACGTAGGCTTGCTAGTGGAATATTGTTTGAAGAAGGGAAATAGGCTATACTCCTTTAAGGAATGGCACCACTACACCTAGTGCACATGGCATTGGTTTGACTCTTGAGAGAACTCATTGCTCTCTAATCTAGCATGGACATACCCGACTTGGTAGATGAGACCTTGTGTGGTTGCTAAATCTACAAATATTTCAACCTCAATGAATATTAGTAATAATTCCAAATCAAATACAACAAATCAAGCATCCATATGAGATATTGAATCATGCTAAATAAACAAAGTGATAAAATACTAAAAACAATAAGCATGCTCAAACCTATCCCATAGTGGATTGGTGCTTCTATGAAAAGAAGACCTTTTCCAATCCTTTTCCAAGCTAAATGATAAAATTGGCTTGAAGATGATATGGATTAAAATGATAATGATGCATTTGTGCATGAGATTGTGGAGGAGTAAACCAATGGAGATGATCTCTATTTAAAGATTATCAAGTTGAAAGAATGCTTATGAGAGAGCAATGTGGGATAAAGATTTGGCCAATGAGATGAAGCCACTTGTCACATTATGATAGGTTGAGGAATGTGCAAGTTTTGGTCAATATGCCAAAGAGGGGGAGATTCAAATTTGAATTTATGAATTAAATGTTGAGAGGGGGACATGAAAGAGAGAATTTATTGCAATGTTGGAAGGGACAAGTCAACTTGTCTTCTTTTTCAAACTTGAGGGAATATTCCAAAAAGGTGCTTTGTTGAGGGAAAATGATGATTTTATAAATGAATTAAAATGATTTATTGGTGCAAGTGGGAAAAGCTAGAGGATGTGATGGGTGGTTAGATTAGGTTAATCAAGATTAGCTTAGTTAAGATGATGCTTAGATTCTTTGACCCATTTGACTTTGATATTTTGATTTATTTATATCAAAAGGAATGGAAAGTGATTTTTGATCTTTAATTAAATAAAGTCTTGATTTATTTAATCAAAGAGGGAATGATAGGCTTAAATTAAATAAAGTTAATTTATTCAATTTAAGTGGATAATCCTTAGAGATTGAATTAAATGAGCCTGATTTTCCTAATGAATGGATTTGATGAACTTGTTAATTTTATGAGCGGATGAATGTGAACTTGGTTTACTTGATGAATGGACCTAATTGAATGCATGATGCTAATTTTGCATGTCTAAATTTTTTGATTTGTTTCGGATGCCCCAGAGGAAAGAAGTACACTAGTACATTTCCCCCTCAAGAGATCGAGTGAAAAGATTGTATTTGAATGTTGATCTTGTGATAAAGAGGTTCAAACTGGATGGTTACAGATGATGATGCAGATGAGATGGTTTTAAGATGCTTAGAATAAAAGATCTATATTATCTTAAACAACTTAAATGATGATATGATGTGAGATGGATGGGATGAATGATGTGATATTCCATGATTATGTGATGGATGTTTTATACAGATGCTTAGACTAACAGATCTATATTATGATGATGATGCAAATGCAATGCATGTGAAATGATCGATGTTTCCTATTATGTATGATATGAATGATATGTGGTATGTTGATAGTTTTTTGGATGCAGGATGGATGCACTGATGATGATGATTAACTACTCATGATGTGATGTTAGTGTGAAAAGAAGAAATTAGATGATGACAAGAGGTTCCAACAAGCCGACTTTATGAGAGTTGATGATGATGATAGATGATGATGATTTGCTTATCAAGGATTGGGATTTTAAAAGGGCTTCTTACCTTATGTTTGATAATACACATAGATACGATGCATCAAGGTATAAAGATCTAGGATGGCGTTGTACCTAGTGTGATGGAATTTGACTCAACAAATAGATAGGAGTATTCTTGTTCACACTTGACATACATAAACCTTGCTAGGATGTACCTAACAAAGAATGTATTCACCAAGTTATATTACAAGAATGTCTAACAAGCACAGCAGACAAAAGGATAATGATCGTTGCCCCATTCCTATCTCTCTAAATCCTTCATTCAGATATCATCGAGGGGTCCTTGGAGTGAGCGCAATAAGATAAATCAAAAGAATAGATCAAGTACACAAACAAGTCAATGTTCTTCATACCTCTAGCCAAAGGAATTTTGTTTTGATAGGATAAGAATCCAAAGTGATATCCAAAATGATGCCCATTGTCAGAATGATATATCCTAGGACATGCATTGTATAGGATGGTGATGGGTTGATAAGTTGATTGATAGGTTGTTGATATAAGTTTGATTGACATGTCTGAAAATGATCAAGAGTTTGATTTTGTTTTAAAGGTTTGTTGTTTCGATTTTGATTTTACAATTGAAGCTTGCTTTTGCTGACTTCTATGATTGTTTCTGTTTGTGTTGCCAAAGGATGAAGGTGATGATCAGTTTATTATGGATGATTGATTATTGCACGTGAAAGCGAAATGGGATGAATGGATTTTTTCAAATATTTGGATGTTTTTGGAGTTTTTGGAATGTTTTGAGGCTGTTTTTGGTATTTTTGGATTTTTCAAATGTTTTGATTTTTGATTTTTGTGATGTTTTGGGGTTTTCTAAGATTTTATGAATATTTTTGGATTTTGCATTTTATGAATGTTTTTGGATTTTGATGTTTTTTTGAATGTTTTTGGATTTTTGTGTTTTTTTTATGATTTGGATATGGATATTTCTGATGATATCAGTGATCTGTTTGAGATTTTTCTAAAAACCAAGCTAAGATTGATTGATTAGACTGATGGATTGATGATGATGATAACATTGTTGAGGATACACAATAATTCAAGGATTTGATTGATTAGGATTGATGATGATCACATTGTTGAGGATGCACAACAATGCAAGGATTGATTGATCAAGATTGATGATGATAACATTGTCGAGGATGCACACCGATGCCAGGATGGTGTTAAGCAACACAAGGATTAGGATAGATATCCCAAGATGATGGATTTTTTGATTGGATTTGATTGATCATGATTGATGAAGCTTGATTTGGAAAAAAGGTTGTTTGAGTGATTTTATGTGATTTTTCAAGTGCAACTTAGATGTAAGTGACAACGATTGTTTGGATTGATGTTCAATTGAAAGATAAATCTTTGATAAAGAACATGTTCTCATCGAAATATGCCATGGTCTAATGATTTGCATTTTTGCTCACAAGTGATTTGACCAATTTGATTTTACATTTTCCAATAATCAAATCGCCACATAAGTTGGAGGATATAGATCAAGATTTATTCTTGAAGCAAGATGTAAATATCTGCCCCCAATGTCTAGCAATGTATGGAATGTCATGGATGGATGGATATGGATTATAAGGTGTTCGGATAATGAATGTTCATTTGGATAATGCTTCATGACTCAGATAACACTGGGTTGGATAGGATCAATAAAAATGACCCATGTCAAGATGGTTACTGTAAGCAAGCATAAAGTGTGCACCAAACATTTACCAAGATCAAGATAATTTGGACTTATGGATGCAAATGGATTGGTTGATAGTTCATGAATTAATGGATTTATTATGGCTGAGATGGATGGAATGTTGGATTTATTACAGATGGGATGAGATGCTTTAACCTAAATTGGCACACGTAGATGCTCGATTCTACACATGATGCATGTTTTCCAGGTTTACATCATGGTACCTATCCAAAGCGCCGCACATGCAGTTTTCAGTAGAGGATGATTTTTCTCTTTACTATTTTCAATCCTTTTTCTGATTTTTTTTGGATTTTCACATTTTTTATTTTTTGGGTTTTTCTGAAAGATTCATGCTGACCCACCTAGTGGCGTCGATGTAGATGCTTCTGTCATAATGTGCCATTAGTATCCTTCCTAAAGAAGTTACTTTGCTAAGATATGTGCACTTTAATGCAACTTTTGGGATTCTTGATCTACTTTATTGATATCAGGGTTAACTCTGTCTCTATGCACACATCACGATAGCATGCCTTCTAAATCCTTATGATGAAGGGTCATTTCCAATACATGGTCAATGTGAGAATTGGATATCATGCATGGAGGTGTGGATGGAGTGTGTTTAGGGATAAGAGATAGATTGGTTGATAGTTTGGAACCTTTGACTCTCCAAACTTGGGAAGATGAGCAATGATGGGTGGATATGGAAGTGTACGTGGAATTAGGACCAATTGCTTGATACACTTTGTACGTCACTTGAAAAGCATGCTTTTGGTTTTGTGGAACTCTTTGATGGATAATTTTACCATTTTTATTTTTCCCCATAGTTTATTTGACCAATGGAGTTTGATAGGGATAATCATTCTTTGTATTCTTTGGTATCCAGTTGTATTTGATTTGTCCATTATGCTTCTCAACTTCTTTTGATTTGATAACATTCTTTGTGCCTTGATTCAAATATTTATTTTGACGTTGGTCCCAATTCGTGGATGGGGTGATGGGTGGATGAAGATTCATGACATGGCTGGTTGTAGTATCGGCATCAGTTTCATCACAAGGATTCTTTGTGCTCCCTATATTGATGCTTGCTTGAGACATAGTTGCCCCCAGTATTGTAGAGGTAGTACCTTCATGCCTTGATTCTTCCTATTCTGAGATGTTTTGTTCAGTAAACATGCTCTGACAAATGACCATTGTAGATGATATTGTTTCAATTTTCCGCTCCGCTAACTATGGATTATACTGTTCTATCTGACTTGCTTCCTTGAGTGGATAATGTTCAATATCTTTATTCATGATGTCCTTAGTTTGAATTTGTGATATATCTGATACTGTTGTTGATAGTTTGATTGTAGGAATCAATGACCTACTCTTTTGGTGTAATAATGTCAGGAGTAAAGGGGTCCTATTCTGAATGAAGATCATCTATGTGTCTATCCATATAAAGCAGCCCATGGGTAGATGGAGGAATATATACATTATGTATGGATATGAGAGTGTCCATTAGATGATTGTAGTATCTTGCAAATACAAATTCTTGATCTTGAATGATTCTAGAGTTTCTTTCATCATGCTTTGGATCAAGTTCTTGATACATGTAATTTTCAAAGGATGGATTGCTTACAAATTGTTCTTGGATATCTTCATTAGGCATGGGAAGTGGCTTAATATCTTCTTGATCTTTGAGTGGACTTAGATCAGGTGTCGAGTTGAAGATTCCTTCAATATCGGCAATCATGAGGTCAAAGGATGTCAATATGTCTTGGAAAGGACCATTGCTAGACTTTGGTGAAAGACATTGATTATACTTTGGAATAAATTCTTGAGATATTCCCTCTAACTCATAAGGCAATGTAGAGACATTTTCAACATGATCATTGGTTGATGCCTCATTGGATGAGGTGAAAACATCTTTATTGATGGATAGATCTTGATTATTGTTTTCAACAATTGTGGTGGAGGGATTTTCAACCATAGGGTCAAGTGATGTTGGCATTTCTTTGATTGGATCATTGTTGGTTGGTGGACTTTGATCATGATTGAAAAGTGACTCTTGACATATGTTGATTTGATCATTGGATGAAGTAGAAATAGCTTGAAGGTTCTCAGTGATGGATTGATCTTGATCCTTGTTCTCAATAATTATGGTGGAGAGATTTCCAATGCTATCATTGTCCCCAATAGTGATTATCTTTTTATCAATCAGGTCTTGGATGAGTTTTTTTAGCCAAACACAATCTGATGTTCTGTGTCCCTTTATTCTATGATAATCACAAAGGTGCTTCTCATTATACCTTGGTGGTTTTATGTCTGGTTCTTGATAGTTCACGTAAACAAGGATTTTGATGAGATTTTCTTGTACTAACTATTGCAAGACTGATTCGATTGGTCTCCCAAGTTGTGTGTATTTTCACTTTTTCCTTTGTGAGATTTTCACTTTAAATTGACCTTGTGGTGATTGATTTTGGAGATGTGGTGATTGATCTTTGAGATGTGGTGATTGATCTTCAAGATGGGGTTGATCTTGATGTCCAACTCCTTGACATTGGAAATATTGTTCTTGACGTTGTTATGGACACAACTCACTGCTTTGATGACATGGATTAACCAATGGATGGATGTATTGATTTTGGAGTGAAGATATCTCCTGGCTCAATAATTCAATTAGTTTGGCATGTGAAGCAAGTTGGTCGAGTGAAATTTGATCTTGATTTTGCATTTGATTCCCTTGATTTGGCTTTTTTTGAAGCGGATTTGGAATGTTCCCTTGTGGTGTTTGAATGGGATCATGGACAAACTGATCTTGGATAATGTTCTGATTTGGGATGATGTTTAAATTTTGCATTATGGGTTGAAGTTGAACTTTGTTGGGAACCAAATTTCCTTTATTTAGGTAACTTTGATTTTGCATGGTGTTACCTTGATTTGGATTAATACATGGAGTCGTTAACGTCTTGTTTGGACTTTGGACAACATTTGTATGATTCACAAACATATTTATCCCAAAGTTTTCTAGATTCATTTTTGGTAAAGTTGTACTTGGTACATTCACATTTTGCATGTTGGGATTTGATGAGATGACATTGTTCGTTTGAAGGCTCATGCATTGATTGTTCGGTTGATAGATTTGTAAGTTTGGATTTAGATCTACCATCAAGAAAGGTGTTCCAATCTTTTGACTAGGCATACTCACATTTGTTGTACCATTGATGTTTGTAGGAGACAACGATCCCATGTATGGATTGTATAAATGTGAGTGTTGTTAATCAATCGGCGTTGTAAGGCTTTGATAGCTTAGTTGACTTGGATTACTCATGATGTATGGATCAAGTTTATACTCCATGTTCCTCTTGTGTTTTGACCTTGTTATAAAAGTGATCTCTAGGTGTTTAGAAACAATGATGAGATGAATGATGAAAGGGGTGAATGATATGGTTGTCGAACTTTTTAGGAACCTTGGATCAATGCTAGACTTAGGATTTGATTTTGATTGGTTTGATCGGATAATGAACTTGTAAACCCTAAGATGTTGGATGTGATCTTAGGAATGAACTTGTTGAAAGGATTGCTAATTCAATTAAATGTATGAGAAAGGATGCATTCCCATACACCTAACTAAACAAGGTGATTTTTATTTTGACGATTTACCCAAGTCTAGAGAATGTTGTTTCCAAAGACCTATAGTTGTTTGGGGGATGGGATAAATGTTTGAATGAATGAAGTGTTTGATTGGATCCTAAATGAACCTAAGAAGGACTTGTTTACTAGACCAAGATAGTGAAGAACATGCCTTTCTCTAAGAGTAATTCAAAACCAAAAGACCAATGTTTGCATGAAAACCATATGACTAAAAGATGCCAAGCACATGTGTGGGGTCCGATTGATTCAATCTTTGCTTTGATGGATTCTTTTTATCACAAACACTTCTTGGTTAGGTTTTTAACTGAATGTCCAATGTCCTAATTTTCTTTCATCCCACAAAATGCATTATGCGGAAATCATGAAAATCAAGGCAAAGGTTTCCTAATGTTGACCTTAGTAGGAGAAAATTGAGATGAAATCCAAATGTTTAGAAGCCTCTAAGGATACGAATCCCAAGGGCAAGCAATAACATGCAAATTTTTTAAAGGATATTTACTTCTCCTAAAGGGTTTGAGATTTGATGCTCATGTTGAATGTTGGTTTTCCAATGTTTTTGATCAAAGCACTATGTTTTTAAACTGACTCACAAGCAATATAACATCCTAGCTCAATTGGTACATTTTTCTTGGTGGGCTTGCCTCATGCCCTTCATAGTAGAAGAGATGATTTTACACGCAACCAAGGAAAAATATAAAGGTATGTTAAGAATGAAGTCTTAACCTCTATATTTTAACCAAGATCAGACATGGCAACTAACTCTTGGAATATAAGTTCCAATTCACCACTTTTATAAACTCGGTGAATGGGTTAATAGGCCACTACGAACAAGGGTTTTATTTCAGACTTTCCATTCGTGGAGATTGACCCATACAGCGAGAGTCCCCTTTTGGATCCATCTCGTTGGAATCAACTACGTAATATTGGCATTTACTCCAATACCCACATTTATATCCCAGTTAGAAATACTCTTGGATTTAGAGTGTTATTGGTTGAGTCGTTCCCTTGGGTGAGTACTTTTTCCCCAAGGTAGGCCCTCTAAGATAGACAAAAGTGAATAAACTTATTCATAGTTTGATCGATCCTTGTTTAGAAAAAAAGGGAGAACATATGCAATAAGCTCACTCACACTCACACAATATTTTGTTCAATTTTAAACCCAAAATGAAGTGTGGAGGAAATATTTTATGCAACTTTATGTCATCAAAAATACTTTTGATTCTCAAGATTGCCGTGAAGCGTGAGAGAAGTGCATACACCTTTTTAGATGAGATTAGTTTGCAAAAAAATTACAAACATAAAAGACACATGTTCGTTTTAACCTTTCAAAGTGATGATGAGTTCATTTTAAGCACCAAAAATCAAATGTGGAATTTGCTTTGTTCAATATTAGAACCCAAAAAAATAATGTCTAGTTAGTTTCTAGTGTTCAATTTTAATCCAACTTTGAAAACAAACAATGATCTAGTTGGCTTAAAACATAAAATTAAAGCAGTAAATGGAAGCCTTGAGCATTGAAAAATGCTTTGTCAATTTCAAGTTCAAATGCTTGGTTTTCTTTAACTCCAATCTAATTTCTTTTGCTTGATTCCAATGCTAACCTGTAAACAATGAAAAGTTATCACAAATAAGAAGTATGATATTTCAATGATATAATGAATACAATTTCAAACATAAGGAATGCATTCATAAGGAATCAATAATCAAACAAACAAAATTTTTTCCTTTGGGGATTCTTGGTACAGATGTTATGTTGATGCTCAAATTTTCTTCAACTCTAATCTGCTCACTTTTGCTTCATTCTAATGTGAGAGTGAAACCACCATTTGTTTCCTGATGCCAACCTTGAATATTATGATGTATCTCCATTTATATTGCTCCTTGAAGATCAAACTTGGAAAAACCATCAATTGCCTAAAAAGAGGGAAACCATGGTCAGATTGTTAGTAAGGAGTTTAGTTCCATAACCAAGTGCAAATATAAAAATAGAATAACCACTATCCAACCTCAGCCCTTGTCAAAAGAATCTCCTACACTAGAATGATATTAATTTTGATATAAGCAAACAGATTGCTATTGATTTTCAAAATAAAATGCAAACCCTTTTCAAAATTGAATTTATTAAATACAACTGATTCTCAAAAAAGATTATGCGCCAATAGACTCAAATATATCAATGTTGAGGATGATAAAGTGCATAAATGAATTCCATGTCACAAATCATAAATGTGCAACAACTTTTAATTTAATTCATGATATTTCCTGATTTTTGTAAAAAAAACAATTCACTAAGCTGCTTTTAATTATTTTCATAGTAAGAGTAGAGTAGTTGAGCGGCTAAAGCTGGAAGTTTTTATGAATAACAACAAAGGATCTATATTGTTAGTAATATTTTCTCAGTACCACTAATAATAAATGCACAAAGGATTTCTACAGGCTTGAAGCTTTTATGAGCAATGAAAACAAAAACTTTAGATTGTATGCAGAGTCATAAATAGGTGGCCTTTAACGCATTAAATATGCATCACAAAAAATGTCTGCACAATAAAATCATACTACCTAAAAAAATTTCTATAAATCACTCTTAGAGCATTATCTCCAATAAATATCACCAATAAAGTTGATAGAATAATTAATTCTGAGATAGTACCAACAATGTTAATGATAAGAAAACAACGCTATTGATAAAAAAACATTGATATTTAAGAACAAGCTTTGTCTCCTTTACTATGATTGCAGTATAAAGGAAGATAGCCAAGCTAGATTGCTTAGGAGAGTAGTCAGGTGAGGTATTCTATCATTCTGAATGGTGTTTTACTAGTTGAAGATGTCTTAAGAAGGGACAGGGATGCATTAAATTGTTTGATAGCAACTTAAAAAAGATTGCACCAGCTTAAAATTATAAACATGCAGCCTTGTAAATCTAGCTTTTATCTGAGATGAGAACACCATACATGGCATATTTTTTCCATTCAACAAAATAGCTTTTAGAAACATTAGATATCTTGCAACATAGGCGCATAATGGACTCGTTGAAAAGGGTTTAGAAACTTTCAAGCAAATGTGATTCACAGGTTTAAATTCGTATTCCACCTTCTCCAATGTGCTCTCTACCTGCGTCAAACCTACAATAGTGTTAAACCATAGTGCATCATTCATAGATAGGAGATAGAGGATAATAACTACACATTGAGTTATATGCAAATATGCTGACAAAAGAGTATTGTGCTGTAATCTGATGTGTTGTGAAGACTGAGGAGGATGTGCATTATGCATAGATCTTTCTCTAATATTGGCATCATAATAGCTAGGAAATATGAAGAGGCACGACCATATTATATATTAAACACCCCTTCTTATTTTTTGAAATCTCATGGGTAGGCTACTCCCTACGTGGCCCTCTCTAAATCTAGCCCTTCACTGTTGATTACCTAGATATTTGACAAAACGTAGACAGTCAACGATGGAACTACTGTCATAGCCTGTGAGGTATTAAATTAGTCAATATTTTGATTGAAAAAAACTACCATAGCAGCCCTTCTATTGAGCTCTTCCTACGCAACCATTCATTAAGGTGAACAACAACAAAAAATACTAAGAAAGGCACTATTAATGAAAAACAATGATATTAATGAGAAATACAACATTGATATCAGTGATAATAACACTATTGATAAAAAGAAACAGTGATATTAATGACAAAGCATTTGCTATGCTTCCATATGTTATTACTGACAAACGCTTCCTTCACACCTTCCCTGCATGGCTAGTAGGCCCAGCGATAAATATGTTAGGTCTTCTCTTGCATAGATAGTATTGGCAACCGAGGAATCTCCTAAGCACTCAGATAAAAAATTAAAAAAAGGAAGGAATGCTTTCTTGGAAGATAGAAAAGGTGGAATGTTGGTAATGCATACACTTCATCTAATACGCAGAGCAGCCAATCAAAAGAAAACAATGCTTGCCAAAGACCAACAAATGACTAGCAACAAAGTGTGGAATATAAACAAAAGTCTATCATTGTAGAGTGTGGGATACAAGCAAAAGACTAGCTGCGCACACCAATCCAAAAGAAGGAAAACACTTGTCAACAACAATTAATCAATATGTAATAGGCAGTGAATTTGTAAGAGTCGAACAATTAACAAAAGGAACTCTAATAATGTGCTAGATTCATTGCACCCATTGTATCTAATTAGGTACTTATTGAGACTTCATTCAAAGAAAGAAAATTGATTATAGCATGAGGGTATATTGACTGCATTTTTGTGTAGATTGAAGACTTTACTATTAACAAAACATTATGATTTGGATATGCAGAAGAATTAGATGAAAAAAGAAGATATTCCAACTACTATAATAAATTTGTGACAGTAGCATTATATCTACAACAAGATGTAATAATCCTGCAAAATTCCAATTAAGTGAAAGAAAAGAAAATAGACTATATATTCAGCCCTCCTTCTAGCTCCATTATGTGGTTGCTAAATTTGAAAATATTACAACCTCAATGAACATTAGTAATAATTCCAAATCAAATAAAGCAAATCAAGAATCTATATGAGATATTGAATCATGCTAAATAAACAAAGTGATAAAATACCAAAAAGAGTAAGCATGCTCAAACCTATCCCATAGTGGATTGGTGCTTCTATGGAAAGAAGCCCTTTCCCAATCCTTTGCTAAGATAAATGATAAAACTAGCTTGAAGATGATATGGATTAAAATGATAATGATGCATTTGTGCATGAGATTGTGGAGGAGTAAACCAATGGATATGATCTCTATTTAAAGATTCTCAAGTTGAAAGAATTCTTATGAGAGAGCAATGTGGGATAAAGATTTGGCCAATGAGATGAAGCCACTTGTCACATTATGACAAGTTGAGGAATGTGCAAATTTTGGTCAATGTGCCAAAGAGGGGGAGATTCAAATTTGAATTTATGAATTAAATGTTGAGAGGGGGACATGAAAGAGAGAATTTATTGCAATGTTGGAAGGGACAAGTCAACTTGTCTTCATTTTCAAACTTGAGGAAATATTCCAAAAAGGGGCTTTGTTGAGGGAAAATGATGATTTTATAAATGAATTAAAATGATTTATTGGTGCAAGTGGGAAAAGCTAGAGGATGTGATGGGTGGTTAGATTAGGTTAATTAGGATTAGCTTAGTTAAGAAGATGCTTAGATGCTTTGATCCATTTGACTTAGATATTTTGATTTATTTAAATCAAAAGGGATGGAAAGTGATTTTTGATCTTTAATTAAATAAAGTCTTGATTTATTTAATCAAAGAGGGAATGATAGGCTTAAATTAAATAAAGTTAATTTATTCAATTTAAGTGGATAATCCTTAGAGATTGAATTAAATGAGCCTGATTTTCTTAATGAATAGGTTTGATGAACTTGATTAATTTTATGAGCGGGTGAATGTGAACTTTGTTTACTTGATGAATGGACCTAATTTAATGCATGATGCTAATTTTGCATGTCTACTTGCAAAGTTTGATGATCCACCCATGTACATTCCCAAGAACATAAAATGAGTTTTTGTTTGAGGAATAGAACCAGCTGCTAGTCGATCAGAAAAGGGAGGGTGGTAAGGAATCGATGCAAATCATAAACCAAGCACAATACCGTATAATGAATGACCTCTATGAGGAAGCCTCTGTGACTAGTGGAGCTCGCTAAAATGGATGTCATCCCTATGAGGTCTACCATCTCTAATGTTGTTTGAATGAATTCTTTTCTAGATTGTCACCTGTGGCACTCGTTATCTCATAGTGTAGGGCTCTCCATCTTCTACAAGCATCTAATGATAAGAAAAGGGGCCTCTAAAACAAACTTTATGTTCAACAAGAGAAGGGTGGTTGATTAGAAAAGTTAAAAGGCGCTTGTTTGGGGGATTTTTAATACCCCATAATGAGTATAAAGTGGGCACAATAGCTAAATCATAACATCATTAACTGCCCTAAAAGAAATTAGTGAATACAAGGAGATGGAAATCACATCCTGCATCTTTTAATCGACCAGATTTGACGTTGAGTCCAACTAAAATAATCATTTTTCATAACACAGACTCACTTGGGATGTCGTTTAGATGGGGATGATTGCCAAAACCAAGAATTTAAGCATGGCATTCAATGAGCTAGTGCTTCTAGAACCCTCATCATGCTTCGGTGATGGGATATATTCTAATATTTCATGTCTTGGAATACAAAGTATACTTTAAAGTGATTTGAATTTCACTTTTAATATTCTTATCATTTGGCATTATTTAGTCATGGGTGTGCACTATCAAATGCAATTTGATTATTTATTGTGGGAATTGCTTGTAGGTATAAATATGACAAGAAGGGGATCTGAATGCAAAGCTAAATGACCTAGGTGCATCTACCCGAGGATTCTTTCCTAAAGGAGGATTAAGAGATGATTGTGAAAGAAAGGAACTATCTTGCATATGAATGCATGCCAATTAAAGCAAGAGGGAGCTATCTTGTTTATCATTAAATGATCATGATCCATCAAGAGTCGCTCTGCAAGGCTAAAGAGTAGCTTATCTATGTCACAGTGACACAGATCTATAAGGATATCTACTATATTGGTTGAAGGACTAACGGTGAGGAAATCAAATAGAGGGCATCCTAGGCTACTTTCAGCCACAACACAAAAAATAGCTACAAGACAAAACTACTATAGTGCTAGGGTCACTAAAAGACAAATTAGGCTACAATAGAAAATAGACAAGAGGCCAAAATAGCCTATTTTAAATTACAAAATATTGGGGGTAGGTAAAACCCTAACTTGTAACAAATATGAGCCACACATTATGATTAAATCCTGACCATTAATTTGGGATTTGGAAAACTATAAATAGGGGCTTGCTCCTCATTTGTAGGTGCTAGAGAACTGGTGTAAAGGGCATCTTGTAGCAATAGAGAAAAGCATTGCATGATTTTATAGATATTTCTTTTTAGTTTGTTCATTATGCATGCATGGTTCAACTTCCAAGTTAGTTTTAGCTTGTAGTTTCTTGAATGGTTGTAATAATGGTGTTTTTTGTTATGGTATTTGATGAACTTTAAGCCCATACTTTTGGCACTTGTTGATGACAAGCTGCTCTACAAAGTTAGCCTGGGCTTCCTTATTTCATTTTTGTAACTTAGTTCAAGTGTATGTTCATGAGGTGCATGCAAAATCTAAAAATTTATAGTCCTTAGAAGATTGCACTAGTTTTGTGTAGTTGTAGGCTTGTCTTGGTCAAGCAAAACCTGGTTTAGGAAGTTTTTCTACTGTAGCAACTTCCATTGTTATTGTTCATTCATAGCTTAGACTTAGATTAGCTTTCTAAACCCTTTCCCTTTTGCTATTTCTTTTAGTCCTTTGTGAGAGTAGGATTGCAAGCATCAAAACAAAGCTAAATTTGATGAACATGTTGAGTTTTAGCTTGCTATTTTGAGTCAGCAGCCACTATTCATTCATTTCTAGCACCCTTGAAACTCCATTTGTAGACCCAATTTCTGATGCTTTGTAAGCCAGAAAGGCCACCCTATGGTTACCAAAAAATCACATCAACCAATTGAACTATTCCAAGCATTGTCATGATCTGACACCTAAGAGACCTTGGGGTAGTAATTTGGAACTTGTTGCAGATTTCTACTCTTCAAGAGAGGTAGTGCAGTTGTGTGCTACCTATGTTGAGAAGGTGCAAAAACACCCATCGACAATATCCTAAAGACCTTGGTTTTTGTGCAGGCCCACCACTAGAGAAGAAGACAATGCAAAAATATTATATGGCATGCTTACATGTCACTTTGATTCTTATGAGGCAAAGGAATTGTAAGGAAAAATTCTCTTTGGATATGTGATCATTAATGATCACAAGGTTTGAGTCTTCCTATACTAGACCTTGGAAGGATTACCGAGAACTAGGATATTTACCCATCGAGTAAATGAGAACTAGTTGCAAAGAGAGGAACTAGTAACCAAGTTTGAGTAGAACCAAAATAATTTAAAAATGTTTACAATAGAACCTTTGGTTTACAATAGGGCATGTGCAGGATCATGATGGACCAAAAAGTGATGACATGATGGGTATTTGTAGGGTATGTGGCTGACAACTTTTTTTAACCCAAAATTCATGAATTGAAAAGTGTTTTTAAAGGAGATTCTGAACTTTCCACCAATATAAATTATGCTTTAATTTAAATTTAATAAATAATTATTATAAATTTTCTATTTGAATTATGACTAAAGTCCTAATTGATAGGCTAATTGAAAAACATCTATAGCTTTCAAAAAATAGCACATTTTTTGAATCTAAAACATGTGCCACATTCTAGGCTTCACATACTATAGGATTAAAAAAAAAGGAATTTCATGAAGTTTTGACCAAGTTAATATGGTCAGACATACAATTTTTTAATATTTTTTAAAATTTGTAATATAAAATTCCTTATTAATTATTTACTTAGAGAAAAGATACAAAATATTATGCATCACATCAGGACATGAGTCCTCTTCTTATATCTAAAATCTTATAAAAAAATATTATCGTTTTATTATGGTTAGGGTGGTTAGATAGACACCTACTTCTTATTTTTTCCCTAAAATTTAAGTACTATTGCATTGAAATTTCAAATTTCCACCAAATAGATTTTTTTTTTCTAAATAAACCTAGTATTTTATAAAATAAATTCAATTTTCTACATATTCTATTCTTACATATTTTTGAAATAATATAGATAACTTATTCAATTTTTTACGTCATGTTTCCTAACTCTGATTTTTCTAAATTTTTCACTACTTAAGGGCTTATTTTTTCCATGATAATCCTGCACATACCTAATAGAACCTCTAGTTTTCAACCTCTGACTAAAGGAATGAAAAGAAACCATTGGACTAAACAATGAAGAAAAAGTATTTGTGCACACTGGGATGATTTAACATGGTGATGACTCACCAAGGTTGACTTACTGACTAGGTGGGAAACTAGGGCTAGCTAAAGATATAATATCCTTGACACAATCCCATCAAATTTGGGACTCTGAGGTCCAAAATTTTAATAAAATTTAGGAAAAAAATTGCAACAATTTGAATTTGAGAAAGAGAGGAATTTAGGCAATGACTAGGTAGGCTAAAACAAAACTTTCTTTTACCATTTCCTCCAAGAGCAGCACACCGAAGCAAGTGAAAAAAAAGGATAGAAGACAAAGGAAACAAAAAAATGGGATCCAAATTTTACCAAGGAGAAAAATGGGGCATGTTGTGAGACTACACAATAGTTGGGTGATATCTATGGTGGATCCCTTTGTGGTGCTCGTAGTACTCATGGTAGACCCATAGTAATTAATGACCCTGAGTGAGCTAGCCCATGAGATCTACTACTAACTACAGCACTAGAAATACTTCGCTGGTGGCACTTCCTCCTCGTGTGTCATTCTCCCCCACTATACCTCTTGGGTAGCCCAACCATACTCTACAAAACCAACAAGTATTCCACCCTCACCTAGCATATCATAGGTTATGCCCTCTCCCTCCATAATATATCTATCTCTCTCCTCAACTGATCCTAATCTATTGTGATCACTTCCAACTTCCCACCATCTCCTCTACCAACACCAACCCCCATCTAGAATTCCTTGTAATATGGCTACCTCCCTTTCACCAACCAAAGTCATCACCTCATCCTTGGTCACATCCCTTTTTTCCTACCAATACATGTATAATCATCTTGGCTGCATCCCTCTCTATAGTAATTGTACCAAATTTCCTATCCATCTATCCCTGTAAATGGACCACATCAGCCTATACCATATCTCTCTCACCCACAACCTACAGATGGTCCTATCAAGCCTGATCACACTCTTATTAGAGCCAATCTCTTTCCAGTGCCATGGAATTAAGCTAAGCCTATAAGTCTCCACCCCTCTACTACACACAATGACGCTCATCATCTCCACCTCTTCCAGTATCCTCCCCTCCAATATCCTCTACTCTAACACCCTAATCCCCATCATCATCATCATCATCATCATCATCATCATCATCATCATCATCATCATCATCATCATCAGCATCATCATCATCATCATCATTTTCATCATCATCATCATTTTCATCATCATCATCATCATCATCATCATCATCATCATCATCATCATCACTTGCATCATCACCCTCATCACTTTCATCATCACTTCAGTTGCTACTGTCATTTGAGATGTTGTTTCTCTCATTACCACTGCCCTCTACTACCACTAGTTGATCATGGGGCATTGTAAGAAAAAAGGGGTTTGTGCCTCTCCCACCAAGTATAATACTTTGTCATGGTCCTAACATTAGTCACTCCTCACCTCAGATCCCAAACCATTGCTAAAATATCCCTCTAGCTTTGATAGGTTGTATCATACTCAATAAAGCCACCTCACTATAACCTCTTATGGACCACCCATCCAAAAACTACCTCGATATAGGGAAATCCCTTTTGTTTCCAAAACTACCACAATACTTGCACATAAAGTTACCTCTCAATGATATTCAAACTCTACCCTAACAAATAGAGAAATATCTAGACATAGGGCATATAGAAATCATCATCGTACCAGTCCTCATGGTCAATATATAGTCACCAAATGAATGAATCCATCTCATCAATAATCCTATGCTAATGGTCCAAGTCACCCAAATTTCTCTGATGTCAAAACCCCACATACATAAAAACATAAGCCATATCTAGCCCCTATCCTCTATCACAAATTATATGTAATATGGTAATGTGCTCAAATGCCTAGACATGTTATAGATTCACCCCTACAACTATATGCCACCCTCCTCTATACAAAGCATAATGTATCTCTCTATACAAATCTCCCAAAATAGTTTCCTCCCATGAATATATCATCTCCTTGTTGAACATAAACTCCATCACTCCTTCCTAGCCTACTATAAATCCTAGTGACCACCTATCTAGCATCAAGGTGCCTGTGATCAACACATCTATAAAGAGGAAAAGATCTAGCCACTCACCCAACCCTGCATCTAGGTTTAACTCCAAACCTTTGAATGGTAAATTTTGGCATGTAAATATCCTCTGTAGAGTGACTCTCACCCCCTATAAATGGTATACCACTAACTCTCCTCGGATCAATGTCTAAAGATTCCACCACACATCATCTAATGTGATGATAGCCTCACTAGTGGGCAATTGAAAACTACTTGTCTAACTTTGACATCACTCAATTAGTGTTGTCATCAATGCTCTGTGTGCTCAGATATGGGGCATATGGGAAAAAATACATCATCAGGTGTAGCTACTCATCATCCTCAAGTTTCAGTCTCTACCACAATGTCCCCATAATAGCCATCTATCACTCCCACGACTACAAGGCCTTCAAGTCCTCCTACATCATTCCACACACTAATATCAACCTTTTGATACAAACCATTAATCTATCTCTAACCCAACTGAATCACCCTTGTAATTTATGTGAAACTATCCTTTTGTTTTGGAACAAGCACCATTTTATCAAACACAAGTGAGCTAATTTTGAACCCAAGTGTCACTTTATGCAAGCACAACTCTTCACCTAGGCACAATAATTTTTGATGTAGGAACCACATTATGAAAGAGTCATTTCCTTTTCCCCAATCCCCCACCAATATGCATTAACCACATGCACATCAAACACATACACACCAAAATGAGGTGTGATGTTTTATAACATGAGCATCAAAATTGACTATAGGCACCACAAAAATGTAAGTTCCATTTCTTTTGACATGAGCACCACAAGTATGCCCTTAGCCACAATTTTATTAAATTGTGCTTCTATTAAACCCAACTTTGTCTCCTAATTACATGTACCCTAGACCCATTAACTTAGCCTAAACCTAAGGGATGGACTACATACCGGCTCGCCTTCTTCCTCCGTTCGTTGATACTCTTGAACTCGCTTCATATGGTGTGTATGTCAAGGAATCTTTGTCATTTCTCTACTCTGCCACCCAAGCTCCAACTCACTAATCAAATGTTGAAAATGAGTTTTTGGGCCCCCTCAATGCATATTTATATGTTTTTTAACCCTAATCACAAACCCAACCCTAATTTCTTCTATACTAGATGCATCAAATGTCTCATTTTACCTCCCTTTTCTGCCCAATTTTTCCATTTGTTCTCCCACTTTTTACTATCTTTTTAGTCTACAACATCGCACATCATTTTAACTCACCTTTTTTGAGACACTAATAAAAATATTTTTTCTAAATTTTTCTAGTCAGTCTCTCGAGGGAGTATCAGCTTCTAACTAACTTCTCAATCCACTAGTCTAGAATTTTAAACTTCTTTGATGTAGTATCACTTTAGAAACTACATCAAATAGGGGCACAATATAGTCACCCTAAATCTAACATCACTTCCTCTTAATTAATTAAATATAATTATTTAATTAATTTACGCATTCCTCCCCTTTTAATTAATTAAATACATTTATGTAATTAATTAATCCATTTTCCTCCTATAGTTAATTAGATGTATTTATTTAATTAATCATATCACCCTCTAAAACTATAGTTCTTCTAATCAATAAATAATTCTTATTATTTAATTGATACCATTAAAATCCCCTATGAGGGTATGTGCAGGATCATGATGGGCCAAAAGTGGCAATATGATAGGTATGTGGTTGACGACTTTTTTTTTACCCAAAATTGATGAAAAAAAAGGGTTTTTAAAGGAAATTTCTCAGCTTTCCAAAAATATAAATTTGCTTGAATTTAATAAGTAATTCATTATTATTAAATTACGACAAATTTGATTGAGAACAAAAACATCTATTTTCAAATGAAATTTTCAAATCCCACATTCTATTCACATACTAGGAAAAAAACAAAATGAACATGAGTTTTGACCAAGTCAAGGTGGTCAGACATGAAGTTTTTATATTTTAAAAGTTGTAATAAAAATCATAATTAATTATTTGCTTGGAAAAAAATTACAAAAAAATATGTATTACATTGAGACATGAGTCCTCTACTTATCTCTAAAATATTATAAAAGAATATTATCATTTTATTGTGGTTAGGGTGGTCAGACAAACACCTACTTCTTATTTTTTCCATAAAATTTAAGGACTACTACATTGAAATTTCAAATTTTCACCAAATAGATTTCTTTTTTTTTAAACAAACCTAGTAGTTTAGAAACTACATTCAATTTTCTACAGATTCTATTCTTACATAATTTTGAAATAATATAGATAACTTATTCAAATTTTTACGTCAAATTTCCTAACTCTAATTTTTCTGAATTTTTTGCGACTTAAGGGCCTATTTTTTCCATGATGATCCTGCACATACCCATGATTCTAATCCTAATTGTTTTAATTAATCCTCGATTAATTAACCCACTAACCCTCATTATCCCGTTCTCCAACTATTAGCTCCACCTATCCTATTAAGCTAATTAATAACTATTTGACTATCCTAACCCCTATCATTACCATTATTTCTTAATTTTAAATTCATTCTCAATCCCCACATCTTCTCTCATTAATGAGAGAAATATCACCTACCTCCACTATCTTACATATAGCTCCCAAAACTTAATGACTTTTCATCCCAAGGTGTTCTCACACATGTGTGAGCACACCCCACCTCTCTCCTTGCACCTAATTGTGACACTTGTCACAATGCTAATGAGCCAAACCCTTGATCCATGCATCACACTCTCAAACAATCCTAGCCCTTCATCAACTTTCAATCCTATCCCTCCATTTCCCCCTACAATTTTCTATAAATTGAGCCTTCATCCTCTCATTTCTTCATCTTAAAATTGGCTAATGTTATGTTGGTGCTATCTTGTGAGCAATCCACATCCACACTTAAGAAAATCCAACAAGAGTACGGAGCCTCTTGAGCTCAATCTTGAGGGCCACCAAAGGTATAAGGTTATTCTTTTAATTTTATTTCATTTCATTGATTTTTTATGCTTTTGGTGATAAGATTTAACCCATCTACAACTATCTTCATGTAATCAATGCAACACTAAGTCAAAAGATTTGATCTTCCTTATAAAATTCTAATAGTATGTTTAATAGAGTAACATAATATTTGACATATCTATAAGTGGATGTTAGTGTCAATGATATTTTGATGTTTAATGCTAGTAATTATTGCCTTGGAAAAAATGAAGATATCTCAGTCTAATGAATGGTTGAGAGTATTGTTTGGAATCAAATATTAATATCATATTTTTGTCAAAGAATGTTATGACTTTATTAATGTTTTTTGTTATCATGGTAATTTTATGAGATATGAAAACCAATTGTGGTTATAAATTAGATATTTCCACTTGTAATTCTTTCATATTGGTTTATAATAGAATTCTATAAGGACATGCTAATCTAAGAATGTGTAGATGAAGGAAAATGTTTTGAAGTGAAACTATTGACATTTTATCATACCTTGAGAAAATAGTAATTGGAAAGATCTTTATGGAGTTTTACAAGGTTTTTAAAAATCTTAAAAAATGTCAAAAGTTTCTATATCCACATATAAGATTTTATGGGGAAAGGGTATGTGCAGGATCATCATGGAAAAAATAAGCTCTTAAGTGGCAAAAAATTCAGACAAATCAGAGTTAGGCAACTTGACGTAAAAATTTGAATAAGCTATCTATATTATTTCAAAAATATGTAAGAATAGAATCTATAGCAAATTGAATGTAGTTTGTAAACTACTAGGTTTTTTTTTTTTAAATTTGGTGAAAATGGAAATTTAAATGTAGTAGTACTTAAATTTCAGGGATAAATTAAGAAGTCGGTGTCTATTTGACCACCCTAACCACAATAAACTGATAATATTTTTTATAAGATTTTAGATATAAGTAGAGGACTCATGTCCAAATGTGATGCATATCTTTTGGAATTTTTTCCAAGTAAATAATTAATTTTGAATTTTTTATTACAACTTTTAAAAAATATAAAAACTCGTATGTTTGAGCACCTTAACTTGGTCAAAACTTCATGAAATTCTTTTTTTTAATTTTAATCCTATAGTATGCGAAGCATATAATGTGACGCATGTTTTGGATTCAAAAAATGCGATACTGTTTGATAGCTATAGATGTTTTTCAATCAACCTATCAATCAGAACTTTAGTCGTAATTCAAATAGAAAATTAGTAGTAATTATTTATTAAATTCAAAGTAAAGCATAATTTATATTCATGGAAAGTTGAGAATCTCATTTAAAAACTCTTTTCATTTCATCAGATTTGGGTAAAAATAAAGTCATCAACCACATACCCTATGCATATCCATCATATCGCCACTTTTTGGCCCATCATGATCCTGCACATACCTAAAATTATTTTGGTGAAAAGTTTGGTCTTCCCTGATTAGTTTAAGTTCTTGGAGTTTCATCACATTTAGAATTTGTTACACCACATCTCCCAAAATATTTTGGCATAAATGGATGTGTATGAGGTAGCATGGAGGGCTACAAGTTCATGGAAATCATTGATAGATTATTATAGATCATGGTTTATAGTTCACACAAAAGTAGGCATGTGGAAGAACAAAGGTAAGGAAGTTCTATTAGTTTATGTTCTATTACATACTTCTACTATGAGGATGTGGTATATTTACCATGTAAAACATAATAATTCTCATAAATATCCTTCCCATATGTCTTTTTTTTTTTTTTTGGTAAAAGGCCTAGGACTATATATATATATTTATAATAAAATAAAGTTTGTACATAAGATTTGCATCATATGGAATACTATAAAATTCCATATTAGTTCCCAAACTATCCGTCAAATCAGAAATTTGCTTAAAATCAGTTGGAAATATAAAATTTAGAGAATTTTTTGTTAACATTTTCCAAATTTCAAAAGAAAATAGAGCATGTATATCATTTTTTGATACCCATATTCATTTATCTTTGTAAAGCTAGGTTTCATGGAAAATTCCCAAAAATACTGCTTGCAAATAACCAGTATGTTACTCTTCCTTTCGCTTCACTTGGACTAAGTTCTCATCTTGAGCCTCAACATCCTCCCAAGCTTGCAACTCATGGGCAACAGGACCATATCCTGCAACTAGATCAAACTAATCTTGTGAACCACAAACACATGAGTGATGAATTGCAGCCAATTCATTTGCTATTTGAACCCCCTGATCCAAGCATGGGTGGGCTACAAACGCATTCCCTTTCATGTTAGAATTTTTTGTATTATCATGAACAACCCCAACTTCCACATGATTTGGATTTGAACTAGAATAATTCCCTCAGCCTCTCATCCTTGCAAGAGAATCATTTAGAGGAGAATGCAGAGAGTGTGATTTGAGGAAAGAGATAGAATAATAATTTTCCTAAATATCCATATCCATATTCACACAAATCTTCCTACAATTCTTCCTTAGAGAATTCAACAACCTACTATCACTTTTATATTACAGAGCCAGTTTGATAGAGTCATAGATTTCTTCAATGCCATGGTGATGCATGCTAAAATCTCTAAGAAATCAACCTCTTATATCCCCATCCCCAGTAAAAATGTTGTAACCTTGAGTCGCAACTAAAAGAGCATTATTTTTCATAAATTGGGGTTTGAAAAATTACTCTGCAATTAGCATTAACTCTCGAAGGGATTGCAATAAATCCATAATATTTGAAAGAAAAATAGAAAGCACTTGTGATGGGAAGATAATTCTTCTTGCACGTGGGATCATCACCTCCACGTCAAGCACTATGCAAACAACTTCCTCAACCCTATGGAAATTCAAATTGAATACCAATTTCAACCAGTCATGGGAAAGGTGCTCCTCCAAAGGATGCTTCCAAGGTTGCACCACCATGTTTACTCTAAGATTCCAAGGCTTGAAATCTATCTTTCCACTTTCTAGTGTACAAAAAATTAGCACTCGTAAAATGATAGCTAAAAGTAGATCTTAGAGTAAATACAGAATAAAACAACCACCTCCCTTTATGGCCAATAAAGCCATGTGAAAATATATTTTTTATTGAAGAGGAATATTTTGTTGTCATGAAAAGGGGAGCCCATTTAATTCACTAAAAAAAAGAGTTATGATATCTCATGTGAAACTTGCATTCCTAGGCCTACTTTTTGTGTTGCACTCTAAACCATTATAGCTCCATGTACCTTCAAAATAGTAAACTTAAATAAACCTTGATGCTAGCAACACGTGTCCATAATTGGACACTGCTACCATAAGTATATCTAGAAATGTTCCTTTCAAATCCCTCAGCATGTTGATGACACAAGTGATGCATCTGCATCAAGGAAAGATACTTTATAAAGCACAATGTAATCATTAACCAACATTGCTTCCAACCAAGTTTACCAATAAATTGAGGGTCATCAAATACTATTATCATCATAAAAAATCACTCAACATTTCCCAATATAAGTGTTAAGCCAACTAGGAAAACTATGACATGAATATCATCCACCTTCCCCATCACTATTTCCTGATCAAGTGTGTAATGAGTGTCAACATTTAAATTATCTCAATTTCCTTTATCACTTATAAACTCTAGCAGTTGAGGATATTGTTTTAAAACTTCTTGTTATCCCACTAAGGATTTTGACCATCACATCTCATATTTTCAATCCTATCAGCCAGTTTGTTGCCCTCCCTGTATGTATGTGTAATTTAATTTTCATGAAAATAATCCATTACTTACCAAAATTTCTCCAATATATATCATATTCTCCAATTGTCTATTTTTCTTTCCTTACAAGCGTTAATTATAATCATAGAATCACCTTCAGCATGCAGCTTGTGAATGTCCATGGATCTTGTTAACTGTAAACCTTGAAGCAATGCTTGTCCCTCTGCAATATTATTAGTGTTATTTTTCAAGTGAACTTCTTTAACTACTAAAAGAGAGCCTTCTCAATCCCTGATAACTACTCCTACTCTCGACAAGCCTGGGTTCCCCCTTGATGATCCATCAAAATTAAGCTTGAAAAATATTTTGAAGGAGGTTTCCATTGAACCTTACTTCTATCAATCTTTGATTGAGGAGCTATCAGATGAGCCCCTTTG
The DNA here is from genome assembly GCA_007258455.2 of Sequoia sempervirens. Lineage (NCBI taxonomy): Eukaryota > Viridiplantae > Streptophyta > Pinopsida > Cupressales > Cupressaceae > Sequoia > Sequoia sempervirens. The sequence goes on from VDFB02358134.1 coordinate 71,086,970, forward strand.
AAATGTAAAGATTAAACTTCCAATTTTGTAAAATCCAATTATCCCAAGCAGTGAACAATGAGGATACATTCTTATTGGTTTTAACATGTGAGATAACTACCTCTAATATTTTTTTTCTCTCTTATTCTTAATTTTCTGAGTTGACTAGGACTGTTGTTTAAAATTTTTTTTATTTCTTTCCCACCACAAACTCCATATTACAAGAATTGGATAAAATCTCCATACACAAGCAAAAAAAAAGAGGATCTAAATAATACTAGACAAGCAGTAAACAAATCCCACAAAGACGAAGGCATTGGAAAAGATATATTCAAATTAGACTTAATAAACTGCCAACACTCTTGTGCCACCTCACACCCCACAAATAAGTGATCTATTAATTCAATAACTTATAGGAAAAGTACACACTTGAAGGGTTCCACAAAACCTAACTCAGTCTATCACTTTTCAATATTCTTTTGTGTAGAGCAAGCCATGCAAAACTGCCTACCTTAGGAAAAGTCATTGAATTCCAATAAAAATAATATGCTCTATGGGACTTATTTTGAGGCACAATTGTTGTAAGGGACTTGTAACCTTGCTTTTCCATGTAATTACCATCCTTAGAAGGTGCCCAAATTAACTTATCTAATCCTCCTAATAAGAACACAGTCATCTCTTGTAGAATTTTATGTAAGGCATTTCTCTAATTGAGTGTTATGATTGGATTCAACAAAACCTTGCAAATAACATTCCCTAAAATAGGCTCAATACTATCAACATAATCCTTCAACTTGATACCCCATATATCTATTAAAATTTTCTCTACTAGAAGTAGCTATCAAATTGATGTCAGTGGGGGGTATCCATTCCATGAGTCCTTCCAAAAGTGCACACTTTTCCCATTATGAACCTCCCAAGTTAGATATGGAATGATGACCTCCTACAAGCTACTAAAAAGTTCCACATAACCGATCCACTTTGAGGATTTGATAGTGTTGAAATTCTAGCGAGATTATCATCATATAAATACTTAGCTTGCATTAGACTACAACATCTTAAATTTGGCTTTTGATACATTCACCATGCTAGCTTTGCTCCAAGGGATAGATTTCTTGTAGATAGATTATGCATACCTACTCCATTATTTTTATTCATACACATATTTTCCAAGGATACTAATGGAACCTTATTTTTTTCATCCATATTTCCCATCAACAATAAATTCTTAATAAGCTTTTCAATTTTCTCCACAATTCCTTTTGTGGCCCTCAAAAAACCATAAAATAATTTGGAATAGTTGTTAATACTGACTTAACCAAAAAGATGCGGCTGGAGAAGGGAAACCATCTTGCCTTCCAAGATAAAATTCTGGACTTTATTCTATCTAGAACCTTATGCTAATACTGAAATTCATCCACCCCTATAAGAAAAGGAATACCTAGATATGCACAAGGAAGCTAGATACTACTTGGAAACCCAACAAATTTACCAACCTTCTTGAAATAGATGGCTTTCCATTAAAAATGTAAATTTGGATTTAGAGGCATTTAATTTTTGACCTGGAGCAGATCAAGCACCTATTTGATTTGTTTCACCTCTAACAAAGAGTATTTTCCAAATAAGACGGTATCATCTGCAAATAAAGAGTGTGTTGCTAAAATACTTATATTTAGAATGGATACTCCCTGCCATAATCCCTAGCTATGAACTTTTTTTATTGTTCTACTTAGTGCCTCTACCATGATGATAAATATAACTAGAGATATAGGATCTCCTTGCCTCACCCCTTGAGTAGAACTAAAAAAAACAACTAGAGTCCAATTGATAATTACCAAGAATTTATCCCCTAATAAGCATGAGTGGATCCATTTGCAACATTTAGAAGCAAAAAAACACTTTTAAAGAACCTAATGAAAAAATCCCAATCTACTCTATCATTTTCCTTCATCATATCCAGCTTAATTGTGTTGAAGGAAAGTTATTAGCTTTAATGGAATGCAACACTTCATGGGCTATGAGTGACCCTTCAGGAGTCTCTCTTCTAGACATAAAACCTCCTTGTTTGTGAGATATTACTTTTGATATTAGAGGTTGAATTCTAAGATACATAGCCTTAGTGAAGGTCTTGTGTATGGTATTACACAAGGATGTTGGCCTAAAATTTGCAAAGTATTTTAGTTTGTTTACTTTTGGAATAACTATAATTTGAGCTATGTTAAACTGCTTAAGCATAATGCCTATTTTCTAGTATTCTTCTAGTGATAGTAAAACATCAAACCCAACAAAATCTAAACACTTCTAAAAGATAGGGTACTAAAGCCATCTAGCCCTAGGGCCTTATTAGGTGATAATGAAAATACAACCTTCTTAACCACATCAAGGGTAAAAGGTTGTAATAACTGAGATCATTCTCCTCTTTTTGGATTAACTTAGGAATATTCTCAAGCAGTTCCTCACCATCCTTAAGTGTAGTATCTTCGAAAAGAATCCTACACCTTCTTCCTATGTTTCTTCTTGCTTTGATAACACTTCTCTTGTTGATGAAGATTGAATGGAGAACACAAAATTTAAAGACTTTTTTATTTGAGTTGAAACATGAAAGAATTTTGTGTTTTTATCCCCTTCTCTTAGCCACAATTCTCCATGTTGGTCTATATCTTCATAAAGTGAAAGAAGAGAGGCACATGGTTTTCACTAGATCATAGAGAAGGGCATAATGAAGGTCAAATAGGATATGAAACCAAACATTATGTAGTGGTTTTCATAAAATGGTCATGAGACTTTTAAGCCTTGCTAAGACCCTATCAAGTTTTTCATGGTGTTATTAAATGTTAAATATGAAAATTATAACCTTTGGGTATGTGCAGGATCATCATGGAAAAATAAGGCCCTTAAGTGGTAAAAAATTCAAAAAAATCAGAGTTAGGCAACTTGACTTAAAAATTTGAATGTACGTTATGGGTACATGTACAGGATCATCATGGAAAAAATAGGCCCTTAAGTGGCAAAAAAATCATAAAAATCAATGTTAGGAAACTTGACGTAAAAATTTGAATAAGTCATCTATATTATTTCAAAAATATGTAAGAATAGAATATGTAGAAAATTGAATTTAGTTTCTATACTACTAGGTCTATTTAAAAATAAATAAAATCTATTTGGTGAAAATTTGAAGTTTCAATGTAGTAGTACTTAAATTTCAGGGAAAAAACAAGAAGTAGGTGTCTGTTTGACCACACTAACCATAATAAAATAATAATATTTTTTTATAAGATTTTATATATAAGTAGAGGAATCATGTCCGGATGTGATGCATATTTTTTTGTAATTTTTTTCTATGTAAATAATTAATTATGAATTTTTTATTACAACTTTTAAAAAATATAAAAACTCGTATGTCTGACCACCTTAACTTGGTCAAAACTTCATGAAATATAATTTATATTTTTTAATCCTATATTATGTGAAGCATAGAATGTGATACATGTTTTGGATTCAAAAATGTGATACCATTTGAAAGTTATAGATGTTTTTCAATCAGCCTATCGATTAGGACTTTAGTCATAATTCTAATAGAAAATTAATAATAATTATTTATTAAATTCAAATTAAAGCATAATTTATATTGGTGGAAAGCTGAGAATCTCCTCTAAAAACCCTTTTCGCTTTCATCAATTTTGGGTAAAAAAGGTCGTTACCACATACCTACAAATACCATAATATTGCCACTTTTGGCCCATCATGATCCCTGCACATACCTTTATCTATATTATTTAAAAATATGTAAGAATAAAATTTGTATCAAATTGAATGTAGTTTGTAAACTACTAGGTTTATTTAAAAAAAGAAAAGAAATCTATTTGGTGAAAATTTGAAATTTCATTGTAGTAGTACTTAAATTTTAGGGAAAAAATAAGAAGTAGGTGTCTGTCTGACCACCCTAACCACAATAAAATGATAATTTTTTTTTATAAGATTTTAGCTATAAGTAGAGGACTCATGTCCTGATGTGATGCATATTTTTTTGTAATTTTTTTCCAAGTAAATAATTAATTATGACTTTTTTATTACAACTTTTAAAAAATATAAAAATTTGTTTGTCTAACCACCTTAACTTGGTCAAAACTTCATGAAAATTATTTTTTCTTTTTTTAATCCTATAGTATGTGAAGCATAGAATGTGACACATGTTTCAGATTCAAAAAATGTGATATTTTTTGAAATCTATAGATGTTTTTCAGTCAACCTATCAATTAGAACTTTAGTCATAATTCAAATAGAAAATGAATAATAATTACTTATTAAATTCAAATTAAAAAATAATTTATACTGGTGGAAAGCTAAGAATATCCTTTAAAAACCTTTTTATTTCATCAATTTTGGGTAAAAAAAGAATCATCAGCAACATACCCTACACATTCCCATCATATTTTCACTTTTTGGCCCATCATGATCCTGCACATACCCCTTTCTCATTCTCTTTTAGTGTGGCTTTCTGTTGTTCACTATAAAGTCACTATGTGATAGCAAGAAACATAAATATATGGCAAGTTTAAGTGACTATGGTAGTCATGAAGACCTCCTTATTATATGTGTACATAGACAATCATAGTTTGGGGGATTTGTTTCACATTTTCATGAGCTCAAACATAGTGTATCTTAAGTATGTTGTCAAATCCTTATTTCCTCAAGCCCCTTAACAATTTTTTTATAAGATTTTATATATGATAAGTATAAAAGAAGTTTAGTTGGTGAGGTACAAGATTTTAATGATGATGGAAAGATGAAAAACATAGTTGTTAACATTCTACATAGTTTCTACTCAAACAAAACTCGATACTATATATTTCTTCAACATTGTTGATGGACAACTATTAAATAATTTAACTTGTTGGCTAAGGTGGAATGAATCAGGGGTAGCTGAGGATATAATTTAAAGGAATTTCATGGAGAAGTGAAGGTACAAGACAAGGTTTTTTGGTGGCTAAAAAATATGTTTGAATCTTGAGTTGGACTCAAGTTTCGAGGGGATATCAACTTGGTGTTAAGATGAATTCCATCCTAAATGTTAAGCCTATTGGATTTCATGATTAGTATGTTAGAAATTTGAAAAATTATATGAAGACCACAATGGGAATCTTAGTGGAGGAGAAGCATCTATCTCTATGAGGATGAAACTTGAGAGAAATTAGTTTATATGGGAATATATTATCATTTATACTATAGTCTTACAGTAAACCTTTGAAGTATCCTTGGAATATGTGTCACAAACAAAGCTTTAGGGAATAGATAATTTCATCCAAGAATTCCATGATGATGATACTACTAGAGCTAGTGAGATATTTTTTAATGGAAATGAGTTTCCACATTCAAAATACAAATATAATTTTTTAATAGATGAAGCTAAACCCCCAACACAAATATTTCATGAGTAAATCATTTCTATGATTGATGTTGGATCTTTAGATGAAGAATCAACTACCTCATTTGAATATTTTGCAATATTCACTCTAAGAGTTCATTACATTGTTGATCTACATAGTGTAGGATAATCAACATTGTTACCAATCAGATTTCTAGTAGTAGGAAGTTATGTTTAGCTAGGATGATTCATTTTTAAATAAACTTGTATAAATAGAAATTTACATGAATGATCAAGCATGATGCTTTTGTGTGAAATATTTTTTTTTATGTTGATAGAGTTCTATTAATTTTTAAATCCATCATTTGGTATCAAAGAAGATGTAGATCTAATCCTATATATGGTTATTGGATATGGATGAAATGACTTACTTGAGATGAAGGAAGATGTTGGAGAATGAGATGATTAAAAATATATTATATGATGATCTATATAGCTATGAGGAGTTATTGGACCCGAGACAATGCTTGGTAGTGCATGGAAAACAATATAAAAAATATATTATATTGATTTTTACATATTGAATCATTATTATTATTGCACATAGCACCAAGGTTTTTTATTTTATTCCCTCATGGAAAAAGGGAAAAAATTCTATAATTTCCCCCTCCTTAGTGGAGCATAGCTAATTTGCAACACTCTAGAGTTGTTTGAATAAGAGGAGATGAAAAGTATCAAAATTTAATTTTTTGGCATTTTCTATGTTTTACCAAATTACATTTTTGAAGGTCTTTGGAGAAATATTTAGGGTTGAAATTGCCATTGATCCCATCAAATTGAATATCCAAATGCATTGGATTTGATGGACTAAAACTATATCTCTTCAAGACCTCTCTAACGAAGTAGAGATGTCCTCAATTTGACCAACGTGCTAAAAGTTGTGACTCTACCAAATTGTGGTACATAAATTAAGATGTTCTTATCAATATTATGGTTCTTGTTATTTCATTCTCATAACCATTTGTTGATTTCAAATTCCTAAGACTATGGTTACTGCTGATATGCTTCATATTGTATAAATTCATTCTATTTTGAATAAAATTGTGACTTGGAAGGCCCACAACTCTCAATTCACAAGTTTTCTATTTTTTCTAGTATTTACAATACCATAGGTTCTCATTCACACTAGGTATTATAATATGAGCTCATAAATGAATTCTAGATTGCACATGATTGGGACATCAAAGGATAGGAATAAAAACAAAAAATTTATTAGATTATCCTCCTTTGAGATGTATGCAACCAAATATGGCATATTAACAAGGTGACTCATTAGTCCCTATCAAGGTGATGGTTGAACAGTCTTTGAAGAAGTAATAAGAGGAGATGATGAATAATTTTTCATGAGTTTTCTAATAGAATCAAGTTAATTAGAAAATAAGTGTGGTAGAGACACCATTTTTTCGAAAAAATTCTTTAAAGGTTCAAGTAATCATTGATATTCCAAATTTTAAAGAAAATATTGATGGAGATGTTATGGATGATTCGTTGCCAAAACTAGAAAAGTGTTTTTTTGTGAATATCCTTTCTAAATGAAAGAAGTTAAATATTCACTCTCTTGAAGGCTAAAAACCATGTGAAGTAATCATGTGAGGAAAATTTATCAACCAACAAAATTCATGAGGATGGAGTAAATTCGATGATATCCCTACATGAGAAGAACTTGTGGAGTACATTAAAGAAGAATATTTCTTGAAGATATATATGAAGAAAAATATATGAAATGAAAACTAATTGAATAGAAAAAGACCACTATTTATAATATTATACTAATACATTCTATACAAAAAATTGCAACTAGGATATGGAGAAACATCAATTTTATAAATATCATAGTGGGTTGCATTGTTATATTCAAACATATATGTAGTTCTTCTAGATTGAAATGTTGAGAAATACATACAAATATGTAAATAACATTGAAGAAATATCAATAAGAGAGGGAAAAAGGAGAAAAAAATAAAAGGAGATGGTAATAGTAGGTTTTGAGGAAAGCAAACCAACAATAAATTTTTCTCTCAACCATCATCAAGTTCAATTTCTAAGAAGAAATTTAAGGACAATGCTATGTCATGTGAAATTTATAAAATCTCCTAACATAGCACCAAATATTGTAGAGATACGAAAAATATTAATGGAAAAAACCCATGAACTAGAGAAGGAATTGTATTTGGTACTTGTAGACACTTTTAAGCTTAGGAATCATGAAAAAATCATTGAGGTAGACCCTTATGCCACATTAGACACTGTCAAAATCTTGCCTCATGAAGATGAGGAAGAATTTTTTAACAATTTGGGTGAATTGAAAGGCCTTACATTTCATAGTTGATATTCAAAGTCAAAACAATTTGATATCTATTGAGGCTATTAATACCATGAATATAGAAGCAACACCTCATACAAAACCATACTCTATGGTTAGTGTGAGTTAGTGATGAGATATCCAAGTAACCAAATAATGTTTCATGTCCTACTCCATTATACCATTAAAAGATGGCGTAATTTATGATGTTGCATGATTGGATAGATGTGATGTATTGTTGGGACAACCACACATATACAAAAGAAATGTAATATTTGAGTTTAGACCATCTATTTTTATTACTAAGATAGGAGAATTAAAGTATAAAATACCTAAGGTATGTGCATCGAGATATGGATCTATAATTATTATAAAATATTTTAGGCATTTGATTGATCAAAATTAAGCTTTTGTATTACTAATGATTCAAACCAAGGAAACAAGGTTAGTCATAGGTAATACTCATAAGAAAATAACAACACATCAAAAAAATAAATGGATGGAATATTAGAAGCCTATTGAAACATCTTCACTTCACCAACAAGAGCTCTAAAACATTGTCAAGTCCAACAAATTCCATTGATGTGATTCTAGGGACACCATTACTGAATGGGCCACTATATAGGAGATAGATTTTGGATTATCATGAGATGAAAAAAATTGAGGAGATTATCTAGAAGGGCTATATTTGATCAAGTTAATCACCATGTGGGAGTTTGATCATTTTAATGAACTAAGATTATGGAACATGGAAATTGTGCATTGATTATTAGTCATTGAATAAGCTCACTGTGGAAAATAGGTATCCAATCCCTCACATTGATGATCTCTTGGACCAAATAAGGGAAGATAAATTTTCAAAAAATGGATTTAAAATTAGGATACCACTAGGTGCACTTAGTTTTGAAAGAATGCCAATAAACTGAGAGGGGGTTGAATTAGTGTATTTAAATTTTTACCAACTAAAGTAGCAAACAATAAATAAGATCACATATAAAAATCACACACATAAGAAGATGCCATAAATACATGGAAAACCCTAAAAGGGAAAAACCACAATGAGAAAATTTTCTTGAGTCTACTACTCAAATCCAACATCATAATTAAATATATTACATATGTTTTGTAAGAACCAACTTATTGGTACATTGACACAAAATGCGATGTTCTGAGGAACCAACATTTAGGTACACTACACACCTAAGACAATGTTTTGAGGCACCAACCTCAAGGTACTCTACAAACCTAATTGAGCACTAACTCAATATTTTTGAGGCACCAACATCTACAAAATTACATGTTCATATATGATGATACTAGTTTTTCTTGAACCTAAAATACACATTATCAATTCATAACTTGGAATATCTTCCTCTACTCTTCACTTCTCTCTCTTCACACTTCCAAGATCATCACATTGATAGCTTTTCATATATCTGAATATTATTTATCACCAACATGAAACATAATCAATTTAGTAACCTCCATGTATTCCCATAATCTACATTTACATATCCACTATACACATGATATGTCAAAGTTCTATTTTCAACATCCACTCACACCACCATTATAACTAGGATAGTAACTATTTCCATAGTTACATAAACCCTAACTACTTTGTAGTCCCTTGAAAATTTCACTTAATTATCTTATAAAACTACATTTAAGTCAGCTTCATCTCTATAACTACCCATAAAATTTTATCTTTTGGAAGTAGTCATTTGTTCACATGGAATATTGGTCATTTATCTTTCCTTTACTAGCATGATATGATGGTCTTCTTTTAGTATACTTTATCTTTAGAAAAATAACCATTAGATCAAGTCTCCTTTAAATATGTGTTGTAGATTTGTCAAGAAATTATACTACTTTATGAGGAATTATATTAAGCTACATCATCATAGGCATGTTCCTTTCCATACAATGTTTCTACCAAACCAAAATGGGGACCCACCATCCTTTCCATGGAATAAGGGAAATATGCAAAATATCTCATGAATTCATGATGCTCATGCATAATTATATTACTTAGTGTTTTCTTAGCGTGTCTTCACTTTGCACTTGTAGAATGAAATATGCTATACACATTACCTTTACATTGTAATAAAGTTTGGACACTTGTCGTTGTATTGCATCATCATAGTTTTATCCTTTTCAGAGTGGATTGGATCAACAATGCCCCAAAAATCATTGATCTCTACCATCTCTTGCACTAATTGTTGATCTTCTAAAGAAATTTTCCTTTGACTTGAACTTGGTTCCATTGGACACATGGTGTGATTCCATCATTCTACAACCAAAATATTGGGGCATATCATAGGTCTTATGAACATGCAAGAAATGTTTGATCTACTCAAAAAGATATTGGTCATTTATCCTACTAGAAAAAATATGAAGACTATGGACTTACAAAAAAACTAAAGTCCTTACTTTTTTATTAGATAGTAAACAATAGAACAAGGGGTTGATAACATGATGAACTATAGGTATTAAGTTATGACTTAAGCAACTGGCTTCTACTTGTTTCCAATCAAAACAAAAATAGAAATGCTTGTCAATTTCATGACTAAAACCCTTATGGTTTTACTGAGAAACGCTAGTAATGGTTGGGAGAAAAGATAATTAAATTCTGAGCTCAATATTATCACTTGGACCTACATAACATACATACGAGATGTACTCAAAAAACCCATATCAAATCTACTTTATGTTTCCTCCACAATCCTCTTGAAAATGTCTCTATAAAAGCATGACAAATTTGCAAGACAATAATGCAAATTTTAATACAGTATTACAACTTTACAAAACATGTAAAAAAAATTCTTTTCTCTCCATTAGTCTTCTCCATTCTTCCTGAGAGTGATACAGTAATATCAATGGCACTCATGATGCCAAAAATATCACTTTTGACATCAGTGAAAAATAATTCCAACAGTCTCATCATAAATACCATTTGTGTAAGACCCTATCTCTTGTGGTCTTGTTGATCCTATTAATCACTGATGGTTTATGTTATATAACTTATGTTATTTCATGTTATTTGATACACATGAGTGATGGTTGTTGCTATACCTCAAAGACATTCATGTTTTGTATTTAATCATATCTAATGATTGTTGTGATATCTTATGATAGTCAGGTTGTTGAAATAATGAAGAATGTTGTCATTAGTGAGTTGTCATTGATGTCAAAACTACATGATGGATGTCTACATTATGTTAAGGATGATTATGGAAGAGTTATTTTGTAAGAGGGTTTCATCCACACATAGGAATAGTTGAAAGTATTTTTTATAAGTGTTTACACCACAAGATTCAGTATACAGTGTTCTCTGGTAATTTGGTCCAATTTTTTTTTCCCTTATATATTTTCTTCTATGATTCTAGTATATTGTTCATGGAATTCAGTAGCATATTAACTCATAACTTTAGTTGATTTGGGTAAGTGGTTCAAAAGATACAAGTAACAAAAGATTGGGACATAAGGTTTACATAGAAATGGATATGACTTAACAAGTTCACACTCCTTTATGGATTTGAGTTAGACCTTGCAGTTTTGGGAGAATATTAACATGTGTCACTACACTATATTTTCTAGTTTGAATGATATTGTGAGGTCCATGTACCCTATGGTGATGATCAATTGGAGTATTTTTCTTTTACATCCTATGCTTAGATTACTTAATTTATGTAAAGAGTTACATAAATCAAATATGTGATGAAAATGTAAGAGAGAGCTATTATAGGTCCATGCTAACCTATATTACATGTTTTTGGGCACTAAGGCATGTTTTGCATGTTTTAGGGTCACATCTAATTAGGCTGAACTAATTGATGTTTATGATGGAATTTGGTATATATACAAGATTATTTTGGGTTTATAGAGATGGAATCCAATGAGTACATGATCCAAATGCAAGAAGTGATGCAAAATTTAGTAGAGTTGAGTGATTATGATGTAATACATCAAGAAAAACACCAATCACTTAGGGTACATCAGACCCAATCTCATTTGGAGAAGATCAAATTGAACAAACACCTATGTTTCATTTAACTATTTCATCAAAATTCATCAAATCTCATACAATTTCCTTTGATTCTTGAATTCAAAAAACTCCAAGACAACATGTCAGTACTATAATTAACCAAAATCACATTCAAAACCATCATCAACATCAAATCTTAACTCAAGAACCTAATAAGAAATTCTGAACCAATCCACCTTCACACTATTCGTCAAATTACCCATCTTGACAACTTGATTCTCAAGGAAAAATGTCAACAACCAAGCATTTTTTTTATTAATACCAGATCTTGAATATTACAAAGTATGTTTTTTTCTCACTTCACAAATGCTTTATAGAAGTTTTAAACAGTTAAGGCAACTTCATTTTTAAATCCAATGACCTATATCTCTTGATTTTCCCTCAAAAGACTTTCCAACTTCCCTGATTTTGTGCTATTTTTCTTTTTACATCATTGACAACTTTTCCCATATTTTGAAAATCTACTTTTGTGACCATCTGAGGACTTATGCAGTACTTAAATACATGACCTTTCCATATGTTTTGACATCCTTTTTCCCAATTTCTTTCCATTTCCCATTTTTACAACTTTTGCACAAAAAAAATATTTTGTGATTGACTCTATTTACCTCCTTTCAGTGACTCGTGACCTTTAGAATGCAATTTACACTTGAACATTCATTTTTAAAAAAAAATTGTCTATGAAAAGAATTTAATGATCAAGGTGCTCCTCCACCATACAACCAACCAAGTAAACCTTCCCAAGTCCCTTGGAAACACACTTCTACCTACAAAACAAATGCAAATCTGCCTTTTCCTCTATCTTGGTTTCAATCTCCATCTTCAAATTTTCTTTTTCTTCACTACTGCCCTCACTTGTCTCTTATCATCTGTGTCTTCTTTTTTCTTTTTTCATTCTTTATCATCAAGTTCACATTCTTCTTTTCTTCCTCAAAATGACACATGACTGCCCTTTTACTACTCTCTTCTTTTCACCAATTCTTGTCCTGACCAACGACATAGGACTGTCCTTGCAAACTGCTTCTCTTCAACAATCATCCTTGACCTTCTCTAACCAATATTATTTCATCTTCTCAAATATTCCCATTAGTGGAGTATCCTTCAACATGACTGCAACCTCAAGTTCCTTCTCAAGCAATTATCCATCTCTCTTCAACCTGCAAACACAATCTCAAACACCAACTTAGCAAACCATCCATCTTACCCAACAGTAGACCTTGGAAAATGCCTCTCTCTCTTTTCCTACACCTTCTACCCAACTTAATCTCCATTGGAGAATGATGACTATAAAACTTAGTTTTTTTTCCAACACACAACTTCTCAGAACCTTCTTCTTTGCAACTTATATGGATCAAGCACCTATAACCAAACTCAACTCAACAACAACTATCCACAACAACATTAATTCAACCAACCAATAGAACATTGTTAGCTCTTATACCAATTTGATGCAATACATCAAGAAAAACACCAATCACTTGGGGTACATCAAACCCAATCTCATTTGGAGAAGATCAAATTGAACAAGCAACTATGTTTCATTTAACTATTTCATCAAAATTCATCAAACTCTCATACAATTTCCTTTGATTCTTCAATTCTAAAAACTCCAAGACAACATGTTAGTATTATAATTCACCAAAACCATATTTCAAACTATCATCAACATTAACTTGAGTGATATTAACTAAAGAACCTAATAAGAAACTTTTAACCAATCCACCTTTACACTATTAATCAAATTACCCATCTTGACAACTTGATTTTCAAGGAAAAATGTCAACAACCAAGCATTTTTTTATTAATACTAGATCTTCAAGATTACAAATTTTTATTTTTGCTCACTTCACAAATGCTTTATAGAAGTTTCAAATAGTTAAGGCAACTGCCTTTTGAAATCCAATGACCTATCTCTTGATTTTCTCACAAAAGACTTTCTAACTTCCTTGATTTTGTGCTATTTTGCTTTTTACATCATTGACAACTTTTCCCATATTTTGAAAATTTAATTTTGTGACAACCGAAGGACTTATTTAGTACTTAAATACATGACCTTGTCATATGTTTTGACATCCTTTTCCCCAATTTCTTTCCATTTCCCAATTTTACAACTTTTGCACAAAAATGATATTTTGTGATTGACTCTATTTACCTCCTTGCAGTGACTCGTGACCTTTAGAATGCAATTTACACTTGAACATTCATTTTTTTACAAATTTGTCTATGAAAAGAATTTAATGATCAAGGTGCTCTTGCACCAGAATAAGTTGTGAAAGTTAAGAAGAGGTGTGTGAATGTAAAGTAGAAAAGAAAATTGTACACTCTAAGTTGGATAAATTGTATTAAGTCAGTATTTTCAGCTTCAAAGGAACAAAATTTGGACAACATACATTAGATGCACTTTGTATGAGTTCAAATCTTGGTTGTAAAGCCACTTCTTTCTTTCTTTTCTCTTTGAATACTGAGTGCACTTGGATAGTGGTTCCACCTAACAGTGAGCCTTTTTGTAATATCTTATAACAGGTTATAACATATTATGAGCTAATCCTCACCATGGTTTTTTCCATTTTGGGTTTTCCAAGTAAAAATCCTAGTTTTCATGTGTTATTTGTCTTATAGGTGTTTCATGCTTTCATTTCTTATTGTAGTTAAGTATGCTTTGATAATTGGATGGTTAATGATTGGTTTGTTTAATAGAATATTGATTTGGCCCCCCTCTCAAGATTATGAGTGTTCAAAAACTAGTATCAGAGGTTGATTCCTAGGAAGAAGCTTTACTGCTTTGATCTTGGAGATTGAACACATGGTTGATTCTTGCTATTGTATACATAGAAGAAGAATACATGCTTGATAAAGATGGAAAACTCAAAGTTTCTCTTGAATATATTGAGAAAAATAAAGATGAAAACATAGATCTAAAGGAAAATATTAAAGAATCAAATGACTACATTTATAAATTGAGAGAGAAATTCAAGTTTAGAGAAAGGAATAAGGAGGTCAATGACCAATTAAAGTGAGAAAATAAGAATATCACTAGACTGAAAGTAAAGGTGGAAAAAAAAGAAAAGAATTGAGGAATGTATAAATGCAATGGTGAAAAGAAAACCGGATGAATGCAAAAGTCTTGAACAAGAAGTGGAAAATCTAAGATAAAATTTGGAGAAAGAAAAAGGTCATGAGGAAAAATTTAAGACAATTTCTACAATTCTTGATGAGTTGATTGTAAGTTAGAAAGCATATAAAGACAAAGGTGGTTTGGGAATTGAAAAAGGAGAAAGATAAAAAGAAGATCAAAAACCTAATGCAAAGAAGACCAATGAACTAGACAATACTAAACAAAAAAAGAACAATGGAAACATCCAGAAACAAAAAAAACAATGCTAGAAGACCCCTAATAACCAAATGGTCAAAGGTACCTATCCTTCAATGGTATTTTTTATTCTTGAAATAAATTTGGACATAGAGTAATGGAATGTAGAAGAAAAATAAATTAAGAAATTTGAACATAGAGGAAATAAATGTAGAAGTCAAATGATGAATGCTTATATGGTGTAGGGGCACCTTCAAGCCATATGGTCAAATTTGGTAAATTGTTGGTTTTATGTTTTTATTTGATGTGTTTGGTCTAATAATGTCATTTATGACCATTTGGGAACATTTTGATTCATTTTGGAGAGTTATATGCTTATTGGTTAAAAATTGTAAAAGTTTCACAATATTGTCAAAAAGTTGTTAAGCAACTTCTCAAAAAGTTTCATTAAGGTGTTTTGTTAACAAAATAATCAAAAGGTGCTTGAAAATAGTTTTTTTGGTTCAAAATGTATAAGGACACCCTCCAAAACTTGAATTTGGAGTTTTTGCATACATTGTTTTGAAGTTTGATGAATGAAAACTTCAAATTTGTGTGCATTTTTTGAGTCTTACATTGTTTTAAGGCTGAAGTTGTGCATAGTACGGCATGGTAGTCCCTCATTTCAAAGAATATAATACATGGATGAAAATATATATTTTTCTAGTTTATAATTACTTTTTTCTGATTAAATTTCATTTAGTTTTGTGGGAGATATGTCTATTTTGGTGAGGCTACTCTATTCTATCAAAGTTTGCTAGAATTTACAGCCTAAAAAATGTTATGGTATAGATTGTACTATCTATATTTTGATCTAAAACCAATTGGTTTTATCTTGCATTGGAATCTACTTTCATTCTCTTCAAGTCTCATAAAATTTCATTAAGTTTTCAACAAGTTAGGACCATTTTTGTGAGGGAAGGTCTGAATCCTGCTTAGGGTTTGTAGTTTTGGGAAAAATGACATAACTTCCTTTTCCACCATTGGATCTTGATAAATATTGGAGGAAAATTCTGTAATTATATTATATTCAATCTCACTGAAGCGATTGGATTCATTATTTTTTTTGTGAAAGTTATTTAATGATAGTTGGGTGCATTGAAGTGGATAATCTTTGGAATAGTTATGAAGGGCTTGATAAGATCTATACTTTGTGTGAACATGATTGGTTGGTAAATGATAGAACATGTTATAAGAAGACTGAAATATCAAGAAAATCATGCATCATGTTGGGTTTTCCTTATTGAATGCACATTGGGCTACCATGGCAATGTTTCGAATGTGGTATAGAATGCATTTAATCATTGTTTAAGATGAATCAATTTATGAAAGTTGTCAAAAAATCAAGTTTGTTGCAATTTTTTCAGTCTTAGTGATGGATCATTGTTTCACCTATGTCAATTTTTTCTTAGTGAAGGTTTCTTTGCATCAAATTGGTATCAAAGCTAGAAGACTCTTTGGGAAATAATCTGTTATTTTGGCTAATGTGGTTTAGTGAGATTTGATATTTCGG
This sequence comes from Sequoia sempervirens, assembly GCA_007258455.2. Lineage (NCBI taxonomy): Eukaryota > Viridiplantae > Streptophyta > Pinopsida > Cupressales > Cupressaceae > Sequoia > Sequoia sempervirens. The sequence continues at coordinate 71,103,586 of VDFB02358134.1, forward strand.
GAGGGCTCTTAATGAAATTTCCTTCTAAAAAAATTGTAACCAAGTACATCAAGAGTTCTAGATGAATATTGGGTCAAGGACCTACCACCAAGTCATCCTTTGAAGCTTGAAAGCATTTTGGACACAAAGGAAGTGAAGAGAACAAGGAATAAAGTGTACAATTAATATCTAGTGAAATGGAAAAGGTCTCCCTCTTGAAGATGCAACATGGATGATAGAGGAGGACATTAAGAAACATGGCACAACATTCTAAGAACTGGTCTTAGGTGGAACTTGAGATTCTCTTCTCCCTAGGTGTATGTTGTAGAGGCACCTAGCCTCATTTTTGTAAATATGGCCAAATGTTATATTTTTGGGTGTTTCAAGTCTCATGTAGTTTAATAAGGTATATTTAGACTATTTTTAATGTATTGAGTCTCATGGGGTTGATTTGAGTAAAAGTTGTTAAATTTTTGTAAATGTTGCAAAACTTGTTATGCAACTTTGCAATTTTGTCATGTTTTGGAAATGGAACAGTCACCAGTTCAAAAAGTGTTTATGAATCATTTGTTTTTGGTTTATGGTGTTTAAATATACCTCACAAACTTCAAGGCAGGGAGCTAGAGACAATTTTGGTGCACAAGCAATAAGAAAACTTCATTTTTTTGCATGTTTTCATTGAAATCTATTACTATAGTCTTTTGTACAATTCCATACAAGTTGAAAATGTACTAATATTCATTGAAAATAATAAAGGTATGTTTTAGCAATCTTTTGGTTTTGGTTTCAAAGGTTTTCATTGAGAATTGAGCGAGTTTGAGCTAAAACTCTTAAAGTGGTTTGAAAAACCTAGGTGAAGAGGGTTTGGTAGGAAAAATGGCATATTAAACCATTCCACTAGTGAAAACTTTTGAAAATCAGTGGAATGGCTTTAGTTAGGAATTTTTCATTTTAGTGGTGATAATAGATGCCAAGGATGGAGTTAGGGCCCTATTTGTGCAAGCCCTAGCCTAATATTTCAATGTATTAGGCTAGAATTGATAGGTAGATGTAGGGTTTTGATAGTTGTTGAATTTGTAGATATTTAAATTGAGAAAAATTATGGTTCTAGACCCCATGTGATCTTTCCCAAACCTTCAAGTGAATATTTGTGATTGGGGAAAGGTTTACCTTGAATTTGCTTTGCAAAAGAGGCCTAATTAGGCTTAAGGGTGGCATAGCGGTCCATTTTTGAAGGTGATGTTCTAAAAAAAGCCTAAGTAAAAATTTGATATATTAAATAATTCCATAAAGTCTATTCCAAAAAGTAACCAATTCATGAGTTTGAGGCCTTTTCTAAAAGATATGTTGAATTTTTACTGTTTGATGTGCTACAATCAAAATTAAAGAATTTGTGAACAAACACCAAGTTAGGGTTTTTAGATTGGAAAAATTGGCCAAGGTTGATTGAATTGTGACTAGTTAAACAACCTCCACCCCTACTCTACATCAATATAACAATGGTAGAATGACTCAACCTTTCTCTAGTTGTTGTTATACATGTTATCAATTTGGAAAAAAGGCTAATCAATCTAGATCTAAGATGAATGGGAAGAATATTTTTCAAAAGAATGTTGTATTTCACAATTGCAATAGACCTTGACATATTACCAAATTTTTCAAAGTAGAAATAAAATGAATGATGTAATGCCCCATCGCGTAAACCCCAAAGAACAACTAAATACGCTATAATTTTTTTTTTGAAACATTAAGAATAAGCACTAAGTTTACTAATGCAACAAACATATTTAATGATTACAAGTTAAATACCTAATTCCCTTGGGGTACATGAGGTGACATTACGTAATCTATCCAATAATAAAATTGATAAAGTAATTTACCAATTCTACTAATGTAACCCATCCATTCACATGTCATCATTTAAACATTTATTAAAGATAAGCAATGAGACAATCTAATGAACCATATAGAATCCATTAATGTATTCATAGAAAATTTTACTTGGAAATATAAAGAAAAAATTTACTCTAATATAACACAATCTTAATGATATTAACAATTATGGTCAAAGCATGAATTACATAATGTGATTATACATTACATCAATCTATAAGTATATCTCATTGAGAAATTACTCAAGGTTACATCATAAATCTACCCAATACATGGGAGAGTAAAATATGAATACACAAAGCATAATAGAAGTACAAGAATACATTTGGATACATAGAAACTCTAGATCAAGCTATCTCTGAAAAACTCTACACTAAAAGGTACATCAATGAGATAGGGAACCCAACGGGGTGCATAGCACATTCCACTTGACCACCCCTGTGCTAGGAGTAGATAAGAAAGGGTCCCTGACCAAGAACATCTAAATAAATACACAAGAATAAACTCCAAGGATGGAAAGATAATTCACACAAAAAGGAAACCATAACATCAAAAGACCACTTCCTAAACATAACAACAATAAATCACCAAAACATATCAATAGACGACTTCCATAACATAACAACAATAAATCACCAAAACATATCAATAGACCACTTCCATAACATACCAACAATAAATCACCAAATCATATCAATAGACCATTTCCATAACATAACAACAATAAATCACCACGTAATGTATTATCAAGCATCATAAGTAATGTCAAGTGCATAAAACCAAGTACAAAATCAACACAAAAGAGTATCAACAACATGAGGGTTATCACATCCTCCCCCCCTAGAACATGGCTTACTCCTGGAAGCCAATAAATAAATATGGGTAAGCATCTCTAATTCAGGATGCATCCTCCCATGTCACTGAAGTTTCAGCACTTGTCTTTTAGGCTACTCAAGACCTCTACAGAACTAGTAACTATATCCCACGTGGGTCTCAACCATGATACTTACGTAGTTGGGACTGCTTAACCATGATACCAATATAATATTGTTAGTGACAAGGGACAATCTAATTAACTCATTTACCTACCTGATTAATTATTAGGGTAAGAACAATTTTTTTAATTTAATTTTTTCCTACTTGTTTTCCCTTATCACATAAATCATTCTATTTATTAATAAACTACAACCTATACGATAGTATTATTATTAGTATAAACAAAATATATCTACATATTAAAGGCATATTATAATCCATTTCCCTTGCTCTCACTACCCGTTATAAAATAAAGTTAATCATTTTCCTAGCAACCACACAACTTGAATCTATGACTATGAAAGAGAGTTTATCACTAAATGGAAATACCTCATATGTTGATTAACAGAAACAATCTAAGTCATTTATGTCAACATAAATCTTAATCAACAGTTACTATTACCACAACACCTACTATACAAATCTATACTATTAGAAAATTACAATTTCTAACGCATTATACCAATTCATATAGAGACAACACATGTTTATGTATATATATACACTAGCATATCGAATTCAAAATATTACTTGATGCAATAATTCAACATGGTATACGTCTTTGCTCACATATTACAATAAAAAGGAGAGAACGTAATACTGAGGAGGATAACTACCGTACAAGCCACACTGTGCTGACAAGAAAACAAACTCCAACAAAGAAAAACAAGTTAAAACAAGCAAGAAACTGTGATAAATATGCCTCAAACACAGGAAGGGCTAATTTCACATTAAACAAGAATAACCATTACTAATTATGGACAACAATGAAAGAATTAAAACTAGATCAACCTGAACACATTCCTACTAGTCATCAATGAAATTCTAGAGAAAAGAACAGAACAAAAACAAAAATGCAACTATAATCCAATGCATCATAAAATGCAAATGTCAATATGATGGAAAGTCACATGTGTTACACACAGAAGATTTAACAATGATCGAGTACAATAGAAAACCAAGCAAAGAGAGGTTAAGTTCCAATCATAAAGAAATTCTAGCTATCACTAAGCATAAGCATTTTAATCAAATTTTTAGACCAATGTATTACTCCGTTGAATACCAATTATAGAAAATGTAGTTTTGGTTCATGGGTTAAACTACCAATCTTCACCTGAATAATACCATAAAATTGAAAACATGCCCTCTAAAATGAATTTCCAACACCCATGAATATGGAGAGATAACTCAAAGATCACTATGCAAGAATGATAGGCACAAGAAGACCAAAAAGCGAAAACCTATCAATGAGAAAATGTAGAGTAAATAGTTAAGGGTAACACCTTCTGCACACAATAGAACTCCCTTAGTGCATTACATATATGATTTTCATCATGTGTGCATAAACTAGTGGTGCCTAAGGATCATATACTATCATAGGCTAAGTATCACCAACAAAACCAAAGAAGGATAGGCTATTTAGATCTAGTGATGTTTAATGTGGTATGTTGGAAGTCTCATGGTATGTTATGCTTTGAAGGATTTACCACAATGGTTTGACAGATAGGGCTCCATAATCTCCAACAAATGCACTAGAATAGAGTAAATTTGCAAGGGATTTCATCCATGGTTATGCAATAGAATTCAACCTCCATCAAGCATAAAGAAGAAAAAAATGGACTCTTGACAGAATTAGCAGCTACCTATACTCAGGAAAGCATACATGCATCAAGGTAGAAATTGAAAACTACAACAAATCATGACTATGCGGTTGGAAAGAAAGGTGCAAACAATGAAGGTTAATAGCATGATGAGTAATAAGGGGGCATTGAATTTAAGGTACAATAAGGACCATGATATGCATACTGAGATCAAAAAATAATGCAGAATATCATAGTTATAACACAAAGAATAGGAACCCAAAATCGAATACCAAGCTTAGTCTACATTCTTAAATGCAACCATACTGCCAAGATGGAGTCTTCATAGTAAATTGAAGGGTTTACTATTGATGCCAAACTAACATATAATGATCTTCAATCTTTTAGTAGCGAGCCAGAAAATCAAGGAAAGAAAGACACATCGAAGCTTGGAAACTTTCAAACAAATATCAAAGGCAATAAGACTAGAGTATCAAATTCTATAATGGAGTACAAAGTTTTGCACTGAACATCAAGCAGTAGAATAAGTAATCAATCGTTTGCAACCTCAAATAGAAAGAGAAAATTCCTATTGCATAAAATGGTTAAATGAATGAAAAAGCCAACTATTAGGAAATCACCAACTATGATAGGACTTAACACATTAGTGGACGAGCAATAGTTCAAACTTCATCTTAACCTCAAAATGCTATAAAATCCTAGCATGATTATTCACACTAGTATATTATTATTTTTAACTTCTCCATTTACACACCATAAAATTTAATTTATTCACTTTTCAGCACAAGTTCCTACACATTTACAACCAAAAGGCCAAGATTCCACACCACAACTTTTAAGAAAACACCACTCTTTAATTCATAACACAAACATTATAATAGAGTATCACACATACTAATTATTCATACTGTCGACCAATTTAAATAAAAGGGTGCACTTGTGCCAACAAAAATTTATATATTAAGTACATTATTTAAAAGGGTTCACAAAATAGAGGTGCCTACTCGCAATTCCCTAGAGGACACTCTTCTAGGTCCTCATTCGAGTCCGTCATGGCCATCTTAGAGGACAGGCGATGTGCTCATAGGCATTCTACCTCCTCTTTTTTCAACTTGGGGGCATGGGGTCCACACCCCAACGGCCAGTCTCAAACTGTTGATGGCTTCTTGGTCCAAGTAACAAGTTTAGATTCAGTGGGATTTATGCTTTCTTCTATCTTGATCGAGACTAGAGCATGTGCCAGGATTTCATCATCAGATATTTCTTCTAGTGGTTGACCTACTTGCACTTTCTCCATGCCCAACTGCTTTGGGTTCGAACCACCACCTGTCAAATTTCTTTGGAAACTCTGTAGTTCCTCACGCTCAGAACTATGGGAACTCAGTGGTGATGGACTCTGACCTCTTCCTTGACCATGACCTCTACCCCGAGGCATGATCTTGCACAACAATTGGGGTTATAAGAAATCAAGAGTTAATGCAAAGGTTGCCTAATAGACTCAACTACCCAGAGTACCCAGTGCTTGCAAACCTAGCTCAGATACCAAGTTGTAAAGCCCCATCATGTAAACCCCAAAGAACAACTAAAAATGCTACAATTTTCTTTTGAAACATTAACAATAAGCACTAAGTTTACTAATGCAACAAACATAGTCAATGATTACAAGTTAAACACCTAGGTCCCTTGGGGTACACGAGGTGACATTATGTAATCTATCCAATAACAAATTTGATAAAAGTAATTTACCAATTCTACTAATGCAACCCATCCATTCACATGTCATCATTTAAACATTTATTAAAGATAAGCAATAAGACAAGAATGAACCATTGTAGTACCCCTCCATTTATGATTAGGTTTTCTGCTGATACATTTTCACACTGTTAGACTATGATAATTTGTTTGGATACTTTGATCACTGGTTTTGAGCGACAGTGGATTTATTCTATGACATGATGATACATTATATGGTGATTACTATTTTCTGATATGCTTTGAGATAGCGTAGATGTTTATTTTCAGTTGATTATTGCTATGTATATGTTTTGATGGACTAACTGTTATTTAATTCGTTAGTTTGATGTGACGTGTATTGGTGTGGAGAACAGAATCGCATCACTCGCTTGTGAGTGCCCTGTGATATCTATGATTTTCTCTGCACGGTGTGCCTATATAATGGTTTATATATTTATGCATGTTATTTCTTGGTTGCAGGAATTGCAGGTACATGACACTGACTCCACCTGGTTACTTAGGTCTGAGCGTGTCAAGACTCAATGGATATGTTGATTGGGAGGTAGTAGTTTGGTTCATCCTAGTCTAGTCTATAACCCGGTCATTGTACATAGTTTGTTTTAGTTCAGAGTCATCGGTTGTCTTTCATTTTTCTATTTAGTTTAATTGCTTGAAAGGAAAAATGTCAATTTTAAAAATAGTTTATTATGTTATATTTACTGTTATTTAAATTAAATTTTTAAATGTTGAAGAAATTAGCTTTGCAAGTTATTTAATTAATTATTTAGTTTGTTTGGTTAAATGGTTTGATCAAAAAGATTAAATTTATTTAATTAAATAAATAAATTAATTAAATTAAATTGTATTAATTGTGTGTGTATAGATTTATTGAAATTTAAATATTATTTGGAAATGGTATTTTTTGGTTATTAAATAAATTTTTGCATGTGGAAATTGTAAATTTAGAATAAATTAATTAAAGGCATGCAATTTAAATATTAAAATTTTAGATTTTAAATTAATTAATCATGCAAATCTTGAAAGGCAAGATTGCCGAGAAGTTGTTGGAAAGATATTTTTTACTTCTCGACAAGTGTGCCAGTGCATTTATGAATTTTGGTTGAGGGATTTGTTCACGGAGGTTATTTTGGATCTGGGAAAAAAATAGAGGTTATTCAATTTCTTCACGGGAAAAAAATATGAGCTTTGCAAAAAAAATTCTGTTTATGCTATTTTGGAAATATTGTATACTTGTGGAAGATCCCTTTGCTTGGAAGTATTGTGTGATTGGATATAGCTTTCTTGGATTTGGTGCTTTGAAGAAGATTTGGAGGATTTCATTCTACAGGCAGAAGATTCTCTTGAACAACTAGATCTTCAAAACACAGGAAACAGGTATTTCCCTGGTTATTTTGTTGTTTTTGAAAAGAATTTTCTTTATTGTTAAAACCCTTGTTGTTCTTTGAAATCTTTCTGTAAATAAACTTCTTGTTATTTGTGTGAATTTCAAGAAAACAAGAATAGAGAAAACAATGAAAGAAATTCAAAAGAAACAGATGTATGTTCTATAATTTAGTAAAATAATAAGTTCTTTGTTATTTTGAGAGAAGAAGCTTATGAAAGATTTTGCCAGAAAAGAATTCTTAGATTAATTGAGTATTTTAAATTATGGAAGAAATTTTTTATTATTTAAATGAAATTGAAAACCCATTGAGATTAAATTGGAAATTTGTGAGGAAAATAATCCTGTACAATGTTTTTTTTCTCAATTTTCTATAGAAAATTTTATGAGAAAATGATCTCTATATTTGAAAGTTCTTTTGGTATTTTATTTATAAATATATATATACATAAATATATATATATTTATATATATTTATGTATATATTGTTGTGAAATTATATGAATATTTTATTATGGAATCACCGTACGAAATTCGTATTAATTTTTGTTTATGCGAAATTGTAATTCGCAGATTTTAGACTGTATTTTTTTTAACAAGAATAAGTGTTAAAACTATTTGACACAGTTATGGAGGGGGCTGTGGGGTTACCCCCACAACCACCCCCGATATGGGGCGACGGCTGTGGAGGCAGCCGAAGCTGCCCTCACAGACAGCGGCGGCTGTCTCACAGCTGCCTCCCCATATCGGGAAGGCTATAAACACAGCTGCGGGTTGCGTTCTTTGTAAAACGTGCAACTGTATATTTTGAAACATGAAACATTTTGTATATGAGTTTGTTGAATTAGGGTTTACATAATATTAAATATATAAATATATATATATGTGTGTATGTGTTATTTATATTATTTTATAAATCATTTAACTCACATTTATTTTTGTAATGGAATAAAATTTTGTTGTGTATAAATATACAGGGTAGGAACAATATCAGTTGAAATTATAACAGAAAAGATGTAAAAAGGAAATTTGATAGACTTTGATAAGTGTACTTGTGGAAGTTAAAATTAGAATTTAATGTTATTTCTTTTATTGTCTGAGAAAATATTTGTAATTAAGTTGTTATGATTCTTGATAATTCTTCTTAATGGTTGGATTTAGTAAATCCAAATGGTAGACATTTATTTTCAATTGTTTTATATCGTGTATCTTGTTGGGAAAATTGGGAATGTCATAGATGTACAAGTCTTCCAGACAATTTGTGAATGTGGGAATTGGGATTGTTAAGTTGAATTCTTGTATTAACTAAGGTTGTGTACATGGTTTTGCAGGGTGGTTGACACCTGAGTTTTGTGATCATAGATTTGATGATTGTAATGAAAATTATAGTGTTATATGTAGTATGTATGTACATCTTGTTTACCTTAGTTAGAGAACTTAGAATTCCTTGTTATGTTTAGGGGAGTGGCTCTATGTAAGGGCCGACACACAAAGTGGTGTCAGGGTAACTTACAAAGAGTTAGTAAGTTAGTGATAACTAAAGAACACAGTAGTTAGATTTAAAATTCTTAACAAGAGTATTATGCCACACTTATTGACTCTTGAGCTACTTCAGTCTTGAGTATAAGATGAGAAGGCCTGGAATGGAAAATCGGTGTCTTGTTTCTTCAAAAGACATTCGATTCCGCAATGATTAGCAATGGGGCCGGGTTTCGTAAGAGGTTACTAGGGTAACCCATGTTGGGGGCTGAAACCTAGGAAGAAACACCAGGGTAACCTTTGCAATATTGTGATGACACTCCACCTAAAATAACATTTAACCTTGTGTATGTAGTATATTCAATTGTCTAAATCTAGAAGCAATGTAACCATTAGTCAGTTATGTATTAGTGTCTAGGGTTAGTAGATTATGTCTAGGTAACCATATTACTATCTCCTAGAATGGGGGGTGGACCTACGGGTACCACATGGTTGGGTGGAACGTGCACCTTACTCCATTGGGTCCCTAGTTTGTGATTATGGCATTGAGAGCTTCATGGATGGAGAGCTCGTACTTGGAAACATATGTACTTTCTTTATTGCATTATTTTAAAAATTGGTATTTGTAAAACATCCCTCAATTGTATATGAGGTGAACATTGTAAAATGTAATTACTATTGAACTACCTCATCAGATGAATGAGTATTGTATTATTTCATTAAATGCAATGTAAGAAACAAGTTTGTACTTTATGTTATCTTGAATGGAGTTTCAAATGAAATGTAATGTTTATCTTTATGTTAATGTTAATTGATATGTGCAATGCAAAATACTAAAGTCGTCTATGGAAACTCAAAGTAATGTAACATTGCGTAACTTAATGAATGTATGCAACTAATTAACTTAATAATTATACTTAAAAAAAAAATTATTATTACACTTTTATACACAATTGCAACATTCCTTAGGTTATTATGACGGGGCATTATAGATTGGTATCAGAGCTAACGTTACAAACACTGGACGCTCTAGGTAATCGCGAGCCCATTAGGTTGACCTAGTACGTAGTGTCGCAAACTGTTACCTTGGTTGAATAGTATCTAAGACTCATTATTGTTATGTGTAGGAACATGCCTAGGCGAGGTGGAAGGGGTCGTGGTAGAGATCGAGGTGGAGGCCAAGGGCCAATCCCTCAGGTTACTCCCCCTCTAAGCCCTCATCATAGTGATCAGGCAGAACAGTTGGATCAGAGGAATGAGGGACAAAATCCTAAATAGTCAAGAGTAGAGGGTTCATAGATACGTCCTTTGTTAGAGGAGGTCCTAGCTCATCTTGGACCTAGATAGGAAGTTGAGTAAGAGGTTGTCAGAGAGAGAGATAGATCTCTTAGGAGAGTAGATGATACTGTACATTAGGATGCAATTACTACAGGACACATGAGGGATTTACTGAGAGCATGCCCTCCTACCTTTGATGGTATAGGAGGTGGCTTAGAGGCAGAGACCTAGCTACTGGATTTGGGTAGATGCTTCGCCATGCACCCTTATGGTAGCAATACCTATACGAGATGCGCTATTATGCATTTGAGAGGATTCGCCTCTATTTGGGGGCGCCTGGAGGAGTAGAAGCTCCACTTAGATATTGGGTCAGTGTCATGGGAGATGTTCCTAGAGAGGTTTAGAGCACGGTTCCTATTGGAACACTGGAGGCAGCGACGGGCTGACAAGTTCCAGGATCTACGTCAGTTGGCTCTTTCCATAGAGCAATATGAATGTAGGTTCTATGAACTCAAGCAGTATGCTGGTATTGGCGATGATGAGCCTATGCTAGTACAACACTTCATCAGGGGTTTGAACGCCCACATTAGTGGTGGTGTCTGAGTCTTTGAGCCAAAGACTATGGATGTTGCAGTGGAGAAGGCTAGCATAGTGGAGGAGAACCTTGTTATGGCGTTAGGTGGTCACATAGGAGTGCATATTGGCAGTGCTCCTGCAGCAGGTTTTAGTCCACGGGGTGGACAGGCACAAACAAGAGGTTCCTATAGGAACCAACAGACACCCACAAAGGGTGGGCAGCAACAACAACAACGAACACCTCAAAAGAACAATAATCCACAACCACAACAAGGTAATAGTCCTCAAACAAGAAAGGGTCACAACTAGTGGTGCAACAAGCGCAATAGGCAGGATCAACCTGCATAGAGTGCTCAGTCTACTGTTAGTAGAGGTAGTTTCCAACAATCCAATGCACCTTTGGGTGGCAGAGGATTCGGTAGAGGCACAGGTTGTTACTCATGCGGGCAGTAGGAACACATAGCTAGGCAGTGTCCAATGAGAGGTTCTACTGGTTTTGGGCCTCAACCTACAGTTTTAGAGCCTACAGTGGGTGATGTAGGATTATCTCATACAGTATATGCTATGATTAATGACCACCAAGCTGATCACCAGAACACAGTGGTTGAAACTTTAGGTAAGTTACATGGTGTTAGTGTTTCCATTCTTTTTGATTATGGAGCTACCGACTCCTTTATTTCACCGACCATCGTAGACTGTTGTGGTCTTCTAGTGGTTAAGCAAGGTGGTAAGTGGCAGGTTAAATTTGCCTCTGGAGTGAAAGTAGCAGTAGAAAACTTAGTACATAATTGTGAACTTAAAATTGGTACGTTAACTACCTTAGTAGATTTATTTGTTACACCTTTAGGATCGTATGACATAGTATTAGGTATGGATTGGTTAGAATCTTATCATGCTGTGATTGACTGTCGACTTAAGACAGTTAGTTGCATTAATGATTTAGGCGCGGAAGTTGAAATTATAGGTGTTCAAAGACCTATCTCTTTGCGGATGATATCTGCTATTCAATTAAAGACATGTCTTCGTCAGGGATGTCAACTGTTTGCAACAACAGTTACGAATTTAGAAGAAGGTTAGAGTCTAGAGGTATCTATTGATGATCATCCTATTCTTAGGGAATTCGTAGACGTGTTTCCTAATGACAGACCTGGAATACCACCGAAAAGGGATATTGACTTTAGAGTTGACCTAGTTCCAGGAGCAGAACCTATATCTAGAGCTCCTGATAGAATGATGACTTAGGGGTTAGAGGAACTTCGTATCCAGTTAGAGGAATTATTAGAAAAGGTGTTCATTCTTCCTAGTGTTTCCCCTTGGGGAGCACCTGTCATCTTCGTAAAGAAGAAGGATGGATCTCTTTGGCTATGCATTGACTATCATCAATTGAACAAGGTTATGATTAAGAATCATTATCCTTTTCCTAGAATCGATGATCTTTTTGATCAAATTAAGGGAGCTAATGTGTTCTCTAAAATCGATTTGAAATCAGGTTATCATCAATTGCGTATAGTTGAAGCATACATTCATAAAACTACTTTTTGTACTCGTTATGGGCACTATGAATTCATAGTAGTACCATTTGGGTTAACGAACGCACCATCAGTATTCATGAGTTCAATGAATTGTGTTTTTCGTACATACCTTGATCGCTTTGTCCTGGTATTTCTCGATGATATTTTGATCTATTCGAGAAACATGAAGGAACATGAGGAACATTTGAGACAGGTATTGCAATGTTTAAGGGAAAATCAATTGTATGCAAACTTGAAGAAGTGTGACTTCTTTCAAACTGAAATAAAATATCTTGGACATGTGATATCTGGAAAAGGTATTGCTATGGATTCTTCAAAGATCCAAACTATTGTAGATTGGCTTGCACCTACTAATGTAGGTGAAGTTCATAGTTTTATGGGTCTAGCTGGTTACTAGAGGCGGTTTGTTGAGGGATTTTCTAGAATCGGTCATCCTATTACTTCTCTTCAGAGAAAAGGAAAGAAGTTTGTTTGGATAGAGCAGTGTCAGTTGGCTTTTCAGACACTTAAAGAAAAGTTGACTAATGTGCCTATACTGATTGTTCCTGATCCTACTAAGGATTTTATAGTATGCACAGATGCATCATTAGAGGGTTTGGGAGCAGTTCTGATGCAAGATGGGTGTGTGATTGCTTATGAGTCTCGCAAACTCAAGGATCATGAATTAAACTATCATACTCATGATCTAGAACTAGCTGCAGTTGTGCATGCATTAGTTCGATGGAGGCATTTCTTAATAGGTCATCATTTTGAACTTCATATTGATCATCATAGTCTACAATACATTTTCACGCAACCTAACTTGAATGCTAGGCAGAGACGGTGGATGGAGTTCTTGCGTGAGTACAATTTTGAAGTAAAATATGTTCAAGGAAAAGAGAACATAGTGGCTGATGCTCTTAGTTGTCGTCGACATGAGATCTCTGCTACTACTCTTGAAGTAGATTTGAGAGGTCAAATATTAGCTGCACTTTCTTCTGATAGATTATATCAAGAAGTGAGGTCAGAGATTGAATTTGGTAGACCTTTAGAAGGTTGATTTGCAGGGTATGTTCTAGAACCGGATGGTATTTTATGGCATTTAGGTCATATTTATGTACCACATTTCGAGGGTCTTCCTACATTAATTATGACTGAAGCTCATCGAGCTTCGTATTTATCTCATCCAGGTGTCAAGAAAATGCATGCTTATCTTCGGCAATTGTATTTCTGGCCTGGTATGAAACGTGATATTGCTAATTATGTGTCGAGATGTCTTGAATGCCAGCGAGTCAAAGCTGAGCATCAACATCCCACTGGATTATTGAAGCCACATCTCATTCCCGAATGGAAATGGGATATTATATCCGTTGACTTTATTGTAGGGTTACCTACGTCATCACGTCGACATGATGCCATTATGGTAACTGTTGACCGATTGACTAAGGTGGCTCATTTCTCACCAGTACGTTCATCATACAATGCTTCATCCATAGCTAGGATATTTATGGAGGACATTGTTAGATTACATGGGATTCCTCATAGGATTATTTCTGATAGAGATCCTATATTTACTTTAGCCCTATGGACTTCATTACAACATGCTCTAGGCACACAATTGAACTTTAGTTCAGCGTATCGTCCTCAAACTAATCGACAAATAGAGAGAGTTAATCAAATATTAGAGGATATGCTTAGGATGTACATAATGGACCAATAGTCTCATTGGGAGGATTATTTGTACTTAGTAGAATTTGCATATAATAATGGATATCAGAGTTCCATAGGTATGCCACCATTTCAAGCATTATATGGTCATCCCTGTCGAACTCCGCTAAGTTGGGATCGAATTGAGGATAGAGTGTTACATGGACTTGAGATGCTTCGATACATGGAGAAACAGGTTGATCGTATTAGAGAACATTTGATAGCAGCTCAGGATAGGAAAAAGAAATATGCTGATGCGCATAGGTTAGACCGACAGTTTGCTGTTGGTGATAGAGTGTTTCTTTGAGTGCGACCACGAAAGAGTCCAATCCGTTATGGAAAAGGCTCTAAGCTTGAGCCTCGTTTCGTTGGGCCATTTGAGATCTTAGAGAGAATTGGTCCTGTGGCGTATCAACTCGCCTTACCACCCAGTTTGTCTCATATTCATGATGTTTTTCATGTATCAGTTCTTAGACCATATCATCCCGACATTTCTCATGTACTTGATTGGAATGCGTTATAGGTAGAGGACGGGCAACTGGCTTTGGAGCCCATGGCCATTCTACAGCACCGGACGCTTAGTCTCAGGGGTCAAGACGTTGATCAAGTGAGGGTCCAATGGGATCCTAGCCATGAGGCTTCTACTACTTGGGAGGATGCGACACGCATGAGGGAACTTTATCCCTATCTATTCACAGGCTTTCAGGAGCAAGCCTGATCCTAGGGGGGGAGGATGTAGTACCCCTCCATTTATGCTTATGTTTTCTTCTGATACATTTTCACACTGTTAGACTATGATACTTTGTTTGGATACTTTGATCACTGGTTTTGAGTGATAGTAGATTTATTCTATGACATGATGATACATTGTATGGTGATTACTATTTTTTTATATGCTTTGAGATAGCGTAGATGTTTATTTTCAGTTGATTATTGCTATGTATATGTTTTGATGGACTAACTATTATTTAATTCGTCAGTCTGATGTGACGTGTAGTGATATCCGTGATTTTCTCCACATGGTGTGCCTGTACAATGGTTTATATATTTATGCATGTTATTGCTTGGTTGCAGGAATTGCAGGTACATGACACCAACTCCACCTGGTTAGTCAATTCTAAGCATGTCAAGACTCAACGGATATGTTGATTGGGAGGTAGTAGTTTGGTTCATCCTAGTCTAGTCTATAACCCGCTCATTGTACATCGTCTGTTTTAGCTCAGAGTCATAGGTTGTCTTGCATTTTTCTATTTAGTTTAATTACTTGTAAGGAAAAATGTCAATTTTAATAATAGTTTATTATGTTATATTTACTGTTATTTAAATTAATTTTTTAAATGTTGAACAAATTAGCTTTGCAAGTTATTTAATTAATTATTTAGTTTGTTTGGTTAAATGGTTTCATCATAAAGATTAAATTTATTTAATTAAATAAATTAATTAATTAAATTAAATTGTATTAATTGTGTGTGTATAGATTTATTGAAATTTAAATATTGTTTGGAAATGGTATTTTTTGGTTATTAAATAATTTTTTGCATGTGGAAATTGTAAATTTAAAATAAATTAATTAAAGGCATGCAATTTAAATATTAAAATTTTAGATTTTAAATTAATTAATCATGCAAATCTTGAAAGGCAAGATTGTCAAGAAGTTGTTGGAAAGATATTGTGTACTTCTCAACAAGTGTGCCAGTGCATTTATGAATTTTGGTTGAGGGATTTTTTCACGGAGGTTATTCAATTTCTTCACGGGAAAAATATCTGAGCTTTGCAAAAAAAATTATGTTTATGCTATTTTGGAAATATTGTATACTTGTGGAAGATCCCTTTGCTTGGATGTATTGTGTGATTGGATATAGCTTTCTTGGATTTGGTTCTTTGAAGAAGATTTGGAGGATTTCATTCTACAGGCAGAAGATTCTCTTGAACAACTAGATCTTCAAAACATAGGAAACAGGTATTTCCCTGGTTATTTTGTTGTTTTTGAAAAGAATTTTCTTTATTATTAAAACCCTTGTTGTTCTTTGAAATCTTTATGTAAATAACCTTCTTGTTATTTGTGTGAATTTCAAGAAAACAATAATAGAGAAAACAATGAAAGAAATTCAAAAGCAACAGATGTATGTTCTGTAATTTAGTAAAATAATAAGTTATTTGTTATTTTGAGAGAAGAAGCTTCTGAAAGATTTTGCCAGAAAAGAATTCTTAGATTAATTGAGTATTTTAAATTATGGAGGAAATTGTTTATTATTTAAATGAAATTGAAAACCCATTGAGATTAAATTGGAAATTTGTGAGGAAAATAATCCTGTACAATGTTAATTTTCTCAATTTTCTATAGAAAATTTTAGCAGAAAATGATCTTTGTATTTGAATGTTCTTTTGGTATTTAATTTATAAATATTTATATACATAAATATATATGTATATATATATATATTTAAGTATATATTGTTGTGAAATTATATGAATATTTTATTATGGAATCGTCGTACTGAATTCGTATTAATTTTTGTTTATGCAAAATTTTAATTCGCAGATTTTAGATTGTATTTTTTAAACAGGAATAAATGTTAAATTTATTTTACACAGTTATGGAGGGGGCCGCTGGGCTATCCCCACAACCACCCCCCATATGGAGCGACGACTGTGGAGGCAGCCAGCACTACCCTCACAGGCAGCGGTGGCTGTCTCACAGCTGCCTCCCCATACGGGGAAGGCTGTAAACATAGCCATGGGTTACGTTCTTTGTAAAAAGTGCGACTGTATATTTTGAAACATGAAACATTTCAAATATGAGTTTTTTGAATTAGGGTTTACATAATATTAAATATATACTAATATAAATATATATATATGTATGTGTATGTGTTATTCAAATTATTTTATAAATTATTTAACTCATTTATTTTTGTAATGGAATAAAATTTTGTTGTGTATAAATATATAGGGTAGGAACAATATCAGTTGAAATTATAACAGAAAAGATGTAAAAAGGAAATTTGATAGACTTTGATAAGTGTAGTTGTGGAAGTTAAAATTAGAATTTAATGATATTTCTTTTATTGTCTAAGAAAAGAATTGTAATTAAGTTGTTATGATTCTTGATAATTCTTCTTAATGGTTGGATTTAGTAAATCTGAATGGTAGACATTTATTTTCAATTGTTTTATATCGTGTATCTTGTTGGGAAAATTGGGAATGTCATAGATCTACAAGTCTTCCAGACAATTTGTGAATGTGGTAATTGGGATTGTTAAGTTGAATTCTTGTATTAACTAAGGTTGTGTACATGGTTTTGCAGGGTGGTTGACACCTGAGTTTTGTGATCATAGATTTGATGATTGTAATGAAAATTATAGTGTTATATGTAGTATGTATGTACATCTTGTTTACCTTAGTTAGAGAACTTAGAATTCCTTGTTATGTTTAGGGGAGTGGCTCTATGTAAGGGCAAACACACAAAGTGGTGTCAGGGTAACTTACAAAGAGTAAGTAAGTCAGTGATAACTAAACAACACAATAGTTAGATTTAAAATTCTTAACAAGAGTATTATGCCTCACTTATTGACTCTTGAGCTACTTCAGTCTTGAGTATAAGATGAGAAGGCCTGGAATGGAAAATCGGTGTCTTGTTTCTTCAAAAGACATTCGATTCCGCAATGATTAGCAATGGGGTCGGGTTTCGTAAGAGGTTACTAGGGCAACCCATGTTGGGGGCTGAAACCTAGGAAGAAACACCAGGGTAACCTTTGCAATATTGTGATGACACTCCACCTAAAATAACAGTTAACCTTGTGTATGTAGTATATTCAATTGTCTAAATTTGGAAGCCATGTAACCATTAGTCAGTTATGTATTAGTGTCTAGGGTTAGTAGATTATGTCTAGGTAACCATATCAGTATCTCTTAGCATGAGGGGTGGACCTACCGGTACCACATGGTTGGGTGGAACGTGCACCTTACTCCGTTGGGTCCCCAGTTTGTGATTATGGCATCAAGAGCTTCATGGATGGAGAGCTCGTACTTGGAAACATATGTACTTTCTTTATTGCATTATGGTAAAAAATGGTATTTGTAAAACATCCCTCAATTGTATATGAGGTGAACATTGTAAAAAGTAATTACTATTGAACTACCTCATCAGATGAATGAGTATTGTATTATTTCATTAAATGCAATGTAAGAAACAAGTTTGTATTTTATGTTATCTTGAATGGAGTTTCAAATGAAATGTAATGTTTATCTTTATGTTAATGTTAATTGATATGTGCAATGCAAAATACTAAAGTCGTCTATGGAAATTCAAAGTAATGTAACGTCGCGTAACTTAATGAATGTATGCAACTAATTAACTTAATAATTATACTTAAAAAAAAAAAATTATTACACTTTTATACACAATTGCAACATTCCTTAGGTTGTTATGACAGGGCATTACAACCATATAGAATCCATACATGTATTCATAGTAAATTTTACATGGAAATATAAACATATTTACTCTAATATAACACAATCTTAATGATATTAACAATTATGGTCAAAGCATGAATTAAATAATGTGATTGTGCATTATATCAATCTATAAGTATATCTCATTGAGAAATTACTCAAGGTTTCATCATAAATATACCCAATAAATGGGAGAGTAACATATGAATACACAAATTATAATAGAAGTACAAGAATACATCTGGATACATATAAACTCTTGATCAAGCTATCTCTACAAAACTATACACTTAAAGGTGCATCAACGAGATAGGGAACCCAATGGGGTGTGTAGTACGTTCCACCCTACCACCCTCATGGTAGGAGTAGATAAGAAATGGTCCCTAAACAAGAACATCTAAACAAATACACAAGACTAAACTCCAAGCATGGAAAGATAATTCACACAAAAAGGAAACCATAACATCAAAATACCACTTCCTAAACATAACAACAATAAATCACCAAAACATATCAATAGACCACTTCCATAACATAACAACAATAAATCACCAAAACATATCAATAGACCACTTCCATAACATAACAACAATAAATCACCAAAACATGTCAATAGATCACTTCCATAACATAACAACAATAAATCACCAAATCATATCAATAGACCACTTCGATAACATAACAACAATAAATCACCACATAATGTATCATTAAGCATCATAAGTAATGTCAACTGCAAAAAACCAAGTAAAAAATCAACACAAAAGAGTATCAACAACGCGAGGGGTATCACAAATGAACTATTCAAAAATATTGATCAAGTTGAAGTAAAGAAGGCAATGGAAAGTATCTGGAGAAAGAAAAAGGTTACTAAGAATAAGGAAAAATTAGAGACTACAAATGAATATGTACCACCCTTTGGTGTAGATAAATCCTTCAAGAATTGAACTTAGGAATTGACTTAGGGGGAGCAATAACAGATAAGGAAATACCCCCTACTGATATGAGGTTTCATGGCTTAGAAGAAATATATATGTGATGGAGATGGAAAATTTTGATCTTTTGGAGAAGAATCAGAAATAGTATATGCAAATGCGAAGATTTGTGCAGTGATTTAGGGTTTACTATTATAGAGAGAAGGGTACCTTACCAACTTTATTATTTAGCACATTGAATGTGAATTAGGGTAGAATCAAAGGGCTATATGTACCTACACTTAGTCAATATCATTCAATTTTATGTATTTTTAGTGAGTTGAGCATGTTGAAGTGAATTTAAGAATTCAAAGGTGATTTCTAAAACAAAGCATCAAAACTCTAGTTTCAGTTGAGCAAGAAAGGGGTATTTACCAGTTTGAAAAGCTAAAATAGAATTTTTTTTCTGAATCATTTGAATTAAATAGAACTGGATACATGTATAGTAGTGAATGCGAGTGAGAAACCCTAACCAAAATTTAAGAAATAACCCACAAATTTTTTTGAGAATGACTCACTTAGAGATTTTTCTAGTATTTAATATAGGGTTTTACCCACAAAAGATATTATGGCATACATCCATGGGAAAAATGAAGAGTACAACCATAAAAATTTTATAGACTCATGGAAAAACTAACTAATTGGAGATGATTACAAAATAAAGCTAGAATATGAAAACCTAGTGAAGAATAAACTGGATGTCTGGCAATGGTTTCCATGCTTCATTTATGATGATGAAACTAAGTATGTGAGAATTAAGTAGAGTGCATGAAAGATTCATATGGGCTAACATTCCTAGTTTTATATCAAAGGAATTCATACAAGAGATTACTAGACTATGTGCTATCAGACCGGTACCTATTCTAAAATTTGTGAAAAATAAGGATGTAATGGAGTTAATTGGAGATATGTTTGATCAAAGGGCTCTTATGGTAAACACTATCTAGAATCCTATGGTAAGATATGTAACTATGTTCATAAAATACAAGATATACTACACCAATATAGAGAATTTAGTGTCAACTATGTACAACAATTCATGTAGCCTATGAAATAGTTGAAAAGGGAAAATACTATGATTTGTGTGAGTTGCTTTAGCAACAAATCTTTGAAAACTTGAAGCAAAATAATGAGAAGAAATACCCCTTCAAATTTTTCTCTTTAGTAGCTAGTTTATTTTACATCTCGAGGGAGCTTCTAGGAAGAAGTACTCAACATCAAATGGGATAAGAGAAAACTGATATCCCATGAAATTTTGGAACATCTACACAACATTGGTGATATGAAAGCTCAAAATGAAGCACTTAGTGCATTATATGTAGTATTCTAGAAGAGAATGCATGAAAGGGAGATGATCCCTATGTGAGTGGTAGAAAAATATGAGAAAGATATCACATTTCTAGTCACAATAGATGAATGCATTATTGATGCTATAGAATCCAAAATTGTCTAGATTCTACCACTTGGATATGAGACCAATGGAAATGAAGTAAATGGATATGTTGACATATTGCTAAAAATTCCTAAGCACTCTACACACTTGAAAGACAAGGAATATACGAGGAGAAATCCATGGAAGTTCATATGGAGTTGAAGAAGCTAGAGATAAATAATAAAGTAAAAAGGATGGTGGATGATTATTTTATTGACAAGGGATTGACAAAAGAACAAATACAGGAGATAAGAGCAAGAGCAAAGGGATAAGTGAGTATAATATGTGGGTCGACTAGACCTAGAATATCTAGAAGAACTACTTCCACAATTCCTCCTAGTATTCAATATCCCTTTGGATCAAATTTTACCACCAAAAAAACCAAGAGAACAAAGACTATTGCTCTGGTAATAGGGGAACCTCAGGTGAAGGAAGCCACAAGGCCTGAAAAGAATAAGAAAAATACTCTGGTATTCCCTAGTACTACCACCACATTAGAAATAATAAAGGAGAAAATTGGAGGAGAAAATAACATGAGTGTATTATTTGAAGAAGAAGAAGAAGATGAAGGTCCTCGATTGATTTTGAGAAGAAAGAGCTCAAGGATAAAGAAAAAAAAAAGATATTTTTGATACTTCAAATGGAGAAGATATTGAGAAGAATAAATAAACCATTGTGATACACATGCACAAGAAGATGAAGGAAAAGAAGAAACAAAATTCAAAAAAAGTTGAATCAGAGAAGAAAAGGAAGAAGAAAAAGACAACTCTAGAGAAACCTTATAGTCCAATGAAGTTGGATGCATTATTCAAAGGTATTTTTGATTAGAAGATGTTGGAAGAAATAGCTACCTTATATGAAAATGCAAATGAGGTGGACAAAGCCACCAGAATAAAGGCAATCATCAAATAGATTGTGATCATTGAAGTGGATATGGAGAACATCAAGAATAAGGTTCCAAATGATGTGTGAAACATCTTAATTGAGATGAGAAAAGAGGCCATAGAAAAGGAAGAGAAGCTTAGACCAGATGTTGTGGAGAAAATTAGATTCTCCTTATCTAATGTTGACAAGGCCATATTGGCCCAAGTCTTTAGAAAAGAATCCAAAACAAAATAAAGGGATACAATTCTCATTGGAAGAGAACATGATCAATTTTAGAAAATGTAGAAGCAAATAGAAGAAAATATTACTGACATTGCATAGAAGTATCGCATGATTCCCATTGCCTCTACAAACAAAGAACAAGATTTGGTAAATGAATTCACTGGAGTTACTGATGCAGAAAAAAATATAAACAATACTCCTCTAGATATAGATGAACCAATGTAAGGAAATGTTGAAGATGAGATTGTTGTTGAAGGAGAAACTATGACTAGAGAGGAAATCATAAAGGATGACACTTCTATTCCTTTGGTGACATATGTTACTACATATCAAGGAAATGCAGGGACATCTACAACTCTAATAGATACAAAACAAAGCATCGATGAAGGTGAAAGGAATAATGTAGATAGTGAGCAAAGGAATGAGAATCAAGAGAATCAAAAAAGAGAGAATGATGGTGATAAGGAAGGAGAAGAAGAAGAAATGAAAATAGTGATCAAGGAGGAAACGATAAGGATGCAGGAGATAAAGAGAAAGATGGAGAGAAAGATAAAGATAAAGACAAGACCTCCAATGAAGAAGAAGAAAAGTCAGAGGAAGAATAGAAAACTGATACCATAAAGAGTAAAGAAGTAGAGAAGTTTGAGGAGTTATCTAATTTCTTTGGTGAATCCTCCCTTGGTAATCATTTAAAAGGCCTATTATCTATATAGTTGAGGTTGCAACAAGTTTTCTCTTCTAGTTGTTACAGTTTCCCATGTAGTAGGAGAGTGTTGATTTAAATAAGAGATATCCCATTCATAAGTTGCAGCTAGGTGATGTGTTTCATGCATCGGCTAGAAAAGAAATTATTGAGACTCACCAAAGGAGTGGTGAATTGATGGATGAAGCCATCAAGACATTGTAGAAGATTACACCAAGAACTAGTATTGATACATCTTTTTCCGGTGTGGAAAATTTCAAATTATTGATTGATTCCCTTAAGGAATATGCCTTTGGATTGAAAGGAAAAGTGGAAACAAATGTTGAGACAAGGGTTACATAGAATATGTTGATGGATTTCAGGGAGAAATGTGCATTTTCATATATGAAAGTTGAAGAGTGCTTGAAGGATGTACAAGCCCATGAGTATGATGAAAAAAAATTATTTTTATATTGCATGTAGTGGTTAGATGCCACACAAGGAATAAAAGATGAAATGGACTCAACTGAGTCCCAAATAGCTAATTCATCAAGTTCCTATGATTCGACACTAGAAAAAGATGATTAGACCTGGACTACTATTATAGACTTGAATGACAAATTTTTCACATTGTAGTGATAAAAGGAAGAGATTATCAAGTAGCTTGGGAAGCTAAGGGACTTGGTAAAAACAAAGCACCTATCTTAAGTTCCCTTTCTAATACTAACAAAATTTCAAAGATAAATCTAACCCCTAGTACTATAGAAGAAGGAGGACCCACTTTGATGGAGCTTGAGCCTCTACATATGATGCATGTAGCAATGAAGAAGAGTTTGGAAGAAGGAAAATATCCTAGGAAACCTATTCTTCAGAAGATTTAGGGGTCGACATATTTGGGTTGACCACTTCTATTTCTACACATTTTTCAATTTTACAAGTTTTTAGATTCTTTTGTTCATATGTGGGTGTACTGGAGTTTTTGGTTAAGGGGGAGCTAGTACATTCAATTTTCTTCATATATATGTTTAAGGAAGCATAAAAAGTGTTGATACAAGTACACCCTTTTCCCTTCATGTTAAAGGGGGAGAGATATTTGAGAGTTACTTGGAGTTAATTTTTGCTTTGGAACATGTTTCTATCAATTACAAAGGGAGAGATTGTTGAAAGAATGAAGAAGGTTGTCATTAGTGAGTTTTCATTGGTGTCAACACTACATGGTGGATCATGTCTACATTGTGTTAAGGATTATTGTAGAATATTTATTTTGCAATAGGGTTTGATCCACACAAATGAACTATCAAGTATTTTTTCTAAGTGTCTACACTAATAGATTCAATAAACAGTGCCCTTCCATAGTTTGGCCCTCATTTTTCACCTTTACAAATTTAATTCTTCGATTCTAACATGTGAATGGACATCAGTAGCATCTTAATTTAGAATTTTAGCTAAATTGGGTTAGTGGTTCAAAATATACAAGTAATAGAAGATCAACACATAAGGATTACATAGTTTTCTATGAAATGGATATGACCTAACTAGTCCACACTCCATGGATTTGAGTTAGAAATTACAGTTTTGGGAGAATGTTAATTGACCTATGGTGATGATTAGTTTGAGTATTGTGCTTTTAGGTCTTATTCCTATCCAACCTAATGTATGTAAAGAGTTTTGAAGATCAAATATGATATATGAATGTAAGAGAGAGCTGTTATAGGTTCATGTTGATCTATATTACGTTTTTGGGTGCTAAGGAATTTCAATTTGAATTAGGTTCTAGCAAGGCATGTTTTGTATGTTTTTAGGGTCACATCTAAGTATGCCGACCTAATTGATGTTTGCAACAAAGTTTACTATATATCCAAGATTGTTTTGAATTTTTAGATATGGAATCCAATGTGTACATGATTTGAATGTAATCAGTGATGCGAAATTTAATAGAGTTGAGTGAATAAGTTGTGAAAGTTAGGAAGAGGTGTGTAAATGTAAAGCAAAATAGAGATTTTTACTCTAAGTTGGATAAAGTGTATTAAGTCACTATTTTGAGATTAAAAGGAATTGAATCCAACATATGTTATATTCACTTTGTATCAATTAAAATATTTCCTGTAAAGACACTTCTTTCTATCTTTCTTTTCTTTGTGAACAGTGAGTTTCACTTGGACAGTGGGTCCACCAGTGAGCCTTTTGTAATATCTTATAAGTGATTATAATATATTGTGAGCTAATCCTCACCATGGATTTTCCCATTTTTGGTTTTCCATGTAAAAATATTGATGTTCATGTGTTATGTGTGTTCCATGCTTTCATTTCATATTGTAGTTAAATATTCTTTTATAATTGGATGATTAATGATTGGTTGGTTTAATAGAATACTGATTCACCCCCCCCCTCTTAGTATTTTGAGTGTTCGACATAGGTGATTTCCGTTCCTTGAATATGTAAGTATGCAATGATGGAGATTCTTAGTTATTAGTAATATTATTATGTATATTAAGTGGATTACATTATGTCAATTGATTATATACTATGGGTATGAGTAGGTATGATTATAAGGATAATGATTGATATTCAATGCCTACTTATAACAATATGCATTATAAGGTAAATAGACTATTGAAATAAGTGGTGATATTTTGATAAAAAATAGTATGATCAATTGCTTCTTGACTTTGATATGTATCATGCATGAAGAGTGTGTTAAATTATATGTTACTTTTGTATATTAGTGGATCTAAATTCTAGTAGATTATTATTCTTGGAATTTTATTTTTCAAATACCCTTTTTTTCAATTATTAATAATCATGAGTAATATGGACACTCTTTTCTAGTTGAGTAAATAGGTAAAACTTGGCCAATGATAATCAAGAGGTCACATAGCTACTTCCTTTATTTATTCTTGTGAATTTTCGGTCTTTTCAAGGGCATGTGATTTAACCTAGTTTTATGTGGTAGAGGTTTTTTGTATGTGAGATATGTTTCATTAGCCCCTTAAGTCACCTTATTTATTTCATAGCTTATTTTATGTTTTATGAAGTCCTCATGTGGTGTTCCTTATTTAAAAAATTCCCTAGGTGGTAGCATTATGGGTTAGGGGTATTTTTAAATCACAAAACCCCTTGAATAGAGTTGGAAACCCACTCTAATTAACCACATAAAAAGTGGTGAAAATTGGAGTTGGTTAGGTGGTTGGGAAGTTATGAGAAGGTGGTTACCCCTTCTATTTATTATTTCTCCTTCTAACGAGAAGGGGCTTCCCTTTCTTACCTTAGCTTCACTCTTTTCTTTTTGTTTTTTTTTATTGTCTTGGGATAACATTCCTTCTATTTATTCCTTCTCCTTGTGAGGAGAATGGGCTTCTCTTTATTACCTTGGCTTCTCTCTTTTCTTTTGGTTTTGTAGGTGTCTTCATTTCAAAGGAGATTTTTTGATGGAGAAAATAAAAGGGATGGGTGAGGAAGAGTGGAGGAAAGAGCTTGGATAAATAGAGATATTATTGCATATTTGTGTTGGGAAGTCTCTTCATAAGATCTACCCTTTTATAGTTGAGATTTTTTTGACATGTAAAAGAATGTTGGAGTGTTTGGCTTATATATGTTTTTTTTATTGTTGTTTAATGTGTATCCTAATTTTTCATTCAAATCTATTTGAATATTTAATGTTGGATCCTTTTTGATGATACATGTGTGTTTGGGTTTATTTTTGGTGGGAGTTCCATCTTCTTAAGATGTACATGACTAACCCTATTGTGTGTTAGAGTAAAGAATTGTGTTATGTGAATGAATGGTTGATGTGTGTCAAGCTTGGGAATGTGAGCCATGTGAAAAGTAAGTTAGGGAGAGTTATGTGTATCTTAGAACTTGGGGGTGGATTGAATTTGAATCCAATGGTTGGGAGGAGAGCTATTGACTATGTTATCTTTTTTTGATTTGTCCCTATTTTTAGGTCACATGATGAAGTTGGGAACCAATTGGGAGAATTATCAAGTTTTCAAGTTTATGTGCATTGAAGCCTTATCAAACTTATCTTGAAGGAACTTATGTAATTATGATTGTAGAGGTACAATTGTGATATTCTATTTAATCTAACAAGGAAGGAAAATGTGCCTAATACTTACCCTTTTTGTACTTGTGAAAAATATGGAGAAAAAAGGGTTGCATATCAAAGGTTGTTTTCTTGGAGGATGTTATTAACAAAAGTAGTATTAATGGTGAATGAATTGATATTAATATATTTATCATACCTTTCTTTATTTATTTCTTATTCTAAGTATATATAGGCATGAAACTTAACTTAGAAAAAAAAATACTAGTAGAACTTGGGAATTAAAGTAATAATTTTGATGAGAGATATATGAAAATCCTCTGGGGGGATCTTTCACATTATTTCAATGTTTAAAATTAAATTGGTTAACAATATACAAAGACAAACTTCTTGTAAAGTAGATTAAACATATGTTCATTTATGTTTGACTTTTATTGTAAGTTTCAAGGAAATTTCATATTGATCAAATAAGATTCTTTCTTCAAAACATATATTTGAGTAAGCTTAAGTTTGTACATTTGAATTAAAACATACTAATTGATGTCATATATATATATATCAAGTGGAAGCAACACAAGAATTAGTTGTTTGGAATTACATGTGCAAGTCTTGCACATGTAACCCTATTTCAAATGCATTGTGTGGGTGTCATATTAATTGCTAATAGATCAACATTCATACCATAAAGACACATGGGTTAAATTTTTACATACATCAAGTAAAATTTATTAATTCATTGTATTTCTCACTGAATATGGAGATATTTCTATAGTGAATTATGAGAGGATGATTTTCATGAAACTATATATCTTGTCCAAATTCAACCTCATTGCTTACTTAATTTGTAATGTGGCCTATCCTCTAATAAAAACATGCTAAATGGAAAAGCATCATAAGATTTGAGGCAGTAGTAATCTAGTAGGAGAATTTGATTGTTCTCTTATAAAGCAGTTGGCAAAGCATTATGATAGCCTTCTCATTCTAATCCCATCCATATTAAGAGTGTATAATGCTCCATAGTGAATCACTTCAAGCTTGTTAAGGTATCGGCTACATCAAAGTAACTGGTTGAGGAAACTTTAATGGGATCTATATTTTTGTGAATCATGGAATAAGAGAGGACAATGTTGAAGAAATATTTGGAAAACAACATGTCATGATCAAATTTATAGGCATGAATCATCTTATCAAGATTATTCGTAAAGGGAATAGTGATATTGTGGGTTCGAGCATTTTGAAGACCAATGGATTTGTAAGACCTCTCTTTGCATGTGACTAATGCAATCTTAAATTGTTATATATTTCTCCTAAATAGATGGTTAGATATATTGCGAGTGAAATGAAGGTGATTGTCTAATAGTAACCCTATAATTTATTTTTACTTTATGTTATATCATTGTTATTTTACTTAATGAAGATGTATGTGCATGCAAATTATTGTATGAGATTCGAACTTGTAAGATGAATTTGAAATAAGATAATTGTTGTGTCATATTACATTGGAAGAGTAATTAGCTATGTAAATGATTCAAGAATAAAGTTACAAAGATACGATTTACAATTAATGTGGTTTATTATTATTTCTAATTGTGCTTAATTATGTTGTGGAGGAAACTAAGTGAGTCAATGTGGGATTAACATTAAAGGTCAAGTAAGTATTTTGGTTGTGGTTTAGCTATTTTGAATATCTAGATAGAACCTTAGAATCTAGAAAATACTTTTGAAGATTAAAGCCTATGTGTAATGGTAATTAATGTGGGGTTTAGGTGTGAGATGTGTTATTGGGAAATTTAATTATTATACCATGGGGTTAAATGTGTAAGTGGGGAATTAGGGTTGGGACTCTTAGTTAAATTGAATTTCGAATTCGTCCTTTCATGAGCTTTTAAGAGGCCTTAAAAAGGCTTATTTTATGTATTTACACTTTTTTTAATACCCCAAGGAAAATACCTATGGGTTGGGGGTCTATTTATCATCATATCTTGGACCATATCTAAGATATGACCCTCATTTAATGCCCATATAGGGGAGTGACGAATTTGGGATGCCTTGGGATAAGAGAAGGGGGTCTTGTCTCTCAAACTCACTTATAAGGATAAAGACTTTTGGGATGGAATGAAGTACACTCCTTTCTTTCCCATCTCCCAAAATTTTATCACACATGTGTGAGCACTTGTGGGAGATTGTGTTTGAGGATTGAATGAGAGAGTGACAAGTGTCACTCCCTCATTCAAGAAGATTCAAGATGAATCCCTTTATATTTTGTTGAGAAAGGATAATAGAGTTGTTACCCACTTCTCCTCTTGGAGAACTTAGTGAAGATGGAAGGAAGAATGAGAAGATGAGAGGAGGTGCCCTCTTGGGAAGGTAGTGTTCTACAAAAGGCTTTGCTTGGAGATGAAAGGAGGAGGAAATAATTTAGTTCCCTCTCCTAAATAAAAAGATAAGTTTGTCTTTCCTATTCCCATTCCACTTTTTTTATTGTTGTAGGAAGGTGACATATTGCATGGATCATGGTTGAAAATAGAAAAATAGAAACTCAAAATACAGGGAATTTTGTGCTATGCTATTATTATCCCTTTGAAAAAAATATACTTGAAAAGACTCCATTCATTATCTTGGAACTAAAAGAAATCCTTGCTCGGGGGTATGGCTAGAGCCCACGAGGCTCCATGATGCCATTATAGTAGGGTGGAGAGCAAGCCTTACTAATCTAGGTGTTATTCATCATTTATTTTGTTTAAATATTTCTATAATATTGTAGATTAGTAGCTTATTAGAATGAATACTGGAAGAGGGAAAGTCTTAATTAAGGTGTTTTAATTGTTTCACTTGATATATGGAAAGTTCGATGAGGAAAATTAGATCTTGTGGGCTTTAAAGAGATAAAGAAAGGTTTTCTTTGAAATGAAGGAATTATTGTATTAGTCCTATTATTTTATATCCTTCTTACCTTGAAATAAAGGGAGTACTTATGTGCTTGTACAATAAATCTATGCACAGGTTTTCATTGTACTCCTCAATATGTATTGTTATATTGAAAGTTAGTATTTTGTATTGTGCAAAAAAAAGAAGAAGGTGCAGTTACTTCCTAAAAGGGTGTTGCAAAAGATTCTTAGTTCTCTCAAAGTTCCAAATGTGATTTTATTTGGAGGTTAAAATTATATGTATGAAGAAAACATGATTAGGGGTCTACTTCTTTATCTAAAATCATGTGGTAGAAATAAGTATAAATACATGTTATGGACTGAACATCAGTTGAAAATAATTTATGATACATTATCGGAGGAAATCATTTGGGGTTTGTTTCAAAGCTCATGTTCACTAAGTAACCTGGAAGTAGAGAAAATAGGTAGAAATTAGTGTGAGAAAACCTATATTTTATTGGTAAAATTTATCTATACCACTCTACAAACCCACGTAATCGATCACTCTTTAAAATAAATTAAAGAAATACTAACTGAAACCTCATTAAAATTATTCGAGTATCTAAAATTTTAAGAGGAACCATGGGCACTGTTATTATTCTATGTAACGCGTACGTATGATATAGTTATTTGATGTTTTCTTATGCATGTGAAATTTCTCTCCAAAACAATTTCCTCCTGGCCAATATAGTGGAATGTGAGTAATCTTGATTGAACAAATTTGAAGACCCAAAAACATTAAAAATGCCTACAACAAAAATAAATAAAATAAGAAAATATTCACTAGACAATAGGATATGTGACAAAAAATGTTGATAATGAACAACAGATCTTATATGTGCAACAGCAATAAGGGGAAATAAAATGATAAATTTGATCATGGACCACTGCCATGTTAAGGCATAAACCCCTTTCACTCTCCCCCATTTTTGTTTCTCTTGTACCATACTTCGTGGTGCCTAAATACCTTTTCCATGGCGTCACTACCACATTCCCCATTCACTCCCTTGCCAAGAGAAAAAATAAAATAAATAAATAAGAAAATCAAAACAATAAAGGGACGGTAACATTAGTGTGTGCCTTATTTTAACAATAGATTCGAAAGTAAAATAAGCTAAAATTTAGGATTCTATCTAGGGTTTGTGAGTTCCTTAGTTGTTTGTTTCTAGAGCAATTTTACACTAATTTTTGCCATAGTTCCCATAGGACAATGCAATTTCAGTAATTGAGACAACATGAGAATGTTGCATAGATGGGCTTCTTGGACTGGCTTCCATCTGCTCTATTGTGTTGCGCTAGGATAAGGATGCCTCATGCAACACAACCATAACATTGGGTTGGGTGTATCATGGATTGAGCCTACTTGCTGGAGTGATATACCTTGCTCAACTTTAGAAGAAGTGTAATTAGGCTATTCACATGCAGACTAAGCAATTAAGAAGAAGAATAAATTAATAATACAGATATGGCATTATTTGTTCCAACTACTTTCTCACCAACTCGTAATGGTTTGAGAATGGATTTAATGGGTGGATACATAGGCTCAGTGCTATACTGGCCACCTGTATACTAGATCAATCAAGTGATGCTTCCTAGATAGAAAATAAAATTCAAATAAAACTGCCTCACCTACCATCGACCTCTTCCCTCACCTACTGCGTCTGTTTTCTCAGCTATCATCTGGAAGAATATATAAATTGATGGGATGGGAATTAACTATCACATGCAAAGGATTAAATTCAGTCAATTATATTTGGCATGAAACTATTACTACCTGCACTGTTATAAATGTATACTCAGTGAAGATGTACAAATCAAGCTAAAAGTTTTGTTGTAATTGATAGCAGCCCCATTATTCATCAAAATGTTAGTAATTGTTTTGTAGTGTTAGCTTTCCAACGTAGACAGTGTATGGCGTCTAGTGGGTGGTAGTGTAACAATTACCTATGAAATATTTGCATATACCCATTTAGGCCTAGCACCTGTCTTTTTGAGATACAAAATAAATGGTGGTAAGGCTTCTGCCCTCCAATCTCAAGTAAAAATGAGAGTGGATGAATTTAGGAAGATTTTTAAATTCAACAATTCAATTCTCTAAACATTTGATGTAATAAATTATTATTATTATTATTTTTCACTAGAGAGTAATGCGAAAGATCGTTAATGGAATTATGTTTTCCAGCAATAAATTAAATGATATCAACATTAAATTTGTTTTCCCCATATGAGTGTTAATATAAATAGAAAAATGGTGATAAGCAGTGCTCATTGTGGGATAAGTTAAAAATTAAATTCTATGTAACTCTGCATAGGCTATCCAGTAAATAACATATTTACCTATCATTTGTATTTACCAAACTCCAAGGGTATTTAAAGGTCAATAGTAATATATTATTTTAAATGTTAAACACATTCGTAAGAAGATTACATTTGATAATATTAATATTATAGATATGAAAAATTGTTAGTATTAGTGTTGGTTAAATTCAATTTAAGAGTGATATCAATAAAGATAAAATTAATAATTAAGTTAATATCAAGAGTGATATCAATAAAGATAGAAATAATAATTATACCAATATCAAAGTAAAATAAGTAATAAAAATGTAAATATTTCTTTATATTATTAAATGTGACAACTGTTGGAGTTAAAATGACACTAAGAGGGGGGGTGAATCAATGTCTTAATAGATTTGACCAATTTTCACAAATTCAAAAACCATAGCTCAGATTTGATCTCAATATACTATGATTAATGCATTCATGAGTTGAATGTAATCATTCATAAATAGAATTGAGAAAAGTAATAACCAAACAGTGAACTGAAATAACAACATAGTAAAGCAGAGAGAACTTAGAAGAACAAGGAGACTCAAGATTTTACTGAGTGGAAAACCCTCCTGGGGTATAAAAACCACTCTCGAAATGCCTTCCAGGCTTAATCTTTTAAACAAAAGTTCACAATGCCTTATAGGCTGATTTTTTAGCACCCACTCAAGGAGTACCAACCCCTCATTTAGAGATATCTATCTCAAGGAGTACCAACCCCTAAAATTATGCATCTGAACAAAAATATCTCAAAGGATCTCTCTATTTTCAATCAATCTCATAACTCTCTATTTTCCTCATCTACCTAATACATTTTTGATATAGCCAGAGAACAATATTCCTGAATTACAATCAGAGAGAGATTTTTTAGTTTTCAACACTGGTATTTATATATATACATTTCAAGTATGTCAGTTATGAAGAAATCTTCAAAAAGCATTTTTCACCAAATTCTAAAATTCTCTTGCTGATTTTTGAATATGAAGCTGAATAATGACAGACTGTAGATGATGGTAAAAATCAATAGTAACGCTTATCCAAAGAACTGCAAATCATCCATTATTTCAAAAACACAGTTGCTCAAAAAGGAAACTCAATGAATATTCTGCCATGTAATGGTTCTAAGATTCGATGCGAATCTGTGATGTCGACCACAGTGTTTTGAGTCTTCGTTAGCCATTTGTTGAGACATCCAGATAGTTCTGCCAAAGGCAATTACATCACCAAACATTCCTCTTAGTTATCACTTTCGCCATGACCCATCAGAGTTGGGAAGAAGACATAATGAATACATTATGTCACATCGAGAGCCATGCATTATGTTCTTTCCAATCGCTGAGACATAAGAAAGTTTCTCACCATGATGCCCTTTATGTTTCATTCACTATCACTGTAACCTTTTGATATCAGAAAGACATCTTGTAGACAAGTCTTTGTTTTTCCAAGATCCCCCGTGATCAAACATGTCGTCATGACAATTCAATACCTATACCGAAGGCAACTTTATCACCCTCAAACATCCCTCTATTTGTCACTATGACATTCTGCTATCGGGAAGATGTTTCGTAGATTACATTAAGTTTCACCAAAAGACTTTATCCCTTGTGTGTCACTGTGACATTATGGTTCTCTCGCCGATGCATCCTTCTATATTATGAGTGTCGCTATAGCATACTGTCATCGGGGAGACCTCTCGTAGAATGCTTGAGTCATACTGAAAGTCACCCACCATCTTTTTTGTCACTAAGACAAGTTAGATCCTATGCCGAAAAAGTCCTTTTGTGTTCCATCGGCGAAACCAGAGGTCACTTGCCGAGACCTCATGCTGAAAACCCTAACTCTTACCGAGATGTATACCTTTATGTTATTGGTCGGTATAAGAATTCAAACTCACCAAGACCTTTCTTCGATGCACATGAGTCATACCGAAATGATTTATCCACCCTGAATCGCTAAGACATTACAAACTTGTTGTGACCCTATACCGATGACTCTAACTCTTACCGATATAACCTTTGAGCACAAGTCAGTAAGACATCACAAAATCGCTATGACTTTTCATCGATGCCACAACCTTTGCCGATAAGACCTTTTAGTGCACGACCGGTGAGACAATATGTCTTCGGTGAGACCACATATTGAATACAACACTCTTGCCGATATGTTCCTTTTCCTTCGGTCGGTGAGACAATGTGAGTTGACTAAGACATTATATCAATGTTGCAACTCTTGTCGATATGATCTTTCTTGTGCCAGTCGGGAAGACACAAAGCGCTCAATGAAATAACATGCTGATAGGGATTTCTTATGCCGATGAACCTCCTTATGTATTAGTTAGTTGACCCGACTCATTCGGTAAGACCTCTCAGTGGTGAGAAATACATATGCCGATAGACATTTCCACTGTCGCCAAGACCACTTGAATGTCACGTTGAAAGATACCCAAAGGTGAATTTTGTCATCAAGGACAAACCAACCAGAACACAACTAAGAACTAACAAACTCCCCTTTGTCCTTGATGGAAAAACACAAGTGACTCTCCCCCTTTTTGCCTCAATGACAAAGAATAGAAGAGAAGAATGTGCAATGCCAGGGAACACAACTGAAAATCCAACTAAAAGTATCACGAGAAACAACTACAAAAAGAGTAACAGTGCAACAACCACGATTGTAGGAGAGTTGTACATGAATCAAAATATATAACATGCTCCCCCTAAGCCAATGCATGTAAAATCAGAGAAGTAAAGATTGAGAGATAACTCCCAATTGAAGTCTCAACCTTTCAAATAACTCTTTAGCTAAGGGCTTAGTAAAAATATCAGCCACCTGATCTTGTGAGGCAACAAACTATAAGCAAACTTCATTAGCCAAAACTTTTTCTCAAAGAAAGTGAAACTTGATAGCAATATGTTTAGTGCGAGAGTGCAAAATAGGATTTTTGGAGATATTTATCGCACTTGTGTTATCACAGAGAATAGAAACAGGTTTAGGAACTCCAATACCCATATCGGATAGTGTTTAACTCATCTAAAGAACTTAAGTACAACATGAAGTGGCAGCAATGTATTCTGCTTCAACAGTAGAGAGAGAAATTGATTCTTGTTTCTTGTTGTGCCATGCCACTAAACGATCACCAAGAAAGAATGCAGCATCACTGGTGCTTTTCCTATCATCCAAACAACCAGCCTAGTCAACATCAATATATGCAATCAATGAAAATAATTGCTTCTAGTATACCAAAGACCATAATTAAGAGTGCCCTGAATATATTTAAAAATCCTTTTAACAGTAGTGACATGGGATTCTTTAGGTGATGCTTGAAACTGTTCAACAGTGCAAACTCCTTGCATAATGTTAGGTCTAGAGGTAGTTAAATATAATAGACTGCCAATCATTGATCTATATTCAGTTTGATTTGTATCAGGTGAATCATCAACCTTAGTAAGTTTACATCTAGTAATCATTGGAGTGCTAACTAGATGGCATTCATCCATCTGCAATTTCTTAAGCATCTCTCTAGCATACTTGGTTTGATAAAGAAATATTCCATTTTCACGTTGAGAGATTTGAAGACACAAGGAGAAATTTAATTCTCCTAATAATGACATTTCAAATTCAGATTCCATTAGCTGGGAGAATTTTTTACGTAATGTAACATTGTTGCAGCCAAAGATAGTGTCATCAATGTAAATTTCAACAACCGGAATATCCGAACCTTCAATTTTAACATAAATATTTCTATCTACACCTCCTCTAACAAAACCATTTGAAAGCAAATGAATGTCAAGTCTAGAGTACCAAGCTCTAGGTGCTTGTTTTAAGCAATAGAGGGCCTTTTTCAATCTTTAAACATGATCAGGCTTATCTTTGCACATAAATCCTTTAGGTTGTTCAACATAGACCTCTTCATCTAAATAGCCATTTAAAAAAGTAGTTTTGACATCCATTTGATAAATAGTAAAGTCTTTATAAATAGAATAAGCCAAGAATATTCTGATAGATTCTAATCTAGCAACGGGTGTAAAGGTTTCACCAAAATCAATACCTTCTTGTTGAGCATAGCCTTTGTAGACAAATCTTGCTTTGTTGCGAATAAAATTACCATTTTCATCAAGCTTGTTTCTGTATATCCATTTTCCTCCAATGACATTCTTGTCATCTGGTCTTGGGAATAACTCCCAAGTCTGATTTTTCTCAATTTGATCAATTTCTTCCTGCATAGCATTAAGCCAACATGAGTCTGTGACAACTTCATTAAAAAATTTAGGCTCAAACTAAGTAACTAGACATAAAGCTATTTGTGCCTTTTCATCAGATTCTATAGCCTTTCTTCTAGTTTGAACTCCTTCATTTTTATCCCCAATAATCTGATCTTTGGGGTGATATTTAGCTAGAGCTTTTGATGCAACCTTTTCAGGACTTGCTATTTCATTTCTAGGGCTTGTTGAATCAGTTCCTTCTGAAATTATTTCTAGTTCAAGTTCTTCTTCCTCATTATCCTGCAAAGATTCAGCATACAAATGTGATCTCTCATCAAATTTTACATTAACAACTTCAACAATCTTATTAAGCCTTTTGTTAAGGAATTTATAAGCTTTGTTGTGTGTTGAGTATCCCAAAAACATACCCTCATCACTCTTTGATTGAAAGCTCCCAAGGTTATCATCATCTTTCTTGATAAAACACTTCCAAAAATTTTGAAGTGTTTGACAGAAGTAGTTTTTCCATACCAAAGTTCATAAGGAGTGTGTTTAGATTTCACCCTAAGTTGCACTCTATTCAAAGTGTATACAGCTGTATGAACAACTTCTTTCCAATACATATCAGATGACTTAGCTTCATCTAGCATGGTTCTAGCCATTTCTTTTACAGTCCTATTCTTACGTTCAACTACCCCATTTTTTTGAGGTGTTTTTGTTGCAGCATACTGTCTTTTAATGTCTGTTGTTCACAGTAATCAATAAACTCTTGAGAAGTGAACTCACCTCCTTTGTCAGATTGCAGACATTTAAGTTTCAAATCAGATTATTTCTCAACCAATTTACGAAAGATTTTAAACCTTTAAAATGATTCTGATTTGTGCTTAAGAAATGTGACCCAAACCATTCTAGTATAATCATCCACAAACAGCATAAAGTACCTTTCACCATTAATAGACCTTGTTCTGGTTGGTCCCCATAAATCAGTGTGCACAAGTTGTAAAGGTTTTGAAGAAGAATGTTCTTTTGTTTTGAAGCTGATTTTAGTTTGTTTACCACTTAGACATTCTTTGCACATAGAATTTTCTGGCTTGTTAAGGATTGGTAAACCTCTAACATTCTGATTCTTACTTATTCTAACCAGATTTTCAAAGTTTATGTGTCCTAATCTTTTATGCCATAACCAACTTTCTTCAATTTGGCTCATAAAACACATACCTTGATTATTGTCATTGCTTGATGTGTCGAGAAGATTGTACACATTGCCTTTTGTCCTCCTAGCTGCAATAGCCTTTCCTAGCTTGTTTTTAATCTCACATCCCTGCGAAGTGAAAAGAACATGATAACCACTATCACAGATTTGACTAACACTTAGAAGATTGTGCTTGAGACCTTCCACATAGTACACATTATAGATAGGAGTGTCTTGATTTAGAAGAAGTGAACCTCTACCTTTAATTTGAATACCAGAGTTATCACCAAACTTAACATATCCACCCACATAATCTTCAAGATTTATAAACTTATCCTTGTCGCCAGTCATATGGTTAGAACATCCACTGTCCAGGACCCATAAGTCCTTTTTCTTGGAATGAAAAGTTGTTTGAACCAACATAGTTTTCTCAATGTTGTTGAGAGTGTTAGGTTTCCAAACCTTTTAATTTTTTATTATTTAGATTGTAGATTAGTTTTGCATTGTTTGACAGAATATCTAAAAGCATTGCATTTAAAACATCTGATTTGTCTAACAAAACCATAGTATTGCCTAAGACCACCTAGGTATTCTAGGATTCATAAGCCTACAAGTGCTCATCTTATGCCCAAATTTGTTGTAGAAAAAACAATAACCATAGAAGAAAGGATTGACTTTGTATGAAGATCTATTACCTCTTAAAGACTGAACATGATCCTTACCAAATTCTGAGTGATTTGAACCTAAACCTTTGACTTCAGAAGAGGGGTTTTGTTTTGCATGGTCAATTGAGCATTCACCCTTTTCATAACCAACACCAGTTTTATCTTTGTACATCTTCTGCTTGCTAAGCATCTCATTCAGTTTTAGAGTGCTTTCATATTTTTCAATTTCCTTCCTAAGACAGACTACTTCTTGTTCTAGTTTTTGAATTTCTTGATCTTTGCAGCTTACAGTCTCTCAAAGACAGTCTTCAACTCTTTTAGCTTCTTCAAGCTAAGTTTTCAGAGAAACCATCTCTTGATCTGGTTTATGTTCTTGAGTAAGAACTTTTTTTTTGAGTTTTCTAATCTCTTGTAAAGCACATTTCAGCTCACTTTGAAGATCTACTTCACCTTCTTCAATGCCAATGGTGTTTTTATCATTCTGCTAAGTAATTTCAGCCATGAACAAAGTTTCATCTTCTTCAGTAGATGAATCTTCAGACTCAATATTAGATTCATCCTTACTAAATAGACTTTTCTTCTTTTTGAAATAGAAGTTTCGATTAGGTTTGAAGGCCTTCTTCTTAGGCAGTTTTTCAGTTGTCTCGTTGTCACAGATTTGATCATCATAGGGACACTTTGCAGAAAAGTGACCTATTTTACCACAGTTAAAACATTTAAAGGGAAGTTTTATCTTATACTTTCCTGATCCCTTTTTAAATCTTCTAACAAAATGAGATTCTTTAGAATCAGACAACTCTGATTCACTGACTTCAACTTTTTCTTTCTTTTCAGTGTTAAAGGCAATTTCTTTTCCTGTTGAATTGTTTTTGCTAGTTCTCATTTCATAGGCAGTAAGTATTCCTTGCAGGCTGTCTAAGGTAAGTTTATCAAAGTGTTTCTTTTCTTCTAGGGCTGAAACTTTAGATTCAAATTTGGATGGTAAGGTTCTAACAACGTTTGTGACCACATCAAATTCATTAATCTCTTGACCTAGACCTTTCATTGCATTGACAACTTCATCAACTCTTAGGAAATATTCAACCACTTTTTCATCATCCTTCCTTTTCAGCTCCTCAAACTGATGTTTGAGTGTAATGATTTTTTATATTTTGACTTTCTCATTCCCTTGATATATAGTTTCAAGTTTTTCCCAAATTTCATGAGTAGATTTGCAATGCATGAATTT
This sequence comes from Sequoia sempervirens, assembly GCA_007258455.2. NCBI lineage: Eukaryota > Viridiplantae > Streptophyta > Pinopsida > Cupressales > Cupressaceae > Sequoia > Sequoia sempervirens. The sequence goes on from VDFB02358134.1 coordinate 71,143,015, forward strand.
AATGAACACATCTTTAGTTAACCCACATAAGATGGCATGCTTAGCTTTGGCATTTGTTTCATACCTCTTTTTTTCAGCAGCATCAGTGGGAATAGATTCTAGTACATTGTAATCATTTAAAACAATGCTCCAAACATCAACATCAAAAGAAATAAGAAAAAATTCCATTCCGATTCTCCAAAACACATAATCAGTTCCATCAAATAACGGAGCTCCAGATACAGAGGCACCATCTTGAGAATGTGCCATTAAAAACAAACTCCAAGACCAAGATCAATCCAAGGTGATTAAAACCTATCAGAGGACCCTATGGCTTTGATACCAATTGTTGGAGTTAAAATGACACTGAGAGGGGGGGTGAATCAGTGTCTTAACAGATTTGACCAATTTTCACAAATCCAGAAACCATAGCTCAGATTTGATCTCAATATACTCTGATTAATGCATTCATGAGTTGAATGTAATCATTCATAAATAGAATTGAGAAAAGTAATAACCAAACAGTGAACTGAAATAACAAAAACACAGTAAAGCATAGAGAACTCAGAAGAACAAGGAGACTCAAGATTTTACCGAGTGGAAAACCATCCTGGGGTATAAAACCACTCCTGAAATGCCTTCCAGGCTTAATCTTTTAAACAAAAGTTCACAATACCTAGTAGGATAATTTTTGAGCACCCACTCAAGGAGCACCAACCCCTCATTTAGAGATATCTATCTCAACGAGTACCAACCCCTCAAATTATGCATCTAAACAAAAATATCTCAAAGGATCTGTCTATTTTTAATCAAGCTCGTAACTCTCTATTTTCCTCATCTACCTAATACATTTTTGAACAGCTAGAGAACAATATTCCTGAATTACAATCAGAGAGAGCCTTTTTTAGTTTTCAACATTAGTATTTATATATATACATTTCAAGTATGTCAGTTATGAAGAAATCTTCAAAAAGCATTTTTCACTAGATTCTAAAATTCTCTTGCTGATTTTTGAATATGAAGCTAAATAATGATAGACTATAGATGATGGTAAAAATCAATAGTAACACTTATCCAGAGAACTAAAAATCATCCATTATTTCAAAAATGCAACTGCTCAAAAAGGAAACTCAATGAATATTCTGCCATGTAACAGTTTTGAGATTTGATGCCAATCCATGATGTTGACCACAGTGTTTTGAGTCTTCATTAACCATTTGTTGAGACATCCAGATAGTTTTTCCAAAGGTAATTACATTGCCAGACATTCCTCTTAGTTATTGCTTTTGCCATGACCCATCAGACTTGGGAAGAAGACATAATGAATACAATATGTTACACCAAGAGCCATGTGTTATGTTCTTTCCAATTGCTGAGAAATAAGAAAGTTTCTCACCAAGATTCCCTTTTCATTTCATTCACTATCGTTGTAACCTTTTGAAATCGAAAAGACATCTTATAGACAAGTCTTTGTTTTGCTAAGAGCCCCCGTGATCAAACATGTCACTATGACAATTCAATACCTATGCCGAAGGCAACTTTATCACAGTCAGACATCCCTCTATTTGTTGCTGTGACATTTTTCTATTAGGAAGACATTTCATAGATTACATTAAGTTTCATCGAAAGACTTTATCCCTTGTGTGTTGCTGTGACATTATGGTTCTATCGCCGATGCATCCTTCTATCTTATGAGTGTCGCTATAGCATACCATCATTGGGGAGACCTCTCGTAGAATGTTTGAGTCATATCGAAAGTCACCCACCATCTTCTATGTCGCTGAGACAAGTCAGATCCTATGCCGACAAAGTCCTTTTGTGTTCCATTGGCAAGACCGGAGGTCACTCACCGAGACCTCATGTCGAAAACCCTAACTCTTATCAAGATGTATACCTTTATGTTTTCGGTTGGTATAAGAATTCAAACTTGGCAAGACCTTTCTTTGATGCACATGAGTCATACTAAAATGCTTTATCCACTCCTAGTCGTTGAGACATTACAAACTTGCTATGACCCTATATCAATGACTCTAACTCTTACCGATATAAACTTTGAGAACAAGTTGGTAAGACATCACGAAATCACTATGAATTTTTAGTGATGCCACAACCTTTGCCGATAAGACCTTTCGGTGCATGTTCGGTGAGACAATATGTCTTCAGTGAGACCACATACCAAATACAACACTCCTGCTGATATGTTCCTTTTCCTTTGGTCAGTGAGACAATGTGAGTTTGCTAAGACATTATATCAATGCTGCAACTCTTGCTGATATGATCTTTCTATAGAAGTTGAAAAACCAACTTCACAGTCCCCAAGAATCACCTGCAAGCAATCACCTATCACATGTAATAGATATTCAGAACAAAAATGAAAGATGTTCTGTAAACTCTCAGAGCCAAAGTTATGTAAGAAAAAATCAGCATTCTGATATTGAAAGAAATCGTCTTACAAATAATGCAAAATCCTTCAAAAAGGAAATCATGCAAAAAGGCAAGACATGCACAACCCTAATCCTATTTTGAGCAAAAAGATAGATCAATAAGATACGGATAATAATTAACCTAGGAAATAGAATATTCCTAAGTAAACTTATGCTAAAGTGTAATTAAATAATTAATTACACCAACACCCCCCCATAAGTGCAACTTAGTGAGAAGCAAATTATTATGCAAGAGATGAGTCCTAGCAACAAGGCCTGATCAGGTACTCATTTACAAAAGCAATGCAAACTAAATCAAATGGGGTAAAGGAGAAAACCACATGGGAACAAAACTCCTCCCCAAAATAGAATGCAATAAACTAAGTGATGAAAGATGGAGGACTCCATAAGACCCCTCAAGAACACCATCCATCACAAAGACATAGAAATGAATCCCCCCATAAGAGAGGAAGAAAGAGACCACAAATCCCCCCATAATGAAGTAACTCCAAAAGAAGTGAAGAAACTGCATCTCTAGAAAGAAGTGAGAGGGAAGAGGCTAAATGAAAGAAATCTCTGAAGGTGAATAAGGTGCAGCCCAAGATATCTCCACAGAAGCATGTGTGACCTCAAAAAATGAAGAAGCCAAAGTAGGTGAAGACTCAATAGAAACCTCCAAAGATGTATGATCAATAGGATCCTGTTGTACTGAAATAGAAGAAGCCACATCGGTAGCCACAAAAATAGCAATAGGAGGTGGAGGAGATGGAATGAAGACTCAAGAACAAGATCCGAAGTGAGAAATCCAATGTTCAAGAAGCCAAATCTCTTCTCTGAATGATGATGCACACTAGAAGTGTGAGGAACAGCTGTAGAAACAGAAGCACCACCAGTACCAAAATCAGTGAAGGAATACAACTGAGATGAGTGATCCACTATCCCAGTAGCAATAACTGCTCTACTCTCCAAGTCTCTAATGATAACTGAATTAGGTGTGAACTCCACAGATCTTCCATTTCCCCCATGTGTTATCTGATAGATGGAAAGAAGGTTTTTTGTCAAGTGAGGGACACACAAGACATCTTGAAAGGAGTGGTCCCAAAAACTAATAGACCCCTTCCCTGTAACACTCATGTAAGTGTTGTTTCCCATCAAAATGGGAGACATAGTGCAAGGCTCAAAGGAAGTGAACATAGAATGTGAAGATTCCATATGATGAGATGCTCTTGAATCTAGAAGTCATCTCCCTAATCCAATACCTGAAGAAGCACAAAGAGCATGCCCCCTCATATCTGATGAAGTATGTAAACTAGTTGTGCCTATGTTATGCTGCTCTGAAGAAGAAGAAGAATGAGGAGAAGAAGATGATGCAGACATCCTAGAAGGAAAATCAATCTGATGTTTCTGAAGAAGATTTTTCAGCTCATTAGTATCCTTCTTGTAACAATTATGTTCTGCATGTCCTTCCCTCTTGCAATATGCACATGGACCCTTCTCCTTCCTAAATGATTTCCCCTTAGAAGAGGAGGATGAATCTGAGGACTCCTTCTGCTGCTCAGGAGGTTTGGAATCCTTTTGTTTTTGTTTCTTTCCTTTTCCTATAGAAGCCTTCTAGTCTCTGCGCTCCTGTGATGCAATAAGTGCCTGTGAAGAGGAAGAAGGTTTCACCGTGCCCATGCTAGCTAACTTAGCTTTCTCTTGAGTGAGAGATGAAGAAAATTCATCAAGAGATGGCATAGTGAATCTCGTACCAAGTGCATCCCTAGTGGCATAAAAGGTAGATACAAAAACTGAATAATCTGGTCCAAGCTTAGAAAGAATGGACAATATCAATTGAGAATCTTCTTTCTGAACACCACACTGTGATAACTATAATCTAAGAGACTTGAGTTTGGTGAAAAACTTTTGGATGCTATCAAAATCCCTAGGATTTAAGCCAATAAGCTCATTCTCTAACTGAAACCCTCTCATAGTATCCTACTTCCCAAACAAAGACTCCAAAGTAGTCCATATCTCATTTGGTGTAGTACAAGACTCAATATGAAAAATAAGGTTAGATGAAAGAGACAGACATAATGTACCATAAGCTTCATCACATCTATTAAACCACTTTCTCCTTTCAGTAGCACCTATAGGTTCAATTTCTATACCCATGGCTAGCCTATACAACCCTTTGTGTTTCAAGTGAATCTCCATTTGTTTTTTCCAACCAAAATAGTTGAATGGAGTAAGGGGTGCAATGTTATGTAAATCCATGATAGAAAAACAACAGTATATACTCTCAAATAAAAATATTCCTCTTTGATCTAAAAAAACCCTTGATTGCACGTTTCCCAAGAAAATAACTCACAAAAAAAAGGCTGAGTTCTAACAAAGAAATTAGATACCTGAAGAAAATTTTGCAAAAATCAAGTCTGAGATCTGAGAAGAGGACGGAACCAGCTTTCCAACGCCTATTTGTTTTCGAAAATCTTCAGCCAAGAGGAAAATAACACGTGCCAATTTTTGTACTGCAATTTTCTCTAGATCTGTACAAGATATCAAAAATCTAAAAGATACTTAGTTCAGATTTCGACTCTGGCTACAAATCCCAGAAATCATTTTTCCTACAACTGAGCAGAAGCTGGATTTTTGAAGAAAAAATTAAAAACGGCTGTGAGAGAATATCTTCAAAGCACGAATAGGAAACAATAGGTCTGGAGCTTTGATACCATGTAGAAGTTGAAAAACCAACTTCATAGTCCCCAAGAATCACCTGCAAGCAATCACCTATCACATGTAACAGATATTCAGAACAAAAATGAAATGTTCTGTAAACTCTCAGAGCCAAAGTTATGCAAGCAAAAATCAGCATTCTGATATTGAAAGAAATTGTCTTACAAATAATGCAAAAGCCTTCAAAAAGGCAATCATGCAAAAAGGAAAGACATGCACAATCCTAATCCTATTTTGAGCAAAAATACAGCTCAAAAAGATAAGGATAATAATTAACCTAGGAAATAGAATATTCCTAAGTAAACTTATGCTAAAGTGTAATTAAATAATTAATTACACCAACACTTTCTTGTGCCCATCACCAAGACACAAAGTACTCGATGAAACAACATGTCGATAGGGATTTCTTACACCGATGAACCTCCTTATGTATTAGTGGGTGTGACCCGACTCATTCGGTAAGACCTCTTAGCGGTGAAAAATATATATGCCAATAGACATTTCCACTGTGGCCAAGACCACTTGAATGTCATGCCGAAAGATACCCAAAGGTGAATTTTGTCATCAAGGACAAACCAACTAGAACACAACTGAGAACTAACAACAACTACATTCTTATAAGTGGCCTTACTATTGCACTTGATAGTATCAAATGAATTCAGTATCCTTAATAGTAAAAGTAATTTTGATAATAAGATGATTTGATTTGGCAGCAAGAAATCTAAGTTAGGGGATTTTGGGTAAGATGGTAGGTGAATATGCTTAAATCAATTTTTAATCAGCAATTTGGAATAAATGTTATTTTCAAAATTAAAACAAATTAAATTAGAGTCATTAGAAGATGCTCATTATGGTAACATAGCATCAAGATAATATTATGAAGGGAAGGAAATATAACATAAGGAAATATTATTATTATTTGGATTAATTAATAAAGACAATTAAAATATTAATGAATAGCAATAATTTTAACTATATATTAAATTTACATAGTATTAATTTTATATTGACTTCATAGAATTAATTATTTAAGTGGTAAAATTTAAATAAATATTGGAAATTACCATTGCCAATAACATGGTGGAATAAATATTAGTAGCAACTAATGAAATAATGGTAGTATATTCCTTAACACCAAGAAAGTAAAATAAAATAAGAAATTAGAATATTATAGCATAGATAAATGTTATAATGGGCCATGTGGTATTGACAATGTAACTAAAATAGTGGCACTAAAAGAGAATTATTCCTTTGTAAAATAATAGGGAAGATATGAATACCCAAGAATAATATGAACAATGATAATAATATTTATAATTGATTAAATAGTGATAATGTTAATTGTGAAATTAACTTGAATAATTCCCTACCTTATTCTTTAAAAAAAAATAAAAAAAAATAAATTATGTGAGATTTCTTGTCAAAAATTTCAGGCATGACAGGATTCTTCTTGGAACGACTCTACCATGTGCATGATCCAATTGGAATGCATTTTCAGTTGGGAAAGTTTGACTTTATCGGCATCTCTAAGTTGTTTGAGAACCATCATTGCCTCCTAAAGCGCTATTTTCTAACGTGAGGATAAGTGTAAACCAAGGTAATATAAAGGCTTTTCAGTCATTGTGAAGAATTTATAAGAGGCAGAAATATTGTTATAGGATCATAGAATAAAGGTTATTGGTATTGTAATAGGCTTGGAGGACCATCAACATTAATTCTTGGTTTCAAAACAAGTATCAGCCCGATATGGTAATACAAACCATAGTAAAGGCAAACAATGTGGTAAATTGATACAAACCTATCAAGGGGCCCACTCATTATTAATGAAGCAACTTGGAAGCACAATTCAAATTCTTTGAGATTAGAAGGCTTTATTTAGAGCTTTGAAAACCAATCATCGAGCCACAAAATATCAACTTATGTTCCATGCTTGACGAACAAGACAAGAAACACCAAAATAAAAAGGTAATATTTTGAGATCTCTAGTAGCAATAGTTTCCCTTTCAATTCGTATTGATACTCTTGGAGAAGTCAGGGAGTCAAGAGCTTTTAGAACTCACAAACTCTCAACTAAGGGTTCAAAAATTCTTAAAGTGACCAATCTGTCGATACCATTTAGGCAAGTAAAGAGGAGTTGGTTGCTAAGGATTTCAATATGGATAAGCCTTATTGTCCTTTCAGTGACTGAAGTTGATTGCCCAGTAGAAAGATTTACATGCCATTTTCAAGTGGTGATGAAACTAGCTACTAGAACTTTTGGAGCCCCCTTCATTCACTGACAACAAATAGTGGACCATTCTTTATGCAAATGAGGTGAAAGCATTTAAAAGATAGTCAACATTTGGCATGGGTTTCCAAACCAACTTCAAATCCCAAAAATGGATTCTCAAAAATTCCCTTTATCATCAATGAGAGGATTATGAAGATGAATGGTTTTACCATCAAATACATAAGTAGAAGTGGCATCATAAAATCACCTTTATGATAAAGAATTTTAAAGGCAATAGTTATCATATGAATATGGAAATTCATTTGTGCAATAGTAACATGATTTCTACTCATCATTTAGGGAGCAGCATCTGGCTCATCTCCTCTTAGCATTTTGCATATGCTAATTAGTATTAATGGATTTCTGGAACTATTTTGAAAACCAATACACTGGTGTCCTTCCAAACTTGATTATGAAATAAAGAAGTTTGAAAATGGTTTTCAACGAAATGGCACATAACTATGGACAACCAATGAATAATCTCAAAAGGATTATTATTTCCATGAAGAGTTGTAGGATAGAAGAATCCATCAAATACTATGATCTCCTTACAGGGCGTAAATGGCAATAGAAGCCCTTAAAGATCACCTTAATACATGTATGCAAGTTGTGGAACTGTATTATGAAGTATAACAATTGCAGAATATATAATATGTAATTGATGAAGAGGCTACAATAATTTGATTCTTGTCCCTAGTGGCATTGGATTTTTCATTTTGTTGCTATATCAAGGGATCTTCTTCATCATATCAAAAAAGTGCTAGATGGGTTCATAAGGAATAAATTGATTTCCAGAGTGACAACCATTTGTTGTGTCAATATTATCTTATCTGATTGGTGTTATGAATATTGTTATCTAGGTCAACAACTACTACAAGCCCCATATTTTAGCTCAAATGGGGAATGCACACAAAATATAAACCTTCAAACTTAAAATATCCACACCTAGACCTTAGTGACACGTTGTCATATTAGATAACTAATGATATACTGATTAATATCAAGAGAATCCACATATCAGAGCTTCTATTTTTGTGATAAATTATTTCTTTTAAAGAATCAAGCTTTTTAGTAAAAGGGAAGATATATAAAGATGATTGTTTTAAGAATGATTTACTTCCTTTCATATTCTTGAGAGGATATATCAAAAGGGGAAAGATAAATTTGAATAGCTTTTCCAAGAATCAATTATAAAATTCAAAGGGTTGATGGAAAAGTATTTTCTAGAAACCATTGCAAACTGGGGGAAGGAGAATATAAAAGGAAACTTCCATTTTGTAAAAGGAGGGATCTTTGTCTAGTTATTCAGGAACAGGGGAAGTTGGGGTATTTAGTTTCCTTTTCAGTCACAATTTGGTGTATAGAGATGAGTCTGTGAACGTAGTTTTGTATTGGTAAATAAAGGATATGTTGATAAATTTGTGTGTTTATTTATGTTTTCTTTATATTGCAAATTCCTGTCTCTATAATCTTTTTTTGATGCAATTTCTATTATATAAAATTGTCTAGATTATTATTTATGAATCTTTCAATTCAAATTAATTAATCTATTATGAAGACTTGCTGCTTATCCTTTCTTGTTTCTCATCTGTGGGTGTGGGAGAGGTGAAATTTGTGTCATTTTTTTTCCATTCAATTTTCTAAATTTAATCTTTCACATCTATTTCATGGCTATTGGTAGGTGGTAGTGTTCCTTTTCTGCTTTCTAGTTAAAAGCATACCCAATTCCCATTCATTACAAATTATCTGAATGTAGCTACGCCTTGTAAAACAAGCAGTGAGCACTTACACATACTACTGTAAATGACTCAACTGTTGGTCAGGTTGTCATTCTTGTGGGAAAAGGGGTATAAACTTGAAGTGACAAATATGTTAACCAATAGATTTTTGGTGACTCCACAAGGGATTCGAAATTGAAGAATAGTGCTCTTGTTTTCCCCCAAAATTTAAAGGTGCCTCCTTGAGGACGAAGGCTGGTGGCTCTACAAGGTGGAATGTACTCAATATAATTTTATTCTAGTAAAGGATCATGTCTGATTTATTTTATAAAATTATATTATGGCATTAATTTCTTCCTAGCAAAGGGGAAATCACTTTGTGCCTCTTTCTTTGCCACAATATTCGCCATTGCCTGAAGGATCAGGAAAGAACTTCCCAAATTTCAGTGGAGAAAACCATCAAGATGTTCAAGACCACATTATAGAATTTACAATTACATGCAGAATTTTGGGAGTAAGTGAAGAATATGTTATTGTGGGATTATTTATTGAATCTTGTATTAGACTTGGAGCAAATTGGTTTTGTTATTTAGAAGAAAAATGCATTGTTGATTGGAATTCATTAAAGACTAAGTTCATGGCAAGGTATAAGGGCCAGGTTGATGAAGCTGCTTTGTTAGGCCAATTTTTCAATATTCAAAAGCAAGAAGGTGAATCAATTAGAGAGTTTGTGGATAGGATCAATAGGCTCTCAAAAAAATTCCTACCTCTACTAAGCCAAGTAAGAAAATCTAGCTTTGCATTTTTGTTTCTGGATTGCATCCAGATGTTCAATTTAATTTGAAATAGAGTAAAGTAAATGCTATTAAATTTTCTCAACAAGAGGCTATAAAAATAGAAGATGAATTAATATTAAATGGTCCTTGGAAAGCGAATCAGGTTGTAGACAATTCAATTTGTGAATCTATAAGGAAGTTTATCATGCACAAACCAAGTTTTTAGCCTGTAGGATTTCAAACTATATAGCCTCCTCCTGCTAAATGTTATAATTTCATTATTTTTGGTCCAAAACACTTTGGTAGAGATGAAGTAAGTGTTGTAGAAATTAAACCTCATACAGATAGGAAAATTTAAGCCTATTATTTGCATTATGAAGAAAATAAAGATGAATCTAAAAGCCCCTCAAGTGGTGAAGAAAATGGATCATCCTCTTATGATACAAATTGCAATGAGGGTAATGTAAATAGTTTTGTTTTTTTATCCTTATCTTTTACAAAAATGGAATCGTTCAATTTTTCCAGTGATGAAGAACAATTGGTGGGCACACAACATAAAGATGAGGTGTTGAATATCCATTCTTTGAAGTATATGTAAGTTGAATATGAAGCCTTCACATCTCTTGGGAAATATAATTTGGAATTATGGCTGCAAGAAGAGGTCAAAAATGATTTTATATTTGAATCCTTTTATTTTGAAATTTTGGATGCCAAAATTTTTAAACAAGAATTGAAAGGTAGCCATGATAGTATTGATGAAAGTGGTCAAATTGATGAGCTTCATACTATTTATATTCCAAATCGGTACCTCAATGCTGGTGAGGATAATTTTTTGTGTTGAGAAGAGGTTTTCATGTCTAATCTATAGGATATAGACAATAAAGGTGAAGTGTATCATTAAATTGTTGAGCCAAATCCTATAGAAAAATAGGAGATTGTGCCAATTGGGGGTGATTTTCAATCTCATAAAGATATTGTTTGTAATATAGATTCTTAGCTCATCTCACTTCCAGTTTTACATGAGTTACATATGGCTAATGACTAGTCTTCTAGTGATGCGACTAGTTGTTCTTAGGTATAGAATATTAGTTTGCTTGTTGTAGGTAGGAATTGTTATATGAAAGAATATATCAAGGAGATTCCAGAGGTTTATGATGCTAAATGGTTATTTGGTTCTAGAGTATTACTCAACAAGTCTCTTTGGTTTACAAATTCTAGATTTTTGTTTCAAATATTTTGATAACTTTTGAGTTTGCAAGGGCTTCATAGGTATGCCTCTCTTTTTCACACCGACATCTATTTTTCCCAACCAATTATTGTCTTTGCATAGTCTCCTAGAGAATATGGAGTGTTGCACCTAGTCTAAGTGCATATAAGTGTCCTAGGTTGTGTTTTCCCTTCCATTTGTTTGTGTTGTTGCTCATTTTTTGTTTGGTTCTAATTATGGTTTTGGGTTGTGTCCCCTTGTTTTTCCCCTTGAATCTATTGCCCAATGGACAAGGACTAGTCTACCCCAAAGCTTCTGGAGTTCTCTATAGTTTCTAAAAAAATACAGTCCCTAATCATAGGCAATGTTATCCCCCAAATCTGATCATCAATTTTTTTTAATTTTATCCTTCTTAAGACATTTTTCAAATATATGGTGGTAAAAGTGTGTTCCCTAAGTGTATGTTGATCGAATATCTTGGAAGCAACACAAGACTCAATTGTTTGGAATTACATGTGAAATTTTTTCCCATGTAACCCTATTTGAAATATATTTTGTGGGTGTCATATTACCTATTAACAGATCAACATTCATAACAAAAAGACACATGGGTTAAATTTATACATCCATCAAGTAAAAGTTACCAATTCATTGTATTCCTCATTGAGTGTGGAGATATTTCTATTGTAATGAATTATGAGAGGATGATTTTCATGATACTTTATGTCTTGTCCAAATTCAACCTCATTTCTTACTTAATTTGTAATGTGTCCCATATTTTGATAAAAAGATGCTAAATGGAAAAGAATCATAAGATCTGAGGCAGTAGTAATCTCTTCATAGCAGGAAGATTTGATTGTTCTCTTATGAAGCAGTTGGCATAATGTTATGATTTCCTTGTCATCCTAATCCCATGCATATTAAGAGCATATAACGTTGCATAGTGAATCAATTCAAACATGTTAAGGTATCGGCCCCATCAAAGTAATTTCTTGACGAAACTTTAATAGGCTCTATATTTTTGTGAATGATGGAATAAGAGAGGAGAAAGGTGAAGAAATCTTTGGAAAGTAACACATCATCATTCACTATTTGGGCATGAATCATCCTATCAAGATTGTTTGTAAAAGGTACAGTGATACCATGGGTTCAAGGATTTTGAAGACCGATGGCTTCTTCTTGAAACAAGACTAACATGTGCATGATCCAATTGGAATGCATTCTTTAGTTGGGAAAGTTTGAATTTATCGACATCTCTGAGCAGTTTGAGAACCATTGTTTCCTCCTGAAGTGTTATTTTCTAACATGAGGATAAGTGTAAACAAAGGTAATATAAAGGATTTTTAGGCATTGTGAAGAATTTCTAAGAGGTAGAAATGTTGTTAAAGGCTCATAGAATAAAGGTTATTGGCATTGTAGTGGGCTTAGAAGACCACCAACATTAATTATTGGTTTCAAAACAAGTATCAGCCCCAATATGGTAATACAAACCATAGTAAAGGCCAATAATGTGGTAAATTGATGAAAACCTATCAAGGGGCTCACACATTATTAATGAAGCAACTTGGAAGCAAAATTAAAATTCTTGGAGCTAAGAAGGCTTTATTTACAGATTTGAAAACCAATCATCAGGTTCCAAAATATCAACTTATGTTCCATTATTCACTAATAAGACAAGTAACATCAAAATGAAAATGAAAATTTTTGAGATCTTTAGTAGCAATAGTTTCCCTTTCAAATCATATTGATACTCTTGGAGAAGTTAGGGGTTCGGAGGTGTTTAAAACTTCTAAACCCTCAGCTAAATGTTTGAAAGTTCTTAAAGTGATAGATCTACCGATACCATTCAGGCATGTATGGAAAAGTTGGTAGCTAGGGATTTGAATACTGATAAGACCTTATTTCCCCTTCAATTCCTAAAGTTGATTGCCCAGTAGAAATATTTACATGCAATTTTGATCAAGTAGTGGAAAAACTAGCCGCTAGAAGTTTTGGAACATCCTTCATTCACTAACAACTAATAGTGGCTCATTCTTTATGTGAACAAGGTGAAAGCATTTAAAAGATAGTCGACATTTGGTGTTGGTGTTAAAACCAACTTCAATGCCCGAAAATGGATTCTCAAAGCTTCCCTTTATCATTGATGAAAGGATTATGAAGATGAATATTTTTACCATCAAATACATTGCTAGAAGTCACATTATAAAATTTCCTTTCGGATACAAAATGTTAAAGGCAATAATTATTATATGAATTTGGACATTGATTTGTGCAGCAGTAACATGATTTTTGCTCATCATTTAGGGAGAAACGCGTGGCTCATTGCCTCTTAGCATTCTGCATATGCTAACTAATGGATTTCTAGTACTGCTTTGAAAACCAATATGCTAGTGTCTATCTGAACACAATTATGAAACAAATAAGTTTGAAAATGGACTTCAACGAAATGGTGTGTAACTATATAGGCAAGCAATGAATAATCTTGAAATGCTTATTATTTCCCTAAAGATTTGTAGGATAGAAGAATCTATCAAATACTATGATCTCGTTATAGGGCCTGCATGGCAATAGAAGCCCTTAAAGATCACCTTAATACATGTATGCAAGCTGTAGAAGTGTATTTTGAAGTATAACAATTATAGAATGTATAATATGGAATTGATGAAGAGGCTACAATAATTTGATTCTTGTCGCTAGTGGCATTGGATTTCACCTTTTGTTGCTATATCAAGGGATCTTCTTCATCATATCAAAATAGTGCCAGTTGGGTTAATAAGGAACAAATTTCTTGCCAGAATGACAATGATTTGTTGTGTTAATATTATCCTATCTGACTAGTGTTGTGAAGATTTTTATCCAGGTCAACAACTACTACAAGCCCCATATTTTAGCTTGAATGCAAAACACATACAAAATACAAACCTTCAAGCTTAAAATATGCACACCTAGGCCTTACTGACACATAGGAAGATCATATAACTATTGATGTACCAATTAATATCAAGAGAATTGACATATCAAAGCTCCTATTTCTGTGAGAAATTATTTATTTTAATGAATCAAGATTTTTAATAAAAGGAGAGATATATAAAGATGGTTGTTTTAAGAATTATTTACTTCCTTTCATATTCTTGAGAGGATATATCAAAAGATGGAAGATAAATATGGATAGTTTTTCAGAGAATTAGTTACAAAATTTAGAGGGTCAATGGAAAATTATTTTCTAGAAACCGATGCAAAATGGTGGTAGGAGAATATAAAAAAGAAACTTCCATTTTGTGAAAGGGAGGATTATTTTCTAGTTTTTTGGGAATAGGGGAAGCAGGGGAAATTAGTTTTCTTTTAAGTCATGGTTCGTTGTATAGGGATGAGTCTGTGAACTTAGTTTTATATTGGGAAATAAAGAAGATGTTGATAAATCTGTGTGTTTATTTATGTTTTCTTTAGATTGAAAATTCTTATGTGTCTATAATCTTTTTTCAATGCAACTTTTGTTATATCAAATTGTGTGGATTATTATTTCTAAATCTTTGAATTCAAATTAATTAATCTATTATGAAGACCCGCTACTCATCCTTTCTTGTTTGTCATTCATGGGTGTGGGAGAAGTGAACTTTGTCTCATTTTTTTGCATTCACTTTATTTTAAATTTAAGTTTTCACATCTATTTCATGGCTATTGGTAAATGGTAGTGTGCATTTTCTACTTTCTGGTTAAAAGCATACCCAGTTTCCATTTGTTGCAAATTATCCGAAGGTAGCTGTAGCTTGTAAAAGAAGCAGAGAACACTTGCACATACTATTGTAAGTGACTCAACTACTGGTCAGGTTGCCATTCATGTGTGAAAATGAGTATAAACTTGAAATAACAAATCTATTAACCAGCATATTTTTGGTGACTTCATTGGGGATTCAAAATTGAAGAATGGTGCTCTTATTTTCCCTATAAATTTAAAGGTGCCTCCCCAAGGATAGAGGCTTGCAGCTTTGCAAGGAAGAAACTACTTAGAAGCATTTTATTCTAGTAAAGAATCCTGCCTAATTTATTTCATAATTAGATTATGACATTAATTTTTTTCCAGCCATCGGGAAATCACTTTGGACCTCTTTCTTTGCCACAATATTCATCGTTGCCCAAAGAATCAAGAAAGCACTTCCAAAAGTTCAGTTGAGAAATCCATCAAGGTACTAAAGACCAAATTCTAAAATTTACAGTTGCATGTGGCATTTTGGGAGTAAGTGAAGAAGATGTTTTTGTAAGATAATTTATTAATTCTCTTATCAAGCCTACAACAAATTGGTTTTATTATTTAGAAGAAAAATGCATTATTGATTGGAATTCATTGAAGACTAAGTTAGATTGGCAAGGTATAATGGTCTCATTGATGAAGCTACTTTATTGGGACAACTTCTCAATATTCAGAAGCAAGAAGGTGAAACAATCAGAGATTTTGTGGTTAGGTCCAATAGGCTGCTCAAAACAATCCCTACCTCTATTTAGCCAAGTAAGAAAATATAGCTTTGCATTTTTATTTCTGCATTGCATCCAGATGTTCAATTTGATTTGAAATGAATTAAAGTAAATGATATTGAAGTTCCAAAACAAGAGGGTGTAAAAATAGAAGATGACTTAATATTAAGTGGTCATTGGGAAGAAAATAAGGTTGCAGATAATTCAATTTTTGAATCTATAAGGAATTTTATCATGCACAAGCCAAGTTTTCAGCTTGTAGGATTTCAAACTATATAGCCTCCTCTTCTTGAATTTTTTAGTCTCACTATTTTTGGTCCGAAACACTTTGGTAGAAATGAAGTAAGTTTTGTAGAAATTAAACCACATATGGATAGGAAAATTGAAGCCTATTATTGGCATTATGAAGAAAATAAAGATGAATCTAAAATCCCCTCAAATGGTGAAGAAAATGGATCATCCTCTCATGATAGAAATTACAATGAGGGTAATACAAATAGTGTTGTTTTTTCATACTTATCTCTTAAAAAAAAAGGAATTGTTCACTTTTTCTAGTGATGAAGAATAATTGGAGGATACATAGTTTAAAGATGGGGTGTTGAATATCCATTCTCTAAATTATATGCACGGTGAATATGAAGCCTTCACATTTCCTAAGATAGATAATATGGAATTATGGTTGCAACAAGAGGTTCAATAGGGAACTAAATGTGGAAAAGGGAACCGACCCTATGAATGAAAAATATTGAAAGGCGTAACATGGGAAACAAGGACTACATGTGAAAGAAGTCTACCTACTTTTGTTTTTATTTCCTATTGCAAACTAGTTGTTTTAAACTATCTTGGGTTTGTAGCCTATGGCCTACCCAAAAACTATAATCATCCAATTTGTTGGCCATTAGCCATAATGAACTTTATCTCTTTTATCATTTTACTTGGTGGTAACTGATGAACATACACACCTATATATGTGTTTGTTTTGAGTTAGATTAAATATATAGAATATCCATAAAAATTTTAGTTGATGATATTATTGTGTTGAATATTGGATGCATTGATCATGGATTGAGAGTGTAAAGGTTGTTTTGTGCTCACCCTATGGACTAGAGGAAGGGCCCCCTCTTGGGAAGCTTCGTGAGATTTTTTTATGGTTTATTAGTTTAGATATTTTATATCGCATGCAATTTCATTTCTATTGAGTGTGCATTTTTCAGGTGTGCTATGAATTTGTTTTATTTTTGTTCAATATTAAAAATCCTTGATAATACAGTCTATGTGATTAATTTGGTATTAAAAGAATTGGAATGAATTCTCTGTGGAATGTAATTGTGGTTTGAGGAGCAAGTATTGTGTTTCAATTGCAGGTTAATTACCATGTTTGTCATTTTAGACTATGCCATGTTTCATTCTATAAAGCTTCCTGTCATGTTCCATTCACTTCTTATCTCTCCACTATTGTATTCCATCCTCCTATTGCATTTCATCTTCCTATCACCTACACTCTTTCAATACATCTTTGGCAACTGAATTCTTTCTTTTACAATTATGATGACTATTGTTAATATTTGTAAACCATAATATATTGATTTTGAGTTATTCAAGTTTAACAAAAAATAGATTGATTGGTTGAAGTAGGTAGGTAATCATTTAAGAAAGAATTTCATTCCTTTTCAAAGTGTGCTTTTGAATTTTAGATTGAAAAGTGTGTTTTCAATTCTTAGATGCATCCATATACCCTTAATTCATTAGTTTTAGCCCTTAGGTAGATTTCTGTAGTTGACACTGTTCAAAAGCTTAAACCCACAGATTGAAACTTGAAGGATAAACTAAGGAAATTATTGTGAAATTCCCAAAGATTAGCTCAAACCTATTTTGTCAATAAAAGAGAATTCCAAGGATAAATAAAGGACACAGTTTAATCCAATAATTTTGGCATTATTGTTGGGGAATAGAGTTAAAGGCTTGCCATCCTAGTGAACTAAGTTAGGAGCATTGCGCTAAGGAGAAATTCTACACGACAGTCAACCTCATTTGGATAACTACCCTTAGTTTTCTTTGTTGTAAGTCATTTAAGTGCATGAATCATAGTAGGGATAGTAGAGGGAGATTTGTTAAGAAGGAAAAAGCGAGTCATATGCAATTTGAAAAATCTGAAAACAATACAAAATCATTAGTTAAGAAAAGTAGCTCACAACAAGAAAAGTTGAAAACTAAATTTCAATCTTTAGAGCTACCTGAACCCAACATCAAGAAGTGTGTCATAGAGTCAACTACTATTGAGACACTTGTAGATACCCATCCAAGTTCTTCCAAAATATTGTGAAGAAAGGTTGTAAAGATCTTTTTGGAAACGTATGGGCCAGAAGTTGGTCCATTCTTAGAAGAAACCAAATAACATTTAGAAACTACTTTACCCCTTGGGAATTAGATGTCATGGATCCCAACAACAAAAATAACAACAGTAATAACAACAACAAAAACATCAACAACAAAAACAACAATAACAATAGGGAATTGACCAAAAAAAATCCATTTACTTTTGAGTTCCCTATCACATATCCAGAATGAGATGCTCCTATGAAGAACATTCCTCATTTAGCTTTAGCTATTTTTCATGGAAACATCTATGACTATTAGAGTGACACACAGAAGCAAAAACTATTCCTAGCCACATTAAAAGATGTAGCCCTGCATTGGTTTATGAACCTTGGGAACATTAGGACATGGGATGTCATGAGGGAGTTATTTTTGAGCAAGTACCAAGAATATTGTAAAACCAAGGAAGATTGGAACAAAATATTTTGTATGACATAGAAGGAAGATGAGTCTGTGGAATATTATCTTGAACGCTTCATGTTCAGTCTTCAATGATCTCATCAATAGGGGATATATGAGGATACTATTGAAATGTTGTTTCTTAGAGGCATAAGAGATGATGTCATGAAAGCATTAAATTTAATAGCTAAAGGGAATATTTTTAAAATGGAATTTGATGATATTTGTGATATTTGCAAGAACTATTCCAAGTCTTAATGCTCAGGAACTATCCAAGTAGGATATATTCTATTGGAGCTTCAATAGGTATTGCCAAGCATGAGATAGGTAATTTACTCAAAGACCTTAATACTGATTTGTTAAGTCATATGGGTAAATAAATAGATACTTTATATACACAAAGAAAATAGGAGGCTGAAAAAGCCTTAGCTATCTTTTTCATGTTTGTCAAAAGAAGCAAAGTGGTGAGGAGTGTCTATATAATAGAAAAATGATATATTCTTTAGAGGAAGCCAATAGTGACACTACTCTAAAACCTCTTCCTATAGGGACAACTGAGGTAGAATGAAAAGATGAAATTTTTTACTTCATGGCCCAAAGAAGGCAGTGGCAACCAAGATTAATGCCCCCACTAGATTACCAAGTTCCATCCCAAAAATCATTTTCAACTGAATTCCTTCCCAAACTAGTCCTGATGGTATGGAAATGGGCAGCACCCTCCATACTATCTTCAGTGGTCACAACAATATCTACCTACTCCATAGTCATGGCAAGCATGTTGAGCACCACCTCCACCTTATCCATGTAAGATTTGATGAAAAACAAATCTATTAAGCCCAAGAAACCTGCATGCAAAAACCTGTCACAAGGAAGAAATTTGTAGGAAACAAAATAAGGGTTTTGCTCTGACAATATGCAAGAATGTATTATCAGACTAAAAAAAGAACATCAAGAAGAGAATACAATACAAGAGATCAATCCTTATAAAGGAGATCAACACCAAAAAGGAAAACCTAACCCTAAGGTGAGTGCATTTAACAATTTAATATTAATTATTAAATGACTAATATGTGTGCATAAAGTGAAATCTTAAGAGGAGAGTAAAGTTAATTAATTACTTTACTCTAACACCCCCCCTTAAGATGAGCTACAATACAGCTACAAACAATGCAAAAGAAAGCAAAGGAACTACAATGCAACAAAGGGTCCCAACAACGTGGCATGATCAGGTACCCGAATACAACAAAATATCTATAAAGTGGAGTAAAGGAGAAAACCCAGTGGGAAAAAAACTCCTCTCCAAAAAGAGATAAAGAAACATGCTAAAAAAACATGAAGGAAGGCCTCACTAAGACCCCCCAAGGACAACTTCCTTCACCCCATGCATGGAGCGCAACTGAAGATAGCGCGAAGATGCCAAAGGTTTAGTGAAGATGTTTGCAACCTGCTCCTCTGTAGGAATGTACTCCAAGATGAGAGAACCATCCTGAATCAACTGCCTAATGAAGTGCATGTGGATTTCAATGTGCTTTGTCTACTGATGCTCCACTGGGTTGCGTGAAATGTGAATGGCACTTTGATTGTCACACCAAAGAATAGTGGGACTATCTGGAGGAAACCCAAACTCTGTCATCAACTGCCAAAGCCATAAAACCTCCTGACTGGCTAACAATGCTACACAGTACTCAGCCTTTGTAGATGATAATGCAATAGCATACTGCTTCTTGCAAGACCATGTGATAGGAGCAGAACCAAGGAAAAAAAAAAGCCAAAAGTAGACTTCCGATCGTTGACATCACCAGCCCAATAAGAGTCAGTGAAGCCAATGATGTGAGGGGATCCTGAAGTGTAGTGAGTGCCATAATGAGTGGTGCCCTGAATGTACCTCAAAATATGTTTGGCTGCTTGCCAATGGTTCTCATGAGGGTCATGGGAAAAGCGAGAGACAAGGTCAACTGCAAAGGAAAGATCAGGATGAGAATGTGTCAGGTACAACAAACAACAAGCCAACCAATTGCCTGTATAAAGTGGGGTCTACTGAAGGAGTAGAGCAAGTGGAAGACAAAACAACAACTGACTGAAATGGAGTGGGGGCAGACTTACAATCAAGCATGCCAAATCACTTTGAAGCATATAAAAGAGCATACTTCTCCTGAAATATGGCAAATCCCATCCAGAAGACTGAATAACCTGAAGACCCAGAAAGAAGTGCAGGAGACCAAGATCTGTCATCTCAAATTGCTCCATCAAAGCTCTCTGAACACTCTGAATCATGGAGGATGAGCTACCTGTAAGGATGAGATCATCTACATATAGTACAAAAATCAAAGATCACCCTCCTGACGCTGAATATACACTATGTGATTGGAATAACGTGTGAAGTGAGAGGAAAGAAAGAAAGAGTCCATCTTCTCATACCAAGCTTGAGGGGCTTGTTTGAGAACATACAATGAACGTTGAAGTCTACAAACCAAAGAAGTGTCCTACACAAATCCTTGAGGCTACTCCATATAGATCTCTTCATGTAGGTCTCCATGCAAGAAGGCACTCTTCACATCCATCTGAAACACTGTCCATCCTTGTGAAGCTGCAGGTGAAAGTACTAGGCATATAGAATTCATCTTGGTGACAGGAGGAAAGGTCTCAGAGTAGTCAATACCCTCTACCTGAGAAAACCCATTCGCAACAAGACATGCCTTATACTTATCAATAGAACCATCTGTAGCATACTTGGTATAGTACACCCACTTGCACCAAACCAAATTTCTTCCCTTAGGAAGAGGACAAAGATCCCAAGTATGATTCTTCATCAAAGAAGAATACTCCTCATCCATGGCACTATCCCACTCAAGGTGACCTGTCACCACTGAAAACTTTTGAGGATCATCCAAAATGGCATGACTCAAAAAACTAGAACCAGATGTCTAAGCACAAGTATGACGAGTATCTGAAGGATCACCTACCAAAGAACTAGCTGCATCAATAGTGACACGGGACCACCTAGGCAAGGACAGAGCAACTAGTGGTGGTGGAGATGGTGGATCATCATCTACATCATCCTCAAGAGATAAGTAATCCTCAAGAGATGAAGAGGGAGGAGTAGGCAATGAGGGAGAAGCTGGTGATGGAGAATCCATCTGAGGATAACGCTCATCAAACTAGACATTCCACCGAAAGAAGACCTCTCTGGAATCAGGATCAAACAACCTGTACCCCTTAACATCCTCATAGTAACCAAAAAATATGAGTGGTCGGCTCTTCCTCTCCATGGCTTTCTACTGAGCATCAGGAATAAATGCCCAAGCCTCACTACCAAAAACTCGAAATGTAGAAACATGAGGCTTGACATGGGTCCAAGCCTCCTTAGGAGTCATATGTCACAATGCCTTATGAGGCATCCGATTCTGAATAATTGGTACAATTGAATGCCTCAACCCAGAATGAAGAACTCATAGCTCGAGACTGTATCATACAATTTGCCATGTCCCGTAAGGTTCTGTTCTTTCTCTCAGCGACACCATTCTACTGAGGGGTGTAAGGGATTGCAAACTGATGCTGTAAACCATGCTCAGTGAAAAAATATGTAAAAGCCTGATTAACATATTCCCCCCATTATCTATGCATATCCTCCTGATAGAAAGTCTAGATTGCTTCTCCACAAATGTCTTAAAAATCCTGAATGAGTCAAAGACATCAGACTTGTACTTAAGAAAGTACACCCATGTACATCTGGAGAAGTCCTCAATAAAAGTGAGCACATAGCGGGCCCCTGAAAAAGGAGTCAGAAAGGACATAAGATCATTGTGTACCAACTCTAGGGGTGCCCTAGCACGAGTGGCTCGACCCTTAGGAAAAGGATCTTGATGATGTTTGCTAAGAACACAACCTCAACATACAACATCAGTACAAGAAATCTGTGGGAGCCCAATCACAAGTGCCTAAGTACTCATCTATTGTAGATATATGTCATTGACATGGCCAAAATGCTCATGCCAAAGCCTGCTCACTGAATCTGCATGTGCTATAAGAGAGGAACCAACAGTGTCTGAACTCTCAACGCCATCAAATCGGTATAAATGTGATGCAGAATCCACACTCCCAGTAGCCACAACCAAGTCAGGATCATGAAGGTCTCGAATAACCACATCATGTGGTGAGAACTCAACTATCTTACCAAAGCCAGAGTGGCAAATCTGATAAATAGATAGAAGGTTTGTCGAAATGTCAGGAACCAGAAGCACATCCTGTAGACAACCACCATCCAATGAAATAGTACCTGAACCCTGAACTAAAAGTTGTGCTGGGTCACCAACTACAATATGTTTAGTACCTGTAGGGGCAAGAGCGGTGACCAAATCCTCTGTGTGTGTCATATGGTGAGAGGCACCAGAATCTAGAATCCAAGTGGATTCTAAGGACAATGCTCGTGCAGAAAGAGCATGACCTTTCCTTGTGGGCTATGAAGGAGGCTGAGGTACATTGATATTATGCTGCTGCATGGCTTCCTCCAAAGCCTCTAAATGTTTCCAACACCTAGAAACTGGATGTCCTTCCTTACCACAAAAACTGCAAGGATCTCCAGATTTCTTCTTAGTCTTCGAGGAAGATTCACTAGACTTAGAAGATTTTCGCTGTGTAGAATTCAACTATGGTTTTGAATCATACTTAGGTGGTGGCTTGGAGGGATTCTCACTAGCCCCTGAATCTTTCTTAGGCTTCAGTTTCTGTTTCTGTTTTCCTTTAGAGGACTGGGCTACCAATGCTTGGTTCTATGACCCTAAAAGTGAATCCAACTGCTTGAGCTTGGCTTGCTCATGAGTCAGATGATCACAAAAGACCTAAAAAGAAGGCATGACATGTCGAGCACCCAAGGCATCCATGGTGGAATAGAAGGTCAAAGAGAAGATCTGAAATGGACCCCGAAGCTTGGAGAGAATTAGGAAGATGCACTCTGTATCAGTCTTAACTTTTCCACAACCCTGCAAGATAGGTCTTTGCTATTTGAACTTCATTAGAAAGTCCTCAATGGAGGGAAATGAATTAGGTACCAAAGAAGTTAACATGGCCTCAAGCTGCAAAGCTCTGAATTGATTGACAGTACCAAAAATTCCATCAAACTTGGTCCAAATGGCTCGAGGAGTGAGACAACCATCAAGATGAAATAGGAGACTGTCAAAAATGTGTAAAGCCATCAATCCCATAGCCTGATCCATATTGTTCTTGTGCTGCATAACCTCAAAGGGGTGAGTCAACTGAGGTTGAACCTCATCTAAATAGGACCATAACCCTCGAGACTAGAGAAGAGTCATCATGCTACCCTTCCAAGTGTGATAATTATGCAGTGTGAGAGGTTCAATAGATCTGTCGGCCATCCTGTGAACTGTACCTCAACTGCTCTGAATTTTTTTAATTATTATTTAGTGGTCTTTCAGAACTAGACAGAAGATGCAGAAGGGGTTTGTTTGGTTTGTTTTGGTGTTTGTAGATTCTGTTTTTCTGATGGAAATGACAGAAAGCAAGAGAAAAAACCCCCCACAATGCAAAAATCTAATCCCTAGTAGAAACTAAAGCCAAAAAGCAATAGAAAGCAGTAATTGGTTGAGACAAATCTTTGTGTACCTGAAGAATTTACTGATGCAATCATCAGTAAAAAAACTTTTAAGTCAAAGTACGGTGCCTGCAAGGGTTTGAAGTTATGCATTTTCAGATTAGCCAACACAGACATCGGCTCGTGCATGACGTTCAAAGGAATAAGGTGCAAGACTGGTAAACAATACCAGGAAGGACACCACTGTGAGCAACACAGAGGATGCCCACCCAAAAAAAATGCCAGATCTGATGCATGTGCTTGTAAGAAACGCTAAAAAAATGCCAGATCTGATGCATGTGCTTGTAAAAAAATGCTAAAAAAATGCCAGATCTGATGCATGTGCTTGTAAAAAATGCTAAAAAAATGCCATATCTGATGCATGCGCTTGTAAAAAATGCTAAAAAAGTGTGAGATTTAATGCATGCACTTGTTAAAAATGCTAAAAAAAGTGCCAGATTTGATGCATGCTTTTTTAAAATATGCTAAAAAAGTGCCAGATCTGATGCATGCGCTTGTAAAAAATGCTAAAAGAGTGCCAGATCTGATGCATGCGCTTGTAAAAAATGCTAAAAAAGTGCCAGATCTAATGCATGCGCTTGTAAAAAATGCTAAAAAAGTGTCAGATCTGATCCATGCACTTGTAAAAAATGTTAAAAAAGTGCCAGATCTGATGCATGCGCTTGTAAAAAATGCTAAAAAAGTGCTAGATCTGATGCATGTGCTTGTAAAAAATGCTAATAAAGTGCCAGATCTGATGCATGTGCTTGTAAAAAATGCTAAAAAAGTGCCAGATCTTATGCATGCGCTTGTAAAAAATGCTAAAAAAGTGCCAAATCTGATGCATGTACTTGTAAAAAATGCTAAAAAAGTGTCAGATATGATGCATGCACTTGTAAAACATGTTAAAAAGTGCTAGATGTGATGCATGCCCTTGTAAAAAATGCTAAAAATGTGCCAAATCTGATGCATGCACTTGTAAAAAACGCTAAAGAAATGCCAGATCTGATGCATGCGCTTGTAAAAAAATGCTAAAAAAATGCCAAATCTGATGCATGCCCTTGTAAAAAATGCTAAAAAAATAAACGAAAAAAATCGTTGGGAAAGGAATACCAAATCTGAAAAACTACACCTAGAACCTCTCAAATTAGCCAAAGAATCCCAAATTTCTTTTGTCAAACCCTTGCTCCTTTTTTTCTTCAAACATGAACAAGCTACAGTAGATCCAACTCTGATACCATGTAGGATTTGATGAAAAACAAATCTATTAAGCCCAAGAAACCTGCATGCAAAAACCTGTCACAAGGAAGAAATCTGTAGGAAACAAAACAAGGGTTTTGCTCTGACAATATGCAAGAATGTATTATCAGACTGAAAAAAGAACATCAAGAAGAGAATACAATACAAGAGATCAATCCTTATAAAGGAGATCAACTCCAAAAAAGAAAACCTAACCCTAAGGTGAGTGCATTTAATAATTTAATATTAATTATTAAATGACTAATATGTGTGCATAAAGTGAAATCTTAAGAGGAGAGTAAAGTTAATTAATTACTTTACTCTAACAATCCATAATATCAATCATTTCCCTTGTATCCACCACCTCCAACAATAAGCCCATATCGACAATCCCAACAACTCTTACCACTTGTCTCAATATCTAATCAACCTTCTAGTTCAACCCAACCACCAAAAGATACACCAATTCCTACACAACTAGCGCCCAACCCAAAAAATAAGGTGACTCAACCTGTTTATAATAATGAAGTGATAGGATTCTCAACTTATCCCATCAATGCATTGGATATTTATAGTGTAAGCCTATGGTTAGGGAAGAACCTTCAAGGACCGACCATCACTGAAGTTGAAGACTGTTAGATATTGTGGGTGTGTTGTTGATATGTGGTTGTCATTGATGTCAACACTATTAGAATTTGGTGTATTAAAGGCTGTATACATCAAGGATATTGAGAAAATATTATAAGAAAGTGTTCAGGGTTCCCACTAGAACTATGTAGGTCATGAAGGCATCTTATTTTGTTCATTGAAGATCAGTTGTTGTGGACTAGAGGGTTTGTGTTTAAGAGTATCTAGATCATCTACGGGAATTTTCAGAGGTCCGCATGAAGTTTTGATCATGTTTTGGTATGACAATATTTCTATGGTCTCCGTTACTATTCCTGAGTGAAGTTTGTGTGATTCTGGTAATTCTAGTTGTTATGGATGTTTTTCTATTGTTTCTTGGTGTTCTTGGATGTTTCTTGATCATTCTCTACCCTTGCGGTATGTCCACATTGATCGGTGTGCTCGTGGTTGAAGATTTTTCCTGTGCATGTTTAGGTTTTCATGTTCCTGGCCGACATGATGGTGGTAATGTTTTGCGGATCCTTGAAAAGTAAAATTTGAATGTTTGGAATGCTCATGAGCATTTTTTTGGGTTGTATCATTGTATTGGCTAATGGTGTTTAGATGCACATTGAAAATTTAATTGTAAATTTGGCTCGACATTGTAAATATGTTTTACTTTTTTGGCCGACTAAGTTGTTGATGTAATCTCTTGTTGCAGATATATAAGAGCGATTGTTTCATCAGTGTAAAGTGTGCTCAGTGTGCTCCTATGTGTGTATGGGTGAATATCATTCGATTGTAGAGTAGAGTGTGAAGAATTTTGAGCAAAGAGTGAAGAAAGTTTTTTTGTGCTTAACTGGAACTGTAATTGGGCTTGTGTAGAAGCTATTTTCTCAATTCACAATTTCGATGGTTTTAATCCAAAAATTTCTTTAGATAGTGAGTCCTTTTTTTGTATTTGAGCAGTGACCTCTAGGCATTGTTCCTCAATGCATGTGCATTCCCCTTTATTATTTTCATTATACTTTAAACAAGGTATGATATTGTGGACTGACCTCCACCGTGGTTTTTCCCCTAAAAGGGTTTCCACATAAAAAATCTTGGTGTTCTCTATCTCTCTGATGTGTTAATTGTTTATTGGTAATTGCTTATTCATCAAATATGAGATTAAGTTTGAAAATTCTATTATTTTGTGGCAACTGATTCACCCCTCCTCTCAGTTGTTTGTCCTTATTTTTCCAACAAAGACCATCTAGTTGAGCTTAAAGAAGAGAAACCAAAGCCTCCATTTCTAGATAGGTTGCAAGAGAAACCAAAGCAACATGAAACATTTCAATCTTATTTTGATTTTATGAGTGAGTTATGCAATGCTAACATTAATATTCCTTTGTTGCAGGATATTCAAGATATTCTTGTGTACACCAAGGTAGTTAAAGAACTTTGTGAGAGGAAGCAACAAAAGAAGTAGGACCCCAAGATAGTCCAAGTCACTGGACAACTTACAAACTTGATGTTGGGAAATATTTCAATCCCTAAGTATGCAGATCCTGATAGTCTAATGATTAAGGTATGTATTGGTGCAACCATTCTAAATACACTTGTGGATCTAGGAGTAGCTATAAATGTAATGGATAATGAGACTAAGGATAGGATGGCCCTTCAAGGACTAAGACCTACTCCAAAATTCTTGCAAATGGCTAATCATTCCCTCATAAAAATAAAAGGTATGATCGAAGACATCATTATTTCTATTGAGTCTTGGGAGTATCCAATAGATTTTATGATTTTTCAACCAAAGATTAAGTTGGGGGGATACCCCATAATTTTAGGAAGACTTTTGTTAGCTACTACTAATACCTTCATTGATTGTAGATCTAGAAATATGGTGATCTCAAATAAGGAGAAAATAAAGCAGTTGACATTGTACCCTCCAATTCAACCATTACTAGAAACATAAGACCCTTTGTTGATTGATAGCTACATAAAGGATCATCTACCTATTTTAATAATATATCAAAGTAGGGAATTTGAATATGTTTCAGCAGACACTGTTATTGATCATTTATTGCAAAATCATTATTTAGTTGATAGTGATCTTGAGCCAATGATTTTTCCTATGGACATAGGTGATAACTGCCTGTTTGGAAATTTTCCATTAGTAGGTAATTCATAGTGTGTTCAACACTTTATTAATTTGCACCAATTATTACCACATGAATGTATTTATGATCCATTTATTATGTCTAGGGATATTGATCCATCTTCATCTAATTCTCAACTACTTTCCATAGATACCCTTGTGGAATCCGAAGCTATTGAAATATTACTTGGTAGAATGCCTAAAATCAATCCCAGATTAGATGCCTTCCAATTGAAAGAACTCATTGAGATGTTGTCTACCCATAAAGAAGCCTTTGCTTGGGATTATCAAGACATGAGTGTTCATACCACCACTTGTACACACCATATTTATATAGAGGAGGGGAGTACTATACGACAACCCCAGAGAAGGTTAAACCAAACCTTATGAGAAATAGTTAAGGAAGAACTTTAGAAGTTGCTCAATGTAGGATTTATCTACCCTATATCAGACAACCAATGGGTGTCCCCACTTGTAGTAGTACCTAAAATGAATGGAAAGTGGTGAATATGTGTTGATTATAGGGCCCTTAACAAGGCCACCAAGAAAGATAATTTCCCACTTCCTTTCATTGACCAAGTCTTAGACACCCTAGCTAGGAAAAAAGTTCTCCTTTCTCCATGGGTTGAGTGGGTACAACCAAATCTGAATTGCCCTGGAAGATCAAGAGAAAACTAATTTTACCTGCCCTTGGGGAACATTTTCCTACAATGTCTTACCTTTTGGACTGTGTAATGCACCTGCTACTTTCCAATGAGTTGTACTTAGTATTTTTATTGATTTAATTCATGATTGCATGGAAGTGTATATGGATGAATTTACTATTTATAGTAACACATATGAGTCATTCTAAGTACTTTTGTTGATTTGAGTCATGAAAAGTTTCGTATCTTAATGATTGAAGGTATTGTGTTGGGTCATTATATTTTCAAAAAAGGAATTGAGGTATATTTGAAAAAGATCAAGAGTATTCAAGACTTTCTTGCGCCTACTTGTGCAAAGGATGTACATAGTTTCCTAGGACATGCTAGTTATTATTGCAGGTTTATTCAAAATTTCAGCAAGATTGCCTCACCCTTGTTTTTGTTGCTAGGAAAGGATGCAAATTTCTCATGGACAACATAATGTTAGCAAGCTTTTGAAGAAATCAAAGGTAAGCTCATCACAACACCTATGCTATGAGGAACAAATTGGGAACTGTCATTTCATATACATACTGATGCATCAAATACTTCTATGGGAGTTGTCCTTGGACAAAAGGAAGACACCCTCTTTTATGCTATTTATTATATCAGTAAGAATTTTACTAGTGCAGAGGTAAATTATATTGTTACTAAAAAATCTTTTTTGGCTATAGTTTATGCAATAAATAAATTTTTCCACTATATTATTGGATATAAAAAATTTGTACATATGAATCATTCTAACATTAGATTTTTTATGAACAAACCTATTGTTTCCAGATGAGTGATTCGGTGGTTACATCTTTTGTAGGAGTTCAATATTACTATCCTCGACAGACCAGGGTGAGAGAATGTGGTGACCAATTTTCTCTCCAGACTATAGTATGAAGATGAACCAACTCTAGTTAATGACACCTTTCTAGATGAACATCTTTTTGCTATATCAGCAAAGAGTTCATGGTACGCTGACATGGAAAACTACTTGGTTACTTGTAGGTTTTCACCTCATTTCTCTCCAAGGGAATGTCGAAAGCTGGTGGAAATCAATGGTGATTACACATGGATTAATGGGGCACTCTTCTATGAAGGCCTTGATAATATCATGCGTCGATGTGTGCCTAAAGAAGATGTCTTCAAAATTCTATGTTCATGCCATACAAAACCTTGCGAAGGACATTTTATTGCTTATAAGACCACCCAAAAGATCCTAACTACTAGTTATTATTGGACCACACTCCGAAGGACAATAAGAATTATCTTCAACATTGTGACAAATGTCAATGTATGGGGCAACCTACCCACTCTGACGAAATTACTTTACATCCCCAAATATCCATAGAACCATTTGAAAAGTGGGGATTAGATTTTGTAGGGCCTATTAATCCTCCTTCTCAGAATAAAGAATATATCTTGGTTTGTATAGACTATGTCACTAAATGGGTAGAGGTAGTAGCCTTAAAGCATGCTAGGGTTACTAAGGTTGCTAACTTCTTGTATTCTAATATTTTTACCAAGTACAGTGTGCCTCAAAAAATTGTAATAGACCAAGGAGCATAGTTCACCTCTGACTTGATTTTAGCATTTGTATGAAAATCCGAAATTAAGCATCACAAGTCTTCCCCATATCATCTGCAAGACAATAGATGAGTGGAAGTAACCAATCAAGAACTATAAAATATTCTTATGAAGATAGTGCCATTGCATAAGAAAGATTGGGTAGGAAGACTTCCTGAAGTAGTTTGGGCCTATCACACAACCTGGAATACTACCACATGGATGACACCATATGAGCTCATTTTATGGAAAGAGGGTTGTCTTACTGATTGAATTCGATGTGAAGAATCTTTGCACTACCCTTGGGCTTGAAATGAGCTTTAGTGAAGTAGAGAGGGAGATACTTTCTCAACTCCACTTGCGTGATGAAATGCATCAAGAGGATTTTTTTCATACATAAGTGGTACAGAGACAAAGAGTACAGTGGCATGACTGCTTCATTCAGCCACAAACATTCCAACCAAGGGACTGGACATTACTCTATGACTCATAGTTCTAGGAATTCAAAGGGAAATTCCACACTCATTGGTCCCTATGAAATTCAAATTGTGCATGATAATGGTGTTGTTCGACTGTGTATTGTGGATGTTGAATGCATGACTCTTCTTGTTAATGGAACCATCTGAATCTCTACAAATGTCCTCTTTCAAAGGAAATCTCCTTTTGTGACATGGCGAAGGAGCTTAATATTGTTCCTTTCAGCCTCCTTAGAGATTAAGCAATAAAAAATGGGCAATAAAAGATCCAACAAAAAAATCCTTTGGACATTGTTGGCCAGTTGGCATTTGAAAACTGGTCTCTAGAAAATGCTCACTACTAAAATAAATTAGAGGTGAAAATCAGGTTGTCGATGCCTCTAGGTGGCAGTAGGTTGAAAACTAGTTTCCTATCGGCCTATTGCCGATATAAAAAATAAAAAATTCTAACCACATCACATGATCAGTCAATGAAATCTCTAGTCACTACATATTCTATGGTGTGACATGAGCTTTTTATAGTTCCTGACGCCTTTTGGGGTGTATGGAACTTCTTTTCTTCATGTCTCTATCTCTGCTCATGGACCCTTTGTGGTACTTCAGTTTGGCGGTAGGATCTTTTCTTCCTGTCACTTTCTTGGCTCCTGTTACCTAACCTTTGAGTGCTTCCGTGGGATGGTTCAGCTATGTGGGTCCTACAGTCTTGTCCCCACCTACCATCTCCTCCACATTGATGTTGCCACCAATGTTTTTTCCTTCATATCCTCTCGACTTCCACTCAACCTCTCTTCTTTTGTACTATTGCAATTATCATTCTTCATGGTGCAACTCTCTTCGTGACATCATCTCTAGCTCAGGTTGCATGCATGGTAGTTCCTCCAACCATCACATCACCGACCATTCACCTCATAGTTATCTGTATTAGGGAGTATTATATCTCTTTTTTAAAAATTATTTAATGTTTTTTATTTCTCTAATAATTACTTGGCATGACTAAGATGGTTCACCATTAAGCTAGGCGGTATGGGTTAACCATTCATAATTATTTGATTTGGTTGAACTTTACCTAATTGTTATTTCACATCACTTTCCACCTCACATGGTTATCATAATCCTTTACCTATTATTACCTATAACCTACCATTGATAATTTTTTATTAACCATCTCCTACTATTCTTCTTGCCACTATAACTAGTCTGAAAGCTCCTGCCACATTCTTAACACCATGGGAGGAAATCATACCAGGTATGAACCCTTCTCTATGAAGATACTTCTTGCAAGTGAAGAAGCATATAATATTTGTAAACATGATGGTTGGATGACACACTTTGAGAAATTATATGGTTTTGATGAGAATGTTTCCATGGAATTCATAGTAGGGTTTCATAAAAAGAGTGTTACTTTAAGGGGTTTACAGTTTCCAATCACAGTTTAGATGGTTTCCTTAATCATTGGCCTTCTCCAGATAGGAGATTTGTTCTTTCCCAGCTCCAGCATGACGTTTACAAATCTTAAGCTCCACTATAAGTAGTTTCTAGAAAGAGGAGAGTCTTCTAAGTATGTGCAAGGCCAACGTCACAAACAAAAGTCCTTTTCCATCTCCATGGGATGAGGTAGCTAAATTTTTAATGTAGTATATTACTTGTGAAGGTAGATATGAGTATATTCATAAACATCATATTCATCTCATGTTGCATTTACAAAATGCCTAGCTATTAATCTTCCATATTACTTGCATTGTTCATTAAAGTGTTCCTGTAAATAGTTTTGTAAAGGTCATGTGAATTCCCTTTCCCATCATGGGTTAATTAAGCTAATATTTATGCATGAACTTCACTTTTTACAACCTCCACTATCATGGGATGCTTTTGTGAGTCATGAACACACTAGAAACCCTACTAAACAAATTGCAGAACAAACCCTAGCTAGGGAGTATTTGAAAAGAAATAAACTAAAGACACTGGTTGCAAAAGAAACCCTCATTGGGGAATCTTCTAAAAAGAAGAAATCAAAAGAAACTCCTATTGGAAAAGCCTCCAAATTTTTTTTTTAGCCCTAGCCCTAAGACTGCCTCAACTTCACAAGTCATAGAAACCCCAACTTCCATTAAGCGGAGTACAAGAAGAACTTCCAGTAGGTTCAATAAGTTAGTGGAAGCAACTCATTCCCTGACTGATGTGGAAATTATAGAGACATAATCCTCTAGTAAAAGAACTAGAAAAGAAGCTAGGGAACTTAGAAATTAGAATTGGCATAAAATGACACAACATGCCATGAAACCCCAAATAGAGACTCTTGATTTTGAAGAAACAAATGACCCTGCATTGACAAATGAATGTCCTGATGTAATTCCCCTAGTCAGAAATCACAAAGTGTTGACCAAACAATTGAATATGGGGAGAACCTTGAGGCTACTATAGAAATGGCTTATGGAGTGCGTGAAGACACTCTTCATGAAACAAAAATCCAGTAGAATGAGGAAACTTTGAATGATAATGAGCATACAATGGGGGAAGAGGATTGTAATCAAGATGATGCAAATTTTTGTCAAAAAAGGGTATTGAAGAAGTTGAAAGTATGAAAGAAGGCCCTACTCCATCTTAGGAGAAAAATGAAATTGCTACTGATCCAGAGACATTAAAGGCTCTTGTTGATGTTCCTAATGAAACTCTAAAGGCATATTTCTCTTAGTCATTTAGCCCTTTCGATCAACTCTACCAAATCATTACAAATTTAGAAAAGGAAAACCAGCAATTGAGGACTCAGCTACTTATTGCAATAGGTAACCAATAGGAAGATAAAATTGAAGGGGAGACAACAAGGCCAAGTCAAGTAACTGATGCACTGTTCATTCACCTGGTTTGTATTCATCGGTTGCAAGAGGACATGAAAATTCCTAAAGCTAGGGGGGAAATGACAGGTGCCAAATGTGTTCAATTTTTATATCCCTTTTTTCCTTATTTCATTCCCATTTTAACTTTCTCCTAAGTCCTTTCCATTAATTATTAGGGAAATAAAGAATATTTGATATGTTTACAAAAAGGAGAGAATATTTTCAAAATGATAAAATTGCTGAGGTAATAATGTGTTTTGGATGGTTTGCTATAGGAACTAAAAATGGAAAAGGGAATCGACCATGTGAATCAAAAATCTTGAAAGGAATAAGATGGGAAATGAGGGCTATGTGTGAAAGAAGTTTACCTGCTTTTGTTTTTAATTCCTATTTCAAACTAGTTATTTTAAACTATCTTGGGTTTGTGACCTGTGGCCAACCCAAAAACTATAACCTACTAGTTCGTTGGCCATCAATCATAACTATGTATCTTTTATCATTTTTCTTGGTGGTAACCAATCAACATACACGCCTATATGGGTATGTGCATGATCATCATGGAAAAAATAGGCCCTTAAGTGACAAAAAAATTAGAAAAATTAGAGTCAGGCAACTTGATGTAAATATTTGAATAAGTTATCTATATTATTTTAAAAATATGTAAGAATCGAATTTGTAGAAAATTGAATGTAGTTTCTAAAGTACCAGGTTTTTTTTTTTTTTAAAATCTGTTTGAAATCATTTGAGGTGAAAATTGGGGTGAAATTAGTACTTAAATTTCGAGGAAAAAATAAGTAGGTGTTTGTTTGACCACCCTAACCACAATAAAATGATAATATTTTTTTATAATATTTTAGATATAAGTAGAGGACTCATGTCCAGATGTCATGCGCATATTTTTTGTAATTTTTTTTTCCAGCTAAATAATTAATTATGATTTTTATTACAACTTTTAAAACATATGGCTGCATATACGGCCTGCTTAGTCAAAACTTCGCCAAGAATTCAGTTTCTTTTAATAGTATTATGCTTGGCCCATAGAATGCTGGTGCATATTTCAGATTGAGAAAATGTAATACCCGTTTAGAAAGTTAGCAACCCTTATTGTTTTAATCAACCTATCAATCCAAGACTTTAGTTGTAATTCAACTAGAAAATGAATAATAATAATTTTTAAAATTCAAACTCAAGGATAAATTATATTGGTGGAAAGTTGATAATATCCTTTAAAAACCCTTTTTGTTTCATCAATTTTGGGTAAAAAAAAAGTTGTCATCCACATACTCATCATATCGCCACTTTTTGGCCCATCATGATCCTGCAAATACCCATATATATGTGTGTTTTGAGTTAAATTGAATATATATAATATCCATAAAACTTGCAATTGATGATATTATTGCATTGAATATTGGATTCATTGATCATGGTTTGAGATAGTATAAACATTCTTTCGTGCTCACCCTATGGACCAGAGGAAGGCTCCCTCTCAGGAAGCTTAGTGAGATTGTTTTATGGTTTATTAGTTTAGATCTTTTATATCCCATGCAATTTCATTTCTATTGAGTACACATTTGTTAGGTTTGTTGTGAACCAGTTTAATTTTTCTTCAAGATTGAAATTCCTTGATAATATAGACTGTCTAATTAATTTGGTATTAAAATAATTGCAATGAATTCTCTGTGGAATATAATTGTTGTCTGAGGAGCAAGGAGTGTGTTTCAGTTACAAGTTAATTACCATGTATCTCATTTCAAACTATGTCGTGTTTCATTCTATAAATCTTCTTGTCATGTTCCATTCACTTATTATCTCTCCATTGTTGTATTCCATCCTCCCATCACATTTCATCTTCTTATTGCTCTCCAACCTCATGTCGCAATTTAACTTCTTGTCGCCTGCACTCTTTCAAGACATCTTTGGAAACTGAATACTTTCTTTTACTTTTGTGATGGTTCTTATTGATATTTGTATACCATAATTTATTGAGTTTATGTTATTCTAGTTTAATAAAAAATAGATCGATTGGTTGAAGTAGGTAGGAAATAATTTAAGAAATAATTTCATGCATTTTCAAAGTGTGCTTTTGAATTTTAGATTGAAAAGTGTGCATTAAATTCTTAGTTGCATCCATCCCCCCTTAGTTCATTAGTTTCATACCTTAGGTAGATTTATGCAACACTGTTCACAAGCTTATGCCCACAGATTGACATTTGAAGGATAAACTAAAGAAACTATAGTGAAATTCCCGAAGATTACCTCAAACTTGTTTTCTCAATAAAAGATAGAATTCCAAGGAAAAATTCAGCCCATAGTTTAATCCAATCATTTTGGCATCATTGTTGGGGAATAGTGTTAAAGGCTTGTCAGCTTAGTGAACTAAGTTAGGAGCATTGCACTAAGGAGAAAGTCTATGCGACAGTTGACCTCGTTTGGATAACTACTCTTAGTTTGCTTTGTTGTAAGTCATTTAGGTGCATGAATCATAATGGGGATAGTAGAGGGAGATTTGCTAAGAAGGAAAAAGGGAGTCATACACAACTTGAAAATTTTGAAAAACATTTCAAAATCATTAGTTAAGAAAACTAGCTTACTTAATTTGTTATATGGCATATCTTTTGATAAAAAGATGCTAAATGGAAAAGAATCATAAGATATGAGGAAATCATAATTTCTTCACAACAAATGGATTTGATTGTTCTCTTATGAAGCAAATGCGTTAAAATTATGATCACCTTTTCATCCTAATCCCATCCATATTAAGAGTGTATAATGTTGCAAAGTGAATCACGTCAAGCATGTTAAGGGATCGACCCCATTAAAGTAACTACTTGAGGAAACTTTAATGGGCTCTATATTTTTGCAAATGATGGAATAAGAGAGGACAATGTTGAAGAAATATTTGGAAAGCAGCACATCATCATCAACTCTCTGGGAATTAATCATCCTATCAATATTTTTTTTTAAAGGCACACTGATACTATGGGTTCAAGCATTTTGAAGACCGATGGCTTTTTCTTGAAACGAGTCTACCAAGTGCATTATCCGATTGGAATTCATTTTCAGTTGGGAAAGTTTGACTTTATGAATATCTCTAAGTGGTTTAAGAACCATTGTTTCCTCCCAAAGCATTATTTTCCAATGCGAGGATAAGTGTAACGAAGGTAATATAAAGGCTTTTCAGTTGTTGTGAAGAATTTCTAAGAGGAAAAAATGTTAAATTCTCATAGAATAAAGGTTATTGGAATTGTAACGGGTTTAGAAGACAACCAACATTAATTCTTGGTTTCAAAACAAGTATCAGCTCTAATACAACAATACAAACCACAATAAAGCCCAATAATGTGGTAAATTGATGCAAACCTATCAAGGGGCCCACGTATTATTAATGAAGCAACCTGGAAGCACAATTCAAATTCTTGGAGCTTAGAAGGCTTTATTTAGATCTTTAAAAACAATCATCAGATGCCAAAATATCGACTTATGTTCCATGCTTCACTAATAAGACAAGTAGCACAAAAGTTAAAAGGGAAAATTTGGAGATCTCTAGTAGTAATAGTTTCCCTTTCAATTTGTATTGATACTCTTGGAGAAGTCGGGGAGTCCGGAGTTTTTAGAACTCCTAAATTCTCAGCTAAAGTTTCGAAATTTCTTAAAGTGACCGATTTGCTGATACCATTCGGGCGAGTACTGAGGAGTTGGTAGCTAGGGATTTCAATACAAATAAGACGTTATTGTCCCTTCAGTGCCTAAAGTTGATTTCCCAGTAGAAAGATTTACATGCCATTTTCAAGTGGTGGCAAAACTAGCTGCCAAAAGTTTTAGAGCCTCCTTTATTCACGAACAACAAACAGTATCTCATTCTTTATATGAATGAGGTGAAGGAATTTAGAAGATAGTCGTCATTTGGCATGGGTTTCAATACCAACTTCAATGTCTGAAAAGGTATTCCCAAAACTTCCCTTTATCATCAATGAAAGTATTACGAAGATGAATTTTCTTACCATCCAATACATCGCTGTAAGTGGCATCATAAAATTACCTTTAGGATACAAAATGTTAAAGGTAATAATTATCATATGAATTTGGAAATTAATTTGCATAGCAGTAACATGATTTCTTCTCATCATTCAAGGAGCAGCATATGGCTCATTGCCTCTTAGCATTCTGCATATGCTAACTTGTATTAATGGATTTTTGGAACTGTTTTGAAAACCATTACACTGGTGTCTTCCAAACTCGATTATGAATCAAAGAAGTTTGAAAATGGTCTTCAACAAAATGGTGTGTAACTATTGACAAGCAACAAATAATCTCGAAAGGCATATTATTTCGCAGACGAGTTGTAGGATAGAAAAATCTATCAAATACTATGATCTCCTTATAGTGCCTGTATGGCAATAGAAGCCCTTAAAGATCACCTTAATACATGTATGCAAGTTATGGAAGCATATTATGAAGTATAATAATTGCAAAATGTATAATATGGAATTGATGAGGACGCTACAATAATCTAATTCTTGTCACTAGTGACATTGGATTTTTCCTTTTGTCGCTATATCGAGGGATCTTCTTCATCATATCAAAAAAGTTCTAGTTGGGTTCATAAGGAAAAAATTACTTGCCAGAATGACAACCATTTATTGTGTCAATATTATCTTATCTAACTGGTGTTGTGAATATTGTTATCCACATCAACAACTACTACAAGCCCCATATTTTAGCTTGAATGGTGCACACACACAAAATATGAACCTTCAGGCTTAAAATATGCACACCCAAACCTTAGTGACACATTGGAAAATTAGATAACTATTGATGTAGCAATTAATATCAATAGATTTGACATATTAGAGCTTCTATTTTTGTGAGAAATTATTTCTTTTAATGAATCAATCTTTTTAGTAAAAGGGGAGATATATAAAGATGATTGTTTTAAGAATGATTTACTTCCTTTCATATTCTCAAGAGGATATATCAAAGGGTGGAAGATAAATCTAAATAGATTTTCCAAGAATCAGTTACAAAATTCAAAGGGTCGATGGAAAAGTATTTTCTAAAAACTATTGCAAAATGGTGGAAGGAGAATATAAAAAAGAAACTTCCATTTTGCAAATGGGGGGATCTTTTTCTAGTTATTCGGGAACAGGAGAAGTAGGGGTAGTTAATTTTCTTTTTAGTCATAGTTTGTTGTACATTGATGACTCTATGAACTCAATTTTGTATTGGGAAATAAAGGAGATGTTGATAAATCTATGTGTTTATTTATGTTGCCTATGTCTCTGTAATCTTCTTCCAATGCAATTTTTGTTATATCAAATTGTGTGGATTATTATTTATGAATCTTTGAATTCAAATTAGTTAATCTATTATGAAGACCTATTGCTCATCCTTTCATGTTTCTCATCTGTGGGTATGGGAGAGATGAACTTTGTGTCAATTTTTTTGCATTCACTTAATTCTAAATTTAATCTTTCACATCTATTTCATGGCTATGGGTAGATGGTAGTGTTCCTTTTCTATTTTCTGGTTAAAATCATACTTGGTTTTCATTCATGGAAAATTATCCGAAGGTAGCCGCATCTTGTAAAACAAGCAGAGAGCACTTGCACACACCATTGTATGTGACTCAACTGTTGGTCAAGTTGTTATTCATGTGGGAAATGGAGTATAAACTTGAAGTGACAAATCTTTTAACCAACATATATATATATATATATATATATATATATATATATATATTTTGAATATGTAAAAATATTTTATTGTAAGATTAATTTAACACATTAATGATAGAAATCTCAATGTAAAGAAAAAATACATATAATAAAATAAAATAAATATATACATATTTTTGATAAGTATATATTATAAGCAAAATGAGATTTTATTATTTAAAAAATATATTAATGTATGAAACTATATTAAAAAGGTTTTAAAAAAATATAATAATAAAATTCTTGAGTGCCCCATGGCCAGCCCCTGGTTGCAACTAGGGAATGCACATCCAAGTCAAGGGAAAATAAATAATGAATTTAACCATTATTTTTAATCCTACAAAAAATCCATTCCATGCAAAATAGGTAATAGATCGATCTTTCATTTGAAGGAAATTTTTTATAGGCATATAAATTTTTTTAGCAAATTTCTCTATGCTAGCATTTATCTCATGTGCAAATTTATAAATCTGGAATTAAATTTCAAGGAAAATTTTAATATTCAGGGTATAAGAAAATAGGAAAATCTTGGGTTCTCTAACCCTTTATGTCCTAGCCATCTATGTTTCTTGTCAATGTTTCTAAGAGGAATGTTTTGAACGTAAGAAATTTTTTCTTTTAAAATTTTTGGACCTACACCATATATTTATTCAAATATAAAACCATTCCTCTCATAGGGAAATCCATGCAAGAGTTTAGAGTTTTAAAGAATTCATAGTTGGTTTTTTAAAAAATAGGATTTTAGTTAGTTAAATAAATTAATGTTTAAGTTTAATTTTATTTTTTTGGTAAAAGTTGCAAGCCACTATATTATATTATATATAAATATAGAATAATGCAAAATATGGTTCAATAGAGCATACCGGTAGGAAAGAACCAAAAATAAAACCTCTAGTTATAACTCAAAAAGATACATTTCTACCTACAATTGTCATAAATATAGATGCCTTTGATATTTTAATAGAACCTTTGTACAATGCTAATACTTATAGACCCATCTTGCAAAATACCAACACTGAATTTGGGTTGTGCCCATACAAAATGAACCTACTAATGATACATGTTACCCATACAAATCTTGTCAAAATACCCTCAAAATGTCAACATTGGGATTGATTATACCCATTCAAATATTTACAACATCTATACATTCTACCCATATAAAGCTTTTTTGTTTAAAAGGATCTTGAATTGAAGCCACCTCTATGAGGATAATTTACAAAATTTTCATCTTGGATGTGCTTGAGTTTTGTAGCTTACTCCTTCAAAGAGACTGTGATGTTTATATCAGGTACTTGCTAATAACACTGCAAACCCATGCTAGCTTGTGGAGTGGAAGATACTTGTAGACCATGCACACAGTTGTGACCTTTCAGGAAAGAAATTGCAATATTTTCTCTGGAACTAGTCAATATCCTCCATGGTGAAGTCAAAGCGATGCTTGTTGAGAGCTTGGTAAAGAAATGAGGAGTCATGTAAGTTTGACAAGAGTATACCTTGAAAAAAATTTGCATGTTGTTTCTTGTGGTGAATGAGGTGTCTAGGAAACAACTTGCCAACCAACCCATCCCCTTTCATAAAATCATATTGTTGAACTATGGAATAAATTTTATTAGTTTAAGATTTATTTTGTTTTTTCTACTTAATTAGAAGTCTATTTTTATATCTATGGAATGAAAATAGGAATAAATAATTAGGAAAATAAATAAATACAAATCAATTGACCTTTATCAAACATTTCTTAAGTTTTGAGTTATGCTTTATATTCTAAAATTAATAGTAAAGAAAAATATTGAAGATGGCATAATTGAAGAGGGAAAAGAGAATGTTGGCATTAAATATTAGACTTACATATAATTGTTTAGGCACTTAAATTAAGGAAGAACAAATGTGGGGATTGAAATTTGTTAACTGTTTCTATAAGAGATCAATTAATCCAATGTCAACAATTAAGTTTATGATAGGTGAGTTAATCTATTTCACAGAAGCTATGAAATAGCTTCTAGGAGAATAATAGTTGTCTTAAACTCACTACTTTAACAAATAATCTAGCTATATGACTCTGTTAATTATCTTTGAGTGATTATATAGAACAATGCCATCTCTCATAACAATTTAACTACTACTCTTTTCGAATAACTATTAGAGATGAATAATTTGTGCCAATAAGTTTATTTTGAGTATCAAATGTTATTTCATTTTGACAACCAATGTAACAATCTTATAAGATGTCATCATTATTGTAGAATGTTGTTGTTTTTCTTTGTGTTATCTAGAATGAATAGATTTCCTTCATGTAGGAAGTAAAGAGTCATCCTTAGATTAAATTGTACCTACCTCCTCTTTGTATTGTATCATCATGAAAGATGCATGGTATTTCTTGGAAGCATACCTTTTCTACTAACAATATTATTATGGTGATTTTCAATCACAATAATATTGTCCTTAGTTAAGAGTATACTTGATAATAATTTTTACATTATGAGTAATGCCAATATCAAGTTGTTAGCATTGAACAAATTAGTTGTGGTGTAATTTTGAGAATAAAATTATACATGTATTAGTAGATGGTAAATGATAAAGTTTATAGTTGGTAAAAATATTAACAATAATAGTAAATAAATATATATATAGGCATGAATAATGATGCTAAGTAAATTTAGAACTCGTGATGTTATCTTTAGTAAATATCAAAGCATAATATTAAATTATGGGTGCCATTAATATTAAACTTGGTACTTATGAAGAAGGTATTGGAAAGAAAAATATTAATATAAGTGCTAAAAGTAGTATTAGTATAATCTTTATTTATCAAGAAAAGAAAAGTGTCGATATTAGTATTGCTAGTGAATATAAATATTAAAAGGGAATGTGAATAATAACGGTAATCAAGATACTAATATAAGTGTTATTAAATTCATTGTGATTAGGGATATTTTATATTCATCTTCTCATTAGTATGTTGTTTTGATTATATAGGAAAAATAGGTTTTGAAGGGACCTGAAACCCTTTACATCATTTTACATCAAAATTTTACTTAGAAAATAAATGAACAATTAAAGCACTAGAAACAACCAACAACCAAAAAATAGCCACAAAACAAAAAGAGAAGTGAAACAAAAGAGCTAAAA
This sequence comes from Sequoia sempervirens, assembly GCA_007258455.2. Classification (NCBI taxonomy): domain Eukaryota; kingdom Viridiplantae; phylum Streptophyta; class Pinopsida; order Cupressales; family Cupressaceae; genus Sequoia; species Sequoia sempervirens. The sequence goes on from VDFB02358134.1 coordinate 71,185,318, forward strand.
TAGACCAAAAAAAGAGAATTACTTTAGATTTTCAGAGTATTGGCAACCTCAATCTCCCAATTATAGTGCAAGTTAACCATATCCATCAATTCCTACTTTTATTCCTCAAATTACTTCCTAAAACTCCCCTTTATTCTTGTGCATGGGCCTTTAGCTTCCTCTTTCACACTCTTCTTACCCTTCTCCTTCGAAGTCTGATTCTTCTCATACATCTTTGAAAAATGTATTTGATCCTCTCGTAGTTGGATGATTTTGTAAAGTAGTAGCTTAAGAGAATCCACACTATTTTTAAAGACATGTGGCTAATCTACAAGAGCTTTTTGATAGCCTCATTATTTTCCATGATCTTGTAGGCTCCAACTCATAAAGGCAACTTTCACACAACTCTAAAATTAGAAAATGAGCATTCTATATCCACCATCCTCTCAATGATAAAATTTGATGATGAACCTTTTGGTTGATTAGCCAAATTATCCTTCAAGCCTCTAATTTTAATGTTCACCTTATTACACTCCATCACCCATTTAGAAAGTTTGAAACTGCATGTGGTGCCATTTCTAGCCATGTCTAGCAGCTCAAACATAAAAGTGTTATCATCACCAAGATAGGAGAAATCCTTAGAAAGAGGATTAACATTTATTATTTTTTGCTTGTCTATGGATAGATTTTTAACTATAGTCTCCCTCACACTCTTCTCACCAAAGCATCCTCTAAAACCTTGTCTCCATCATCATTAGCATCATGAATAGGTGTCTATTGGGCAAGAGAATCTTCCACAACAATGATATTGTCTATAGTGTACTTCACCTGTTCTACTTCCCATCACTCACCCTTCTCACATCCTTTAGACTCTAACCTTTGCATCTTAGCCAATTTATTTGAAATTGTATGACGAAGTACCAAATTTGCATAGTCCTCCAACTGGATCAAATTCTTTTCCTCATCCTTCCAAGAATCTTTAGAATCTATACCACACAACTTAGCTTTCTTTTTGGCTAACCATCATTGAGGCCCAACCTTTTCTATGCAGAAACATCCTCTCTAGACTATGAACCACCAAAATTTGTCCCATAAATGAGTAGTTTCATGACTAGAACCTTCTTCTTTAGTGTCCTCCTCTTCCTTTTTTTAGTGGGAATGTCAAGAAGGGATGTGTTGATGGTCAATTTAACACAACAACATTAAACAAAATATTTCTACCCTCTTTCTCTTGAAAAAGATAGATAACCTAAAGCAACCTATCTTCTAAGGTATTTGTAGTTGGTCCTCAACTATGTTAATGTGATTTAATGGACAATACAATTGTAATTTATTCAATGGTCCTACTCGTAAAAAGGATATAAAATACATCTGTATAATAATCAAATTGCACCCCTTGCAATTTCACATACGTTCTTCCACCTGCTTTAGTGTCCACTCCCTTAGCATCTTGAGTAGGCTCATTTTGACCATTGCATCAACCTTTCTTCCTCTCAAGATGCTCCAACACCCCTTTTCAGTAGCTATCCTCATTCATCAACCTTACATCAAACCTTGTGCCTTTCCCATTTGTGTTGTTTTGTAGTGTGATGTGTCCAAACACTAGCACACGACACAAATTTATGCACGCTACGCTAATGTCCTATGACATTTCAATGTTCAACTGACCACCTCCATGCATGTTTTCCACTTGTCAGCAAGTTTTGTTAGTGGTAATGACTGAGGATGTCCAGAAACAGCTCAAGAAGCTTATTTTCTCTCTTTTAAAGTCATTGTTTCACCTCATTTTCCCTCTCTAAGAGCTTCTAACTCCTTCCAAGCATTTCTAGCACTTTTCCCACTTCATTCTAGCTTTTAGCCTCACTCCATGACTTTCTTACAAAACTTCATACAACTTGTTCGAGCAGCTTCAAGCTCTCCCAAGCTCTCTTTACAACACTCCATATAGCTCTATTTCCTTTTCTTTGCACTTGTGAACATCCTAGGATTCCATATCCCCTACTATTTGCATACTTACTTGGGTTCTACTCCTGAGCAAGTTTTACTTTCACCACACACTTTTTTCATCACACTCTTTCTCTCTATCTTCTTGGTTGTTTGTGGAGGTGGGAACACCAAAATGGGGGTTTGACAGAGGAAAACCCCTATGCAGCCCCAAAATTCTCTCCAAATATCACACTCATAGGTTTTGAAGACATTCATGTGCTGGAGGCTTCATCATTTGTGTAGTTGTGAGCACTTTCTTTCTCCTCTTTGTCTTTATCATTTATCTTTCTTTATTTTCATTTCCATCACTTTCTATTACTTTATCACATTCTGTAATTTCTCAATAATCAGAGTAGAAGCAACCATTTGGTTATTTTCTATGACATTCTTGCTTTTTGGTCCCTACAAGATGCCAGTGTGCCTCTAGCATGCCAGTGCATTGCACTGGTGAGAGATTCAAAATACTTTCATTTAAATAATTTAATGTTTAAAAGACTTGTTATATTTGTTAATTGACATGAATAGCGGTAGATTATAGATTAACATATTTACTTATTATGCTTTATGTTTAGCTAAATTAATGGATATATTTGAAGTAATGGTTTATGCTAGATGCATTACTTTATGATGATATTAAAGAGATAATTATGTTGCATTGATCTTTTACTACCATAATTGTTATCCTTTTCCTAAGGGTGTTGAATGGGCTATTTTAAAGATTGATGATATGGTTAAACTCTCTATTTAATCAAGGGAAATAATCACACCATTTGATGGGCCTAGTAAGATGATGAGTCACTCAAGTCCAATTCAGCTTCTTTGTAGATAGTTATGGAATTTATACTTCTAGTGCCAATTTGGCATATTTCTCTATTTCCTACTTTAGTCCTCTTTTAGTTTTTCTTTAGTTTTATTTTAATCTTTAGTTAGATTCCTTGAATCTTGGTAGTTAATCGCCATGTTGTGAATTCAATAAGGATATGTTTATAAATATCCATGTTTTAGTTTTAAATAGGAGTTAGATAATTTTGAATCAGTATTATGTAATCGATGGCAATACTTTGTTTTGTGTCCCATTTTGATCAAATTGAATGAAAGCAAGAAGTTAACTCAATCACTATGTTAAGGGATCTTACCTAAGGAAGAGTAGGGCCAACTCAACCAAAGGGATTGATCTTGTGTTGGTATTTTACTAAGTTATGCTATTTTTATTCATTGATATTAAATATAAAGTGTTAGATGTTAATTTAGGAATGATAAGTGGTTAAATAATTTTCAGTTATTGGATGATAAATCTGGATAGTTACTTCTATTTGAATCGCTTTTGAATTTATTTTATTATGGCTAGATTAAGTTGTTTAAATCATTATAAGATTAATTAAATTTAGATGTTCGAAGTAATTAAGTTTGGTAATTTTTTATTAAGTTTAATTAGATGAAATGATGAGAATTTATGCAAAGATGGATTTGAAGTTGTTGGAAATTTGTTCATAGAAATTAGTGTTTATGTTTTCTAGATTAATTTTCATTTAGTTGTAGTTCATTTATGTTCTTAAAATAGCATTTAATATCTAGAAAATCTTAAGATATATTTCTTTTAAAGCAAAATAGAATTAATTTAGGTTTCGTATTTTAAATTAAGAATTCAAGTAAATGTTAGTCTTCTCCATGAATTGGTCTCAATGAAGTCCAATGAAGTTAGAAATAAGTTAATAGAACTTTAGTCTAGGAAATAAGATAGAATTAATCCTTAGGAATTAGTCATTGTAATTCAACTCCTGAGAGCCCCTAAAAGCTCCTAAAAGCTCTTGAAGGAGCTAAAACGAAGCCTAAAGTCATTTTTAAAGTGCAAAACCCCCCAAAAATCTGTGACAACCATCCTTATCGCATATAGCTCTGAGACACACTTGGTTCAATAAATAATTGACTAAATGATGCAAGTTGTGACATCAACGACCTTGCCCTTTTTTTTTGGCACTATTGTTGGGGATTAAACAAGATTTGGATATTAAGTGTGAATCCTTAGTGTTGATAAGGAAGATCGACCTGAATTGTGGATGAGAAAAAATGGAGACCATCTAGGGAAGTTTCTTCCATGAAACATTAATTTTTGAAGAAATATTGATTTTAATCAAGAAGATATTCAACAATCCCAGATCAAAAATCAAGAAGATAATAAAGAAAAATAGATAGAGAATCAAGAAGAGAATAGCTCGATCCATTTCAAGAAGAAGAAATGGGTGAACAACCTGAACATCCACTAGCCAATAGGACTTTCTCTTTTCCTATCAATCTTGAAAGACAAATTGGTGAACTTCCTAGGAAAAATATCTCACCTTTAGTTTTTCCTACCTTTAGAGGAAAAACATCTGAGGATTCTGACTACTTCCATTTTGAGTTCAAAGTTTTGTTCTACACCTATGATTACACAAATGATAATCAAAATTTGAAGTTTCCTTCTACATTGAAAGAATCAACTTTACGATGGTTCATGGGATTAGGTGCAGGCACAATTGCAACTTGGCAACAAATGGAGACTGAATTCTTGGATAAGTATCAAGACTACTGCAGAGTAAGGGATAGAAAGGAGGAATTGTTTTGAATAAGGAAAATGGAGGACGAAAGTTTAGAAGACTATGCTGATAGGTTCCAATTTGTGCATCAAAGGTATACTAATGGGATATATAATGAAATTAGAAAACATTATTCCTGAGAGGAATTGATGGTGAAGTCCTTGAATCTTATGGGAAAGGGAGACATTAACAAGCTTTCCTTGGAAGATATTGTCAAGATATGTAGAAACTACTCTAGAACTAGGGTAGGAACTAGAAACTCTAGAAGAAACAAGGCTTATACAACATATGTGTTAGAAGTAATGGAGGAATTAGAAAACATGAATAATGACTTCCTTCTTCATCTCAATATGTAGGGAGATAAGAAGACCACTGAACCATTGTCTATTTATTACTCCAAGTGTAGGGGAAAACACATTTTAAGAGAATGTCTATTGAATCAAGCTTAAATCTCTGAGATTTGTGAGAAAACACACTAAACAAGTTCTTGTAATATTTTGGTTGGGATAAAAATAAATTTGAAGAAGCCACCAGTGGTCAAAGACGAGCTTAATTATGTTGGACAAAGACCTCAAAACACAAGGTATAATGGAAATCAAAGACAGTATGGTTCTTTATCAAATTGGAATCAAAACCCTTGGCAGAACCAAAACCAATGGATCCCCCCATATTAGCCACAACCACCACCTACATATTGGGGACAACATGAATGGATGAATCCCCAATGGAACCAATCACAATGGCAAGCCAATCAACAACCACAGTGGTAGTCAAATCATCCATCATGGCAACAAAACCAGATGCAATTCCAACCATGGAAAAACACAGGGAAAAAAAGTCCCTGGGGACAAACAACCCCTACAATAAATGCTTCTAATGCCACTAATGACCAAGTAAATCAGCCATAACTACCAACTCAACCGGTTGAAAATCCCATAAATACCCGTAATGATGCAACTCCCTCTAACTTGAACTTAATTAATTCTAATGATATTCTACTGAGAAATTGAATTGTTCAACCTAAACACACAAAAAAACCTCAAGAAGATGGAGAAGAAATTGGCACTTCAACAGAAATGCAAAAAATTGAAGAGGAACAAAACATCAATCAAGCAACTTACCTTAAGAGATTGATGAAAGAAATAACAGCTGAAAATTCTCAACCAAGCTACATGAATGTTGTTGATTCTCAAATTCTTTGGTAGTTGAAGAAAATAAACATTGAAATACCATTGTTGCAAGAAATTAAGGACATTCTAGAGATAAACCAGTTAGTCAAATCTCTCTGCATGAAAACTCCACGGAGAAAGAAGAAGCTACCTCCTAAAATAAAAATATGGACAAAAATAACTCATGTATTATTGGGATGATTTCTTCTTCAAAAATATAATTATCTTGGAAGTCCTATAATTACCTTGAGTATAAATGGAGTGGAGGTGAACAATGTCCTAATTGATTTAGGAGCTTCCATAAATGTTATCACATTTGATACAGTTCAAATGAGAGGTATGACAACTATTCATCCAACAACAACTATTTTACAGTTAGTTGACCAATCTACTACAAATCCTAGAGGTATTATAGAAGAGATCATGGTTACCATTGACACATGGGATTATCCTGATGAATTTTTGGTTCTTAGAGCTAGAAAGAAAGATTATGGATATCTAATCATCTTAGGCAGACCATGGTTGGATATTGTTACCGCTTTATTTGATTATAGATATGGAAGCATGATCATATAAAATGGTTTAAAAAAGAAAGAATTGTCACCCTATCCACCAACACAACCATCAATTCGATGAAACACCCAACTTTGGGTGGATGAAGATTTAGAATCAGAAGGTGATGGTATTGTGGAGTTAGCCATGGTTAGTATAGTTGAACATGTTCAAGAATGTAAGGAACAAGAGTTTACTCTAGAAATGGAGAAAGAATATTGTCAAACAATAGTACATGAACAACACTCTTCTCCTCTGAATACACTTGTTGAAAAATCCATTTATTCTACCAAAGACACCAAAGAGATTACAATCACTGGAGATAAACCTCTCAATATAAATTCATCTTTATCCCCAACTCAAGAAAAATAATTGAATGAAATTTTAGGAAAACACACAAAAGAATTCTCTTGGGAGTATACTGATATGAGAGGAGTCCATCCTTCAATTTGTAGTCACCACATTTACACAAAAGATGTAAGATGAATCAGACAAGGAAAAAGGCATATCAATCCTATTCTTCGTGACATTATTAAAAAAGAAATAGAGAAGCTTCTCAAAGTAGGATTCATATACCCAATCTCTGCTAGTCAGTGGGTTTTACCATTGGTTATAGTCCCAAAGAAGAATGATAAATGGTTTGTGTGTATAGATTATCAAGAGTTCAATAAAGAAAAAAAGAAAGACCATTTTCCATTACCATTCATTGACTAGGTACTCGATAACCTAGCAGGCAGCAACTACTCTTTTCTTGATGGTTTCAGTGGATATAACCAAATCCAAATAGCCCCTAAAGGTCAAGACAAAAATACCTTTACCTATCCATGGGGTACATACGTATATACAATCTTACCATTCAAACTATGTAATGCACCAACCACATTTCAAAGAGTAGTACTTGCGATATTTGCAAATTTCACCACTTCCTGTATAGATATTTATATGGATGACTTTATATTCCATGCTAAAACATTTGATGAGGCATTAAAAAACTTAGAAAAGCTTTTACAAAACTATAAAGATCATAGATTATCACTCAATCATGAAAAAATTTCCATTATGATGACAGAGGGCATTGTTCTAGGACATCATATCTCAAAAGAGGGGATAAAGGTTTATCCCAAGAAAGTTGAGATCATTTAGAACATTGAGATCCCTAAGAGCCAAACTGGTGTACAAAGTTTTCTTGGGCATGCTGGGTATTACAAAAGGTTTATAGAACGATTTAGTAAGATTGCAGCACCATTATTTACACTACTCAAAAAAGAAGAGGATTTTGTATGGACTAAAAATTGTCAAAAATATTTTGAGAAAATCAAAATAGCTTTAACAACTTCTCCAATCATTAAAGGACTTGTTTGGGGAGAACCATTTCACATACATGCAGATGCATACATTCTAGCTATTGGAGCAGTGTTAGGACAAAAATATGACAATGACACCATGCATGCAATTTATTATGTTAGAAAATTTTTTAAATCGTACTAAAAGAAATTATACAACAACAAAAAAGGAATTTTTAGCTGTAGTATATGCAATAAACAAATTCAGGCATTATATTACAAGTTACAAAGCTTACGTACATATAGAACATGTTGGAATTAGATATTTAATGAACAAGGTTGTTGTAGGTGGACGTATTATCATATGGTTACTATTATTACATGAATTTGATGCGACTATCATTGATAAGCCTAGAAAAGACAATGTTGTTGAATTTCTTTCCAAAATTGTTTCCAAGGATAATCAAGAATGAGTGGATGATACATTTCCAGATGAACATATATTTTCTATATCAATTCATCCACCATGGTTTGTTGATTTGGAAAATTATCTTGTAATAGGGAAATGCCCAAGTCACTTTAGTCAAAAATAAAAAAAAGAGGTTAATTCGTGAAAGTTCTAGATTTTAGTGAATTAATGGTCTTTTTATTTAAATTATGTTTTGACCATGTTTTGCGTAGATGTGTAGTTGAGTTACATGTTTCTGATGTAGTACATGCCTACCATCATGAACCTAAAGGAGGACACTATTCAGTAGTGAGAATAGTTCACAAAATCTTAGGAGCTGGCTATTTTTGGCCATCAATGAAAAAGGATGTTTCATTCTTTGTCAAAAAATGTGACGAATGTCACAGGATGGGATGACTCACACCAACCATGGAGATGTCGTTTCAACCACAAATAGCTCTAGAAGCATTTGAAAAATGGGGCATCAATTTTGTGGGACCTGTCGATCCACTTTCAAAAAGGAAACATTACATACTTGCTTGTACTGATTATGCAACAAAATGGGCTGAGGTGAAAGCATTACCAACAACAACTGAAGATAAAGTTGTAGATTTTCTATACAAGCAAATTCTTCAGAGATCTGGTGCACCTAGAGAAATTTTTTTAGACCGAGAACTACAATTTGTATCAGTAATGATGGAAGCATTTTTGTAGAAATACCAAATGACTCATAGACAATCTTTTCCATATCACCCTCAAGCGAATGGACAAGTGGAGGTCACTAGCAAAGAATTAGAGAATATACTAACAAAAACAATTTCATTAAGGAAAATAAATTAGGTAGATAAGTTGGATGAAGTAGTATGGGCCTATAATACCACATGGAAAATAAAAATTGGATTTTCTCCATATGAACCTGTGTATGGGAAAAAACTAGTCATGCCAATAGAATTTGAATTAAAAACATTGAAAACAACAATAGAAATTGGAATTGATTTACCTAAATTTGAGAAAAGTAGAATTTTGTAGCTCAATAGACTCAATGAAATGAGAATGGAGGCACTTCAACATATAGAGGTGATTCAAAAGCAAATGAAGGAATGTAATGATAAGCATATTGTGTCCAAACAATTCAAAGAAGGAGATTGGGCATTGTTATTTGACTCCAGATTTGAAGATTTTAAAGGGAAATTCCATACCAAATGGTTAGGACCGTATGAGATATAACAAGTATTTGAAAATGGACTTGTCCAATTTGTTCCAATTGATGGATAAAAGATTCATGCTAGTTAACAATCATCGATTGAAGATATATCATAAGCCAACAACAAAGGAGAAATTTCTAGATGATCTGCAACATAGAACTGCACATTTTCTCATGGAAGACATTTCTTCCATGAGAGAAGATAATTGAACCTTTAAAGAAGGCATGAATAAACAAGGTAAATTGAAAACTAGTAAATTGTGGTTCGCCTTGTGAAAAAAGGAAGTAAATTGAAAACCAGTAAATGGCAGTTTGCTTTCAAAAATAAATGATGATGATTGAAAACCAACAAATGGCGGTCTATCTAAGTTAACTCCTGAAAGCTTCTAAAGGATCCTAAAGAGGTCCCAAAAGCTCTTGCAGGCTCCTAAGGATCTTGAAGATTAAAGACTCTAAAGACTTTGTTTGGATCGATAGCTCCTAAAGGCTCTTGAAGAGCTCCCAAAAGGTCCTAAAGGCTCCTGAAGGTTGAAGACTCTAAAGATCCTATTTCACTCAATAGCTCCTGATGAATCCTAAAGTTCCAAAGTAGCTAAGAGCTCCTCAAGACTCCTGAAGAACTCCTAAAGAATCCTAAAGATCTCAAAGGCTTTCAACTCATGTAATTCCAAAGCTCCTGAGAGCTCTTAAAGGCTCTTGAAGAACTCAAAGGCTCAAACTAAATTGAGGTGTAGGGTATGCGCAGGATCATCATGGAAAAAATAGGCCCTTAAGTGGCAAAAAATTCAAAAAAAATAGAGTTAGGAAACTTGACGTAAAAATTTGAATAAGTTATCTATATTATTTCAAAAATATGTAAGAATAGAATCTATAGAAAATTGAATGTAGTTTCTAAACTACTAGGTTTGTTTAAAAAAAAAAATCTATTTGGTGAAAATTTGAAATTTCAATGTAGTGGTATTTAAACTTCAAGGAAAAAATAAGAAGTAGGTATCTGTCTAACCCCCCTAACCACAATAAAGTGATAATATTTTTTTATAAGATTTTACATATAAGTAGAGGACTCATGCCCCAATGTGATGTATATTTTTTTGTAATTATTTTCCAAGTAAATAATTAATTATGATTTTTATTACAACTTTTTTAAAAATATAAAAACTCATATGTCGACCACCTCAACTTGGCCAAAACTTCATGAAATTCATTTTTTCTTTTTTTAATCCTTTAGTATCGAAGCATAGAATATGACACATGTTTTGGATTCAAAAAATGTGATACCTTTTGAAAGCTATAGATGTTTTTCTATCAACCTATCACTCAAGACTTTAGTCGTAATTTGAATAGAAAATGACTAATAATTACATATTAAATTCAAAGTAAAGCATAATTTATATCAATGAAAAGCTGAGAATCTCCTTTAAAAACCCTTTTCATTTTATCAGTTTTGGGTAAAAAAATAGTCATCAGCCACATACCCATCATATTCCCACTTTTTGGCCCATTGTGATCTTGCACATACCCTATACATTTAATATGAATATTATTTTCTAAGGTAGTTAGACTAGTATAAAATAGGTAAATATTTATAAGTCTAGACATCTCCGCCATATTGTTATTAATGATGATAATAAATGACTTTTAATCATTTCAAAAAGTGGCAGGATTGTTGATGTAAGGAATGATATGACATTGGATGATGTCAGTAATAATAACAGATCTTGTTATGGTTCACCTGTCTTTTCAAAAATCTTCCCAAGTTCATGTTGACATGTGTAAAATATGTCACCAACCTTGCAAATTAAAATTAAAAAATTCATTTTGTGGCATGCAATTCATCTAGAGTAGTAAAGGAAATTAATGCAAAAAATTAATGGCACGTCATGTCATTTTGAAAATGGCTGCCCCAAAAACAAGGAAAAATCATTCCACAATTTGCTAAGTAATTCAGCTTTCCACTTGAAGTCTGCCTATGAATTTCGCCATTGTTGAAATTTTCCATTGTTGACAGAAAAAGATGGGGAACAAGAGGAATAATGAGCCATAAAATTCCACTCTTGATTTAGAAACCAAGAGATTGTTAGTAGAAGTTGGATGGCTAGATTTTGTAATGCAATATGAAGGTTTTCAGCCAGAAGCGATTGAAGAATTTGTGAGAAATTTTCATGTGAATGTCACCAAAGTAAGGGGTGAAATCATTGAGGTCACTCCAGAAATAATAAGTGAAATTTTTGGAATTCTAGGTAAAGGAAAACCAGTTAACAAGGGTCGAGTCAAATTTGAGAAATTGGTGGTTACATTTCACCAAGAGCCAAAAAGGAGGCCGAAAATTCTGATGCATAAGGGAGACCAATGTGGAATTTCTTTCCAAAGTTTGGACGAGCCTTGGAGGACTACTGCAACATGGCTTATTAATTTTTTGACTTGAGAAGGGTAGTATAGTACTATATTAGGACCGAGAATGTGGGTTTTGATACATTTAAGGTATGGACAGACAAAACCCTCTACTAGAATAAATCTGCAATCATTTTTGTTCTAACAAATTGCTTCTATGATTTTAAGGGTAAAGTATAGAGGGGAATCATCCATAAAATACCAAGGGTTGATTCATTTCATAATCAAGCACCATTTCTTAAAGAAAGAATCTGGGAAATAGGGCTAGTTAGAATTTGTGTCTGCACCCATAGGGAAGCAAAAAGGGAAGCCCACAAGGGGACCCATAGCTAAAAATTCAAGGATTGAAAAAGGAAAATCTTCCAAGAAGAGGGGGAAAAGAAAATTACAAGAATCCTTTAGGGGAACCCGTACTAGTTCAAAAAAGAAAAAGCAAGAATTATATGAAGAAAGCCCTAGCCATGCTAAGACCATTGTGTCCATCCTTGAAGAGGTTCATATAATTCAAAACCCTATTTCAGAAAGACCAATAGAAACTGTTATAGGCCATGAAGAAACCCATACACCAATACATTCTACTGAGTAACCTCAAATTCCTCTTGAAGGCCCAATGCCAACTCCTGAAAGAAACCCTATTTTTGAAACCCATGACTCTACTGAAGAATCTAAGGCACAATCTAAAGAGCAAGAAGCATAAGATGAATTTGAAAAAGAGGAGACTATGAGTTCCCCTACACCTTCTCCACATTATGAGAAAAGAAAAGGAAAAGAACCATTGAGTAAAGAAGAAAAATTCCATGAAAAATTGAATGAATAGGAATTAGAGACTAAGAAATTGTTAAGGGCTATGAAAATGTTTTGATTAAAAGATGAATTAGTGAAAGAAATGAAAAAAATGCAATTCCTTGAAGAGAAATTGAGAAGAAAAGAAGAAGAATTTCAACAATCCTTCAGCAAAACTTAGGAAATGCAAAGGAAAATTGAACAAACTGAAGCAATATATAGAGAGAAATTGAATAAAACTGAGGATGCCCTACAAAAATCTAGTGTACAAGCATTAGTAAATACTGAAGAAATTTCAAAATTAAAAGAATAATTGCAGCAAAAGGAAGAGCAATTATAACAAAAATCTATGTGGTTTTATTCACATGAAGCCTCTACTTCCACAACCCCACCACACTACCTTACTCTGCCTTCCATTCCCTCTAATATCCCTTCCATTCCATCAGATGTTCCTCCTTCAGCCCAACCTAGATATCTCTCCCTGGAAGCCTTAAAATTTGAGGAAAATAAACAATTGAAAAAACAAGTACAGAAGTTAGAGGAAGAAAAAATGAGATTGAAAGAAGACTTGAGCAAGTAGCAAAATAATTTTTTGTGATACTTTCCATGAGAAGACCACCAGGGGTTTATGATTTGTTCCTTAGAGAAATGTTTCTAGAATGGAAGCTTAATCAATTAATCTTAGGGAGAAGCCTGGATTATCATAATGATGGAGATTTTCTGTAGGATTAATTTCAAAGCCACCCTGACATTCAAAATCAAATGTGTGAGTTTTCCAACATGGATTTTTAATGGGAGATAATGATGACTCTATGTTAAATGTTTATGTTGGTGAATTTCAAATCAAATCATTTGTATCCTTAATGCAAAATCGAATAGAATGGTCAAGTAGAATGGAAAAATATAAGAAGGCTCAGAGAAGGTATGGCTTACCAATGAGGCCCAAAATGCCTCATGCAAAGAAATGTATCAAAGTAGTAAGATCAGTGGTAAGGTTCAATCACATTAATCCTCTTTATTTTTGAAAGATATCAACTCATTCCTGAGTCATTCAGAAGAAGAGAACCAATAAGTCTGAACAATATCAGATGGATTTTGGTAAGAATCAGACATGTGATCACTTTCATTAAGCAACAAAAAGAATTGTTGGTCGATATGAGGTTCATAATGCTGATTATCTTTATGCCCACTCCAAAACTCAAAGAATCAACCAATATACCCAAGGGAGTGTTAAGACCATGGTTTGAAAAGCTAAGAAAAAACTATGGCTTTGCACTCAATAGCAAATTGCCACACTAGTACAGGGAAGGAGTGTTCAATTGTTGCATTTGGATGGAGGCACTAAACAAGGAAAATGAAACTACCATAATTCTTGATGAGGAACCATGAGGACATGGTACAAAATAAGTGGGGAACAAAATGATGAGAGATTCAAAATACTTTCATTTAAATCATTTTATGTTTAAAATACTTGTTATTTTTGTTAATTGACATGACTAGTGGTAGATTATAGATTAACATATTTACTTATTTTTCTTTATGTTTAGCTAAATTAGTTGATATATTTGAAGTAATGGTTTATGTTAGATGTGTTACTTTATGATGATATTACTGAGATAATTATGTTGTGTTAAGCTTTTACTACCATAGTTGTTATCCTTTTCCTAAGGGTTTTGAACAAAGTATTTTAAACATTGATGATGTGGTTAAACTCTTTATTTAATCAAGGGAAATCATCATGCCATTTGATGGGCCTAGTTGGATGATGAGTCACTCAAGTCCAAATTGGCTTCTTTGTAGTCAATTATGAACTTCTACTTCCAACACCAATCTGGCATATTTCTTTATGTCCTGCTTTAGTCCTATTTCAGTTTTGATTTAGTTTAGTTTTAATCTTTAGTTAAACACCTTGAATCTTGGCAGTTAATCACCATGTTGTGAATTCAATAAGGATATGTTTATAAATATCCATGTTTCAGTTTCAAATAGGAGTTAGATAATTTTCAATCGGTATTCTATAATTGATGGAAATACTTTGTTCAGTGTCCCACTTTGATCAAATTGAATGAAAGCAAGAATTTAACTCAATCACTCTATTAAGGGATCTTACTTGAGGAAGAGCAGGGTCCACTCAACCAAAGGGATTGATCTTGTCTCAGTATTTTACTAAGTTATGCTATTTTTGTTCATTGATATTAAATTTGAAGTGTTAAATGTTAATTCTGGAATGATAAGTTGTTAAATTGTTTTCAATTATTGGATGATAAATTTGGATAGTTACTTTTGTTGGAATCACTTTTGAATTTATTTTATCATGGTTAGATTAAGTTAGAATCATTATAAGGTTTATTAGATTAATTAGATTTAGATGTTGTTTGAAGTAATTAAGTTTGTTAATTAAAGTTGTTGGAAATATGTTCATGGAAATTAGTGTTTATGTTTTCTTGATTAATTTTCATTTCCTTGCAATTCATTTATGTTCTTAAAATAATATTTAATTTCTAAAAAATCTTAAGATAGATTTATTTTAAAGAAAAATAGAATTAATTTGGGTTTCATATTTTAAATTAAGAATTAAAGCAAATGCTAGTCTTCTCCATCAATCAGTCTCAATCAAGTCCAATGAAGTTAGAAATAAGTCAAGAGAACTTTAGTTTAGGAAATAAGATAGAATTAATCCTTAGGAATTAGTCATTGTAGTTCAGCTCCTAAGAGCTCCTAAAAGCTCTTGAAGGAGCTAAATTGATACCTAAAGTCATTATTTACAATGCAAAACCCCCCAAAAATCTATGATAACCATCCTTATCATATATAGCTCTGAGACACACCTGGTTCAATTAATAATTGACTAAATGATGCAAGTTGTGAAATCAATGACCTTTCCCATCACACATTTTCATTCCTATCCTTTGGCTACGTCCTTTGGTTGAGAGCTTATTAGTCTATTTGGAAAATATTTATGACCTACTCTTTCAATTTATAAAACTCTTGTCATTGTTCCTGAGGTAGATTAGGGTAGTTCACCTCATGAGGCTCTCTAAATGAAGAAAAATCATGATTAACAAATCCCCCTCTTCTTCAAAATCATACAAATTAATCAACATTTTGGGGGTGTAAACAAATATCAAAAGATAGGATAGACCTCAGGACAAAAAACCATGAATGTAAATCTCCTTCAATTCAAACATATGAACTTCATAATGAGCATCATTTCCAAACAACTAAACCATAAAATGATACAATTTGTAGCATAATCTATACCATTACATTCATTCATAGTGAAGAATCAATACATATAGATCATTCACCATTCACAAATTTCAAAATTAACAAGAGCATATCATCAACTCATCATTAACATTCATAGATCAATGAACACAAGAAACCTCATCCATAGATAACTCAATGAAAATATCCTCAGATTCAAAATCTTCTATTTATTTTGTCCAAATAAAAGACATTTATGCAACATTCACTGGCATATGAATGACTACTATCTGTTGACATCACCATTAAGACTAAAAATTGAAAAATAACATCTAATTGTATAAAAACTATAAAAATTATATAGTGTCTTTGCATAAAAGTTGTAAAAAGAATTTCTAAAACTATAAAAGTATCCAACTTTTTCCTTAGGCTACTAATCTTGCTTCAGTTAGACAACCTTTACAATATGGAAAGAAAAATTACATATAGACATGTGTTGCATTAATTCCTATCAATCAAAATTGAGATCCACAAATTAAGGGACAACTGGACCTATATGAAATGAATGTGTTGCTAATCTTTAGTTCACGTGTCAATGGATTTGTTACCAAAAATTGATGCACCAAGAGGGAAGGTAGAACTGTTGGGAATCTTCAATTAAAGTTATGTCAAGATCCTACAAAATAGGAGAGAAAGAGATAGAGCTTTCTAGTAGACCATGTCACCAAGTGTCCATTAGGAACAAAATGTTCATTGCCACTTTATTCCTATGTTTTTTGCTCAAGCATTTACTCATCACAATTAGTGAACACTTGTTGAAGCATGTCTTCATTTGGCCCATCCACCCAACTGTCTGCAAACTTTATTCTTTCAATTATGTAGAAGAAAACTCTTGCATATCCCCAAGTTTAATAGGCTCTCTTATAGCAACGTTTATCTCCTTAGGCTTTGTTGGCCTTGAACTTTCTTCAACTTGGCTCCTTCTTTGAGAAACTTCTTTGGATGCTCCTGAATTTTCACTCTTGTGAGAAACCTATATTAGATCAACAAAAACTTGGAAACCATTGCATGGATATTACATTTCATATCATCTCATATTCATCCAAGGAAACTCTACATACTTAGTCAAATTTTTCACTTATTGGAAGTGAAGCTAAGAGAGAATCAGGAATGGAAATCCTTTTAACATAGGTGGGATTGGGATAAAAAATGGGATTAGACTAGAACCAAGATTGGAATGGAAATCAGACCTAGAACCATCTAATGTTTCCAAGTTCATTTACCACTCTGGTTATGCTTCTGCCAAAAGAATAAGGGTGTAGACCATAATCAACATTCATCGGAAGTAGGATCATTTTGTGAATTGATTCTTATGCAAACACTTATGGGACATGTTCATTCTCAAATCCGCTTCCACTAGTTTATTATTCTAACAAAGCACATTTAAACACATGGTCACACCAACTTCAGACTTAGGTCACATGAAACCATAAGGAAACTTTAAATATAGGGCTTAACCTCACCCTTAATAGGACAAAACCAAACTTGAACTTTCTAGGGCACGATATTGTAAAGGTCAATGCACAAACCCTAGTTTTTATGACTCATCAACTTATAGAAATTAGGACATCAAAATCCTGACATCAAAGCCATTAACTCGACACGATAATAGGATCAAAGGGGTCGTCAAATAGATTCAAACACTTCTAAACCAAAAAAGATCCCTCAAAATGAAAACCTTGTTAAAACTAGGGCACAATAGTATGGACACGCCACCAAAATGAAGAAAATGATAGCAAAATGACAAAATGAATGGGAAAATCTGAAAAAGAAAAATAGAACATGGGAGTAAAATAGAACCAAACTAGAAACAACAAGAAAAACAAACAATGAAACAAGCAAAGATCCATGAAAGAAAGTCTTGTGAATGCACAAAGAACAAAACAAATGATAGAAATGGAAAACAAAAATAGAATGAGAAAACCACCTACCTCAAAACACCACCAAGAAAGGTTGAAACTTTGATAAGAATCTTCTCACCAACATGTGGCCACAACCAAATTGTTATCCTTTCGAAGTTACTCAGGCTCTGTCTCATAAAAATGTTTTAGATAATGATTATGAACTAAAATAACCTTAATTAACATTTAAAACACATTTCACGCATGTGAGAGAGTTGCAATTAATCATTGAGCGCAAAAAATAAATGTAAATGAGTATTCAACCAATATGGAAATTGAAGGAAGGGCGGATGCAGAAGAGGAGTCAGAAAAGAATAAGAAACTTTACCCAAATCTCTTATCTAATTTTGAATTCAGTTTTAGTCCCGCAGTAGGGAAAATATAGAAAAGGGAATGGGGGTAGAATTATAGCCAAAGCTGGACCTAAAACCTTTACAAAGTTTTGAGTTTGGTTCTAATTCTGGTTCCGCTCCTGATAAAGGAACAAACACTGGCACAAGGATAGTGACAAAAGAAACAAAGGGAAGTGGACCCAGAATGAAAAACGAACCCCTAAAAGACACCAAACGAGGAAAAAAAACAAAGGAGAAAAGTGGGAGTAGGGTCAGAACCAAAACCAAACTAAAAACTTTTACAAAGTTCCCAATTTGGCTTTTGTTCTAGTTTCACTTCTGTTAGGAGGAAAGAAAATGAAAAGAAAAAGAAATAAATGAAAACCCAAGGAGGAAACCATCCCAAAGGCCCAACACAAGCAAAGAAATGAAGATAAAGATAAGGAAAATGGACTAGGAACTTTGGAAAAAGTTCTAAGTCTAGTTTCAGCTCGCATTCCGAACCGACGAAAACAAAAGAAGTAAGGTCTTAAGAGAAAAAATAGCAGCTCCCAAGATCCAAACAAAACACCAAGGATAAACAAAAACAAAGGGCAACCCATTTTGATCCAAAACAAGATGGGGTGGTTATGCAAGGCATAACAATTTGTGACTTGACTGGGAAAATGGTTTAGCCATTTTCAAGACATTGAAGAATTCTATCACCCAAAACCTTTGGTTTATGAACATTTTGAGTCAAGTAGGATTAAATATATTGAACAAGGTTGAGTTGGAATATCATATGTAAATCAAGATGAACTACTTTGAATTTGAGTGTGTGTATGTATGGTGCATCTTTCTCCATAAAAACTTTCTTTACCCTGAAACAACTATACCTAAGATTCATGCTACATAATTTTAGTCCTTTAACTATCGTGCAATGATATCTTGGGCATTGCTCCATTGTAAGCCAGATGTCCATAGCCGAGACAAAGATACCTTTAGTTCTCTCAAAGCATTTCTCTACTACCAGTTAGGCATCCATAGCCCTAATAGAGATACTTGAATTTCCCATTTGATATTGAGTTTTCCTTCTTTCAATGGCTCTCTTTTCTCTTCCTTTTTTTTATAGGCTTTACTTATAGGAATTCTTTATTAATTTTTCTCAATACTCAGATATAATTAATCTAAAATGTGGGTTGAGAACTACATTGGACCTCATGATAGTGTTGGGAATTGGATTTTTCACTTCAATCTAAGGTACAACCCCCCTAAGAAAAATAGGAATCTTACATAGACAGATGTTTTTATCTATTTTGTGACAAATTTCAATCATGGTGCATGAGATTGTTTACAATATACCTTATTCTTAATAAGTTTTCAAACCATTGTTTAAAATGATCATAAGACACAAGTTTAGAATGAAATATTTCAACAGACATACTTGAAAATACATAAACCAATTTCTCTCTTAGTTCCTACAGTATACTTTGAATAACAAATCCTTCATTCCAAAATGGAGGAAAATGAAGGTCCCCATAAACCAAGACAAGACAAAACATAACAACAAAAAGAAAAATAAGGGTAAACAAACAAACAAAAAACACACCAAAATAAAAAGACAACTAATTACATATATACAACCAATAGAAAATTAGACCTTCATGGGCCAAAATAATATTTGGGAAATTGACCATTGATAGGCAATGGAATAGGTTCTCTTGTTAAAGTGCTTAAATGAAATGTATTCTCACCCAAGATTTCAGCTATCTGATATGGACCCAACCAAAGTCAGTCAAACTTCTGGTGGTCCCCTTTCTTTTCCCTAGCCTTATCCCATAATAGTATCAGGCCCGATATCCTAAAAGCTTTTATTTTCACTCCTTTTTCAAACCAATACTTGACAACAACTTGATGTTTAGAGAACTATTATAAATTAGCATCTCTCTTCTCTTCCAAATTCAATAAATTGGTTAGCCTAACCTCTATCCTATCATCATTTGAATAAAATTCTTGCATGAACCTAAGAATATGTATTTGTAGATGGATAGGAAAGATCAGATCTTGTCCGTAGACTAAATTGAATGTTGAATTCCCTAAGCTGAATTTAATGTGAGTTATATCTACCCATAAGGAAAATGTCAATTGGGTATGCCAATCCCTAGGATTGCTTTCTAACAACTTCTTAATCACTTCCAACAGATTTTTGTTTGTAGACTCGACTACTCCATTCCCTTATGGGTAGCAATTAGAAGAATATTTTAATACTATTGTATGTTCATAGGCCCATGGAATAAACTCAACAGAGGAGAAAGCAAGGCCATTGTCACATACTAGAGAAAAAGGTACTCCAAACTTGGTTACAATGCATTCGTTAAGAAACTTGATGACCACATTGGTGGTGTTTTTTTTATAGGGCTAAGCCTTAGTCTAGTGCATGCAATAATCCATCACCATCAAAATAAATTTTTTCCCTGCAGAAAAATTTGGATTAATGACTCCTACAAAATCTAATGCCCATTGGGAAAATAGTTTTACCCCATACACTAGCTATAGGGGCATTGTTGGATTGTGTTCTCTAGATGCAGAAGCTTGACATGTATGGCATGTCCTCACATGTTGGTGTGCATATTAGAACACATGGGGCCAATATTAGCCTAATCTCAGGATTTGGCGCACCATGGAATCAGTAGAACCATGTCTAGTGCCATGCCTACCATGAAACTCAACAATGGCATGTTTTGCTTCTTGTTGATCCAAGTAGCATAGGTAAACACCTTCAAAATTCATTTTGTACAATGATCCTCCCTTAAGCATGTAATGGGAACTCTTCATCCTTAATGCTCTCCTTTGAGTAGTATTCATGGGTATTTGTAGGATCATCATGGAAAAAATAGGCCCTTAAGTGGCAAAAAATTCAGAAAAAATCAGAGTTAGGCAACTTGACATAAAAATTTGAATAAGTTATCTATATTATTTCAAAAATATGTAAGAATAGAATTTGTAGAAAATTTAATGTAGTTTCTAAACTACTAGGTTTTTTTTTTTTTTAAATCTATTTGGCAAAAATTTGAAATTTCAATGCAGTAGTACTTAAATTTCAGGGAAAAAATAAGTACATGTTTTTCTGACCACCCTAACCACAATAAAATGATAACATTTTTTTGTAATATTTAAGACATAAGTAGAGGACTCATGTCTAGATGTGATGCATATTTTTTTGTAATTTTTTTTGCAAGTAAATAATTAATTATTAATTTTTTATTACAAAATTTTAAAAAATATAAAAACTCGTATGTCTGACCACCTTAACTTTATCAAAACTTCATGAAATTCATTTTTTCTTTTTTATTCCTATATTATGTGAAGTATAGAATGTGATGCATGTTTTGGATTCCAAAAATGTGATACCGTTTCAAAGCTATAGATGTTTTTCAATCAACCTATTAATCAGGACTTTAGTCGTAATTCAAATAGAAAATAAATAATAATTATTTATTAAATTCAAAGTAAAGCATAATTTATATTGTTGGAAAGCTGAGAATATCCTTTAAAAACCCTTTTCATTTCATCAAATTTGCTTAAAAAGAACGTTGTCAACCACATACCCTACAAATACCCATCATATCGCCACTTTTTGGCCCATCATGATCCTGCACATACCCTCATCCCATCTAGGAATTTATTATTAAGTAGAAAAAGATTAGATCTATATATTAAGGATCATTTGTAAATGATTGCATTGTGTATTGTTGGAAAGTAATATTCTAATCAACATCTGCCATAGCTTTAGATAAGCCATGTCCTTTAACAAGCTTCATTGCATGTATTTCGAGGTCAAATTCTTGTAATATTTCAATCTACTTTCCTCTTCTCTCCCCCAGTTCACTCTGTATGAGGAGGGACTTCATAGCAGGATCATGAACTATGGCAATGATCTAGCTATGAAGGATATAGTATCTAAACTTTTTGATTTCTCATACATGTGTGAAGGCTTTCTTTTCAAGAGGTGGATATCTAAATTTTGTGTTCTTAAATGGGGAACTCATAAAAGAAATAGGCCTTTCATGTCCCTTTCCTTTTCACTGTGTCAAAACAACAACACACGAATGATCAGATGCAAAATAATAGATATAAAAAGGCTTTAAATAATCTGGACTAGTTAAGACTAGTGCCTCTAACATTGACTATTTAATTTGTGTAAAAGTAGATTTAGCTTCATTACTCCATTCTATCTTTTCATCCTTTTTCATCATTTCATTGAGAGGTCTAACAATCTCCGCAAACCCAGTTATAAATTTCCTTACAAAATTGATCCTTCCAAAGAAAGATCTCATTTCCTTCTTGCTCCCTAGCATTGTCAGCTTTAGGATGAACTCAACTCTATCAAGATCTATGGACATCCCATTTTATGATATTATGTGACCCAAGATTTTCCCTTCAGAAACTCCAAAGATACACTTTTTGGGGTTGAGAGACACATCATAAATTATACATCTTTTAAGATTTTTTTCTAAATCCATAGCATGGTCTTCTCTTTTCTTAGAAAACACAATTAAGTAATCTATATAAATAATGATACATTTACCTATTAAGTCTTTGAATGCCAAAAGGTTGTGCCAATGTTAATAAGAACAAATGGCATCCTCTGATAAGCAAATGTGCCCCACTTGGTAGTGAAGGAAGTTTTCATTCTATCTTCATAACTGACAAGAACTTGATTATATCCTAAATAGCCATCCAAAAATGACATCATCTGGCATCCATTAATAGTTTGTGACACCTCATCAAGAGAAGGAAGTGGGTAATTATCCTTCTTTGAGGCCTTACTTAGATTTATAAAATCAACACATAATCTAATGTCACCACTTTTCTTTTAAATAGGAACCAAGTTAGCAACCCAAGTGGAATGCCATACTAGAAAGATTATCCATGTGGACAACTTTTGTACTTTCGTGAAAATTAAGGGTTTGATCAAGGCATTGACTGGGTGCTACTTTTGACAAAAGGGATTTGCTTCTAGCTTCAAGGGTATGGTATGTGTGATCACTGAAGTATCAAAGGTCTTCAAATCCTTGTATCTCAAAGAAATTGCTCTAGTTTATTCTTTCATCAACTTAATCATTTTGTCTCTAATTTCCTTGAGGTATGTTTTTCCTATATACACATTCTTTTTGGACCTGAATCATCCAAGTTGACAGATTCATACTTCCTTCCATCACTTTATGTCGGCACCCTTTCACGACCTTGAGGGTGAGAGTCAAAGATCCTTTACAAGGCTACCATCCCCTTGGGAATGCTATTGCTTTTCAAGTTGAGTATCCCTTTTGTATAACAATTCTCGAGATCCCAATCTCCCTAGTCTCTTTCTGATTCATTAATGACTTGTCCCTTAAAGACATCTGAGTTTTCCAAGAAAGCAAGAATATGTTGATCATCATTGAAAACCTAAAACTTTTGGATGTTATCTGGGATGGATGGGATTGAAACTAACTCTACTGAAAATATCTTCAACTTGGAATCTTGCATGGGTTCCAAGGAATTAGCAGCAACAGGGTATGTGCAAGATCATCATGGAAAAAATAGGCCCTTAAGTGGCAATGAAAATTCAAAAAAATAAAAGTTAGGAAACTTGAGATAAAAATTTGAATAAGTTATCTATATTATTTCAAAAATATGTAAGAATATTATCTATGGAAAATTGAATGTAGTTTCTAAACTACTAGGTTTTTTTTTTTTTTTTAAATCTATTTGGTGAAAATTAGAAATTTCAATGTAGTAGTACATAAATTTCAGGGAAAAAATAAGAAGTAGGTGTCTGTTTGACCACACTATCCACAATAAAATGATAATTTTTTTTATAAGATTTTAGATATAAGTAGAGGACTCATGTCCATGTGTAATACATTTTTTTTTGTAAATTTTTTCCATGTAAATAGTTAATTATGAATTTCTTATTAAAACTTTTAAAAAATATAAAATTTCATATGTCTGACAACCTTAACTTGGTCAAAACTTCATGAAAATTTGTTTTTTTTTAATCCTATAGTATGCGAAGCATAGAATGTGACACATGTTTTGGATTCAAAAAATGTGATACCATTTGAAAGCTATAAATGTTTTTCAATCAATCTATCAATCAGGACTTTAGTTATAATTCTAATAAAAAATGAATAATAATTATTTATTAGATTCAAAGTAAAGTATAATTTATATTGGTGGAAAGTTGAGAAGCTCCTTTACAAACATTTTTTCATTTCATCAATTTTGGATAAAAAAGAGTAGTCAGCCACATGGGCAAAGACTAGAAAAAAGAGGAAGTTGTTAAACACATTTTTTGTGTTGACTTCTTAGGATTGGCGGTCAGAACCAAATTGAGCAAGCCTGAGGCTAATCCCTAGGCATTAAATTTTTTGTCAGAGATATTGGATATCCAATATCTTATATGTTTTAGATATGAGCTTAAAATGTTATACAATTTATAATATATTATTTAAAAATCCAATAAAGTTTATAATTTAATATATAATATAAAATATAGTTTATAATGTAATATATAATATACAATTTATGATAATCTCTTACCGAATTATGTATTTAAATATAATATATTATATTATTATGTATAATATTTAAATATTATTTCAATATTTTGGTTAATGTATATATATATTATTAATATATAAAATATTTAAATATTATCTCTCTCCCCTCTACCCTCTATCTCTATCCACTCCTTCCCTCTGTCTCTTTCATTGACTCCCCTATCTCTCTCCCCTCTACCCTTAACCCTAAAGCTTAACCCTTAAACCCTCTACCCTCTACTGTCTCTCTCTCTCAAGTCTCTCTCTCCTAATCCCCTCTCCCTCTCGAGGTCTCTCTCTCTCGCTCACTCCCTCTATATCTCTCCCTCTACCCTTAAACTATCTGCCATCTAGCACTAACCATATATACCATTTATCTCTCTCCCTCCCTCTCTCTCTCAAGTCTCCTCTTACCCCTTTCCCTCTCCGGTCGCTCTCTCAGTCACTCCCTCTATCTCTTTCCCCTCTACCCTTAACCCCCCTCTCTCCTCTTAGGTCTCTCTCTCTCTCTCACTCCCTCTATATCTCTCCCTCCACCCTTAACCTTAAACCCTAAACCATTAACCCTTACACCTTAAACCTTTAAACCTTTTACCCTCTACCATTAACCCTATATACCCTTTATGTCTATCCCACTCCCTTTCTCTCTCTCAAGTCTCTCCCTCCTACCCCCTCTCCCTCTCTCAGGTCTCTCTCAAATTCACTCCCTCTATCTCTTTCCCCTCTAACCTTAACCCTATATACTGTCTATCTCTCTCTCACTCCCTCTCTCTCTCAAGTCTCTCTCTCATATTCATTCCCTTTATCTCTTTCCCCTCTACTCTTAACCCTTAAACAATAAGCCCTTAAACCCTCTACCCTCTCTCTCTCTCTTTCCCTTCTACAGGACTTCTCCCTCTCTTAGGTCTCTCTCTCTCACACACTTCCTCTATATCTCTCCTCTCTACCCTTAACCCTACACCCTAAACCCTTAATCCTTAAGCACTAAACCCTTATAACCCTCTATCTCAATCCCACTTTCTCTCTCTCAAGTATCTCACTTAATCACTCATATCTCTCTCTTGTCTACCCTTAACCCTCTACCCTCTATCTCTCTCCCCTTTGTAACCCTTAACCATAAACCCTAAACCATTAACCCTTAAACCCTCCACCCTCTACTCTATATATCTCTCAAGTATATCCCTCCTACCACTTATCCCTTTCTCAGGTCTCTCTCTCTCTCACTCCCTCTATATCTCTCCCTCTACCCTTAATCCTAAACCCTAAATCCTTAACCCTTAAAACCTAAACCCTTAAACCTTCTACCCTCTACTATTAACACTATACCCTCTATCTCTCTCCCACTCCCTCTTTCTCTCTCTCAAGTCTCTCCCTTGTACCCCCTCTCAGTCTCTTAGGTCTCTCTCTTAGTCACTGCCTCTATCTCTCTCCCCAAGCTACCCTTAACCCTTAAACCCTAAACCCTTAAATCATAAACCATTAAACCTTCTACCCTTAAGCCTCTCTCTCTCTCTCTCTCTCTCTCTCTCTCTCTCTCTCTCTCTCTCTCTCTCTCTCTCGTCTCCCTCTCTCAGGTCTCTCTCTCAAAGTCACTCCCTCTATCTCTCTCCCCCTACCCTTAACCCTTAAACCCTCTACCCTCTACCCTTAACCCTCTACCCTACCCCTCTCACTCTCTTTCCCTACTACCCTGAACCCTAAACCCTCTACCATCAACCCTCTCTCTCTCTCTCTAGACCTCTCTTTTTCTCCCTGGTCTTTCTCTCTCTCACTCAATCCATCTATCTCTCTCCCCTCTATAACCCTTAAACCTAAACCATAAACCATTATAAAACTATATTGTCTACCATCAACCTTATACTCTCTATATCTCTCCCACTCCCTCTCTCTCTCAAGTCTCTCACTTAACCACTATTATCTCTCTCCCCTCTACCCTTAACCCTCTACCCTATATCTCTATCCTACTCCCTCCCTCTCTTTCATTGACTCCCTCTATCTCTCTCCTCTTTACCCTTAACCCTAAACCCTAAACCCTTAAACCTTAAACCCTCTACCCTCTACTCTCTCTCTCAAGTCTCTCCCTCCTATCCCCTCTCCCTCTCTCGGGTCTCTCTCTCTCACTCACTCCCTCTATATCTCTCCCTCTACCCTTGGAGCCTGTGCCTCTGTCTCTCCCTCTCTCTCTCTGTCTCTCCCTTGTCTCCCTCTCTCGGTCTCTCTCTTGGTCACTCCTCCTAGCTCTCTCCTCTGCATGGCACTAGGCTCTAGGCCATTAAGACCCTCTACCCTCTCTCTCTCTCTATGTCTCTCTCTCCTAGCCTCCCTCTCTTGGCTCTCTCTCTCTCATGGTCCTCCTCTGTCTCTCTCCCTCTGCCTTGGCCATGGAGCCCTCATGCCTCTGTCTCTCTCTCTCTCTCCTGCCCTAGGCCGTCTACCATGTGTCTACCCCCTCTCTCCCTCCTCCTGCCCTCATCTGCCCTCTACCATGGCCTCTCTCTCTCTATCTTTCTGTCTCTCTCTTTTCTCCTCATGCCCTCCTGACCCTCTCCGTCTTGGTTATCTCTCTCTCTATCTCTCCCTATGACCTAGATATTGACCATGGAGTCCTAGACCATATGATCCTATGTCTCTTTCCCAATGCCTCTCAGGTCTGTCTCCTCCTCCTATGTCTCTCCCCCCTCTGCCTTCAACCCTAATGACTTTGTATGACCCTATGCCCTATGCCATCAGCCCTGTGCCTTCTGTCTCTCCTCCATCTCAGGTCTCTCTGTCTCTCTAGCTTGCTCTCTATCCTCTCCTCTGCCCTAGGCCACAAGCCCTTAACCCTTAAACCCTATACCCTCTAGTCTCTCTCTCTTAAGTCTCTCCCTCCTACCCCCTCTCCCTCTTTCAGGTCTCTCTCTCACTCACTCACTCCCTCTATCTCTCTCCCGTATACCCTTAACCCTAAACCCTTAACCCTTAACCTTTAAACCATCTACCCTCAACCATTAACCCTACCTTTCTTATCTCTCTCCCACTCCCTCCCTCCCTCTCTTTCACTAACTCCCTCCATCTCTCTCCCCACTACCCTTAACACTTAAACCCTCTACCATCTACTCTCTCTTTCTCTCTCAAGTCTCTCCCTCCTACCCCCTCTCCCTCTCTTAGGTCTCTCTCTTTCACTCACTCCCTCTATCTCTCTCCCCTATACCCTTAACCCTTAAACCCTAAACCCTTATATCCCTCTACCCTCTACCATCAACCCTATACCCATAACCATAAAACCCTCTCTTCCTTTATCTCTCTCCCACTCCCTCCCTCTCTCTATCTCTTAAGTCTTCCTCTATCTCTCTCTCAAGTCTCCCTCTCTCTCTCTCCCTCACTACCTCTATCCCTCTCCCCTCTACCCTTAACCCTTAACCCTCTATCTCTCTCCCACTCCCTCCCTCCCTCACTTTCAATAACTCCCTCTATCTCTCTCCCCTCTACCCTACACCCTTAACCCTTAAACCATCTACCCTCTGCAATCTCTATCTCTCAAGTCTCTCCCTCCTTACCCCTCTCCCTCTCTCAGGTCTCTCTCTCACTCACTCACTCCCTCTATCTCTCTCCCCTATAGCCTTAACCCTAAACCCTTAACCCTTATTACCTTCTACCCTCTACCACTAACCCTATATGCTAAACCCTTAACCCTTAACCCTTAAACCTTCTACACTCTACCATTAACCCTCCCTTCCTTATCTCTCCTCCTCTATCTCTCTCCTCTACCCTTAACCCTAAACCATTAATCCTCAGCTATATCATCAACCCTCTACCAACCCTCTACCCTCAACCCTTCTCTCTCTCCCCCTCTTTCTATCTCTCTCTCTCCCTTTCCCTCTCTCTCTCTCTTTGTCTCTAACTTTCCCTCTCCCTCCCTTCCCTTCTTAATTCTCTCCCCCCTCTTGTCTCTCTCTCTCCCTTTCCCTCTCTCTCTCCTTCATCTTTTCCTCTCTCCTTTCCCTCTCTCCCCCTATTTGTCTCTCCCTTTCCCTCTATCCTCTACTCTCTCTCTTTCCCACCCTCCACCTCCTAATTACACTTAGGTCTATGTGTGCACAAATCAGATATCCAATTTGTAGCACTAAAATCCTATCATTACAAAACATTTCAAAATGTTTTTCAAATTATATATTAAATTTTATCCAATATGAGATTTGTGGGCCATATAAAAACCCCATGTGGGCCATTTTGTGCATCCCAAGGGACTCTACATTCTATTTGCGGGTTTTGTAGATTACAAACATCTAGTTTTAGACAAGAAGTGACAAAGATTAACTCTTTGGAGGACCTTCTACTCAAATTTGTCATAAGCAATGATTTTTTAGCATCTTTTATGAGGTATAATGGGGAGAAAAAGTCATCGGAAGAAAAAACGTAAGAGAAAGCTTACAAAAGAACAAATTAAAGCATATAGACAAAGAGATAGAGAAGGTCATAGGAAGAGAAGACAAGGTATGTTAAATATTGGTGAACTTGAGCCCTATGGTCTTTCAAGTGAAGAAGAAATTAAATATGTTCAAGGTGAAAATGTTCAAGGTGATATTGAAATTGGGAATGAAAATGTTCAAATTGATATTGAAAATGTTTAAGGTTAAAATGTTGGAATTGAAGATGTTGAACATGATATTCAAATTGGGAATGAAATTATTGAAATTGATAATGAAAATGTTCAAGGTGAAAATGTTGGAATTAAAGATGTTGAACATGATATTGAAATTGGGAATGAAATTATTCAAATTTATATTGAAAATGTTTATGGTGAAAATGTTGAACATAATATTGAACCAAGTGTAAATTATGTTTCACCAGATTACATGAGAAATGAGGAACCTTGTGTGGAAGAAAGAATATATTCCAAATTCAAGACTTTCAAGAACCCCTAAATGGTTACTTGAAATTGATGAGAACATTATAAACAATTTTGAATGCAAGAGGTAAACATGAACCTTTCGGTTGTGGGCTACAAGACTTTTCAACCAATATTTTAGTGATAAGACATTGATCGAGCAATGCCAACTTTTTGTACAATTGTTAAAGATGCAAAAGATGAGACCTTTGCTAGCCAAATTGAATATTCATGTCAACAAGAAGAATGAAAAAAATTCTATTATTGTCAAAAATATTTTTAATGCTCTCAAGTCTATTGGAAAAAATAACAAGGAAAAAGACAAGAGAGCTACTCGGAGAGTCATTACAACCTCCCTAGTAAGCCATCAATTGAAAAAGGCTCGCTTTATGAGACAAACTTGTATTGATTTTGACATAAATCATAAAACTTTGGATATAGCACTTGCAAAAGACAAAGAATAGATGATCCTCTTCAAAATGATATAGGGGCTTTTGCTGAGAGGCTTTCACATGTTGATAAGAATCTAACCGATAATGTAAAGTAGGTAATTCAACAATTTTTGCATGATAACTCTAGAGTATCACCCAATGCAAATGATGTTTTAAAGTTAAGAATTGACAATTGAGACTGTACACCACATCCTAAACATTTCTTCGAATCAAACCAAAAAATGTTGTTAAAAAAATTTATTGAAGGAAATCCGAATATGGAAATCTCGCAAAGGACTTTTGAAGGTTTGAAGCCATTTTATTGTGTGCCTCTTAAAATTCGTAATACTTGTTGATACAAAAACCATGTGTGGAGTTTTCAATGTACCATGAACTATTATGCTATATCTATTCTACTTTGCATACTAATGAAATGTTGCAGGAGTGCGGTGCAATGCATCTTTTGAAATCATCAAGGGACTTGATAGATTTATTTTTATGTTCTAGAAATGATGGTTGCTTATTCTATAGAAATGATTGTTTAAATGTGAAGTGATCACAATGTGGTGGCTTATCAAAGTTTGTTCAATGTTTTCATGAGGGTTCTGAACTTGAATTTGGAAAGAAGCTTGTTGAAAAAAGACATATGAGATAGTCAAATATACTTTGTAAAGTGGAGGTGAAGGTTCTAGATGTGAGTTGGTTACAAAAGAATGCAGTGTTGTTGATTTTATTTTATATTTTAAGGACAATCTTTTCTACAAGTATGCAAGTCATAGTCATAGGTATCAGTGGTTGGATCAACAATTCAAGATGCGTAAGGACTCTTTTTTGATTGGAACTATTATATCAGTGGTTGATTTTGCAAAAAACTATACACTGCATCCAAAAAATGAGGTACAATCTCAATATTACAATTCCATTCAGATTGCTATTTTTGTCCACATAACATTTAGACATGCACCTGATAGTATATAGGAGGATCAAAAGATGATCAAAGAGTATCATTTTTATATGAGTGATGATAGATCTCACTCGTTCGAGTATGTCCAACATTGTTTCGATAATTTTTTTAGTTCTTGTAGGAGCATGATATAGCACTAGGTTGACATCTCATTTGGTCATATAACTGCATAGGTCAATTCAAGAATGCTCGTATATTTTATTGGTTGAGTATAATGCATGTAGAGAAGGGTGTACCTCATATTTGGAGTTTTTTTTTAAGTTGGGCATGGGAAAGGGGAACATGATAGAGAAGGTGCATGTGTAAAGAGAGCTCTAGTTAAGGAGCAAAATTCAATGATGCACATTCTATTTTTGATTGGTGTAGTTCAGCATTGTCACAGGGAGGGGCACTTGATTCAATAGTGCATAGATTCTTTTGGTTGGTTGAGGAGGGTATAGTGGGAGGTAGATTGGATTGTCATAGAATCAAAGATTCTTAAAGGATGCATTCATTTTGAGGCTCAAATGCAAGCACCTGTACCATTTGGACATGAGAGTTGACATGTTTTTGTCAAAATTGTATTCAGTGCGAGTGGGATCAATGAGAGTGAAGTGAGTGGGTGGATACATGGGTTCCATAGTATCTAACTCCTTTATCTCAAACAATATCCATGAAAAATGACACAATGGGAAGTTCAGTTGATTACGACTGAATTTCAAATCTACTACAACCAAGACATATTTTTGCAATTGTTGCACCATAGAGGAATGAAGAGAGATTAGACTATTGGTTGGTTCGATGTGCATGGGTAAAGCATAATATAACACAACTGATGGAAGATGATGATGGGTCTATGTATCCTACAGGTTCAGTTGTGGTTGTAGGAACTTGGTTGTGAACATACATGAGTAGAAACAATGGCATACTTGCATTTGAAGACTACGAGAAACACAAAACCATTCTCATGTATTTACACCTTGTTATAGCAACAAATGTTAGGTTGTTGAAGCATCATGCCAAACCAAAGACAAAAAAACTATGGATAATTAGTAATGTTGATCATGAAGCAATATTGGATATGCTTAAGCAAATAGATGACCCTTAGGAACACTTGAATAAAATATTCAAGAATGGAAGGTACAATACTTAGGTTCATTATGCTTAATTTCATTAGTGTTCTTTATTTAATAGCAATTTTTGTATACTAAATTTCAATGCAGGTGTCTTTAATAGTGATATTTTGTATGTACTTTTGTGATATTTTTGGTAGGATTGATCATGGACCTGCTGCAACAATAGCCATCTCTGATCCTTTCAAAGAGGTATGCAACAAATTATAACAATATAGATTGGTTATTCTATGCATATTTTATAGTTTTCATTACCAATTCATCATCATTCAATTTGTTTAGATTAATGGGTATGTGCAGGATCATGATGGGCCAAAAAGTGGTGATATGATGGGTATGTGTAGAGTATGTGGTTGACTTTTTTTTACCCAAAATTGATGAAATGAAATGGGTTTTTAAAGGAGATTCTCAACTTTCCACCAATATAAATTATGCTTTAATACTTTTAATTTAATAAATAATTATTATTCATTTTTTTATTTGAATTACGATTAAAGCCCTGATTGATAGGTTGAATGAAAAACATCTATAGCTTTCAAATGGTATCACATTTTTTGAATCTGAAATATGTGTCACATTCTATACTTTTCATACTATAGGATTTAAAAAAATAAAGTTGAATTTCATGAAGTTTTGACCAAGTTAAGGTGGTCAAACATACAAGTTTTTATATTTTTTAAAAGTTGTAATAAAAATTTCATAATTAATTATTTACTTGGAAAAAAATTACAAAAAAAATATGCATCACATTAGGACATGAGTTTTCTACTTATACCTAAAATCTTATAAAAAATATTATCATTTTATTGTGGTTAGGGTGGTTAGACAGACACCTACTTATTTTTTCCTTAAAATTTAAGTACTACTCCATTGAACTTTCAAATTTTCACCAAATAGATTTTTTTAAAAAAAATTAAACCTAGTAGTTTGTAAACTACATTCAATTTGCTACAGATTCTATTATTACATATTTTTGAAATAATATAGATAACTTATTCAAAATTTTATGTCAAGTTTCCTAACTCTAATTTTTCTAAATTTTTCGCCACTTAAGGACCTATTTTTACCATGATGATATTGCACATACCCTAGTATATATTTTTTATTCTAAGCACCTTTTCTATTGTGACAATATAGATTTATCATTTGACAACTATTGCAATATTCTTGGCACAATTGATCATGGACTTGCTGCAACAATAGGTAGCTCTGATCCTTTTAGAGAGGTATGTGACAAATTACAATAGCATAGATTTGTTATTCTAAGTGTCTTTTATTCTAAGCATATTTTCTATTGTATGTAGTTTAACTGCTACCTTGATGGTTTGTACAGGTGCTTGTCACTCCAAAATGTCATCATGCTACTCTTGTGGAAGATTATGCCCTCAATTCCTCCAATAGGAAAATTTTGTAAAATTTGAATTTTCAAATGTGAAACAGTGTAAAAATATCATAACTATGTATGGGCATAATCTATATCTATTAATTTTTTTTGAAATATGGATCAAATGTCTAGCATTGTATAAAGGGTATGTTTAAAATGTAAAGGGGTCTGTATTTTGGAAACTCATAGGTTGAAATAGTCATACAGGTGTATGCTTTGTTACTGTTATTGAGACAATTCTGTAAGAGCTTTTTGTACTTAATTGATCTACAAGTAGAGGTTTTTTTCCTGGTTGTTTCCTATCAGTATTCTCATTTCAACTAGGTTTTGTAATATCACCTATTTATATATAATAAATTACACCGGCTTGCCACTTTTTCCAAAACAAAAAAATGTAAAAATGTCATGTGAAGTTCATTTCCAATGTAATTGAGTCTAGTCTAGCAAAGTGGAAACAAGGTATTTGGGTGTGCATGATGTTCAAATTGATTGAGTAAGAGTTTTCTGATGCAAGAGCTAGGTGGCTTTAAATAGCACAATTACAATTAATGATGATTCAAACTCCAATTTGATCCTCAAACCCAAACTTGGTTGCAACTTCACTAAAGTAGGCACATTTTATAGAGACTCATATTTAAATGCTTCTCAAACCTGAAATTTTGATCGGGAAGCATTAAACAACATACCAAACTACCAAAACCATAATTTTTTTTGGTGAGATACGCTTTTTAAAGCTCTATTTCAACAAAATCTCATATTTAGCAACTTTCATGAGGTTTTTAAGGAAATCAATGTTTCCAACCTTTTCACACCCTATAAACTCATCAAACACATATATTAGGACCTTCACAAGCTTGATCCAACCTTAAATATTGTTTCCCCCACGTTTCATTGACATTAGCATGTTGTAACCACCATTTTTCACCTAATTTCACTCATTTTTTCCATGCATGGCAACTCACCAACTTAACTACAAACCTTTGTAGCTCTTTACACCCACATAGTCACCTTATATAGTCCTAATAACATCTACCATGGCCCATCAAGCTATAGACCATACAATAGATGGTATGGCCTTTTAGCACTTTGGACTCTGAAGGGAAATCATTAATACAATGTAGCTCAAAGTGATTCAACATTTTTGGGTGCAAAAGAGGACCATCCCTTGTAGAAATGTACCCATCCAGACATGTTGGAATAGTATGTTTGGTCGTACGATTTGCAGAATGAAAGTTGCACCACTTTGCAATTTTACACTGCTTAGATCTGACAACTTTTCCCTTAACTGAAAACTTGTCAGCATGGGAAAATGCCTCTGAGATAGAAAATACTAAGATAGTTTACTGTAGATAGTCCTAAAAAAATCCCATAGCCTTAGACAAAGATTTTGTAAGCATCAGAGTTTTCGAGAAATAACCCTTCAAAAATTGTTGCCTTTTAGCACTTTGAACTCTTAAGGGATTAGGAAATCATTGATCTAATGTAGCTCATAGTGATTTGGCATATTTGGGTGCAAAATAGGGCCATCCCTAGTGTAAACCTACCCATCCAAATGTGTTGGAACAGTCTATTTGGTCGTATTAGTTGCAAAATGAAAGTTGCACCACTTTGTAACTTTACACTACTTGGATTTGACAACTTTTCCTTCAATTGAAAACTCACCACCACAGGAAAATGCCTCCGAGATAGCAAAAAATGAGAGAGATTATTATATATGGTCCCAACATGATATTGTAGACTCAGATAGAGAGTCTGTAAGCATCACAGTTTCCAAGAAATAACCCTTCAAAGAGTATTTCCTTTTAGCACTTTGGACTCTTAAGGGAAATCATCGGTCTAATGTAGCCTAGAGTGATTCAGCATATTTGGGTGCAAAAGAGGAACATAAATAGCATAAATGTACCCATCCAAATGTGTTGGAATAGTCCATTTGGTTGTATGAGTTGGAGAATGAAAGTTCCACCACTTTGCAACTTTACATTGCTTGCATTTGACAACTTTTCTCTTAACCTTGTCACCATGGGAAAACAACTCTAAGATAGCAAAAACCAAGAATTTTTTTTGTAGATGGTCCCAACATGATCCCATAGCCTCAAACAAGAGTTTGTAAGCATCACAGTTTCTTAGAAATAGCCCTTCAAAGATTGTTGCATTTTAGCACTTTGGACTCTTAAGGGATTTCATGAGTTGAACGCAACTCGGATTGATTTGACCTATTTTGGTGCAAAAGGGGACAATACCTAACCTAAATGTACCCATGTGGATGTGTTGGAATAGTCCGTTTAATTGTATGAGTTGCAACATGAAAGTTGCACCACTTTGCAACTTTACACTGCTTACATCTGACAACTTTTCCCTTAACTAAAAACTCACCACCACAGGAAAATGCCTCTGAGATAGAAAAAATAGAGAGATTTTATTGTAAATGGTCCCAACATGAACCTATAGCCTTAGATAGAGAGTTTGTGTCACAGTTTCTAAGAAATAGCCCTTCAAAGATGTTGCCTTTTAACACTTTGGACTCAAGGGAAATCACCGATCCAATGTAGCTCAGAGTGATTCAGAATATTTGGGTGCAAAAGAAGACCATACCTAGCATAGATGTACCCAATTAGATGTCTTGGAATGATTTGTTTATTCGTACGAGTTGCAAAATGAAAGTTGCACCACTTTGCAACTTTACACTGCTTGCATCTAACAACTTTTCCTTCAACTAAAAACTCGTCACCATAGGAAAATGCCTCTGAGATAGCAAGAACTGAAAGAGATTACTGTAGAGGGGCCCAACACAATCTCATAGCCCCAAATTTTTTTTTTGTAGGAATCACAGTTTCCATGTAATAGTCCATCAAAGATTGTTTCCCTTTTGCACTTTGGACTCTTAAGGGATTTCGTCGGTTGAACGTAGCTTGGACTGCTTCAGCCAATTTGGGTGTGAAAGGGTACCATAACTAACCTAAATGTACCCATCCAAACATGATGGAATGGTTGGTTTGGTCATAATAGTTGTAGAACAAGATTTATTTATGCCCTTACAAGTAGTTTTTAGCCTCCAATCGAACTCCAACACTAATTTTCATGCTAGAAAAAGCCATGATACCATAGGTTGTTTCTTTAATTTTAATGGAAACTAAAGGGAAGTAGAGCTAACTTCTTCACAAACTTGGTTTGAAGTAATTTCATTCCTTTTTGTGCATTTAAGAGGCATTTTATTGGAGGTCGGCTTGTGAGCCCTGTTCTAAGGGTTTGAGTGCATTTAAAATGAAATTTTAAGCTTTCCACCCACTGTATGATGTTGTAACTCAGTGGATAGGCTAAGTTAGGAAAGATAAAAAATTTTTCATTGTTTCTTGTGTAGAGGACATTAGCATTATGATTTTTGGTGATGGCCTAGATGGCATTTTGGGCATTTTTGCATGAAAAAGTGAGGTTAGAGAGGGTAAAAGTGGGAATTATTTGAGGGCAGTCACTTTTCTTGTTCTTTTAAGCTTGTGCAGGGTTATTCAAGGGTTTTGGAGTTGGTTATAAAGTCTAGGGAAGTTTGCAAGTAGGTTTTTCAATAAACCCTTGCCAAATTTGAGCAATTTGAGGGTTTTGTGGAATAGGGTCTTAGAGGGAAAGTTTCAAAGGATAAATAGGAAAATTCAAGGTTTCTTTATTTTTTGAGTGCTTCCACAACAAGTTTTAGGGTCTTTGAAGTGTTCCAAGGGTGGTTGCTTTGGAAATTTGTCCTATTTGGCTAGGTTGAGTAGTGTAGTTTGCATGATATGTGAAAGTTGTTCCAAAGGAGTCCTATGTGAGTTGGAAGTATGTTGAAGGGGACTAAAATGGGTGTCTATAATGATGATTAGTTGTAGGAGTTGATAAAGAGATCTGAGAGTTAAGTTGAGAAAATTGAAGTTGCTGACCTACAAGCTTGTCTAGGTGAAAGATTGGATAATAAGTCCAAATTGAGTATGTAAAAAGAAAGGTGTTTAGGAATCCCTTGTATTGTCAAAGTTAGTGGTTTGACATCCTTGGTTGCATCAACTAACCATCAACTATTTCTCTATTTCCAAGGTGCTCCTACACCTTTTTGTAAGCATCCATATAGTTTGTTTGAAAGCACTTATTTTAGGCTTTTAGCCAAAGCAGCAAGGCAGTGAACTATTTGATAAAATTATTTGGTAGACATATGAAAAATGTGGTAGCATATACAAGGCAGTGAACTGTTTGAAAAAATGTCATAAAAAAATGTGGTCTCATGGTGATGGAATGCCATGACAATTTATAGCAATTTTGTTGTCATGGCATTCCATCACCATAAGACCACATTTCTTTGATACATTTTTTTCAAATAGTTCATTGCCTTGTCTATGTTATTGCTTACTATTATGCTTTGTTAGATTCTTTCCAAGCATCCATAGCTTGTTCAAAAGAACTTGTTTTAGGGTTTTAGCTATAGCAACAAGGTGATTAAATGTTTGATAGAATGCTTTGATAGACATTTATGAAAAATGTGGTAGCATAGACAAGGTAGTGAACTATTTGAAAAGATGCCTCAATGAAATGAGGTCTCATGGTGATGGAATGCCATGAAAATCAACAAGGCAGTCAACTGTTTGAGAAAATGCCTCAAAGAAATGAGGTCTCATGGTGATGGAATGCCATGAGAATCAAAATTTATTTTGATTGTCATGGCATTCCATCACCATGACACCTCATTTATTTGAGGATTTTTTTCAATTTTTATTCTCATGGAATTCCATCACCTTGAGACCTCATTTCTTTGAGGCATTTTTTCAAATAGTTCATTTCCTTGTCTATGCTATTGCTTACTATTATGTTTTGATAGAATTTTTCCAAGCATCCATAGCTTGTTTGAAAGCACTTGTTTTAGGATTTTATCCATAGCAACAAACCAGTGAAATTTTTGATAAAAATCTTAGGTAGACATGTATGAAAAATGTGGTAGTATAGACAAGGTAGTGAACTGTTTGATAAATTGCCTCAAAGAAATGTGGTTTGATAGAATTCCATGACAAGAAAATACAATTCACAGTTGCTCCTAGTTATTAGTAATGCAATGTGAGGTAATTGCATAACTGCTTAGGTTGACTTTGTAAAAACTATATTGTAACTAAATTTTTTTCATATATCAACATCTAATTGTTAGTTATGCAATGTGAAGTAATTCTTTGATTTTGAAAGATGTGCAATGAAATGTAATCAACAATATGAATATAAACTACATAATATAACCATTATTTTTTATGCTATTGTACATTGATATTTAACCATTGCTAAAGATTATATTTTCAAAGAGTTTAATCATGCACATGAGGAACAAATTAAATTTTGATTGTGAACTTCTATATATCAAATTATCCAATAATAAAGTGTATGTCTATATACAAAAATGGCATTAATGCGAACTCAAACAAAGTTTTACAAAATGTGGCATATGCCATCTCGATATCTATTCAAAATTTACATACCAAAATGTCTATCTCATCCTAAACTACTGGTGGATCATCAAAATGGAGCCTCTTTGAAGGACTCTTTGGCTCTGAAGGTAGCTACAGAAGAAAAATTCAAACCACAATTGAGATTAGTTATACTATATAATTTAAAATTTAATAATTATCAAAATTAATATACATTGAATTATAATTGAAATATAAAATTGAAATCTTGATTACCTGACATATACGTCTCTTCAAAGGGTCGGGAGTCCTAGAATATGCCCCTCTGAAAGAACCAACCAAAACAACTTTTGAAATGTCAATCTATATATGTGAAAAAAAACATAAAATTGATCCAAGTTAGCATACAATTGTCAATAATAGGAACATATTTACCAAACACAAAATAAAATAAACACATACCTATTTAGGCATATCTTTTTCTTTATCTCCTTGCGGTGTTTTGACACCTCCTCCTTGAGGTATTTCAACACCTCCTCCTTGAGGTGTTTCAACACCTACTCCTTGAGGTGTTCCAATACCTTCTCCTTCAAGCATTGTGACACTTGTCAACAAAAAAGTATAGCTCATAACTACATATACATATAAATGACAAGTACATATGAAACTACCAATCTATGTTGAGGTATGTATAATTAATAAAAGATCTTAAAAATATTAATTTAATCAAATTTGAGTTTAATTTCCTTTCCATTATCTAACATTGCACCTCCATAGTCTGGACAGTGCTACACCTTGCTCGCGCTAGGTGTTTCCTACAAGAGGAAATTAAAATAAACATATAAGTTAATATATAATTTTATTAATGACAATTCAAATGATAAGCAAGTATATAATAAAAAATATAAATGAGTGAGTGTGAAAATATATACTATGTGCATGTCGATGCCAAATAAAATGGCCCTAAGGGTGCTATCATTCACCTGTGTGAGCTCCTCCTCAGTTGTTAAATAGACCATGTAAATAAATATTAGTACTTGATACTATCTCTTATTAATATTAATTTTAAAAAAATGCAAGTTATGAATTGACAACTTAAATATTACCTGTGTAACTATTCCAATGTCCCCCTCTCTAGTAGGAGAGGACTCTATAGGGTGTGCTCCACTCCCCTACATCTGATCTCCTATAATGTCCACATCATGGACATCATAATTAGAAGTGTCCAAGGGATGCTCAGTGGGTTGTATAAGAGGACCCAAGCAGATCTGGTGGCACACAAACATGTGGATGTAAAGAGGATGATGTAGCAGCACCCAATCCATTGCCAACATCACCAAAATGTGGCTGAGCTATTGTAGAAGTATGGGAAACTAGAAGACCACTCAAAGAGTGAATAGCTTGAATAGTCTATGTGGCTGCATTCTTGATAATATTTGGATGATGTATCAGAGGTGGTGGAGGAAGGGGATGAGGAGGAACATA
The DNA here is from genome assembly GCA_007258455.2 of Sequoia sempervirens. NCBI lineage: Eukaryota > Viridiplantae > Streptophyta > Pinopsida > Cupressales > Cupressaceae > Sequoia > Sequoia sempervirens. The sequence continues at coordinate 71,225,400 of VDFB02358134.1, forward strand.
TGGGTGTTGGACTACTCTAACTGCCCCTTGTCTATCTTGGGGCATACCTCTATTGACACCATGGAAGGGTTTAATGTCAAAGTAATTGGCATGATGCCTTAACACAAACTCGATGTATAATTTTTTAATAAATTAAAATGGTATATCATTGTTGTTGTTGGGTGGTTTATCACAAACCATACACCAACGATCCCAAAAGTTATCTACAATGTCCTTATTCATGCACCATTTTATAGAAATTTTTCATTTATTAACATTAACTAGCAAACTAGTGTGAGGATTAACAAATAAAAAGGCTATTTGGGCTTTTGTTATTTGGAGATCTTTCACATCTTCGTAAGACAATCCATAGGAGTAATATTCCCTCATGGTTTCTTGCAACAAAATAAAGGCATTATGTTAGGTGGAGATGGTTTCTATATCTTTAATTATTTCCTTCAACGTGTTTGTCATTTGGGATAATTGAGGGATTGTCTTATAAACATCTCAAATTCCCCTTAATTGCTCCATTTTTTCACCAATTAAGTCTTTAATTGATGGGTGTGGAGGTGGTGGATTGTTTAGAATTTGTGCATTTTCATTCTTAGCCATAATACCTGATTAAAGTTAAAAACTAATTAATCTAATTAAAATTACACAATATAAATGAAATTATTGTAAAAAAACCCTAGTTTTTAATAAAAATCCAAAAAAAACACTACTTTTTAACAAAAATCCATAACAAACTCTAGTTTTTATTAAAAATCCATAAACAACACTAGTTTTTAATAAAAATCCATAAAAAACATTAGTTTTTAATAAAAATCCATTATAAACTCTAGATTCTAATAAAAATCCATAAAATACCCTACTTTTTAATAAAAATCCATAAAAAACTTGTTAAAATTATACAAAACTAATAGAAAAATTGATTAAAAAAAAAAAAACAAAAACTTACCTTGGAAATTGGATATTTGCTCAAATCAGATATCTAATAGCCAAACATCACTCTCACTACACACTCTCAGCTATTTAAAATGCTTCAAATGATTTTAAAAGACCACTTATATCTATTTATACCCGATTTGGATCGGATATCCGATTTGGATTGGATATCTGATTTGTAATTCTTTCCTTAGGCATTGCTTTGGAGCAATGTACTAACACCCAAGCCAAAAAAAAGTCAACTTGGGAATTTCACATTTTTTGTTCAATGCAAAACATAACTTTTTTCACATCACCACTTTTTGGCCCATCATTATCCTTCACATACCCAATAATAAGTGCATTTGCAATCTAGTTGTCCTCTCTAGGAATCAATTTGATCCCAAAGGCATCAAAGTCTTTTATGAGATTCTAGATCATGTTCCAGTATGTAACCAACCTCTTGTTATGGAACATGTATTGACTACGAACATGTTTGATAATGACCTCAGAATCTCCCATGACTATCAGAGATGCAACCTTTTTTTGATGTGCAAACATTAGTCCTTTGGTTAGTGCTTCATACTCTACCACATTGTTGGTACAACCAAACTACAACCTATTAGAAGCAAAATATGTTTTCCCTTTTGGGTTTGTTAGTTCAATTCCCACTCCACTCCTTGATTTAGGCTTAAAGCCATCAAGTTTAAGACTCCACTCCACTATTGGGACTATAGGTGAGTGCTTGGTAGAAGTGGGTGGTGGCTTGGATTTTTTTTGGCTATCTAGATTTAAGGGCTATTGTGAACAATGTTTATCAAAAGATTCACCTAGATTCAAAACCTATTCAAAAACAACTTATTGAACCTATTCTTAGATCAGTTCACAATTTGGTATGTTTTTCAACAATGCCTTAGGCATTGGAAGGTTATCTAGGGCGGGTGTGATACACAAAGACTGAGATTCCTCAGTCTTTCTCTAAAATCAGAACATAGAAACCAAGTCTGCTCAAGTTGGGAAGGATCTTCCTCTTGATTGAGACCGGTTCTTATATAGATGGTGGAATCCCTAGCTTCAAATAAAAATTGATTGGTGGGTGTTTCAGGTTGGAATTCACAAGATTCCTCAACCTAACAGACATGGTTCAAAATATCTAGACAAGGTTGACATGTCAACTCAAAATGACTTTGGTAATGACTCCTGCACCAATTACAGAGCAATAAACTCCATAGATTAGCCTCTTCTCCTAGAACCAGCCTATCTTGCTATAAATTTCTAATAAGAACTTATTGGTTGATCATGGTCATTAGGTCACTATGTTCTAAAGCTGTAGACCATTAGAATTGAGCATTGAAAAGGTCAATATTTCTTCTCTTTTATATACTCATATCTCAGTTTCAAAGTAAGCTACCTTGTTAGGACATTCATATTCAATGATCATGTGTTTGAGTTGAGGCTTACTCTCAATCCTAATTTTTGTTGGTACCCCTTTTCATAGCAGCCACATGTGTGAAATGTCTAAGGACAAATAACCCCCAATGCTTTTCATTAGATCCCTACTTAGAAGCATGCCATATGTCCCAGAAATATCAACCACTTGAACATCCACATAAGTATGGATATGTGGGTTAGATCTGACCTATACATGAATATGTTTTAGTTCCCCTACCACATTAACATTAGTTTTAACTAACTGAATTACCTTCTTGTGAGGCTGAAGTAGATTCAAACCTAACTTTCTACAAATGGAGAAGGGAATGGCATTCCCTGATGCTCTAGAATCCAAGAGGCAGTTGTGTAAATTCTCTCCAAAGATTCTCAAGCTTAGAAGGAACAATTGGATCCCTATCTTACCTTTGTACAAGGTTGCATTCATTTAATTTGTTGGAGTCACCTTATTCTTTCCTTTTGACTGATCTACCTCTTCTAGAGCTCTCAACACAATATTTCATTGGGTAGGGAACCACTTCATAATTTCAAAGAATGACAATGAAGTCTTTTGCTTCTACATCTCTGCAATAAGATCAAACTCCATGTTATTTTTCATTTGATATTTAGGAATAGAAGATGAGTTACCTTTATTTTGAGATTTAGGTGGCCCTTTTGGTGGCAACGAGTTATTTTCCACATTCTGATTGGGTTCAACCATGGTGTTTGGAGGGGAAGATCTGGTGAATGGGCCTTCATTCTGATTCCTCAGGAAATGACCTTCCCTAGATTGGAAGGTCTAAGCATCATATATGTCTTCTACTAATTCATTTTCTTCCTGACTAGGAAATGGAGATTCCTCGTCAAAGAATTCATAATCCATGGTTGTATATGTGGACCCACTAGACTTGTTGGAAGCACCTTGCAATGGAGCATCAGCTTGTGCAATCTTGACAATCTTCTCCATATTGGGACAATTAACCTCAAAATGTGTTGCAGTGTCATGCAGCCTACACCAATTTTTCATGAATTTGAGGTCTACAAGATTTGCAGTATGTGGTTTATCATCACCAGCCTGATGGTTATGGGAAACTCCCCCATTGTCTGGCCCAATATTCCATTGTCTATTTTTATTGGATCTCTAGTTTTATCCCCTATTTTTGTTTTGGTATTTCTGATTGGGGGAATTCTAGTTCTAAAAATTATTTTGGTTTTGATTAGAATTTTGGTTCGAATAATTACTTTGATTGGAATACCCTCCCTAGTTTTGGTAATTTTTATTTTGGTTTTTATTTTGAGGGAGGTTGTATTTATGTTGTTCCATCTCATTGGTCACCTATGATAACATTTTCTTAAGGGTCTCTAGCTCTATGGTCAGGTGAGAAATATGTTCACTTTCTATAGTGGTTGCAATTGACGCCTATGTCATGGGATTGGATCCTCTAGCGTGGTTGTGAGAATTTTGAACTTGTTGTGAGGGGTCAAAATTTTGGCCACTAAAGAATAGTTATTGAGATGGAGTATGTAGCTCAATTAAGGGGTCATACACTGAGCGAGACATCCCCAGGATTGTATTGAACTGCGGGGTAGGACTAGGCATCTGTTGATATCCTAGAGGAGAGAAAGATTGTTCTAGACCTCCTGATTGTGAACTAATTTGTTCTTGTAGTTTAATAGCAAGGTGGTAGACTTTAGAAATGGAATCAATGTCATTTGCAACATATGTTCTCTACAAAAAATAGGCCAATCATGAGATCAATGGCCTTCAGGTAATCTTGGATAGTAATATTTTCAACCACTAGGTATGGATCTTGTAGCCTCCTATACATCCTCTAAAATCTAGTATTAAATAGAGTTAATGGTTCATGTGGCTCTGTCCTAATGGTGGAAAATTGGTGATATAATATTGTAGGTTCTACATAAACTCTTAATTGGTTAATGAATGCATCTTTTAAGTTTGTCCAACTTAGGATGGATCCAGTGGGAAGATTTAGATACCAATTGTAAGCCATGTCCCCTAATGAATAGGGAAACAACCTACATGCAACATCATGGTGGGAAATCTAAGTGCGGGTGTAGTCATCTTTGAATGCCTACATGTGCTCTTCAACACTTCTTGATTCACCATGAGCATACTTGGGGCATAATTTCTCCATGTTTTTTGGAATTTCATGTATACCAATAGGAATGACTCCTAGTGGCAAAGGATTGTTAGAAAAGAATGCCATAGGTGGGGGCCGGTGGATTTGGTTGTGACACCTATGGTCCTAGTGGAAACTCGGGTGGAGTAAGTGGTGGTGTTAACAGTGGGATCAAAACTCTATGGGATTTGGTTCGAATAGGGGTTTGAAGTTCAACTAATGGTTCTAGATTCTTAGCAGATTTGAGAACTCTTTCAAACCTTTCTAGTCAAAAGGACTTGATTCAATCCATTTTTCTCCTCTAGGCCCTTCTTCTAGCACTAGATCTATTGAAGGTCAATTTAAAACAACAACATTAAATAGAATATTTCTACCCTATTTCTCCTAAAAAAGATATATAACCCAAAGCAACCTATTTTCCAAGGTTTTTGTAGTTGGTTCTCAATTGTGCTAATGTGATTCAATGGCCAATGCAACTATAATATTCAAGGGGCCTGCTGGTAAAAAAGGCTACAAACTACATCATACAGATTAATCTACATTTTGGGGTGTACAAAAGTATCTAAAGATAGGATAGAGCTCATGATAGCAAAACATTAATGTAAATTTCATTCAATTCAGACATACAAACATCATAATGAGCATCATTTCCAAACAACTAAACCATAAAATGATATAATTTATAGCACAATCTATACCATTACATTCATTCATAGTGCAAAATCAAGACATACAAATCATTCACCATTCACAAATTTCAAAATTAACAAGAACATATCATCAACTCATCATTAACATTCATAGATCAATGAACATAGAAAATCTCATCCACATATAACTCAATGAAAATAGCCTCATATTTAGAATCTTCTATTGATTTTCACCAAATAAGAGACATTTATGCACAACATTCACTGGCATACAAATGACTATTCTTTGTTGACATTATCATTAAGACTGAAACTTGAAAAATTACATCTAACTATATAGAATTTGTAAAAAGAATTTAAGTGTCTTTGCATAAAAGTTGTAAAAAGAGTTTTTGAAACTATAAAAATATCTAACTTTTTCCTTAGGCTGCTAATCTTGCTTCAATTAGCCAACCTTTACAATATGGAGAAAAAATTGCATATAGATTATAAGTGTTGCATTAATTCCTCTCAATAAAACCTTGAGATCCACAAATTAAGGAACAACTAGAACTACATGAAATGACTACGTTTTTTATCTTTAGTTTTCTTGTTAATGACTTTGTTACCAAAACTTGATGCACCAAGATGGCAGGTAGAACTACTAGGAATCTTTAGTTAAAGTTATGTCAAGATCCTACAAAATAGGAGGGAAAGAGAGACAGTTGTCTAGCAAACAATGTCACAAGGTGTCCATTAGGAATAGACTGTTCACTACCACTTTATTCCTATGGTTTTTGCTCAAGCATGCACTCATCACATTTAGTGAACACTTGTTGAAGCATGTCTTCATTTGACCTATCCGCCCAATTTTCTACAAACATTATTATTTCAATTCTACAAAAGAAAACTCCTACATATCCCCAAGTTTAATAGGTTCTCTTATAGTAGCCTTTATCTCCTTAGGATTTGTTGGCCTTGAACTTTCTACAACCTAGCTCCCTCTTTGAGAAGCTTCTTCAGATGCTCCTAAAATTTTTCACTCTTGCAAAAAACCTATATTAGATCAACAAAGACATGGAAACCATTACATCAATATTACCTATCATATAATCTTCTATTCATCCAAGGAAACTCTACATAGTCAAATTTTGCACCTACTAAAAGTCAAGCCAAGAGAGAATCAGGAACAAAAACCATTTTCACATAGGTAGGATCAGGACTAGAGTCGAGATGAGATAAAACGAAGATTAGAATGGAAACCGGACCCAAAACCAGCTAATGGTTCCAAGTTCATTTCCCACTCTGGTTCTACTTCCACCAAAAGAATAAGGCTGTAGACCAAAATCAACATTCATTAGAAGTGGGATCATCTTGGGAATTGATTCTTATACAAACACTTATGGGATGAGTTCATTCTCAGATCTAATTCTACCAATTTATTATTCAAATGAAGCACATTTAAACACACAGTCACACTGACTTCATCCTTAGGTCACATGAAACCATAAGGAAACTTTAAATAAGGGGTTTAACCTCACCCTTAATGGGACAAAACCAAACTTGAACTTTCTAGGGCATGATATTGTAAAGGTCAACACACAAACTGTAGTTTGCATGACTCGTCAACTTATAGAAATTAGGGCATCAAAATCTTAATTTCAAAACCATTAACTCAACACGATAATAGGATCAAAGGGGTCATCAAATAGATTCAAACACTTTTAAAGCACAAAACATCCCTCAAAACAAAATCCTAGTTAAAACTAGGGCATGATAGTACGAAAATGCCACCAAAATGAAGAAAATGACAGCAGAACGACAAAACAAATGGGAAAATATGAACAAGCAAAATGGAAAACAGGAGGAAAATAAAACCAAACTAGAAAAAAAAAATGAAACAAATAAGGAAACAAGTAAAGATTCTGCAAAATAAAGTCTTGCAAATGCATGAATAACACAATAGATGACTAAAAAGGAAAACACAAATGGAACAAGAAAACCACCTACCTCATAACACCACCAAGAAAAGTTGAAACTTTGACAAGAATATGCTCACCAACACGTGCCCACAACCAAATCATGCTCCTCTCAAAGTTACTCAAGCTTTTCCTTGGAAAAATGTTTTAGCTAATGATTATGAGCTAAAATAACATTGATTAAGGTTTAAAACACATTTCATGCATGTGAGAGAATTGCAATTAATGGTCTGACACATAACCAAAAATGTAAATGAGTATTCAACCAATCTGCAAATTGAAGCATACATGGATGCGGAAGCGGAGTCGAAACAGAACAAGAAACTTTACCCAAATCTCTTATCTAATTATGAATCTAGTTCCAATCCCACAATAGGGAAAAGACAACAAAGGGAATGAGGGTAGAATTGGAACCAAAACTGGACTTGGAACCTTTACAAAGTTCAGAGTTTAGTTCCAATTCTAGTTCTACCCTTGACAAATGAACAAACACCGACACAAGGACAATGACAAAAGAAATGAAAGGAAGTGGGATTAGAAAAAAAACTAGACTCGGACAAGACACCAAATAAGGACAAAACACAAAGGAGAAAAGTGAGAGTGGGGTCAGAACCAAAATAAGACTAGAAACTTTTACAAAGTTCCCACTTTGGTTTTTGTTCTGATTCCTCTTTCATAGAAAGGAAAGAAAACAAAAAGGAAAATAAACAAATGAAAACCCAATGGAGGAAACCATCCCAAAGGCCCAACATAAGCAAAGGAATGAAGAAACAGACAAGGCAAGGAGTGGAGATGGAACCAAAATGAAAACAAGATTAGGAACATTGGAAAATGTTCTAAGTCTAGTTTTGGTCCACTTTTTGAACCCGCGAAAACAAAAGGAACAAGGTCTTAGGAGAAAAAATAACAACTCCTAAGACCTAAACAAAACACCAAGGATAAAAAAAAGCGGGAACCCATTTTGATCCAAAAAATGATGGGGTAGTTATGCAAGGCATAACAGGATGAGGAGACCACAATAGTGTTGTATTCATCTACCTTTCACTCTTCATCCCCATGACCATGATTATCTAAATCAATAGAAAATGAATCAACACTATTGGTCTTCTCTTTTCCCTTGGTAGACTTAGTCAGATTGCTAGCTCTCACATGCCCATGATGAGCAAGATGAGCCCCTCATGGAGCACAAGAATCTACCAAACTTTGCATTTATTCTTACATTTGTCATAGGAGATGGGTTCAATCCTACTCCTATCCCTACCAATTTAAGTAATTCCAAACAATAGCAGAAACCATAACCTATCAAAACTTTTGAAAATGCAAATGATCTCAAGATTGGGACAAACATAACCCATAAAGTGTGTGGCATGCGAGGGAGAGACAATTATCTAATCACCCCTATCAAAAACTCAAGTCTAGCTATCATCTCGTAATAATATTTTATCCCTCTTGAGAATGGATGAGTACTCTTCCCACACCTTAAAATTAAAAAGGCTAAAATTCTCATTTGCAAAGAAATCTACAAGGGAATTTCCTTTCCTATAAGTATGAGAGAGATGGGTCTCTTTAAATGACCTCAACACCCTAATAGAATCATTAATAAGTGACTTGATTGTCTAGCTCAGATTCTAAATTCTATTCAAACACATGAAAATGTTGAGGGAGTCACCCTCAACCCATAGTTTAGAAACACCCATCTCCAATGTAGCTTTGATGCTAATGTAAGTAGCTTTTAGCCTTAGTACAATGATTAGTATGTTTTCATGATCATTTTTGGTTGACATTTATTATTTTTTATAAATATCCTTACAAAATAATGGTGGTTGTGTACTGTTTAGCTGTAGAGAAATTGTGGCATGACACTTTGATATCAATGATAATAATTCCAAAAATATCACCCTTTGTCATTGAGGGAAACACCTTTCATACTCCCCCTTTTCTACATCATTACATCATTTTTCATGCATACTATACTCTACCCCTAATGCTAATCAACAAATCTTACTCAATACTCTCCCCTTTTGACATCAATTACAAAGTGATAAGCTAGGGATAAATAATTACTTTATTATGCTCCCAATAAAAGAATAACTTTTGTATTCAAGGAGAGACAGTAGAAGGAATAACTTCTAATTTCTCCTTGAGTTGTCCAAATGACTCCTTGAGAAGGTATTTTATTAAAATATATGTTAGTTGAGCTTTCATAGCAACATATATTCAAATTTGACTTCTTTTGCAACAACTTTTTCCCTAAGAAAATGATACTTAATGGATATGTGATTGGTTTTGGAATGCATAACAAGATTCTTTTGAGATATTTATTGCACTGTTATTATCACAAAATATAGTAACTGGCCCATCAAAAATTTCCTTAGTATCTTGCAGTGTTTGTTTCATCCACAACACCTAAGTACACAAAGATATAAAAATAATATATTCATCTTTAGCTATTGATAAAGAAACTAAATCTTGTTTCTTACTTAATCATTCTACCAATCTATGATCTCTTAGAAAGGAAACACCACAACTTGTATCTGATAGGATACCATAGACCATATTCTAATGTTCTCTTCAAGTATCTAAAAATACTCTTCATAGATTTGACATGTATCTCCTTAGGAGCAACTTGAAATATAGCAACCATATAAGAAACTTGCATGATATTAGGTCATGTTGTTGTATAATGATTAATCTACAAAATCAGGCACATCATTTTTGTTGAGATTACATCTAGTGACTATAGGTGTGTTAACTAGCTAGTAATATTCCAATATGAATTTCTTAAAAAATTTCTTCACATAATTTGCAAGATGAAAATTCCTGTATCTAATTGATTGACCTGTAAACTAATAAAAAATGTTAATTCTTCTAACATGAACATCTCAAACTCTTTCTACATTGGAGTAGTAAAAACTTTGCACAACTTATCACAATTACTACAAAAAATGATATCATCAACATAAACATTTACAGCTAGTATATGTTCACCTTCACATTTGAAATACAAATTGTTGTCTACAATACCTTTTCTTATACCCTTTTTGTTGGAGATATTTGTGGGTGTTGTCACAATAGTGTGTCTCACTATTGGGACATCATAATTTTTACCTCAAATCACTATTTTTTAGAAAAGCTAATGATTTAAGCCTTCAGATGTTCTATCTAAAGGTTTTTAATTGCAAAGGGTTAGATAAGACAACCTTAGATCAAAACCCCTTGTATAGAACCCCTCTAGTATTAAAGCATACCCAAAATGGAGTCTCCTTTTACACCTATCAAAATGCTGGGAAAAGGGAACTTTTTATTTACCTTTTTCAGGGATTAAATAAAGTAATTTAGAAATTATATTTTCCAAGATCATAGAACTCAAAAAAATCTTTCCAAAAATTATTGTTTTGATATATTTTCATTTTATCATGTATTTAATTTTTAATTTTTACTAAAGATAGTTTTCAAACGTCAAGTTCTTCATTCAACAAAGGTGGAAAACTAGTAAACCATTATAGAAAAATTTAAAAATACCTTTTCCCTAGTTGATATCCTTGTTACACAAAAAAAAATGATTTCTATATATACACAAGTTATGTTTGATGGCACAAAGCTATGACAAAATTATAGTTATAGTGACTTCAAAAATTAATTAAAAATATATTTAACAAAAAATTATGGAAAATATCCTTTCCCTAGATATGGATGCTGAGAATTTATATTTTAAAACATAAAATTTTATCCTTTCTATAAAAAAAATTATTTTTGATGACATAAATGTTACTTTCTAAAAATTTCATTTACTTTAAAAATAGTTATTAAAGGAGATGTTGAAATATTCATGATTTATTTTAAAAAAAAAACTACAAATATATATTTAGAATCTACACAAATATTTCCACAAATGACTAGTTCGCATCATCTCCAAGTTCTTAATAGTTTAGCTCCTATCAATCTCAAAATGTGAAGGTTCAATTAAAAATGTTGAGATAAATGTCCATCTTGGCCAGAAACTATGACACAATATTGTAATTTAACCCTTTTTTAGCTTGGAATATCAAGCCCTATGAGCCTATTTTAATCCATATAAGGCCTTTTTCAATTTGTTTCCATAATCTTTGTTTTTTGTCACAATAAACCTTTTAAGTTGCTCCAAATAAATTTCCTCATCTAGATAACCATTAGGAAATGTAGATTTTACATCCATGTGGTATACTTTAAAGTTTTATAAATTGAATATGCAAGAAACATTCTAATAGCTTCAAGCCTAGCTATAGGTGCAAATGTCTCATCTAAAACTATACCTCAACTTAAGCATAGCCCTTGCAGACTAATCTAGCTTTGTTTCTTGTTACCTTCCCATCTGCATTTAATTTATTCTTAAATACCTATTTTAAGGCTATGACATTCTTATTAATAGGCCTAAGAACAACTTCCCAAGTCTGAATTTTCTCCATTTGACTAATTTCTTCCTTCGTAGATTCAAACCAAATTTCATCCTTACTAGCTTCTTCATAATATTTAGGCTTTATTTCAGATATTAAATAATAGTTTACATATTCTTGTTGAGAAATATTCCTTCTTGTCATGACACCATCATATTTGTTTCTAAGAATTTGTTCCTTAGAATGATCTCTTTTGACAAATTTGGGTGGACCTTTTGGAATAGTGTTTGGTTTCTCTTCTTCATCAACATCACTTTCCTCATGTCACTCTTAATTTCTAGATTCTTCTTTTTCTTCATAAATAGGGACTTTTGAATACATATCATCTTTGTGTAACAACTGAGAGTAATATTCATCCACTATAACATTCAAAGTTTCAATTATCTTTTATAACCTTTTATTGTAGTACTTAGAAGCTTTTAAAGTGTAGTTGAATAACCCAAAAATATTCCTTCACCATATCTTTTCTGAAACTTACTCAAAGAGTCTTCATCCATGTTTATAAAATATCTGCTTCCAAATATTCTAAAGTAATTCACAGATGCAATTTTTCCTTTTCGTAGCTCATATGGAGACTTATCAAAGTTTTCTCTTAACTATGATCTATTAAGAATGTAAACAATAGTATGAACTTCTTCCTTCTAGTATTTATTAGGTAATTTGGTTTCATTCAACATTATCCTAGCCATTTCTTGAATAATTCTATTCTTTCTCTCAATAACTCCATTTTGTTGAGGTGTTCTGGCTACAAACAAATGTCTTCTAATTCCATGTTTTTCACAATACTTATCGAATGCATGAGATGTGAATTCTCTGCCACTATCAAACCTTAAACATTTAATCCTTGAACCAATATCATCTTCAACCATAGCCCTATAATTTTTTAATCTATATAAATCTTGAGATTTATCTTTAAGAAAAGTTACCCATGTCATTCTTGAATAATATCTTTCTCCATTTATTATTTTGGTTCGTGTTGGCCTACACAAATATTTATGTATCAACTGAGGGGATTTGAAGTTGAATAATTTTTTATTCTAGAATTTCATCCTTCTTTGCTTTCCTTCAATATATTCTTTATAGAATGTACTTGATTATTTTATAATATTAGGCATATGCTTGGTTGCATTCTTCTTGCTAACTTTCACAATGTGACCTATCCTTTTGTGCCACAAATAACTTTCATCAATTTGTCCTAACAAACATCTTCCACCTTTCACCTCATTCAAATGGTATGAATTACTACTTGTTCTACTTGCTTCAAAAATAAGTCTACCAAAGCTAGCATTCCTTATCTCATATCCACTATAATGAAATAAAAAATTATATCCTTTGTTATAGATCTATCATACAACCGTTCTACATACAACACATCTTGAGTGTTAGTTTTACAATTGATACATAGTGCATTTTTTTAGTTACCTTAGAAGTGGTATTATCACAAAAATTAAATGTACCACCATTATATTTCTACAAACTAGTGAATTGTCTCTTATCGCCAATCATATGACTAGACCAACCATTTTCATTTACTTATGGATTTCCTTGTCCTTTGGCATGAAAAGTTGTTTGGACTATCATTGATTCTTCATTCTTCATCTCAATATTCTTCTTTCTAATACCTTTTTGGATTTTTTTGGTTTTATTCAAAACTTTGTGTAAATTGTTTCTTTTGACATTCATGATCATGAGCAAATCTTATTTTCCTAGGAGAAGTAAATAACTTTTCTCCTGTCTAAGAGGCTATATAAAATTACTTCTACAAAAATTATAAGCAATGTGCCCATAGTTACTATATTTATAACATACATCGTTGAGAGCACCTAAATAAGAAAAAGCATTATTTCTTACAAAATCGTGTTGCAATAACCAACCTTTTTTATTTAAATCTTCTATTTGTTGAGTTTCTTGTTTAGTGATGTATTTTGTGGTTATTTTTTCAATTCATTTATAGAAGTATATAGCATAAAGAGAAGTTTAAATGAAAAGTAAACACTAGAAACTAAAATCATTCATTGGAGATTGAAACAAGAATCATAAATTTTCATTTTCTATTTTATATCAAAATAATACAATGTTTATATTAGACCTGGTTAAGTTGTTATAGCAGCAAATAGGTACTTTTATAGTGGAGAACAAAACCTCCAACAATGGTATGCAAAACTCTTTATTTCCCAATTCCCAATCCTTGTTTTTCCAATGCCAAAGTCTCAAAACCAAACTCCACTTGAGAAAACCCAAAACAAGTGATCTTGAAGCAAGAGGTTGACCCTCCTAGAAGAGTCGATCCAGCCTAGAAATTCATCAACACCTCCAAAAAAGGAAAATAAATACTCAATGGAATCATAATGGAAATAGCTTCAATTTAAATCAATACCAACAATGAAATCTTTAGGCAATACTAAGCTATGAGCCAAAAAGTAGGTTCAAGTCCATTTTTACAAACACCCAAAAACTTAATAAAAGCACTACAAACCTTCAAAAATCCACACCAAAACTGAAAGAATATGAAATCACACCAAGAAACCTAAAAATACTTGTAAATCTTCATCATTTCCTTAACTAAAATCAACCTATTGGAGTTCCTATGATCTCAATTGATAATGAACACCAATATCTGATTCGGGTGGATATCTCACCACCAAAACCAACCCATATGAAGGAGGGCTTTCATCCTTACTACATAGCCCAAGTAACCTAGAAACAATTCAACAACATTTCTCTATGTCATCAAAGCCAAGATAATAAAATGAGAGCCAAACTCAGAATATAAAACTTAGGGTGATAAACTTCAAAATGCTCTTAATTCCACCCTAGAAATCCAACATCATTCTCCTCATGAAATATTTAACATTTTAAAATATCTTTCCCTCTCTACTTTAGGCATCCACTTCAAGAAGGCATTAAAATATTAATAAATCTTTTAAAAACAACTTGAATTCATTTCAATAGGTGGGTATGTGTAGGATCATGATGGAACAAAAAGTGGCAATATGATGGGTATGTGGCTGACGACCTTTTTTTACCCAAAATTGATGAAATGAAAAGGATTTTTAAAGGAAATTCTCAGCTTTCCACCAATATAAATTATGCTTTACTTTGAATTTAATAAGTAATTATTATTGATTTTCTATTCAAATTATGACTAAATTCCCATTGATAGGCTGATTGAAAAACATCTATAGATTTCAAATGGTATCACATTTTTGAATCCAAAACATGTGTCACATTCTATGTTTCATATACTATAGGATTAAAAAGAAAAATTAAATTTCATGAAGTTTTGACCAAGTTGGTGGTCAGACATATGAGTTTTTAATATTTTTAAAAGTTGTAATAAAAAAATCACAATTAATTATTTGTTTGGAAAAAAATTACAAAAAAATATCTATCACATCGGGACATGAGTCCTCTACTTATATATAAAATCTTATAAAAAAATATTATGATTTTATTTTGGTTAGGGTGGTCAGACAAACACCTACTTCTTATTTTTTCCCTAAAATTTAAGTACTACTGAATTGAAATTTCAAATTTTCACCAAATAGATTCTTATTTTTTTTAAACAAAGCTAGTAGTTTAGAAACTACATTCAATTCTTTTTATTTTTTTTATTCGATAAGTACCATGTTCGGGAGTGGCTCCCTTTATTAAAATCAAAACATGATTACTTTTGAGTTACACAACCTTCTGCCTTCCTTACAAACCTGTTTTAAACAACCTCCAGCGAGTAGTTCCACAGTCACCTTCACACTGACCTACACTCAAAATCTTCCCTTATTATCTCACAGAGATTATCTGGGATCTCACCTGTGTTGAATAACCTCATTTGTCCTTCCAAACCAACCCCAAAGTTTGCTAACCAGTCTGCCACTTTGTTCAACTCACGATACACGTGAGTGATAGAGAAATCTTCCAATTCGTTAAGATATTTTGCTATCAACTTCACCCACATATCCAGTTTCCAATTTTGAATGGTATGCTTGCTAATGATTTTTACTGAGAAGGACGAATCTCCTTCTATATCTATAGTTTTAACACCTTTTAACACAGCTAGAGCCCACTTGCCATAGCTTCTAGCTCTACTTCATTGTTAGTGACCTTTCCCAGATTTTTCAAGAAAGCCCACACACAAACGCCTTGACTATCTCTTATTAAGCATCTAGCCCTGGCCAAACCCGGGTTCCCTTTTGCTGCCCTGTCATAATTCAACTTCCAACGTCCAGTAGCTGGGGGGCTCCAATGTGCCTTCGATCTTTCCATTGATTTAGAGGAAAATTTGATGGGTGGGGGCCTAAGATCCTTCCACCTCTTTTGCATTTCCCTTTCCCATAGAGAGAACTTTATTCTCTTTTTGTCTCTACTCTTCACGTTCATAACCTCACAAATGGCCTTCTCTAAATTTTTTATTAACAGTTCCATTGATAATGACTAGTCATTGAAAACTCTTCGATTTTGTTCCTTCCAAATATGCCATACAGTCAAAGACGGGGCTGCCACCCAAATATCTCCCCATAGATTGTCCTTCTTCCAAAGAGACCAATTTTAAAAAATTCCAATAAGACATCCTGTCTTGGAGAGAACCAACCGATAGATTGCATCAACCAATCCCAACAACCTGATGCAAAGCAATAGTTTAAAAACAAATGATTTATGGTTTCACTTTCATTCTAACACAAGAGACAAATCGAAGGACCCTGAATCCCAAATTTCCCCAACTTGTCGCCTATTAAAATCCTATTATGCAGATCCATCCATAGGAAGGTTCTGGCTTTCAGAAGAATACCTTTCTTCCAGCAAAGATTAGCCAGCCAATCTTTCCTACCTTCACACACCTTTTGAATTTCATATCCCAATTTGACTGAATATTCACCTGATTTGGCACCGCACCAAATTATCTCATCTGTACCCTCTGACAAAACCACCCTTCTTTCTGCCAAAATCCTCTTTATATTCCTCTTATCATCCTCTGGAATTTCCTCATATTCAAATTTACTCCAATCCCATCCTTTTATTGGGCTCGAATCAGTGCTGCAAACATAACAAGCAACTAAGGAGCTATACCAGTTCCTAATTTCCTCCCACCAACCTACTTCTTGAAATGTTGCCTGCAATGGTTCCTAACCGTTCCATGAGTTAGCCCATAAATCAGCTTGTAAACCATTACCTAGGCGCTAGGTGAGATGATCAGTAACAATGCGCCTGCTTTCCCAAATAATACGCCAAACTGCTAATCCACCTCCCGAGTTGGCTATCATTAGTATGCATTTAGGATCTTCTAAATCTAGATATTTCTTGTGAATGACCCTACACCATTGATTTTTTGGATTCCTGTAGATTTTCCAACTTAGTTTTCCTCCCAATGCCAAGTTCTGGGACACCATCCATCTCAAACCTGCTCCACCTACCTGTTTTAGTAAAAATGTTGTCTCCAAATTTACCAAAGGAATCCTCCTTTTCTCCTTCAATCCCTCCCATAGGAATTTCTTTAAGAAACCTTCCAAGTTGTGAATCACTTTTGAAGTCGCTCAGAACAAGACATTACATAAATTGGGACGGCAGAGAGCACCGATTTAATCATCAGGATTCTTCCTACTAGAGATAGCCATCTACTTTTCCAAACCACAGACTTGTTTCTACATTTCTCCAAAACATCTTCCTAATGAATCGACTTGCAAATCCCTTGGAAAAGGGGGGCCCCCAAATATTTGGAAGGTAGCTTGCCAACTGAGAAATTATCTAAAATTTTTGATATCCTTCTCTGCTCTGCCTTCTTAAAGTTAAAGAAATAAATTTATGATTTATCTTTATTCATGACCTGACCAGAACATTCTACATATTTTTCTAATGCTCCTTTTATCACTGAAGCTTCCTTCACATTTTCTTCCCTGAACAGGGAAGTGTCATCTGCAAATTGGGTGTGCATCATATTTTATGTTCCTTCCGCCACTTTTATCCCCTTCTAGATTCCTATTTCCCTTAGTCTTTTAATGTATCTTCCCAAAGCCTCAACCATTATTACAAACAAAAAAGGGGAGATTGGGTCCCCTTGACGCAGGCCATTCATTGCAGCAAAAAAACAACATAAAGAACCGTTTATGCAAATGGAATAACAAGGAATAGATATACAATTGTTTAACATCTCTAGCCAGTGCTTTGAAAAACTAAACCTTCGCATTACAGATAACAAAAATTTCCAAAGAACTCTATCATAGGCTTTACTTACATCTAGTTTTATAACCATACCTCTCACTTTCTTGGTGAGGATTGTGTGCAGCGTCTCTATAGTTACAATGATGCAGTTGATAATCTCCCTTCCAGGGATGTACCCATTTTTCTCTTGAGAAACCACCTTGACCAGGACCATCTTCATCCTATTTGCGAGTGCCTTGGAAATAATTTTGTAAATTGAATTACACAGGGATATAGGTCTGTAATCGGCAAAACTATTGCAAGCCTTTTTCTTTGGAATCACTGCTATTATTGTGTTGTTTATTTCTCTTACAAATTTCCTACTCCGACGAAAATTCTCCACCAGACTCCACATATCCTTACCCATAAATCCCCAACACTACTTGAAAAACTTTGCTGTGAAGCCATTCGGCCTTGGGGATTTCTCCGGGTGCAACTCGAACACTGCTTTACACACTTCCTCTTCCGAGAATGATTCTACTAAATACTTGTTGTCTGCTTCATCTAGAAGCTGAGGGATACAGGAAAGCAATTTTTCATCCTCCCTTACTGGCTCACACCCCTCACCCAACATTGATTTAAAGAACTTCACCGCTTCAAGTTCAATTTCTTCCCTTGTTTCAGCGACTGAGCCATCCACGCGCCTTATAGAATCCATCTTGTTCCTTGCTTGCCGGCCTCTTGCTAAAGCATGGAAATTTTTTGTGTTGTTATTTCCTTTGCCAAGCCAAGTTTGTCTTGCCTTATCATGCCAGAAGAGTTCCTCTCTCACCAACAATTCTGTGTGTTTTTCTTTAAGAATCTTTTCTTCTATGAATTCAACTTCAGACATCCTGTATTTTAGGACGTGGGTATTCAACTTTTCAAACTCTAATTCTACTACTTCTTTCTCTTTAAATATGTTCCCGAAGCAGACCTTATTCCACCCTTTGACTTTTTTCTTTATGTGTTTTAATCTCTTCACAAAATGATAACTCACTATCCCAATTCGGGGATCACCCTCCTTCCACCACAACTCCAATTTTCCAATCAAACTACTATCACGCCACCACATTGATTGAAACTTAAAATAATTGTTTGATCATCTCTCACTTAGATTTATCTCCAAAGCTACCAGAAAATGATCAGATACTGACACGGGCAGGATAGAAGACCTACAGATTAGTTCATCTACTTGCCACCCCTCCTCCAAGAAGATTCTATCTAAACATTCTAATATATTTGTGAAGCCAAGTCTCCTATTCATCCATGTAAAAGACCCATTTTTTGGTATGCAATCCACTAGTGATAGGCCTTCCACAAAGTCTCTAAAATCAGCCATTACCTTAGTCGTTTTAGCACTACCACCACTCTTCTCGCTAAATTCAAGAATAGCATTGAAATCCCCTCCTACTATCACTTTGGAACTTTCAATGTTTCCTATCTTCAAGGTAATTTTGTTCCACACTTCCGCTTTCTCCCTTGTTCCAATTGGACCATACACATTGGGTGATCCCATAATAGTGGTTTACAAATTTTGGCCAAACTGGACAATGAAATTATTATTTTCAACTCAATCTTCACATTTGGGCACCTATAGCGGCTAAACCGTGAGGAATTTGGAGATGGTGCAAACTAGAGTCTCATCAAATTTTTTTTGTAGATTCTAAAAATATTTTTTTCAAAATTTTTAGAATCAAATTGCACTTCTTTTTCCATCTCCCACGAAAATTGTTTTTTTCAGAAAACAACATTTTTAAAAAGTGACGCACACCGTATAACGCATAACTTTTTTCCATGAAGGATAAATTCTAATTCTTTCAAATTTAAATTTGTAACTCCGATATCTAGTGCTTCCACTTGGTTAGATAGTTTTTTATTGAATATTTTTTTCTTAATCAAGTTTCAAAGTCAAACAATTACAATTTAGACACAAAGGACTATAACACGTAACTTTTTGTATATGTCAAAATTTATTTATTTATTTTTGTTGGATCAAGGACTTCAATATCGGTGCAATCATATTTTTAATTTTTTTTTTGATAATCTTCTATTTTTCCACATGTGAAGAACAAAGAAATTCATTTTCAATGAAAAACCTATGTTTAATAAAACTTAAAAACAAATACATAACAAAACCAAAACATATTAAAATTATATTCATTGGATAGCTTGTTCGAGGAATACCATAATCATTTGAAATATATTTTAAATGAATTCATTTGATCCCAAAAAGCTAAATCAAAAGTGATTTTTTTATCAGCATTTTGATAGGTGTAAAGGAGATGCATTTATAGGTATGGTTTAAAACTAGCGAGGTTCTATCCAAGGGGGTTTGATCTAAGGTGATTTGATCAAATCCTCTTCGATTGGAATCCTTAAAATGGAACTTTTTAAGGATTAAATAATTATATTTTCTAAAAATATGTGATTTCAGCTAAAATTCGTTCCTCTCAGGAATTGTAAACCACTATTGTGACAACACCCCATTGAAAATAGGAAATTTTAAAAAGCTCTGCCTACTTTTAACCTGTCCTAACATCCAGTTGCTTCTTTTTTTTGAAATCTCTATATCTAAACAGTTGGCATCCCAAAGAAGACCCAGACCGCCAGCAGAACCTTCTTCTTCTTGGAAGGATCCTTTCCAATTTTTGAAAAACCTTAGAAAATTTTCCCCATCCCCTTCACTTATTTTCGTCTCTTATAAAAGAATTATATCTACTTTTAGATTTAGCAGATGGCACTTTACCAGGCACCTCTTGTCAGGGGCATTGAGGTCCCTGACATTCCAAGTTAGAACCTTCATTGAACTCCAAGGGAGATCTTTGCTCCCTTGGATTTTAGAAAAAATTTAATGCTTAACAGTCCTTTCTCGCTTTCCTCTTCTTCCCTTTTCTATCTATTTGATTTTCTTCCTTTTCCTTTTTTTGATCTCACGAAGATCTTTGCCACTGATTGACTTATGCATCTCATATTAATCTCCCCCAAATCATTAGCCTCCAAGTATTCTTCCTCCGAGAAAAACCCTCGATCTTCCACATCAAAATCTCCTTCTTCCTCTAGAACCTCCTCCACTCGACCTTCCCCCCAAATCTGCATTTACCCTTCCTCCTTTATCGATGGCTCTCCCTCCCATAGATCATTGATGGAAACATTCACTCGGCTTTCCATTTTCGCTGCCAACACCGGACCTCCACGACTCTTTGAGTTTGATTCTTTCCATGTTAAAATAGGACAATTTTTCTCCCTCTGAAAGGGTTGCTTAGCAGTTACCTTTTCTTGAGTTTTAGGATAGGATTTTGGCCTCCATTTTTCCTTTGGCCTTTGCCATCTCCTACATTGCTCTTCTGAATGGTTCCTTGTCTTACATTTAAGGCAAAAAGGCCTCTCCTCCTCCACTTCCATGGGTTGGACCCAGACTTCATCTCCTGATTTCAACATAATTTTCTCTGGGATCCTTTTCACCACAGCCACCCTAAGCCTTGCATAAATATGTGAATTCCCTTCAAATATTTCTTCATCCATTTCCATTAGGGTCCCGAGAGATCTACCTATTTTTTCTATGCTCTCTTCCACCCAAAATTCCATCGGTAGATTATACAAGCAGAGCCAAACAGGTTTATCATATGGGTCCAGTATCACCAGGTTAAAATTGGGACACCATTTTTGTATGTATATGGGAAAGTTATTTATCTTCCAGAGACCTCCTTGCAAAATATCTTCCCTCTCTTCTGATGACAGAAAGACCACCATGAAGAACCCTTTTGGCAGAAATTTCACTATTTCAACTGATTTCCAATTTGTGTCCAACCAACCTTTTAGTTTCTTCCTGTAATATATGGGGCCGATCAACCTACAAATAATTGACAAATCACTCAGCATTTCAATATCCACTACTACTTCCTCCGTTAGATCTATTATTTGATTTTCTTTTGCCCCTCACAGCCTTTTCCCTTCTCTGATGCCAAATTTACCGTTACCTTCGCCATTCCCATCCTCCTACTCTCCTACCATTTTTGAAACTACATTCAATTTGCTACAAATTATATTCTTAGATATTTTTGAAATAAAATAGATAACTTATTCAAATTTTTATGTCATGTTGACTAACTCTGATTTTTTTGATTTTTTTTCCACTTAAGGGCTTGTTTTTTCCATGATGATCTTGCACATACCTAGGTGTAAGGTATAATTTCAATGACCACTTTACCCCTCAACTTAATTTTATAACATAAATTTATAAAATAACTTAAATAGTCAAATTAAGAAAATATTAAAACTACAACCTTAGACTCTCCAACAATAAACTAAGTAATAATGTTGCTGCAAGTACACTAGCTTGGGACCAACTCCCTCAAAGGTGACTTACTATAAATATAATTGCTATGAATAGTAAGTATATGCCAAACACCCAAACTGTATGAAACTAAAGACCATAGAAGAATACTATTACCAATTGAGGATAGCAACATCAAGATGGACAACTGCTATAAATAGAAACCCGCTCCTAAAACCCTAACACTAAACAACAATCCTGGAAACTGTGTCCCCTAACAACATCAGTTAGCCTACCAGAACTCTAGAATAGGCTAATTGAATCACTACACTGTTCAAGAATGAGAAGGGGACATTACAACCTTCCCTTCCCAAGATTGCTTGCCCTCAAGCAATCTTAACTCAAGATGTTGCAATATCTACTCACTCTCATAAGTAGCATCCTCCACTACAAAATTCTTTCATTTAATAAAATATTCCTTGACCACCTTCCTACGTAGTGTATGCTCTCTAACCTCCAATATAGCCTTAGGAATCAATATCAACTTTCCTTCCACATCCAAAGGAGGCAACTCTATACAAGGAATGACATTTTGACCAAGTGCTTTCTTAAGGTGAGAAAGACATTTTACACCTTGTTGTCCTTGGGTAGCTCCAACTCATAGGATACCTCTCCAATCCGCTTGATAAATCTAAAAGGACCATAAAACTAAGGCTTAAGATTTTTTGATCCACTCTTCTTGAGAGCAGACTGCTTGTAGAGGTTTAATCATAAGTAAACAATGTATCCAACCTTAAAAACATGCTTAACATAGTGTTGATTGGCATATAGCTTTTGTTGATTCTGAGCATGATGTATATTCTCTCCCAAAGACCTCATGATGTCCTAAATCTCCTAAAGATCTCTAGCTCTAGGCACTTTGCAATCTCCAAAGAGTAAATCAATGAATATAGGAGCTTCGTAATGATATAATGCCATGAATGGAGATATTTGAATAGACATATGAAAGGTAGAATTATAGTAGTATTCTCCTAAGTGAAGCCACTTAACCCACACCTTCTGATGCCTTGAAACATAGTTACGTAGGTACCCTTCCACCCATTTGTTCACCACCTAAATTTTCCCATTAGTCTAAGGATGGTAGCTAGTGCTAGGGGTTAGATTTTTACCACATAATTTATGAATAACTCCTACCAAAAAAAGCTCATAAACTTTTCCCTATCACTGAAAATGGTCCTAGGTGTACAATGAAGCCTGAATACCTCTCTAAAAAGTAAATCTTCCACCTACACTACTGAGCACACTGCTGATATAGCAAAAAAGTGAGATTTTTTTTCAATTTATCAACCACCACATATATATTGTCCTTCCCTTGTACCTTTGGAAGCCCTGTGATGAAATCCATTGATATGATTTCCCATTTTTTGAGTAGGAATGGGAATGGACTACAACAAAGTAGCAGGATAAGTATGCTCATTTTTATTTTGTTGGCATAGTTGGCACTCACATACATACTTTAAAATGTCATCCTTTATCCCCTTCCATGAGAATCTCTCATGGATCTACCTTTATCTCTTATAATACCCTGGATGACCAGCCATCAAGGAGTCATGAAAAGCCTTAAAAATGTACTCTCTCACCTTAGAATTAGGAGTCAACCATATTCTATCCTTGTAGTATATGAAGCCATGGTTCACCTTGTATTTATGATCTTGAAAAGACCCATGTAGAATGCTATTTGCAAGTGCATTATTAGTATAATCAACCTCTATCTTATCCTTCCAGTCTACTACTATGACTGAAATTGAGCTCAAATGTGGTCTCCTAGACAAGCGATTAGCCACTACATTCCTTTTTCCTGTGAAATATTCAATGTCAAAGTGATACCGTTGAAGTTTTCTTACCCATTTCTGATGCCTCTCATTGATATCCTTCTTATTAAAAAATACTTAAGGTTGTTATGATCTTTCTTCACTACAATCTTCCCCCCACAAGGTATTGTCTGAACTTGGCAAGTGCATGCATGATTTCCAACATCTCCTTGTCATAATGGGAGTAAGCTCTCTCTCCTTCTCTCAACATCCTGCTTTCAAAAGCTATAGGGTGTTTATTCTACATGAAAACTACACCTATGCCTTCACCTAAGGCATCATACTCAATCTTGAAGGGCTTGGAGAAGTATGGAATGGTCAAGACTAGGCATGTGCTCATCAACTATTTATATTTATCAAATGATTTTTGCATTGATTTAGACCATATAAATTCCCCCTTTTTGGTTAAATTAGTAAGTGGGGCAACCAATTGTGAGAATCCCTTGAAAAACCTTCTATAGAAACCATATAGCCTGAAAAATACCTTCAACTATGTGAGGTTTCTAGGCGGAGGCTAATCAAGAATAGCCTTAATATTTTCAAGATCAATGCTAAATCCCTTGATTTGATAATGTGTCCAAGATACAACAATTTACTCATGCCAAAATCACACATAGACTCCTTTGAAAACAAGAATTCACTCTCTAAAATACCCAACGCCTCATCTAAATGCCTTAATTGCTCCTCCTATGATCTATTGTAAATAAGGATATCATCAAAAAATATCAAAATAAATTTATGCAACTATTGTTTAAAGACTTTGTTCGTGCAAGATTGAAATGTAGTGGGATCATTAGTCAATCGAAATGGCATAACAAAGAACTCAAAAAGTCCATAATGGCACCTGAAAGTTGTTTTCTCAATGTCCTCCTCTCTAACACTAATTTGATGATATCCAAACCTCAATTCTATCTTAGAAAAATAGACTACTCCATGTAGCTCATCAATGAGCTCATCAATCCGTGGGATGGGATATCTATTTTTAATTTTGTTTTTATTGAGTTCCCTATAATCTATGCACATGTGCATAGTCCCATCCTTCTTCTCCACTAACACCACTGAAGAAGAAAATGGACTCTTGCTCAATCCAATATGGCCCATATCCAAAAATTCCTTGATTTCTTTCTCTATCTCATCCTTATGTCTCTTTGAGTGCCTATATGGTGTAGTGATTACTACTTTAGTGCCCTCCTCTAGCTCAATGATGTGCTATATACCCATGTTAGGTGGCATCCCAGGAGGTATGTTGTGAAATATCTTACTTCACTTAGTAAGAAAATCATGTATGTTAGGTGGATATGAACATTTTTTATCCTCTATAACTTTAGGCATGACTATACACTCTACTACCCACTCCATCTGATCATGTCTAAACATCCTCTCTATATGCTTACAAGAAACAACATGAGGCCCTCCATTAGATATCCTTCTCAATACCATGTTCTTACCATCTTCTTTGAAATTCAACTCTATGGTCTAAAAATTTAGAGTGATCTCTCCTAAGGAACCTAACCACTAGATTCCCATCATTACATCAGTATCCCCAATACCAACCACATAGAAGTCATCCTTCAATTCATGGTAACCCAATTGGATGCTAAGCTATGAAATCATCCAAGTGCAATTAATGGTGAAGCCATCTACAACCATCACTCTGAATCCATCAACCTCTTTTTTTTGTAATCCTCTACATGCAACAAGTCCCTAATCAATGAAATTATGTGTCATACTTGAGTCAACCAATGCTATCATCCACTACCCCTTAAGGACTCCTCTAATGCATAAGGACTCATTATTATAAAAGCTATATATCTAGGAAGATTTACTCTCCTTTGACTCCTCCTTTTCAACCTCTTCTTGTGGCTCTTTTGAAGATAAGTTTAGAAGAGCTTTCCTCAGCTAAATTGTACTCTATCTAGTGTATTATGGCCCCTTTTGCACATACATGATCCTTAGACCGCTTATCTCTACACTTGAGGCATAGGCACTTCTTCTTGAGGTCATTAAGTGTGTCTCCATCTAGCCTTGTAACTGATTTTTTCTATTGTGAAGTGTCCTTAGTGAAAGGTCTCTTATCTTTTGTGAATAAAGGGTTTCTACTAAATTTTTACTTTAGGGGCAGCTCACTCCATATTTCTTTCTTTTTCAAAGCATCCTACAAAGTTGGTGGGTCAAAATCCTTAATCCATCCCTTGAGTGGTTCCATTAGGCCTTTAGTAAATAAGACCACTAACCTCCTCTCTAAAATTCATGTAACCATCACTGAAAGCCTCTAAAATTCTACTATGTATGCCTCAAATGTGACATACTGTCTAAGCTGGGTGAGCTCTCTGAAATGCATCTCAGGGTCTTTTTTATCAAATCTTTCAATGATTCTAGTGGTGAACTCATCATTTATAGTGATAGACCGATGACCCAAGGTAACCAGACCATGGTACCACCACTCATGTGCTACCCCATCAAAGTGTAACATGGAAAAATTAATTGCCTCCTCCTCTGCCATAGGTCTAAGGGATAGATAATTGTCAAGATTTTGTATCCAAGCCCTAGCTAAACAACAGTAACTCACATCAAAATGTGCAAGTGTAACCTTGTTGATGGCATGTTATAAGTCCCTCTACATTGCCAATCCTCTCTGATCATATCTACTCTAATTTCCATTTCTTTTTCTCTTATGCTCCATGAATTCATTGTAAGATAAGTTCCTCTTAATATCATCAAGAAGTGTGCCATACTCGGAATATCCATGTCTTATGCTATCTAAAAATGGTATAGAAGATTCTAAATTAGGTTGAGGTACCTTCGAAGTTAATAAAGTGGGACTAAATGGCCTAAAAGAGATGAATGAGTCAATTGTAGTTTGCTATCCCCCATTACTACTTTGTTGATTTGAAGTACTATGTTCTCCTATATGCCTTATATTACCCCATGGGTTGTGTTGAGTAGTTTGCACCACTATGTTTTACCCCATTTTTTTCCAAAATTTGAGACATCATATCCATCATTATGTTAGATTTTCTATATATCCTAGTTCCAAGACTCGATGATCTTGTAATCCTTTTTCCTCTATCATCTCTATTACCAAATGTTCTCTCCTCACCATAAAATATTCTCTCCTCACCACCAAATATTCTCTCCTCACCATCATGACATTTTTTCTTCATTTATGTATCTTGAGAAGACTCCCAATGAGCCTTAAGTCCACCTGATAATGCCTAACCTTCCAGAATAGGTGGTGGCTACCAATGACCCTTTCTAATTTCTCTTTGAATATATCTTTGTTCTCTCGTGCTCATAGAATGAAAGTGATGTTTTCAATTTATCTACATAGGATAGTAGGAAGAACCTAGCTTTGATACCACTATAATAAGCAAGCCTTTCTTTTTTAAAAAAAATATTTGTTTGCTATTTTTCTTGTTCAGTGATGTATTTTGTGATTGTTTTTTCAATGCATTTGCAAAAGTATATAGCATATAGAGTAGTTGCAATGAAAATTAAACACTAAAAAGTTAAACCATTCATTGGAGATTGAGACAAGCATCATAAATTTCTAATTGTTATTCTATATCATAATAAGACAATGCTTATATCAAACTTGGCTAAGTTGTTACAACAACAAATAGGTACTTTATAGTAGCAAAAAACACCTCCAATAATGGTATGCAAAACTCTTGATTTCCCAATGCCCAAGCCTTCTTTTCCCAATGCCAAAGTCCCAAAACAAAACTCCACTTGAGTAGGCCCAAAACAAGTGATCTTGAAGCAAGAGGGTGACCCTCCTAGAAGGGTTGATCTATCCTAGAAATTCATCAACACCTCCAAAAAATGCAAATAAATACTCAATGGAATCACCTTGGAAATACCTTCAATTCAAAACAATACCTAGAACAAAATATTTGGGAAATACTGAGCTAAGAGCCAAAAACTAGGTTGAGGTCCATTTTTGCAAACACCCAAAAATTGAATAAAATCACTCCAAACCTTCAAAAATCCAAACCAAAACTAAAAGCAAACAAAAGCAAACCAAAACACCTAAATATAGTGGTAAATATTCATCATTTCCTTCACTAAAATCTACCTCTTGAAGCTCTTGTAATCTGAACTGATAATAAAACTAATATTTGATTAGGGGGGATATCTCCCCACCAAAACTAGCCCATGTGAAGGAGAGTTTTCATCCCCACTATGCAGCTCAAGCAACCTAGAAACAATACAGAAGCATTTCTCTATGTCGTCAAAGCCAAGATGATAAAATGAGAGCCAAACTTAGAATATAAAACTTAGGGCAATGTACTTCAAAATGTTCTTAATTCCACCCTAGAAATCTAACACCATTCTCCTCATGAAATATTTAACATTTAAAAATATTTTCCCCTCTCCTTTAGGTGTCCACTTCAAGAAGGCATTAAAATATTAATAAAGACTTTAAAAACAACTTGAAGTTGTTTCATTAGGCACAAGGTACACTTTCAGTGACCACTTTACCCCTCAACTTAGTTTCATAACATAACTTTATAAAATAACTTAAGTGGTCAAATGAAGCGAATATTCAAACTACAACTTTAGGCTCTCCAATAGTAATCTAAGTAATAATACTAATGCAAGTACACTGGCCTAGGACCAACTCTCCCAAAGGCGACTTACCATAAATAACACTGCTATAAATAGTAAGTATATTCCAAACACCCAAACTGCGTGAAATTGAAGACCATAGAAGAATATTGTGACCAACTAAAGATAACAATATCAAGACTGACCACTGCCATAAATAGAAACCCCATCCTAAAACTCCAACACTAAACATCAATGCTAACAACCACATCAACTAGCCTATGGGAATTCTAGAATAGGCTAGTTGAATCACTGTGTTATTCAGGAGCGAGAAGGGGACATTACACATGTCTATCATTCCCTAGAGGTCTAAATATGTAATCTATATATTTATGTCCATACCGATTACATGAAAAATAATAACCATGAAAATCATTATTAAACCTGGTTTATCTTGCATGTTGGCTTTTGATTCTCCTCTTTGGATTATGCACTTTGATGAATCAATTATCCATTTTTCTATGATCTTCAATCTTATCCTTCATGGACCCTTTAGGATTCTTAGAAGTAGACCCATTGTTTTTAGAGATAGCATCTTTGAAACTCTTATCTTCCTCATATCCTAAATCAAAAAAAAAATTGAAAATAGATTTTTGACTACCAATCATTTCATCAAGAACTTCAGAACTTCTTCTAAGGTTGATACTTCTATTTAACTATAGATTTATCTTCTCTAATTCCTTCGTTAAAGAGAAAATTTTAGCCTCTAATTTTTGGAATTCTTCTAATTTTTTCTTCAAATCCAAACTAGTTACCTCTTATATTCTCTTTGATTCTACTAATTGTAGTTTAAGATTAGCAATAATTTCCTCAGATTCTTCAATCTTTAACTTATACTTCTCATTCTATTTTATTTCATCGTGCAAGTCTAAAAAAATAGAGACTAATTCACCTTCCTAATTTACCTCACCTTATTCTTCCTCTTTCAAATCTTCACATTATTTTCTTTCTTGAGCCATAAATGTAGCTTCACCTACTTCACCTAATTTGTATTTTCCAGTGGCCAACACAAGTTTCTAGCCATTCGTGCCTCCGCTTTTGGTGATAGGTTCCCGACTATCTACCATGTTCAAATCTATATTCACATTTTTCAAATTAGGGTTTGTATCACCTAGGTTAATTAAATCATATTTTTATCAATTTTTTCTCTTTGCAACAAATGAACAAAACCCAAATAGCTTGGCTCTCCTTTGAGGAAGTTAGCCAAGCATAACACCTTTGTTAGTTTGTGTTTGAATATTTAGTAAAGAAATGGTGGATCTAGGTTAATATACTAGTTATTCTAGATCTTATTTTCAAATTAAATATCATATAAATATTTTAAAAAATTTTAATATTTGATTTTTTTTTTCTATTTTTTCAATAATTGGGTATGTGCAAGATTATGATGGGCCAAAAAGTGGCAATATGATGGGTATGTGGCTGAGGGCTATTTTTTACCCAAAATTAATGAAATGAAAAAAGGTTTTTAAAGGAGATTCTCAATTTTCCACCGATATAAATTATGCTTTGTTTTGAATTTAATAAGTAATTATTATTCATTTTCTATTCAAATTACGATAAAAGTCCTAATTGATAGGCTGATTGAAAAACATCTATAGCTTTCAAATGGTATCACATTCTATGCTTCACATACTATAGGATTAAAAAAATAAAAAATGAATTTCATGAAATTTTGACCAAGTTAAGGTGGTCAAACATACACATTTTTATATTTTTAAAAAAGTTGTAATAAAAAAATCATAATTAATTATTTACTTGGAAAAAAATTACAAAAAAATATGCATCACATCGGTGCATGAATTTTCTACTTATATATAAAATCTTATAAAAAAATATTATCATTTTATTGTGGTTATGGTGGTCAGACAGACACCTACTTCTTATTTTTTCCCTGAAATTTAAGTACCACTACATTGAAATTTCAAATTTTCACCAAATAGTTTTTTTTTTAAACAAATATAGTAGTTTAGAAACTACATTCAATTTTCTACAAATTCTATTCTTACATATTTTTGAAATAATATAGATAACTTATTCAAATTTTTATGTCAAGTTGCCTAAATCTGATTTTTCTGAATTTTTTGCCACTTAAAGGCCTGTATTTTCCATGATGATCCTGCACATGCCCAATTGTTCCCATGTTGGTCATTAACATCTCTAAAATTTGACTCAAAAAAAATATTTGTGAAATCTATTACCATCCTCAAAACTGTTTGTAGCATTAATAGCAATATATGATTAAATTTTCATATTTTTCCTAAAATTATTTTAAGACCCTTAAATTTCTATTACAGCCCTCCAATATTTTTGTTTTTAATTGTATAAAACTTTATAATTTTTTTCTTATATTAAATAAAACATAGATATTAAGATTGTACAAAGGTTAGTTCAAAGATTAATAAAATTGATTCATATAATACTATATTTAGATAAGAAGTAATAATTATCTCATAAACAACTTTAATATGGAGATTTAATGATAACAACACTCGATATTTAAGAAACCGGTGGTTAGTATGAAGCCCTACAACGAAGGCCTGGCATGTAGCTTGTATTACTTCCCTCGGTTTAAGGCATAGATTGCAATCAACGATCATCATATCTAAATAACATGGACAGGAGAAAGAAAAGCTAGTGCATGCATCCTTACTGAATTACATGGTACTTTCCCTTGAAGGTATACGTAAAATATGGAAGCTATTAAAGCCATGATAAAAGAAGACAAAATATTCATGACATTTCAGCTATTGCTGAATCGACCATTTACATTGCATTTGCCACGCTAATATTTTTGTCCTTCATTATGCTCTTTCATCTGCTTGGCTGTGCTAATGATGCTGGCAGAGGCATTAAGCGTATCGTTGCGCAAAAGATTCCTCTAATTATGAAGGACCGAAGGGATTTGTATTCTGAATTAGCGGAGAAGGCCATTGTGGCTCACCGTCACCATCACCATCACTCCTGTTGCCACACAATTGAAAAGGCTGTGCTGAGATCCACCGCTATCACTCCTGTTGGCGTACAGTTGAAGATGCGGGCCTGAGAGTGAATATTGAGGTTAAGGATCACCATCAGATTTATTGGCGGATAGTTGAAGATATCCGCAGAGTGGAGGAGCAACACACAACACTTTTGTCGACCACATACGATGCACTGTTTAGAGAGGAGAAGGCAGAGGACCAACGTCACCGTCATTGTCGATACAGCTGGCGGACAGTAGAAGATGCGGTGTTTAGAGAATGGATTGTTCGCTCGCGCTTACTCCCTTTAATATATCATTGCCAGGTCGGCTTGGCCGCCTTCGTTGCAATCCTAGTTACAATTCAAATAGGGATTACGATCATGGGAGGGACTAGGAATATCCCCGCCCTGTAGATGGCTATATCTAGGCAAAGCTATATTACCAATTTGCTGCAATAAATATTCATCTTGATAGGATGGTTCACGATGGATTGGATGTGGGCTACAGCACTGGGTTATTACAGAAGAGTGCAATCGGACACCTGGCGTAGCGGTTCTAGGATTGAGGATTTCTGGACAAAACATCTGAGAGAGATGCCGCAGGCGCAGCAGCCTCGGCTACCACAGACAACAATTGTTGCATGCCAAAATCAAAGGACTGGTTGCCAAACAGGAGATTACACTCACTTCACTAAGAAAATTGTTGTATGGAATGATTTGTAGGTATAGGAACAAAGATCAGATAGAAGGTTACTGTAGCTCATCATTTCTTTCAGCAAAGCTTATCGACTTGCGTGTTTGATGATTTTCCACAACAAATTGTTGGGTAAGTTACTGATCTTAATATTGCCAAAGGAAGAACTGCATGCATTTGAAGACTATCCAAAATAGGAAAAAACAGTAAAGGGTGTGCAGATGTTACGACAGACTCCACATATCCTTTGGTAAGCTAACCAGAAGTCCATTGCAATGGCTAGAAACCTCATCAGACAAGGCATCGAAGAGGGTGAATAAAATAATGAACACCTGGTAGACTTTCTGGCTAACAAGAGAAAACACTATTGACAGGTCTCAAGCAGATTAAAGTACCTGTGCAAGAAGAGTCTGATTCAGAGGACTGAGCAACAACAAGAAGCGAGTGACGTGGGTAAACAACAATCACGAGAAGAAGAAAATGGTTCGTTACCTGCGGAAGAGCATTTGACAGACGTGAGTACAAAGTTTATCTCTCTACAATTCATTCTTGAGTCGATAACCAATAGACTTCCAATTCTCATGCTTTCTACTCCACCAAAGGCCGTTAAGGTTTGTTTGGAGGCATATTATCGAGCATTGGATATCATAGATTTCGTTGAGGAGACGGATGAGGAAGCCGACGGAATCACCAGCCAAGCAGACGAAACGTACTTGAGTGTCTTGCACAGGAAACTGAAGAAATGGGCGCCTTCTTGCTAGCAAAATCAGGCATGCAACAGCTGGATACGTGCGTGCAGCATTCGACAACCTCAAAAAAGCAGAGCCTGCAAGAAGTGTCAAAATTATATCGCCAAACATAAGAAAGGAAAAAGAGGCCAATGAAACCGATGGAAAAGTGTCGTGGGCGACGATTTCATTGATTGAAAAGTTGCAGCATCAGGCAGTGCCGTGTACAAGTTATGCAACAACATTGAGTGCAATGAACGAACTGATGTGAATGAACTACTGAAGGAATTAGAGTGCTCCTTGGCAGATATAATAAACGATTACCTGGAGAAAAGCTAATATCTCCTCTTGTTGAACTCCAAGATAATGGACCAGAACAGTGATGAAAAATGAATGAGGAAACTACTCTATAGAGCAGGACATGGATAAGTTAGATATGAGAAAAAAAGACAACCATGGATTAGCTAGTTTTTGTTGAACTCCAAGATAATGGACCAAAACAGTGATGAAAAAT
The DNA here is from genome assembly GCA_007258455.2 of Sequoia sempervirens. Classification (NCBI taxonomy): domain Eukaryota; kingdom Viridiplantae; phylum Streptophyta; class Pinopsida; order Cupressales; family Cupressaceae; genus Sequoia; species Sequoia sempervirens. The sequence goes on from VDFB02358134.1 coordinate 71,258,742, forward strand.
GAATGAGGAAACTACTCTATAGAGCAGGACATGGATAAGTTAGATATGAGAAAAAAAGAAAATCATGGATAAGCTAGTTTTGGAAACCAAAACAATCACGGATTTGAACTTCGGGATTCACAGTCAATGGCCTACCCTGAGCACTGAGGATGTTTAGTAATTGGATTGTGAAAGCAATTAGCACAAGAAAATCACCAAAAATCCAATTTGCTCTCTTCCTCATAGCCTTCGGTACATTCTTTGAAATGAGAAAAATAAATAAATGCCAGCGATTAGAAAAGATATCTTCACAACTTGACCAGTCATTGAAAGGAAATAATGCATTGGAATGTGATAATTTACTATTTAGTTCAGAAAGCAATACAATTAATGTTAATAATAGAAGACAAAAAGTTATCTTAGAATTTATGGAGAGGAAAAATCTAACGAGAAGAGATAAGTTATTAACAATAATAGACACATTTTAATACATTTCTAAATATTGTTAGAAAGACTCTAAATTTTTAATTTAGAGGATATATACAATCTTCAAAATACTTTGATGAATCACTCATCTAAATCTTGTTTATATAGACAAGTAGTTCACTTGAAAACTACTAGTAGTATAGAAAACCATGGGTTGACCAACATGACAGTCATTTGGTGGTGTCAAAATGGTGTAATGGCCTGACACATATTTTGAAAACTTCTTTAAACAATTTTATTACAACATTATAACAATTTTACACACTATAACAAGTACATAATTTTTTATTTTTTTTTATTATAACAATTTTGTCTTCTATTCAACAAATTTGTCCTTATGTGTCTTCTTGTGGTTTTGGATTTAGCATACCTAATCAATGTTCCATACAACATTATTATACAAGGTGTACAACACATTCCCAATAGCTTCAATGCTTTCTTGTACATATAACTTATCATATTCAATAATATTATTCAACCAACTCAATGTTTATTCACCTTGCTAACATAAATTGTAAACAGATCAACTACAAGTGACTAAAATTGCAAACATGCACCACTTTCCCTTCTTTAATCCTTTAACATATGGATAAAGTTGCTTCAATTTGCTAGTTGTATGACCTCATTTAATATTTATAATTATAAAAGATGCTTAAAAAATGTATGATCATTGTGGAATGCTCGTTGTACTTTCATTGCCTCCACATGTAACATATTCCATAAGTGTTAATGACATGACCATTCTATTTTGTTGGGAGAACTTATAGTAAATATAGATGGTTCATCTAAGTACTAGTGAGGAAGTAATGAGATTGGTTATCATCTACTCACCATCTACACGAATCATCCCAATTGCATAGATGGGTCCTCTTGTAAAATAGAAATAAATCCCTATCCAATCTCTTGGAATTTTTCATAAGGTGTGTTTCTCAAAGAAAACCACTAACTAAAATCCAAGATTCTCCCACTTAAGAAGGAGAGGAAAATGCATTAATGATTGGGAGCTCATAAATGATGGAAAACACTTTCTTAATGGAAAGTGAGTAACCCAAATAACTAAGATGTCCATGGTAATTTATGTTTTCTAGTTGCTTCTTTATTTATTTTATCACCAAATTTATGGTTATGTGATTTTGTAAACTTATGAACAACTATTTTCTTTTAGATCACTATTTTCTTTTAATTTTTATGATCAAATTAATTTATCTGAAAATTTATAATTTAGATGAGTAAAACATAATCTTATTATATTTTCATGTCAAGCTAAATCAATTGAGAGGCATGGTAGACATTAAAATTTATCTCCTCAACCAAGTTGATAATAATATATAAAAGAAAGGCTTTTCTTTAGTGTTGAGTGGTTCAAAAGTTAATTGCTCAACATTTTGGTAATCCATCCTTAATAATATTTGATATGAAAAAGGATAGCTAAAATTATTCTAGAGATGTTTAGCTAGTTATATATGTTAGTTAAATATTATTTCATTTAAATTGGTTCTTTTTAAATCTCAAATTGTTTCTATATTATTCTTATCTTCTCAATTTTCCTTCAAATTATACTAATCTTCTTCCACATTGCAAACCTTTGATTCCTCTCCCAATCTTGATTTGGATCAATTCATTGAAGAAAAATCAGAAATATGTCATGGAGGACATCATAATGCAATTACAGTTCAATTTTCATAGTAAAAGCAACTATCCTAGTCCACTATGAGAATTTAGCATCTTCTTCACTAGTCATAACCTATTAATATTATTAATGTTAGTCGATTGTTGATTTGGAGGCAATACTGACTCATTTAGATTTACTTACAAGATACCTAATAAATAATTTATTTTATAGCTATTTATTTTCTTACCTAAATATTCCTTTTCTTTTTGTTTTCATTTTTTTAAAAAAAATTGAAGATTATAGGTTTTTACATGAGCCTTAGTTTATAATAGGTCTAGATAAACTGCATAATCATGGATCTTAAATCTATATTCCCTTACAAGTAAGATACAATTTATTGTTGGTAAGCCAATTATGGTTATGAATTTAATATATCTATTTTCATACATTAACACAATAATTTTAATATATAGGAATGTGAGCCAAATTTCAACCTTGATTTTGATTTATTTTGTTTCATATTTGATGCATAATAAAAACATATATAAAAATATTAATGTGAACCTAATTAATTATAATGTGTCATATACATGTGAATGCTAGTGATTGACACAAAAGGAAGTGGTAAAGTAATAAATTAGTATTTAATTTGACACAATAACTTATTCTAATCCTAAATATATCACAAAAAATCTCCTCATCCATTACTTGAGTTCATATCAAATTTATGCTATTAGATTTCTACCATCATGGATTAGGTTTCTTATGTAGTTGCATCTCCTAAACGGGGTTTTTCATTTTTTTGTCACTATGAATGCTAAATTTCATAGAATGTGACTATTATCACTTTGGATCACACACTAATGATCCGAAGTTGTGTATCTATTAACATGCTCTTAAGGACATCATCCTACATAAATTAGAACCATAGATTATTAGAAAAATAATTCATAATAATAAAAAATATTATTAATATTAGTCTTAGCTCTCATTCTCATATCAATCTTTATTGTATCAAAATTTGTAGCATCTCTTATTAACACAATTTCTTATCTTTATGCATTATCGAACAATCTTGACTACTATGAAGGAATCTATTTTCTTCTTTATCTACCTATAGAAACCCTAATAGTTGTTTTCAGAATAACTAATTACTAGAAAGAAAGTATAAAGGAGAGAAGAATGTTCTTATGTGTCATAAAAATCATAAACCAGGCCACTCTAGTCAAACTATTTTATGTAGTGTAGTCTCAAGACTAGGCCAAAGATAATATTTGATTTCAATTAGAAAAAATATCATTAAGCCTTTTCTTATGGTCTCTTAAACTTTTGTAAATTACATATTTTTGTGTATTCTCTTGTCACACTATATTGTTTGGTCAACATAGGTAAAATCAACATCACACTATAAATTAAATAAGATATTTGTTCCTACGTAGTTATTTATTTTTTATTTTCCAATCACTCACATGTTTAATTATTATTTTATTATTATCTTCATTAGGTGAAGGTTTATTTTAATTTATTATTATACTTAAATCCATGAAAGAAAATTGTTAATTTTTTATTTTTATTTTCTCTTAATCCATAGATTCCATTTTTGTCTACTTAAGGTAAAAAATTTCAAATATTTTTTAGTTTAGATTTTGCATATTATGGTTTTATCACTTTTCAATCCACTACCTTTGCATTCTTAAGGAGTTCATAATTACCTCCTAAATGTTTGCTTCAATAAATTGATAAAACAAATGTCATATTTCTGCCATGATTACCTCTATTCCTTCTAACTCCAATGAAGAAAATACATTGCATTTAAATGAGTAATATGAATATTATTATCACATAACCATTATTGGAAATTCCTACTCCTTAGGTAATAGAGACACATTATTAAATAGAAATTAATGTAAAATGTGAGGGGGAAAACAAGCTATATACTTTAATATAGCAAAGGTGGTAAGATTAAATGGTAAATCATACTTATTAGTCCAAAACACATAGCAAAATCCAAATTAAGTTTCACCTAAAGGCCATTGAAAAGATAATAATACTTAGAATTTATTGTTACATGCACCAAGTTTACATTATAATCTTACCAACAACTGTAGTAGTAAAAGTCATAGACATGCAAAGTTTCATAAAAATATATAAGAATCGTGAAGATAATTTAACATGAGAAATCACTACAATATCAATACCATATAATTCTATAATTTTAAGATCTAACAAATAATCATCTAAAAAATGAACCAAAAACTTTCTTATAAGTGTGAGGGAATGAAATCCTAACTTGTGACACTATAGCACCATATAAATGAAATTTGTGTATGCATTCCTAATTAAAATAAATGTTACAGATTGATTGGGAGACAATGGAGCCATGCATGGTATCTAAGAGAGCAATACATTTAATGTAGGTAGATAGGGTGAGAATAAAATAATGTGACATTTAAATTGGTGTTGAATGGTGATAAAAAAATATATGATTAAAAAAATGGGTCCCTTTGTATAACTCAACCCCTTAATTTTCTACAATGTATAATAAACTATCACTTATATGAAAACATTTCTTCATTGTACAAATTGGGCCCTAAAATATATAAAATACCCAACATGTACTTATCATATGTGTAATAGGTGCCAATAAATTGTAATTCCACTTTTTAAGATAAGAGGCTATCACAACTCAAACCACCTTCAACTACCTTAATACATACCCTTGCAGCCTTAATATGTGAAATTATAAAGTTTAAATTTATTTTTTAACTTATAGCTAGTGAAGCATAGAGTGTGATTCATCTTTAAGATTTGAAAGTGATGAAACAATTTGAAAGTAATGGATGTGTTTAAATAAATGTATCCATTAGGATTTCAAGCATGCTATATATTTAAAAAATACTAATAATTACCTATTAAATTTATAGTCAATAATATCTTACATCTTTAGAATTTTGATAGTTTATTGAATAATCCATTTTCGTTTCATCAAATTATGATAAAATATGATCATTGATATGGAGGATGAAATCATGAAAAGAGGATGACACCTCTAAAATTGTTGAAGTCAGTAAACATTTAGACTTGGAATCCCCAAGCATAAACCTAGTGCATTTTTGGTGTAAAAAGAAAAGGATCAATTTTTTCCAAAAATAATGGATATCCATTATGAATAGATATACTATAATGCCCCACCATACAACCCCAAAGGAAACTAGAACATCAATCCTTTATGGCACAACCTTTTTTTCTTTTATTAAGTAACTAGCATGCAACACAATATTAACATACAACACTTGAAATGAACTACACATGTGTAACATATGACAAAGTACCTTCGGGATTACATGACTACATTACCTTTCAAAACAATACATTACATCAAAGATAAGCATACCCAGTATCCATAAGTTAACAACATGAACATGGTCAATACATTAATATTATGAAGATACAACACTCAAGGATTACGTCATTACAATAGTACTTCCCAACATGAATGAAAAAGTACGATAGCAAGGATTATACAAATGATATGTTTGAGTAGAAATCATGAAGACTAGTTCCAACACTAGAATATCTCTGGAGTCTCTGCAACTAGCTTCAACTCTGCACAACTCAAACAATGGCTAGGGACCCAATGGGGTGTATAGCACATTCCACCCAAGCATGTGGACCCTAAGGTCCACCCCCCGGTGCTAGGAGATGATGAGAAGGACCCCCAATGAAACCATCAAATGAAACAAGGATTGCAAGACCCTATAACAAGAACAAAAATAATGATAGAAAACATCCAACATGAGAACATCTAACACAAGAAATAAGGCAACATGACAACATCCACTTCTAGAGGCTCAAGAATAACAAGAGGGGAACAAAAGAATACAAGGCTATTAAAGGGTGGAGTGTCATCACACAGTTGGCCACAGGTTACCCTAGTGTAACCTTCCTAGGCTGTTGGGCCTTGTCTTGGGTTTCCTGGGTAACCTTTTCTGGTCGCCAGACCCCCATGCTCGCTATGCGAGATCAACATACCTTGCAAGATTACTATGCAAAGGCAAGGTAGTCGATCTTGCTATTCCGGGCCTTCCCACTCATCCCAAGCCTAAATGAGCACTTGGGCCCATGAGTGAGGCTACATTATCTAAAATAATGTGTGGAACTACCCAAACCCCCTGATTAATTAAGTAAGTTACCACTTGATTAAATTCACAAGGGTTACCCTAAATCAACCACTTTGGGTGCTAGATCCCCATTGTTATCCACTCCCCCAACTAACAACAATATCTCAAAATCACAAACAACAAGCCAACTTACACCAAATCTAACAAAATAACTACACCAAGTGAGGCATACACCATCTCATGCTAGAACTTTAGAGTAATGAAAACCACATACAAGTGTAAGGCTCAAAGCCACATAAACACAATCCAAGTGTAAGATCAACCATCATCAAAGCAACAAAATCATAAAACCATAATAAAACTTAATGAACACTTCAGGCTCAATATGGGTTACCCAAGGTGAACTCTCCTAGGTCGCTGGCCCCCATACCAACTCTTGCAAGTAAAAACCTTATCCCCTCTAACCTTTGGAATACTCTCAAAAGACTAAAACAAGGGTTCCCCAACAAGAAGTAACAAAATCAAGATCAGGAAAAGATAGGGTACAAATATCACTCATCAACAACCATTCATAAACAAGTGTGGTAACATCATCATTGAGATCATCAACCTCATTCATAACAAAATTTCATAAACTATCAATTTACATGAATTCAGCCCCTTTCACAAAACAAAAACCCAAAAGGAGTCAACACAATATCTTTGAGCACAATAATCATCAAGCAATTCTTCCACAAAAGTCCTTATACTCATATTCCCAAAACACATTGCTAACCACAACTTCACGTAAAGACCACTCATACCATAATTCACAAATAATTCAATTATTGAAATAATTGTATAGGAACCCAACATTCATAGAAAATTCAATTCATTATTATTTTCTAATTACTTCCTAACTCATCTAACATAAACTTATTTATTCAAGCAATTTTTCCTTACAAACATAGATACTTCATATATCAATAATTACTTCCATTTAAACAAACCCTATCAAATGTCTAAATACAAATAATTCAATTTTAGACATTATTAACATTCCTCTTTACATTTCGTGTTTCTAAACAAATTAAAACAATGGAAATAACATACAAATACATGTGTATATATATATATATTTATATATTTCATTTATTTATTCTTAAGTTATAAATGTGGCATACTTATATATACATATTTACATATAAATAAAATCAGAAAACATATTTCATTACTCTCGATCATAAGTTAACAACAATGTATAAGCATATATATATATATATATATATTGGAAATAAGATGATATCTTAACTATACAAAGAGAATATATATTAATATGTCAATGAAACAATGAACATATACCCCCTCAACACACACGCACACACATACACACACACGCACACACACACACATATATAGATTCATTCAAGGCAGTAAAGAAAAACATATCATTCAATCAATTCAAAGATCTCAACCTTCTCCCTTGGTCCATTATAGAGGAACATGAGTGTATTTCCCAATCCTAGGTCTGTAAATTCATTCCACACAAATACATTGCTTGTATAAACTCACAGAAGTTTGATGAGATACAAATTGTCTCTATTTATTCATTAAATACCTAAAACCAAGGAGATAACATTCCCAAAATTGTTTAAGACATATCTTGTGGACATGATCAGATCGGATTGATTTGGTACATGTGAATTGATTCCACTATTTGAAGTTTAAGGGTATGTGCTTGATCATCATGGAAAAAATAAGCCCTTAAGTGGAAAAAAATTCAGAAAAATCAAAGTTTAACAACTTGATGTAAAACTTTGAATAAATTATCTATATTTTTTCAAAAACATGTAAGAATAGAATATGTAGAAAATTGAATGTAGTTTCGAAACTACTAGGTTTACTTAAAAATAAATAAATCTTTTCAGTGAAAATTTGAAATTTCAATGTAGTAGTACTTAGATTTCAGGGGAAAAATAGGAAGTAGGTGTCTGCCTGACCACCCTAACCACAATAAAATGATAATATTTTTTAATAAGATTTTAGATATAAGTAGAGGACTCATGTCCCGATGTGATGCATATTTTTTGTAATTTTTTTCTAAGTAAATAATAATTTTTTTTATTACAACTTTTAAAAATATAAAAAATCGTATGTCTGACCACCTTAATTTGGTCAAAACTTCATGAAATTCAATTGTATTTTTTTTAATCCTATAGTATGCAAAGCATAAAATGCGACACATGTTTCAGATTCACAAAATGTGATACCATTTAAAATCTATAGATATTTTTCAATCAGCCTATCAATTAGGACATTAGTCATAATTCCAATAGAAAATGAATAATAATTATTTATTAAATTAAAAGTAAAACATAATTTATATTGGTGGAAAGCTGAGAATCTCCTTTAAAAAACCTTTTCATTTAATCAATACTAGGTTAAAAATAAGTCATCAACCACACACCCTACACATACCCATCATATCACCACTTTTTCGTCCATCATGATCCTGCACACACCCTTAAGTTAAATTATCCATTTATTTTAGTAATATACATGTTGTCTAAAAGGATATTTGAGGACATTGTTTGGTGGAACAACTTAGAAACTTTTGAGCAAATGCAATTGTGAGGAGTAAAATTTGATACTACAACCTTTTCTGGCATCCCTCCTATCTGTACAAAATGAGAGCTTGGTCATAGGCATGCGCTTCTAACCAAAGCGTGAAGGATATAAGTTCCAATTTAGACATGCATGCAAAATGTAGAAGCGAAGGCAAGGCACATGGTCCATTGGGCCAAAATGCCTCTAAGGTAAAAGGTCGCGAGAAATACCATGATGGCAGGATAAGAATCAAATAGTTTTGAAGAAGACATTAAAGCATACAACTAAAATATGATTCCATCGAATTCTACTTAGCATGCCTCTTATTATATCAAACACCAACAATATATTCCCTTGAGAACCATGGAAACAAAACACAATCTGGAAGTATGGTTGTCTGAAAAGCATTATGAGGAGAGGCCATTGACAATGAGATTTGACTATATTCCAGGTAAGACCATGAAACCTATGAAGAGCTAAGCCCAATATTCAGTATAACCATTTAAACTTATCGACACAAATACTCTTTTAAACTCAAAATAAATAGAAACCGCTGTTTCTATCACTATCATACAACTTCATGTAAACATATGTATAAGTATTTATTATGATTGAAAAGCCATTTCTAAAGTAATATGACCCATCATATAGCAAGACCTAATGGAGGATCGAGTGACAAATTTCAAACTTGAGCTCGCTACTAACTCAGAGTTTGGAGTAATGTTCTATTAGAAAAGTTGGTTTAGAAGAGGAAGGTTTCTTAAACATGACCCTCGAAAACTATTAGAGTAGTTAAGAATCTCCGATTATGATCTGATTTCCATGCTGCAGCTAAATTCATCGCCAAGATTGCTGCAAGAAAAATTGTTCTGAGAGATGTGAATCATTGTCATCATTTAAACAGGTACAACATTCTAGTGGAGAATATTGGTGGTGCTAAATGAAACAATCTGATAGATAGGCTTGCACTATAATGATTTAAAGCAAAGTGACTGGCAGGTGAATAGAAAGAATAGGAATACACTACGCAACATTAAAATCATAGTCCAAAACGCATGCCCAAGCGGCTAGTGGAATAAGAGGGTGTTTGGCAGAGCAATTAACTTAGACCTAGCTTGCGGTCATTTCTAGTGTTGTCATATATGGTTAGTCAATAAATGGATATGTCCATAGATAAAAGCATAAATTCTTCATGAATTCCAAGCCTTTGGTTCGGGCTATGAATCTTATTTCAATGTATTGAAGGGAAAAATCTATGAGAGAACATCGCATAATTGCTCTAGTCTTCAAGCATGAGGGAAACTTAAACAGGGCGCATGAACTATTAAACAATGCGCCGAAAGGTTGGGGTTTCAAACTCATGTAGATCACCTCCTCTAAAGATGGCCTTAGGTGGAAGATAGAGAATGGGTGATTTACATCCATAATATCGAGAGAAGCAAATGACACAAGTACAAGGAGATGAAATATGAACAATTTTAACAATAGAGATAAAGGGCATAAATAAAATGAGAACTTCAAGCCTAATGTATAAAAGGTTGGCAGAAAAAAAAGGCCAGATGAACCCCTATGAAAGAAAGTTTTCCTAACACAACACAAGAGTCCATACCTTAAAGGAGCTCACAAGATTCAACATCCTACTCACTCAAAATCCCTTTTTACCCAACAATTGAAGGATACTCTGGTTCAAAAAAAAACCTACTAAAAGCTCCATGTCTATTAATCATCATTGTCAACATTCACGACATCTTTGCACAATACCTCTCATTCTCTATGTATTTCCATCTTTCTTGGCCCATCCATGAAGTAATGTCGATCCTCCATATGTAGTAAGGTATGGGCATCACCATGGTTTTTCTTACAGGAAGGCCATTAAATAATCCTTCATATTCCCATCCTTTTAGGTCAATACTGGTAATCCTACTGTCAATTTGACACCCCCCAAAAATCTCCCCCCTCTATTTGCAACCAAAATATATCTTCCTCATCCGCTCTCTAGGCAATCAACTTCTCAACCAAGAGTGAAATTTTTTGAAGACTAATTTTCCTCCTGAGTTGTTCTTTCTTCCCTTGCTCTTCAAAACACATATTCACGTTTATAATGCATGCAAATAATTCAAGGAAAGTTGAATTTCCTCTATTGTCAGTTACAAAAGCTCCCAATGCATGCTCTTCTTCTAGATAATTCCTCATTTACTAAGCAAAGTGGTTACCAAAAGTTGTGCAATAACTATAATTGGTAACCAATTTAAGTTATTCCTTCCATGCAAAGAAGTCTATTACAATGAACACTCACACATATAAATGTATTTAATTATATTCCCATTTAACAATTTTAAATAACAATTTTATTTATTCTTTAATATCATTAGCATCTATTTCAATTACAAAAATATTTTAACTTTAATAACCTTACTTTAATGCATTGATTAATCAGAGTGCCAACAACTAGATTGTAAATCAAATAAGCTAAATAGTCGACCACCAATGAAGTTGCAACAATACTGATGGACCACCCGACCAACAAGGTGAAATACAGAGGGCATTACATATACATTATTAGCATATATCCTTTTTTACATAGCAGATATATGTTATCTCAAACTACTGAAAAATAATTTGATATTCTCTAGGTAATGGATATCAATTTTGAATAACATATATCTAATTTGAACAAGAATTTTATTTTTTCAATAATAGATTTATTTTGAGAAAAATTAAATTTCATTTTGAATAATAGATATCATTTTACCAAACCAAAATTAAAAATTTATTCCACATACAAAAATTTGAATACCTATTTTATGATTTTTACTATGTAAAAATACATATTTTTTCCTATTTATATTGTATGGCCCATGATGATCCTATGCTCATCCTTATATATCTAGACACCTTTTTGTAGTTATCCTCTTGATGACCTACTCTTATAGATAACTTATAATTTTCATATATATTGTGTCAATGATCATAATAAAGGATAAATACACCAGATCCATACAGATTTGAGGCATATTTAATCCACTAAGCCACGATCCCAATGTGATATTTAAAATCAATAAGAAACTAAATAACCATTAAACTGACATGAAATCAACATGAAAGCTTGACAAAAACCTATGCTAAGACATCAAATCTTATCCCATTAGGGGTGTGGTGTCGCATTGATGTGGAATGGCGACCCTTTCCCAATTCCTTGGATAATATGAGCTTGTTTCAATCAATTTTATTGAAGAAAATTGATGAAACCAATGAGATGTCTATGAAACATGAATGTAAAACTAGTTTAACATGATGAGGATAAATGCTAAATGCTAAAATGCTAGATAAAATGGATGCAATGTATGATAAACGTAAACTAACCTCAAAGATAGAAGTCATAGTTTTAAATAATGCTAAATTAATGCAAACTAAGTTACCATGGAATCCATTAATCAATGATTAAGCTAACTATGTATGAAATTAGTCTAATATGCTAAAATAAAAGTGCTTAATATGGATGTAAGTGAGTGTAAAAATTCAATAGAATACTATAGCTATCAAAAGATTGATTCAACTATCTCCAAATAGTTATATATTTATAGGAGAGCAAATGATAAATCAAGGGCTCAAATCAATTTGATCTATCAATGGTCAATACTAAATGAAGGGTGAGCACATGGATCAAAGATTATCATCAATGGATGAGAATCAATGTTCACATGGATCAAGAAATGATCAAGGGTTGAGAATGATTCAAACAAATACACTTTGTAACAACTTTGAAATTTTGTTACAAAGTTTGTTTGAAAGAAATCATTCTAATTTTGGAGTCAAATAGGAGAATAGTCCTTTGGAATATTCCCTATGCAAGTGAATGGAAGGGAATTAACAATTTAGTTAATTGAAACTAAATTTGAATGTACAAGATGGAGAATAAAGTAATATTCATTAATTTATTGATTTTAATGAAAAGGGGAATGCAATATGATATTTAGTTAAACATTTTAAAGTTATTTAATTAAATAAGAGGAACTAGGCTTATATTAAATAATTTGCATTATTTAATTAAACATGGTGAAATGTTAATGTGTGAGGGGGTGAATTAACCCAATTAGGTCAATTAGATTAATAGATGAAAATGAAGCATTTAATTATATACCTAGGCTAATTTAATTGAACAAGAAAAAAAAGATGGGTTTCATAATTAAATGATGCTAATATATCTGATTCAAGTGTGTAGTATCATTCAGGACATTTTTAAGTGTCTACAAGTATACTATTTCAAACAAAGCTTTATGTTTATATTTTAACTATTTAATATATCGAGTTGATCTCATAGGAATAAAATAATATTTTAGTTTATTTACCATTCTATCTTATCATTAAATTTTAGTCTTACTTTTTTCTATTCCATTGTAAGGAATAGTTAAAATAATTATGAGTGAGTCACCTAGTTTCCTTCTAGTATGTTCTAATGTGTCACTTCAAGAAGTTATCTTCACAAACATAGCTCTATTAGGGTTAGTTATTTTTTCAAATTCAAAATATTCCTCAAAATCACTAAATCCAATCAATCATTTTTTTAGGATCTAAACTATCAAAATAATTAGTCAAATGTGTTCAACTTTTCTTACCATTTATAGTGAGATATGTCAACATATTTTCATGTTTATCTTCTCATTCAAATAAAAAACTATTGTAAATTTATTCTCATTATAGCAATTAGTACTATCACATATTGAAAGGTTTGTAATACCTCCTATTGTGTCCCATTCTACCACATTCAAGTAAGCATGTTTTATTTCTTCATGATCTAAACTATAAAAATAGTTAGTCAAATACATTCAACTTTTCATACCATTTCTAGTGAGAGATTTCAACAAATTTTCCTATATATCTTCTCATTCAAACAAAAAATATTAAACATATATTTATTTTTATTCTTAAACATTAGTACTATTATGCATTGAAATTATTTTAATATATCTTTTTGTGTCCCCTTCTACCACATTCACGTAGGCATGTTTTTCTCATCATAGTAAATTTTCATCCATTTTTTTTCAAACACAAATTTAACCTATATCCATTCTTATAGGTGGAATTGTCTTAGCTAAGGTGAACTACCTCAAATTTTAAAAATCTATACACAAATAATTAAACTATCAAGAATGTTATACCCAACATTATTTTATTGGATGATTCATAAGATGTTATCTTCTCTATATATTCATTAATTTACAAGCTTCAAATAATCACCAAAATTTTAAACCTATTCTAATACCATCTAATGCTCAAGGACAAAGGGACCCATTAAGGATTATCTATACTTGTAGCCAAATATGATCTATTTGGTGTAAACCTTATTTAATGCAACTAATAAGATGGATTACTTATGCATATCAATACTCTTTTTCTTGATCAAGAGAGCTATATTAAAATTCCTATTCATATCCATAGATTATAATAGATCATATTATGTCTTATGATCTCACTTAATGTATTTATTACCTCCTAAAATCTCAATAAATTTATTCTTGAATCTTTATCTTATACCATTTTTCTTTTTTCTCTATTGTAATAGATATGACCTAAAATTAAATCAAACTCCTCTAATCTACAGGTTGATGTGGTGGTTGTTACCATGATCTATAGCTCTGGATAAATGTGATAAAATTTATTTTCCTTAAAATTATTCTTCACTAATGGTTTACCTCTGGAATTAAACTTAGCATGTACTACTATCCCTATTAGAGTATTTAAGTTTTAACTTATGGTAAATTAATTTAATTAGTTTTTTCCTAAACTAGGTGGTTGTTTACTTGATACTTGTTTTTCTTTCCTTTATAAGGCACATTGTACAATATGTAAATCATTAGATCTTAATACATTTTTCCATATTTCCTGGTGAAAGATCCCAAAGCTTCTCTCATATTTATAAAGGTGTTATTTGGAGTTGGTGCTCCTAGGTTTGCTGGAAATCCCCAACATGGTATTAGAGAATACCACTTTTCCCTCCTTTTGCCATTGATATTTTTTGTCAGCTTGAGATCATTTTTATTCAGAATTTGAAATTTTCATAAATTTCAAAATTGTCTCATATTCATTATTCTTCTTTTGTTTGGGTGATTAAATTCTATTTTTGTGGAGGTGCCTTGTCCCTAGAAGAGCACCTGCTACTGTGTGGAGGCATGTTTCCTTCCTCTGTTGGGTGTGAATTACCTTGTTGTGAGGGCGATTCTCTTCCTTGGAGGGTGTTCTCTTCTTTGTAGGCTGATTTTCTTTCATTGAGGCCCAATACATTTAGTGGTTCTAGGCATGATTTCTCTCTAGAGAATGTGATTTACATTTATAGTTCATTTTTTTGTGTGATAGGAGCCATAGATATTTTGAGAGGCTGCAATTTTTCTATGGAGGCATTTTCTCTATCAGAAGCCACAATTTTACCTATTGAAGGCCCAATTGAACATTCATAGGTTCATGATTTTCTTTAGAGGCTACATTTCAACCTTGTTGGCATGATTTCCTCTATGAAGAAGGTAATTTCATGGCTGTGATTTTCTAATTAGAGGTAGTGATTATTTCCTAGCAATAATACTTTAGTATTCTAAAGTTTTGATTGAATTATTTCAATTTATGGCTTCACATTGCCATGTTGAAGTGGAAGTGGGCCCCAATTTCTTTTGAATTTGTGTTTCTTAATCACACATTGGTAGTGTGGAGGATAATTTTTCTATTTAAATAGCATTGGGGTGTGAATGGTTGGAGTGTGTAAGACTCACAAACATTGAAGAGGCTCATGATTGTGTGCTTTGTGTGGAGGCTTGCCAGTTGATTTGGTGTGAGAACCACCTACAAACTAACATCAAATTGCCTCCATTTTGCTCAATTTTTTTTCTAGTTTCAAAAAAGCAGTCTTTGTTTGATTTTTTTGAAAAAGTGGTGAAATTCAATTTCTAGAGGCTACTTTTTGGAGGTTTTAGTCATTTTGGTGTACTTTATTGCCTTTTTTTGCAATGACCACTCTTGAATCTATTGAATTGTTACCCCCCATAATTATCACACCTTGAAAATGAAAATGCATAGATTGCTTCAGTCTCAAGGTCTGTGGTCCACCCTAAGTAATGTCCAACCCACTCTTACCAAGGAACTTGAAATATTTTCCTATAAAAATAAGTGTGACCAAGCTATGGGTTTAATGAAATTTAATGTTTTTAATAGTCACCTCTTTCATATTGATGAGTTGGATACACCCAAGGATATATGGGATAAGTTACATAACTTGTTTGTTTAGGTTAGTGAGTTTTGTGTCCTACAATTGGAGGTTGAATTAACCACTCTTACCCTTGAGGCATTTCCCTCTATTGATGAATTTCTAGTGAAATTCAAATCAATAAGGTCACAACTAGTGAGATGTCGAAAGAGAAAAACTGATAAGGAGTCTATTTTCTTGATTCTTTCCAAGTTGAGAATCCCATTTGCTGTGTTTTCTTCTACTTTTTATTCCATAATGGATGCTTTGGGTAGTACACTCCAAATTCCTTCTAAAACCTTATGTGACCAGTTGACAAGAGAACAAGCAAAGCTTGTCTAGTTGTAGTGGGTTCCTACAAATCATGCATTGGTTGCCCAATAATCTAGGAGTAAAGGGAAGAAGAAGAATGAAACTAAAATGGAGTCAACTAAGACTTCCTCCTCTTCAAAAAAGGACAATCCCAAGAAGGATAAATTCAGTTATATGCATATTGCAAGAAAAAAGGGCACGGTGAGCATCATTGTTACATGAAGAAGATGGATAAACTCTCACATCTTCTTCAAAAAAATAACATTCCATTGCCCTCTATTGTAACTCCTCCTTCTACAACCTCTGCATCTTCCTCTCCATCATCACCAAACCCTACATAGTCTAGGAATGCAAGGTTTGCAAGCTAGTAATGTTGATCATGAATCCCATCTGTATACATTCTCTCACTTTGTTGATGATGATGACTATGTTCCTTGCACCCCAGTTGCAAGTATTGACAACAATTTCTTAAGGGAGATAGGTCATTTAAATTTTGGAGTTCTTGAGACTCCTAGTGATACATCTCATATTGTTTCAGAGGATGATCATTTGACAGAACATGATATTCTTAATCCCCTGGATCTTGTTTTATTAGATGAGTATTTGGCAGGAATCTTAGATTTTTTTGTAGAGTCTCATGTTGCAGATTTGGGAGACATACTTGAGGGGATTTCTCTCCTCTTTGATGAAATTTGCAACATGGTAGTTGATACATGTAGATTTTCTTTGGAGGTTGACTTTGTTGAGCCTTCACTTTCATTTGATTTGTCACATTTCTTAGTTGTTTTTCATAATGATTATGTGGTGGATTATTCAGTTTTGCGATTTCCTTTCTCTCTTTAGTTGGATATGGAGCAACTTCTTCATCATCTAGTGGACTTGTTTCTTCCTAAGGGAAGAGGTGTTGCTTGTAGGTATTGGATCATATTTTGTCTTCAAGCATATGCCATCACTATTGGAGCTTCTCCATTATGGGGGGGAAATGATATCTCTTTTTTTCCTTCTTATGGGGGGATCATTGATCGCATATACATGATGTATACAGCCCTTAGAGGGTGTGATTGAGTCCTCCATCCATGCATCTTTTTTTTTTTCTTTTCTCTCTTTTGGAGAGGGGTTTTCTCCCATAGGGTTTTTCTACTTTTCTCTAGTTATGAGAGATTGCATTGTAAATGGGTACCTAATATGGTTGTGTAGTTAGGACCCATATTGCTTTCTTGCATTTTTGCATATTCATTCTCCCTAAGTTGCACTTAAGGGGGGGTGTTAGAGTATTTAAGTTTTAACTTAGGATAAACTGCTTTGATTAGTTTTTTCCCATACTGGGTGTTTGTTTACCTGATACCTATTTTTCTTGCCTTTATAAGGCACATTGTACAATATGTAAATCATTAGATCTCAATACATTTTTCAATATTTCTTGGTGATAGAGCCCCGAGATTCTCTCATATTTTTGAAGGTGTTATTTGCAACTTTGGTGCTCATAGGTTTGGTGGAAATCCCCAACAATACCCAATGAGCTAAGATTTTCCAAATTGTATGTGGTAACATATATAATCCTTCTAAGGACATATAGTGATGTAGTGACTATTACAAATTGATGCAAGCTTTAAATACTTACTTCATATCACAAACAAGTTATGATTTCACAATGAATACTCAATGCATGCCTCATCTAACTTCTTCAAGTGAAACATATGTGTGGTGGCCAATAATACATGAAACTAAAATAAAAGGTTTTGGATACATAAAATAATCTATTTCTAACCAAAACTAATAATAAATAACTATGGTGGCTTACAATTATTTTGATGATTTAATTGTGCTTGTGGTTTTTCTCATAAATTTTTGAACCTTGACCATGGAAGTGTGCTGATAAATATTCCCTCAAAATCAACTTCTACTATTGAAGTAATACCTACAAAACAAGCAAACATTAGAAGAAATATGTTTGGTTGATATAATGTTACCTTTTTCATTGATGCTCCTACATCATGTTTCCATTAGGCCATATATTTTAGAATAGTCATATTTTTTCTTCCCATGTTCTAGCAATTGGTTGAACCATAAACTATGGAGGTTTAGTTGTGAAGTCTAACTAGTACACCTTTTAAATATCCCCAACTGTTAAATTCCCATGTCTTTTCGATTTTTGTTTCCTTGAGAAGTTTTATAAAGACTTTTGTAAGATAAAATTTTGTGATAGAAAAAATCATGTATTTGCTACAAATTAATAAAATAATAAAGCTAACCCTTTTTTCTCATGGATGTAGGAAAATTGGTGAACCATGTAAATTATATTGTCTTTTTGCATTTGAAAATTTTATCTACCTTAATTTAATGTAGGTTTATTTTACTCTATATTTTGAATTATTTGTACCAAAGCTAAGGAGAAACTCAGGAGAGATTGAGGAAGTAAAACCTAGAGAATTGAAAAATTCTCAAGCCAGAATATTTGAATCTATAAATTACAACTAGAAGCTCCATTGATTCAAAGAGATCTTGTAATTACATTGGAAATTAAAGAAAAGAAGCTCGCTATAATGTCCAATGAATATTGGGTGAAATTGAACAATACAATAGTGACAATAATTATTTTGTCCCTATCCAACAATTATCTATTTAATATTCCAACATAGAGGACAAAGAAAATATTATGGTTAAAATTGTCAAACATCTATGAGATATACTCTACATCTAACAAAGTTTTCTTAATGAAGAAATTATACAATTTGATGATTGAAGAAGGAAATATTGTATCAGACCATTTAAATCAATTATATATATTGATCACATAGTTAATTTATTTTAGCATAAATTTGGATAATGAAATAAATGGCATCTTAGAAAATTTTATGCTCTCTAATCGATAACTGGGAAGGATTTATCATGGTTGTCAGAAGGTTAGAATTTAGTAAGAAAGGAAGAAAGTTGAAATTCAATTATATTATTAAAATTCTTCTTAGTGAGGGTGCAAGTAGAAAAATTGAATGTACTTCACCAGGAGACACTTTGGTAACTAGCAATAAAGGGAGATCTAAGGAGCAAGGGTATAATAATAGTATAAGAATATCCATGTCAATAGAAAGACCAAAATATAGAGGAAAAATTAGTAGTTATTTGTATTGTGGTAAGTAAGGCCTCATGAAAGTAAATTATTAGTCTTATAAAAAGGTTGAAAATTGGCCAAAATAAAATGAGGTAAATGCAACATATAAATAAAATGCATGTGCTATAGTCTTCTCCATTGGACAAAATATAATAGATGTGTGGGTTCTAGATTCTAGAGATTCTTTTCATTACACATCATGTTGGGAGGTTTTAAAAAACTATTGGGAAGGTAAATTTGGTAATGTTATTCTTCTTGATGATGAACCTTGTGACATTTTTTGGAAAAGGAAATGTTTTATTGTACATAAAAATGGAAATAGTTGGTTGCTATGTGATGTTAGACGCATCCCTCAAGTCAAAAGGAACTTGATTTCAATAGGATAGCTAGATGCTTAAGGCTGCAGCATCACTTTTGAGTGAAGCATGTAGAAGGTGATAAAATGAGACTTGGTGATTACTATAGCAAACAAATCAAGTAATATGTATGTGCTAGAGAGTCACATTGATATGATAATGGTGATGGTAGTAGCAAACAATAGAATGAATTTATCGCACAAGAGGCTCAGTTATATGAGAAATTGGGGCCTTAATATTTTGTAGAAAAGGGATCAAATTCCAAGTTTAAAATTAGTTGATTTTGAGTTGTTTCAAAATTGTATCTATGCGAAACAAAAGAGAATCAACTTCTCTACCATGAAATATAATAAAAAGACATGACTATTGGATTTAGTACACTTGGATGCCTTTTTCCCCATGGAGATAACATCAATTGGTAATTCTAATCATTTTGTTACTTTATTAGATTATTGTGCTAGGAAGGTTTAGGTTTACATGCTAAAAAGGAAATATGAATTGTTTAGCATGTTCAAAAAATTTAAAGAAATTATAGAAATTCAAACCAACAAGAAAATTAAGTCCTTAAAAACTTATAATGGTGGATATTTATGTTCCATAAAACTAATCAATTTCCCTCTATTGATAACTTTCTAGTGAAATTCAAATCAATAAGGTCACAAGTAGTGAGATGTTGGAAGAGAAAAGCTAATAAGGAGTCTATTTTCTTGATTCTTTCCACATTAAGAGTCTCATTTGTTATGTTTTCTTCTACCTTTTATTCCAAAATGGATGCATTGGGTAGTACATTCCAAATGCCTTCTTTTGAAACCTTCTATGACCAGTTGACAAGAGACCCTACAAAGCTTTTGTCCAGCTATAGTGGGTTCCTACAAATCATGCATTGGTTGCCCAAGAATCTAAGAGTAAATGGAAGAAGAAGCATGAAACTAAAACAGAGTCAAGTAAGACATCCTCCTCTTCAAAAGAGGACAATCCCAAGAAGGAGAAATTCAGTTATGCATATTGCAAGAAAAAAGGGCACGGTGAGCATCATTGTTACATGAAGAAGATGGATGAACACTCACATCTTCTTAAAAAAAAAACATTCCATTGCACTCTTTTGTAACTCCTCCCTCTACAACCTTTCATCTTCCTCTACATCATCACCAAACCCTACACAGTCTAGGAATGCAAGGTTTGCAAGCTAGTAATGTTGATCATGAATTCCTTCTGTATACATTCTCTCACTTTGTTGATGATGATGACTATGTTCCTTGCACCCTAGTTGCAAGTATTGACAATAATTTCTCAGGGGAGATAGGTCATCTAAATTTTGGAGTTCTTTAGACTCCTAGTCATACATCTCCTATTGTTTCAGAGGATGACCATTTGGTAGAACATAATATTTTTAATCCCCCAAATCTTGTTTTACTAGATGAGTATTTGGTAGGAATCTCAGATTTGTTTGTGGAGTCTCATGTTGCAGATTTGGGAGACATACTTGAGGGGATTTCTCTCCTATATACTGAAAGTTGCA
Source organism: Sequoia sempervirens (assembly GCA_007258455.2). Lineage (NCBI taxonomy): Eukaryota > Viridiplantae > Streptophyta > Pinopsida > Cupressales > Cupressaceae > Sequoia > Sequoia sempervirens. The sequence goes on from VDFB02358134.1 coordinate 71,280,053, forward strand.
GCATGGTAGTTGATACATCTAGATTTTCTTTGGAGGTTGACTTTGTTGATCCTTCACTTTCATTTGATTTGTCACATTTCTTGGTTTTTTTTATAATGATTATGTGGTGGATTATTCTATTTGGAGATTTCCTTTCTCTCTTCAGATGGATATGGAGCAACTTCTTCATCATTTGGTGGACTTGTTTCTTCCTATGGAAAGAGATGTTGCTTGTAGGCATTGGATCATCTTTTGTCTTCAAGAATACTTCATCGTTATTGGATCTTCTTCATTTTGGGGGGATATAATATCTCTTTTTTTTCCTTCCAAGGGGGGGGTCATTGATTGTATATACATGATGTATGTAGTCCTTAGAGGGTGTGATTGAGTCCTCCATGCATGTATCTTGTTTTTTTTTTCTTTTCTCTCTTTTGGAGAGGGGTTTTCTCCCATATGGTTTTTCTCCTTTTCTTTAGTTCTAAGAGACTGCATAGTAAATGGGTACCTAACATGGTTGTGTATTCAGGACCCATATTGCTTTCTTGAATTTTTGCATATTCATTATCCCTAAGTTGCACTTAAGGGGGGGTGTTAGAGTATTTATGTTTTAACTTAGGATAAACTACTTTGATTAGTTTTTTCCAATACTGGGTGGTTGTTTACTCAATACCTATTTTTCTTTCCTTTATAAGGCACAATGTACAATATGTAAATCATTAGATCTCAATACATTTTTCAATATTTATTGGTGATAGATCCTCTATCTTCTCTCATATTTGTGAAGGTGTTATTTGAAACTTTGGTGCTCCTAGGTTTGGTGGAAATCTCCAAGAATCCTCAATGAGCTAATATTTTCCAAATTGTATGTGGTAGCATATATAATCCTTCTGAGGACATATAATGATGTAGTGACTATTACAAATTGATGCAAGCTTTAAATACTTACTTCATATCACAAACAAGTATTGATTGCACAATGAATACTCAATGCATGCCTCATCTAACTTCTTCAAGTGAAACATATGTGTGGTGGCCAATAATACATGAAACTAAAATAAAGGTTTTGGATATGTAAAATAATCTATTTCTAACTGTGATAGGTCGAATTAGGTGGTTAGAAAGCAAGCAACAAGCCAAAAAGAGTGCAAATAAACAACTTAAACAACCTACACTTTAAGATTAGCCTAAGTTAGAAACAAAACAAGACAAAGCCACAAAATGGAACTTTACACCCTGCGTTGAGTCGATTCTTTGGTTGGCCCTTCGATCTTTGACGTGTATGCTCCTTGGATGGCAAGATGCAAGCTAGATGAGGGTGTGAAGATGCATGCAAGTGGATGAAAATGTGAAAATGGCTAAGTAGAGGTTGAGAAACAAAACTGCAAGAGTTTGGTTAGCACAAAAAATCTCCCCAAAATGAGAGAAAAGATGGGGTATTTATAGGATTTTTAGAAAATCCTAGGGGAAATAGACGGTTGAGATTGATCCACCAAATATCAAGATGTAGGGCTAAGGTGAGTTGAGAACTCACAAGCCCCCACATCTTGACATGTGGCATGTGAGATAGCCCTAAAAGGTGAAGTGGACATGATGTGGAAGGAAAAGGACATGACATGGAGAGGGGTACAAAGTACCTTGGGATTGGACAAGATCTCCTCATAAAAGGAGGTCCTTGTCCCCATGTGGGTGAGAGGACAAGTGGGGAATTAAAAATTCTTCAAATATCCTTATGGGGATGAGAGAAAGAATAAAGAATGAATAAAGGACATGTGGGGAGAAGTGAAGGAATTAAAAATTCCTTTTGGGTGCCTTGGGGGATTAAAAGGTGAATTAAAAATTCACATGGGGAAGGGGGATGCCTTGTCCAAAAGGATAAAGCCTTTAATAAGGATGACTCAAGGACATGTGCCATAAATAGGATGAGGATTAGGTTAGGCTAATCAAATGATTAAGGTTGTGCAAGTACCCAGTTAAATAGGCTAATGATTGATTAGAGGCAAGTGGGAAATTATGGAGGATGTGACCTTAATGATGATTAAGGGTGTGCACATGCTAACCCTGGTTAATTAGAAGAAGATGAAGTAATTAAAATGGATTAAGGACCAACTTGCAAAAGTTGGAGGATGTGACCATGAGAGAAAAAAGATGAATTAAAAATAAATTTTAATTCAAAAGGGGAATATGACTAAATTAAATAAAAAGGCATATTTATTTAATTTAGAGGAGGAAGAGGGGCAAAGTATTAAATTAAATATTTTAGGACCTTTGTGCAAGATGTAGGGTATTAATTAAACAATTGGCTTAATTAATATTGACAGGGGGGTGAGCAACTAGATGAATAAGGAGACGCATTTAATCATATGGAAGTGATCAAAATTGGACGTCTACATTTTGCCCCTCTTCGAAAGACTATTAGAATAATAGGGTTTCGAAGAAAAAACAAAATGCAGATGACTCTGTAGAGAAAGAGACCAGAAAAAGAGATGCCCCAGCATGGGGGAACGCGCGTGAGCTGCCCCAAACGGAGGGAATGCGGAGAAGATGCCCCATGTCAAGGAAAGGTAGGGTTAGAGCGACGGGTTAGGAGGGAATGGTAAGGTATGCCCCCTCGAGAAGGGGGACGGGGGAGGAAAAGGGAGCCCCGGTCAACTTCTCGAAAGTACAGAGTGGTACGTGTTGTTGGAAAGAGCACGGAAAAACGAGAAGAACAGCGCTTGAACGGAGTCAATCGGATATACGGTGTGCAAATGGCGGCCCCAGGAAGAACGAGCTTGGATGAATTAATCGACAGGATTTTTGGTTAAAAAAAGGAAAAAAAATGAGCATGAGGTGAAAAAGTGAAAAGGAGATAAAAGGTAATTGGGGACTTACCTTGGGCCCATTGTGACAGCTGGCAAGTGGAGAAAGAGGAGAGAGAGACGAGGAGGAGAGTGAGAGCGGACATCATGCCGAAGTACGACAGTGACGTCATTCACCGGGCGGACGAGAGATGGATATTTTTCACCCATTGTGCGGTACCCTGCCAGGTTAGCTCAAAACCGGACTGTGGATTTTTATTTTTGTGTTTTTCGGCATTTTGGCACGTATTTTCGAAAAACAAAAACATGGGTTTTTTGCGGGGCGTCGAAAAATGAAATGGGTAGGAAAAGTTTTTTGGTGCGTCACCTCAGAATGCGCGCGCCATAGGGAGGG
>VDFB02358134.1:71283444-71389699 GCA_007258455.2 Sequoia sempervirens
GGAGGGGAGGAGATTGGACAGGAGATAGCTAGGACTACTAGCAGGCAGGAGGCAGACAAAGCTAGAGAGGAGGCAGACAGGGGCCTAGGAGAATAGGAGACAGCCGGCGGGGAGGAGGCACATGGAGCCCGAGAGGGGATGGATAGAGATGTAGGAGGACAGGGGGGCAGGAGCCAGCTGGAGGGGAGGAGGCACATGGAGCCCGAGAGGAGATGGATAGAGATGTAGGAGGACAGGGGGGGCAGGAGCCAGCTGGAGGGGAGGAGGCATAGCCATAGCAGGGATCTCCTAGGGTGATAGATCTGGATGAGATGGAGAGTGAGGGGTACTCAGCCGAGAGTGAGGGGTATCATCCGCAGGAGATGGAGATCGACTCAGATGTGCATGATATAGCACCGGTAGACGCGGCGCCACCCGCAGGGGAGGATCCAGTGGTGGTGCTGAGAGATACAGTGGAGAGGCTGCGACAGAGCGAGCAGCGGGTGCGGGAGGCAGGGACAGAGCGGATTGTGGTAGACGCAGAGAGGGATGAGTGGCGGGCCCGATTTGCTCAGGGGGAGAGAGACTACAGGGAGCTAGTTATGCTAGCGTCAGAGCAGGAGCGGAGATTGGTGAGGGAGAGGGATGAGAGCCGGGATGAGGCCGTGGACCTGTGGGCTGAGGTGGAGAGGTTGCAGGCAGAGTTGTATAGGAGAGAGACAGGGGATGCTGAGAGTATGCAGATAGAGCTAGCAGAGCTCAGGGATAGGGTGCGTATAGTGGAGGCAGAGAGGGGGGTGTTACAGGCACAGGTGGAGGAGTTAGAGGCTGGGAGAGATGTGCTACAGACACAGGTTCAGGTAGCAGAGAGTGAGAGGCAGGTGGCCGAGTCAGAGGCACAGTAGCTACGCAGAGAGAGATACAGCGACAGCACAGGCATCTAGCTTGTGACGAGAGCGGGATTCGGCTGAGCTGAGATTGTAGGCCCTGCAGAGGGACAAAGATGTAGCGATGGCGCGGGGATAGGCTGGGCAGAGGGAGAGGGATGTTGTAGAGTCACAGATGCAGACCTTACAGGGAGAGAGAGATGCAGCACGGGCTCAGTTGCAGGGGGTGCTGGTTGAGGGGGGAGGTGCAGGGACAGATGTACAGGAGTTGCACACACAGTTACAGGCGATGCAGGCCGAGAGGGATAGGGGCTCAGAGCAGATACGACAGTTGATACTAGCTTAGGAGGCCTGGGCACGGGAGAGGCGGGCTATCAGCGCAGACCGAGATCGGTATAGACATGAGCGGAATGCCGCGAGACTGATAGCAGGGCAGCGGGATGAGTTTATGTAGTAGGCTAGTTATTGGAGAGGGGTATATGAGCAGGTTGTTCCAGACCTAGTGCAGCACACAGCCTGCTATGTCAGTCAGGCTCCACTGCCCCAAGGGCCATCCCAGTCACTGGGGACACGCACCAGGGGTTTCAGCGACTACCGGCGGACTCTGTCTCCACACGGTGGTTATTAGGGGACACCCACCCATGAGTACCAGGGGACACCCACCCGCGAGTATCAGGGGACACCAGCACACAGAGGATCAGCACCCGATTCTCCACAGAGGTCAGATGTGGGCAACTCACAGTAGAGCAGGCAGATGCAGGACATTGGTTATTTTTGGCAGATACAAGATGGATGGTGTGTACATGTGGCCAGAGAGCAGAGGTGATCCATTTCTCTGGATCTTGTATCTTATTATACGATATATGATGGAGATGTATTGTATTGTGACATTTTATTATTTTGATGATATGGTGGCCTTTATTGACATCATGCAGGATGTTTCCTTTATGCAGCTATATGAGATGATTCATGATGTGATTTTGCATGCATATATATACACATGTTTATATGGATGACTTATGTTTTATGCTTTATGTTTTTATGGATGGATGATTGATGATTGATGCAAACGTGTTTATGATTTATGATGTATGGATGCACATGTTTATATGATTTTTGATGGATGGACAATTTATGCATGTTTATATGATTTATGATGTATGATTTATGATGCACATGTGGATGGATGATTTATGCATGTTTATATGATTTATGATGTATGATTTATGATGCACATGTGGATGGACGATTTAGGCATGTTTATATGATTTATAATGTATGATTTATGATGCACATGTGGATGGACGATTTATGTATGTTTATATGATTTATGATGCAATGACATGTCAATAACGACCGTTACGAGGATGCGGGTAGGCGATAGGCGGATGGAAGATTGCATTTGCCAAAAACAACCATTAATATCCTAAGAGGAAGAGGACCGACATGAGGAACGAAGAACGAGAGTACTTGCACAATCGACATCATAAGCTGTGGTTCTGGTGGAAATGAAGGGTGCATGCAAAGTGGTGGAAGTGCAGCGAAAATGAGATTTTGCCATCTTTGGAGCATTGATTTTTACTATAGCGTAGGGTACCAAACACCTTGATATAGAAGACCAAGGCGAGCGAGTACTCTACGCATGAAACAAACACAGCAAACAATAAGGTTATCCCAACACCCCAAGGTCATGATGACCTCGGTCGGGCCTAGTGCTATAATAACCAAAAACACACAAAGTTATCCCAGCGTAATACAAGATCCTAGAGATCTTGGTGGGTCCTACGAGGGATAACTCGAGAAAACAAATGACAAAACAAAAGATCAAGGTATGCCCCCATTTCAACAGGTCAAAGCACGCCATGGTATGGTGGACCAAGGTGACCTCGACAAGTGATGGGAAGGAACCTAAAATGATAAACAAAATTCGAAAACATCAAGAGATCATAATCAAGACAATAGGTCCTTTGCCATAGGATCAAGGTGGTGGATGGGATTGGTGAGGTCTGCTAGGAAGGACTCATCCTGTTGAGACCAAAGATGGATGCGACATAAGATGACCCAGTTGACGTGGGATGTTGCCGAGGGACAAGATCTTGTAACACAAGGGAATTTCGTTTGTTAAGGACCGGTTAGATGTGGGCATAACTTGATAACGAAGCTCAAAAGACTGACATAACCTACAGACCTAGGGGCTCGGGGGCCAATCATAGATTAGCCTTGCCTACGTGAAAGCGCAGAGCCCTCGTAGTTCCAGAAAAGACCATGGATAAAGCGAAAAGAAGACAAATGGTGACCGATGATGACGGACGAATGCCCCGGGGGTGAATCAAATGATCGACCTTTCCTACGTGACAACGTAGGGGCAACGTAGTTCGACGAACGGACTCGACAAGATGGGACCTAGGTGAAGACCGACACGATGGATGATTCTACCTGATGACACGAGTGTGAATGACGTAAGCTCAGAGTGGGATACCGAAAAAAAGCTCAGGAAAGGGGGATAGACTCGATGGGTCGTCCAATGCTCAATCAATATTTACCAAATAGTCCGGGATGAGATGGTTGAGGACAATAGTGCGGATGACGGCATAAAATAACTAGGATGTCAGGTAGATAATGATTAAGCCCTCTACGGATGATGCCTGTTGCCAGGTTTTCACGATCCATACTTATCCAAGGCGCCACCAAGAGGTGGTTTTCACCATAGGACGAATTTATTTCTCTTGACTATTTTTAGATTTTTGACTTTTTTTGATTTTTTTTTTCTATTTTTTTAGATTTTTTTGATTTTTTTGGATTTTTGACCAGGTGGGGTAACCGAGCAGTCTTAGGAGTAGAACTTTTTCAAATGCATGACATTGATAGGCTCGTCAAGGGGGTCTCCTTCAAGAGTAGTCAACCTGTATGCCCCTGATCCATATTTAGCAGCTATGATATAGGGCCCCAACCAATTTGCCTCAAATTTTCCTTTCTTGTCTCGGTCTTGCTGAGTACGTTGGTTCTCTTTAAGAACAAGCTCGCCCACCTAAAATTGGCGAGGATGAACCTTCTTGTTGTAACTACGCTTGAGGCGATTCTGATATGCTTGCAGATGATCGAAGGCCTTTATTCTGCGTTCGTCTAGTAACTCTAGCTGTGCAAGCCATGCAACATGAGCATCCTCTTCGCTAATGAGGTTCTTAAGAGAGATTCTCAATGATGGGATTTCAACCTCGATTGGCAAGACAGCTTCGACACCGAACACTAGAGAGTAGGGGGTAGCACCTGTTGGGGTGCGGATGGATGTGCGATATGCCCAGAGGGCAGGATGAATGTGAAGGTGCCAATCTCGTCCAGTGTGATTGACAACCTTTTTGAGAATATGAATGAGGGTTTTGTTGGTCGCTTCCGCCTGACCATTACCCTGGGGGTAATAAGGTGTTGACCAACGGTGCTGAATATGGAAGGTTTCACATAGGTGTTTCATGGCTTGGTTCTTGAATGGTTTGCCATTGTCGGAAATGATGGTGGATGGGATACCATATCTGCAGAGAATATGGTAAAGGATGAATTTGGAGATCTGAATGCCGGTGATTTGTGAGAGGGGTATTGCCTCTACCCACTTGGTAAAATACTCAGTGGCGGTGATTATGAAGGTATGGCCGTCAGATGATGGTGGGTGAATCTTGCCAATCAAGTCAAAACCCCATTGAGAAAATGGCCATGGTGCCAAGAGGGGCTGAAGATCTTGTGCTGGAGCATTGATTAAATCTGCGTGTTGCTGGCATGGAAGACACTTTTTCACAAACTCACAAGCATCATGTTCCAACGTAGGCCAATAATATCCAGCCCGTAGGATCCTCTTGGCCAGCGCCATACCATTTGAATGTGCCCCACAAACACCGCTATGTACCTCCGTTAGTGTCGCATGGGCTTCAGTCTCATTTAGACATCTGAGGAGGATTCCATCATACCCGCGATGATAAAGCGTATCACTGACGATGACATATCGAGAAGAGCGATGAATGAAGGATTTGCGTTGGTTACGTGAAAGGTTTGGGGGTATAACGTTATCACGGAGGTAGGTATAGATGTCTTGGTACCATGGGGAGGTGGGACCTACAATTTCACACACCATTTCAGTCTCAGGGATATCGTATGCTAGGATTAATAGTTGTTCTACAAGAAACTCGCACTCTATTCAATCCTTGGGCATGTCCAGGAGGGAGCCGATAGTGGCCATCGCATCAGCTGCTTTGTTTCATACCCTGGGAATCTGTTCAAATTGTATGGAGGTGAAGTATTTCTTGAAGTCATCCACCATGTGCTTGTAGGGTAACAACTTATCATGCTTGGTCAGAAACTCATCATTAACTTGCCTAATGACTAGCAAGGAATCACCGAAGACTTTCAACTGAATTATGTGCCACTGTTTGGCAATTTTGAGACCGGTGAGGAGAGCTTCGTATTCGGCCATGTTGTTGGTACATGGGAACGCTATCCTGAATGACTTGGGAATGTAGTCACCTTGAGGGGTAACTAATAGAATTCCTGCCCCCGATCCATTATGTGTATATGATCCGTCAAAATATAGTGTCCACATGGGGGTTTCCTCAACTGAAAAGACTTCCTCATTAGGGAATTCTGTGATCAATGGGTGAGTGTCAACTAGAGGAGCTTCTGCCAACTGATCTGCAATTATCTGCCCTTTGATAGCCTTGCGATCCACGTATTCTATGTCAAATTCACTGAGGAGCATGACCCACTTAGCCATGCGGCCAGTCAAAGTGGTTCTAGATAATAGGTACTTCAATGGGTCGATCTTGGTGATTAACTTGACTGGGTGACTGAGCATGTAATGGCGGAGCTTCTGTGTACTGAAGACTAGTGTGAGGCACGCCTTTTCCATGGGAGAGTAGTTTAGCTCGTAGCCAACTAGTGTCCGACTGATGTAGTAGACTGCCCTTTCTTTTGACGACTCATCATGATGTGCCAACAATGCCCCCAGTGCGACTGAAGTGGCAGAGATGTAGAGCAAGAGGGGCTTGCCAGGAATTGGTGGCATTAATATTGGTGGATGGGCCAAATATTCCTTAATCTTGTTGAATCCCATCTGACACTGCGGGTTCCATCGGAAGGTGGAATCCTTTTTTAGAAGATGAGTGAATGGTTGACACTTGTCTGCCAGCTGGGCAATGAAGCGACGGATGGACTGCATTTTTCCTTGAAGGCTTCTTAAATGTTTGAGATTGCGTGGAGGGGGCATGTCTAGGATAGCCTTTACCTTAGCGGGATCAACTTCAATGCCCCTGCGAGAGACTATGAAACCTAGCAACTTTCCAGAAGTGACCCCAAAGACACATTTTTTTGGATTCAGCCGCAACTTATAATGCTCTAACCGCTCAAATATCTTCTTTAGGATGGCAGGATGTTCTACTCATGTTCTAGATTTCCCTAATAGGTCATCAACATAGTCTTCCATGATGATATGTATGAGGTCATGGAAGATGACCATCATTGCCCTCTGATAAGTCGCCCCTGCATTTTTGAGACCGAAGGGCATAACATTGTAGCAGAAGGTGCCCCAAGGAGTGGTGAAGGCGGTTTTGTGTTGGTCTTCAGGTGCAATTCGAATCTGGTTGTACCCGAAGAAGCCATCCATAAGGGACAACATCTCATGTCCTGCTGTTAGGTCGACCAACATGTCAATATTGGGTAGGGGGAAGTCGTCTTTAGGGAAAGCTTTGTTGAGATCCCTGAAGTCTGTACATATCTAAATGTCACCATTTGGTTTAGCTACTGGCACTATGTTGGAGATCCATTCGGAGTAGTCAACTGGTCTGATAAATTCTGCCTCCAGTAACTTCTCTAATTCCTTCTTGACTAATAATGCAACTTGCGGATGCATCTTGCAGAGTTTTTGCTTGACAGGTTTAGCATCTAGGCGGATGTCCAGGTGATGAACCACCAAGGCGGGATCTAAGCCAGGCATATCCGAGTATGACCAAGCAAAGTTAACAACTCCCTCCTGGAGTAGCTATCCAAAGATCGGAAACTCTTGTTCGGAGAGTGACTTGGCTACATAGGTGATCTGGGGATTTTTAGCAGTTCCCAAATTAATCTCTTGCGTTTCTTCAATCAGAACAGATGATCTGGCAGATAGCTGAGTTCCCATAAGGGGAAGATGAACATCTCCATCTTCCAGCACCTCTTCAAGGTTTTCGCCATCAGATGCATCCTTTATTTTTACTTTTTCAAGGTAACGAAGTGCCTCAGGGAGGTTTTCACTAGATGACCGTTTGTTATTTTTCTTATTCTTACTTTTGCGACTGGAGTGTTCATCCTCCCCCAATCCCATAAGGTTGACATATGTGTCCGTAGACATACTGACAGGTGTGGTGTTGTGTAGGTCCCAATTAATGAGTTAAGGGTGACGAAGGGATAGGCTGGTGGTGCAAACGGATAGGCATTCGAACATGGAAGATAGGCCGGCATGATCGACGTCATCGTACGCACGTATGATGGATTCCTCCTCGGGTATGTCTTCCAATAAGCCGCTGTCCACAACTACACTATTGGAAGCATTAGACGATGTTTCAGGGCCTTTTTGCTTTCTGTCATACCCAATGCCCACATTTTTTGGTAGCAGAGATGTATCAATGGGTTATAACCGCCCTTGTTCTTGCTTTCCTAGGCCTCTACCTTGATAGTTATGCTTTTCCACAAACTTTGTCGGCCAGGGGTACTTTTCTTGGAAGTATTCTTTGAGAGGAGTTTCTGCCAGAGGCTCTTCTCAGTAAACCCATTGGCTTATGTCTTCTTCGGGTGCATCTGTCTTGATACTTGGGGATACAAAAGTGGTAGTAGGGATGTTGTTTCCACGGAAGGTGACAGTCTTGTCCTCTTTTGTGGTAGCATGGGAAGGTTGACCATACTCGTGTGGCGATGGTGGCATGGTTGCTACATTAAGAGTAGTATGCATTTCATACTCACCACACCCTTTGTCAATGATCTGGACTTTTGTGACAGTAGGATTAGTGGAGGATGGAGCAGTTATGACAGTGGATGGTGGATTAACGGGTGATGGCCGAGATGCCCCCATTTCAACCCCCGGGCAATAATGCAAATGGGGAAATGATGTCTCTAGGGCGCGGCAATATTCGAACGGTTGGGGATCGGCATAGATGGTGACCTCTTGTCCGTTGACTGGGAATTTGAGGCACTGATGGTAGGTGGAAGGCACGGCTTGCATAGCATGGAGCCATGGACGGCCGAGGAGGAGATTATATGGTAAGTCCAGATCAAGGACATGGCAGGTGATGTACTGAACTACCGGTCCCACTTGGACCGGAAGATTGATGATCCCTTCCGAATTTCTTTCTGCATTGTCATAAGCCTTGATTGTAATAATTTGGTTACTTAGGTCTGCTTGGGTATACCCCACCTGCTTTATGAATTTTAAAGTGCACAAGTTGAGGGCAGAGCCATTATCTACAGGACCCTTTTTATTTTATGCCGAGCGACTACGACTTCAATATGTAAGGGGCGATTGTGATTAGCATCAATGTTGGGCATATCATCGTGGCCGAAGTGTAGTTGGTGAGATGAAGCTAGGTGTCCTACCAAGGCTTGAAACTGTGTAGGATCCATATTATTAGGCACATGGGTTTCTTGTAGGGCTCTATTAAAGATTTCTTGATACACGGGGGAAGACTTGAGTAAATCCAAGATGGAGATATGTGCAGGGGTCTTTCCCAAGTGATCAAGGATATTGTACTGGGAAGTTACAGGAGTCTGTGGGCAGGTGCAGAGGCTGCAGGAATGGTGATGCGGGCTTGTCATGTGGTAACAACACATTGAGAGTCTTTAGCTTTGACATGTATCATGGATACACGAGGTTCTACCTGCTCAATGTAATGAATAATACCCTCATAATTGAGAGGTACATTCTTGTAACTCACGTTATTTGTGCTGTTGTTTTAAGGATTACTGTTGGAAGTGCTCGGGCCTTGGTTATGGTTTAGGAAAGCGTTTTGATAAATCTGCAACTGAGCATTGGATGATGGAGCTTGGTTAGGATCAACCTTGATGTCACCTTCGATCGATGAGATCCTGGACATAGTTTTTTAGACCCTGACACTTATTCAAAGAGTGCCCTTTAATTTTGTGGAACTCACAATATTCATTTTCCCTAAACCATGCAGGCTTAGGTTTGGATTCATCTAGTGGCTTGGTGATGGGGTACATGATTGGATAGCTAATCTGCAACAGTTTATTGAAGACGACACTCAAGGGTTCTCCTAGTTGAGCATATTGGCGTTTAGGGTTCCCTTGGTTATTTTGATTGGACTATTGGGGAGGACGGGATGTCCCTTGAGGTACGGATATGGCATTAGGTACAGATTGTTGTTGTTTCTGGGATGCGTTGGCCACTTGGACATGTTTAGTATCAGTGACACCATCATTGACCGCATTCTTGTTCTTGTTCCAGAAATGTGGCTTGTCGTTAAATGTCCTTTCCCTATCTTGGTTATATATTTTGATGTGCCCCTTGGCAACAAGGGCATGCTCAAGGATGGGTCCTTTCTCCACCACCTCCGCAAAAGTGGTGACACAGTGTAATTGAAAGTTGTGAGCCATGTTAGGATGGGAATTCTCCACGAAGAGGGTGACCATGTCCTTTTCTTTCAAAGGAGTTTTCATTCGGCTTGCCAGGGCATCCCACCTCTGGAGGTAGCTAGTAAAAGTTTCCCCTTCACGTTGTTTCTCCTTGAGAAGATCTAGGGTATCAGTATCCTTCTCCAAGTTGAAGGAGAAGTAGGAGACAAACCTTTCTAACATGTCCGCAAAAGATTTTATAGATCCCTTGTCGAGGGTCATGAACCACCCTAGTGCATCACTTCCCAGACTTCAGGGGAACAAACGCAAGAGATAGTTGTCATTTTGGATCACTTCTTGACACTGGGAGTAAAACTCCCGTAGGTGGGCCTTAGGATCTTTGTTCCCCTTATATTTGTCAAATTTTGGCATCTCAAAATGCTTGGGGAAGGGAATTAATGAGATGGAGGGATCATACGGATAGGGACATATATCTTCGAACTTGAACGATTGCTTGCTAGTCCCTGCCTGGAGATCCTTTAGTGCGGCTTTGATTTCCAGGATGTCTGCATTGGCTAGAGTGTTGGACGGGTATTGATGGCAGGACGATTGTGGATTCTGAGAGGATGTTTGGAGATGGGTGTATGGATGAGGAGGTGGTACCTCCTGCTGATATGCCAAGGGGCCTTGTTGATAAAAAGGTTGCTGTTGCGAGGTGGGATATGGATTGGTCCGGTAGTTGTGGGTGGCGTACTGTTGGGAAGTATGGAGAAAGTGTTGCTGATTAGCTTGTGCATATTGGGGGTGTTGATATGACTGTTGTGATGCCCCATAGGAGGGTTGTTGTTGATATTGTTGCTGGTTGTAATAGTTGTAGTGATGAGGTGGTGCCTGTGATGGGCGAAATGGGATGCTATGTTGTGGTTGTGCTTGTGGGCGTAAAATGGATGCAAGGAACAAAGATATGATCGGGGCTGAAGGCCGAGGTTGATTTCCCTACGGTTGATGTTGTGATGGTTGTGTTGAAAATAGGGGATTGACCAATGATTGTTGTTGAGGTGGAGGTGCGATTGAGATGTTGTGCGAGGGAGGTTGTTGAGCAGTAGTGGGAGCGTAGGATTGGGGAGGTTGTTGGGATATGAATGATGATGGTGGAGGGATGTTGGATTGGGGCAGCTGTGGAGGCTGTTGAGGTATGAACGATGATGGTGGAGGAATATTGGATTGGGACGATGGTGGAGGATTAAATGACGCTGAAGGAGGGATGTTGGATTGGGACGATGGCGGAGGGTTGAATGACGATGGAGGAGGGATGTTGGATTGGGGTGGCTATTGAGATAGGATCGACAATGGTGGAGGATTTGTAGCCCCAAGAGGTGGGGGTAAGGTAGTGAAAGGGTTGCCCCCAGTGTTGGCAGGAAGCGGGTTCGAGGGGGGTGGTGCCGGTAGCATTAATGGTTGCGGTTGCGGGATGTTTTGTGGCATGCCATAGGAAAAAGGATCATTGGGATCAATATTTTGGGGGGCTCCTGTGACTGAGATGGTGGGATGTGTGGGATTGCCAATAGGATATAGGACAGCGTTTCCGAACTCAGGTTGATGCCAGCTACTGGGGATGTCATGTGCAACTTGGGGTACATTAGATGTGGAGGTGCCATACTTGGATAGGTCGACACTTGACGGCAACTTGACACCTTTGTCAATCAAGTGAGCCAAGATTCAGTCACCATGTCTTTCGAGAAGGCACTCCGTCATTTGTGCATTAACTGGGTTGCTAAAGTGCTCCTTGAACGTGAGCTCAGGTTGATCGGCCATGTTTTCTTCCCCAAGTGGTGATGTGTTTTGACCATCCACATTGGATTGCGATGAGGTACCATTGTGGGGGTCGTGAGGGATATTAGCACCATAGTTTGGGTCTGACATGATGTTGACTGTGTTGGTGAGATCTTGTGGGTTGTTCAATTGGGCATTCAGGGCTTGTTGGTCGGCCATTTTCTTTGCTTGTGATCGAGTCTGAACGGGCATGGAAGATGATGAAGTAGATCAAGATATTAGAAACACCTTGATGATGAGAGATTGGTTTGATTTTGATGAAAGATTAGTTGACGATGATTGATTAGGTCGACGTGGATTTGCTTGATGGAATTGGATTGGATTGATTGGTAGATGTTGGATTCACCAAGATTCTGGGTTTTGATCCGAATAGGTTTGATGATGTGGGGATTAGATCGATATGATGATTAGGATTGATGTGATGATGACGACCGAGATCCACAACCGAGTTTAAGAAGGATCCTTGGTAACACTAGGTATTGATTAAAAGGTGGATGTATGATAACGACACCGAATCCAACTTGAGATAGAAGCGGATTGATTGGGTCGAAAAGGATAACTGACCTAAGACGGATATCGATCCTAAGCTAGCTATGATGATTGTGATTGGGGATGAATACCTAGGTCAACTTGGATGACGACTCTAACAGGGTTTATATGGAATAACGGAGATCAGAGACGAAAGCGTGTTTAGGACGGATGGGGAGTGTCTCAAGATAGATGAATGGCTCTCGAAACAAGCAAAAGACTATTCAGGACAAAGGACCCTTAGAATGAAGGGCTCAGAATGGACGTAAAGATGTTCATTTTGGACGCTAAATGATCGTTTCAGTGTTCAAAACAGATGGACAATGGATGCTAAATGATGGTATAGGATGGCCAAAGGGATAGGTTCGCCACTGCAAAAGGACAAGTCCGCCACTGTATTGGGACCAATCTGCCACTCTGTCAGGACAAGTCCGCCACTGCACTAGGACAGATCCGCCACAGCACTGGGACCAATCTACCACTGCACTGGGACCAATTCGCCACAGCACTGGGACCAATCCGCCATAGAACAGGGACAAATCCGCCACAGCACTAGGACAAATCCGCCACTGCACTAAGACCAATCCGCCACTGCACTGGGACCAATCCACCACAGCAGTAGGACAGATCCTCCATAGCACTAAGACAGATCCGCCATAGCACAAGGATAGGTTTGCTAAAAGATAAGGTTAAGTCCGCCAAAGGATAAACTTAAGCTGGGTTTTTTTGATGGATGGCAAAGGCAAAGGACCCAAATTGTAGCAATCATAAAAAGACTTGGCCAAATCGATAATCACTGGTTTTTGCACAAGAAAGACAATTCAATCAGCACAACCCTAAGATTAGTAGAAACGGGTATGGTCAACAAAGTCTTCTATTCTAGGATGCACATGGTTTCTAAGGAGTCCTCAATATACACCCGGTACGTGAGGCCCAAACCGTGAACACCAACCCGTTACAAGCGTGAGTCGGGAACCTTAGCGAGATACTAGAGGCTCGGACCAACTCTTCACGTCATCCCGACGCTTCGCCAATTACAACATGGTTGGATTGGGGTACAACTTTCACTCTCCCCCCTTTATATACCCCGCTGGTACGCGTGGTTGGAATCGTCCCTTGGGGTGATGAAATCCCCAAGCAGGTTCCGCTAAGAAAGTGAAAAAAAGGTGACTCAAAAGGACTTGGAAAGCTATGATTTCTCGTCACCCAGGATCGCCAAATGGCGCAAGGGGATTGGATACGTCAAATAGCCTTCCCAAACATGCCAAGCAAGGTTTATTAACACCCCTTTAATTAAACTATGTTCCTATTTTACCAAAAGACAATTCGGAAAAACTAGAAATTTTTTACCTTCTGGAGGACAGGTTCGCCACTCTGCAAGGACAGATCCGCCACTATGTTAGGCCCAGTTTGCCACTGCAGGACAGATCCGCCACCGGAGGATAAATCCACCAACCTGTCAGGACAGGTCTGCCACTGCAGGACAGATCTGCCACTGCCGGACAAATCCGCCACTCTGTTAGGACCAATCTGCCACACCTGGACAGATCTGCCACTCTGTTAGGACCAATATGCCACTCTACAACCTAGACCTTGAAAAATGCAAAAAATAGCAAACGTGAAGAAAATAGACCCATTTGTGGGTCCCACCGGGCGTGCCAGAAATGTGATAGGTCGAATTAGGTGGTTAGAAAGCAAGAAACAAGCCAAAAGGAGTGCAAATAAACAACTTAAACAACCTACACTTCAAGATTAGCCTAAGTTAGAAACAAAACAAGACAAAGCCACAAAATGGAACTTTATACCTTGCGTTGAGTCGATTCTTTGGTTGGCCCTTCGATCTTTGACGTGTATGCTCCTTGGATGGCAAGATGCAAGCTAGATGAGGGTGTGAAGATGGATGCAAGTGGATGAAAATGTGAAAATGGCTAAATAGAGGTTGAGAAACAAAACTGCAAGAGTTTGGCTAGCACAAAAATCTCCCCAAAATGAGAGAAAAGAGGGGGTATTTATAGGATTTTTAGAAAATCCTAGGGGAAATGGACGGTTGAGATTGATCCACCAAATATCAAGATGTAGGGCTAAGGTGAGTTGAGAACTCACAAGCCCCCACATCTTGACATGTGGCATGTGAGATAGCCCTAAAAGGTGAAGTGGACATGAGGTGGAAGGAAAAGGACATGACATGGAGAGGGGTACAAAGTACCTTGGGATTGGACAAGATCCCCTCATAAAGGAGGTCCTTGTCCCCATGTGGGTGAGAGGACAAGTGGGGAATTAAAAATTCCTCAAATATCCTTATGGGGATGAGAGAAAGAATAAAGAATGAATAAAGGACATGTGGGGAGAAGTGAAGGAATTAAAAATTCCTTTTGGGTGCCTTGGGGGATTAAAAGGTGAATTAAAAATTCACATGGGGAAGGGGGATGCCTTGTCCAAAAGGAGAAAGCCTTTAATAAGGTTGACTCAAGGACATGTGCCATAAATAGGATGAGGATTAGGTTAGGCTAATCAAATGATTAAGGTTGTGCAAGTACCCAGTTAGATAGGCTAATGACTGATTAGAGGCAAGTGGGAAATTATGGAGGATGTGACCTTAATGATGATTAAGGGTGTGCACATGCTAACCCTGGTTAATTAGAAGAAGATGAAGTAATTAAAATGGATTAAGGACCAACTTGCAAAAGTTGGAGGATGTGACCATGAGAGAGAAAAGATGAATTAAAAATGAATTTTAATTCAAAAGGGGAATATGACTAAATTAAATAAAAGGGCATATTTATTTAATTTAGAGGAGGAAGAGGGGCAAAGTATTAAATTAAATATTTTAGGACCTTTGTGCAAGATGCAGGGTATTAATTAAACAATTCACTTAATTAATATTGACAGGGGGGGTGAGCAACTGGATGAATAAGGAGACGCGTTTGATCATATGGAAGTGATCAAAATTGGATGTCTACACTAACCATAACTAATAATAAATAACTATGTTGGCTTACATTTATTTTAATGATTTAATTTTTCTTGTGGTTTTTCTCATAAATTTTTGAACCTTGACGATGGAAGTGTGGTGATAAATAGTCCCTGAAAATCAACTTCTACTATTGAAGTAATACCTAAAAAAAAAGCAAACATTAGAAGAAATATTTTTGGTTGATATAATGTTACCTTTTTTCATTGAAGATCCTACATCATGTTTCCACTAGGCCATATATTTTAGAATAGTCATTTTGTTTCTTCCCACATTCTAGCAATTGGTTGAACCATTAACTATGGATGTTCAGTTGTGAAGTCTAACTAGCACACCTTTTAAATTTCCCCAACTCTTCACATTCCCATGTCTTTTCCATTTTTATTTCCTTGGGAAGTTTTATAAAGACTTTTGTAAGATAAAATTTTGTGATAGAAAAAATCATGTATTTGCTACAAATTAATAAAATAACAAAGCTAACCCTTTTTTCTCATGGATGTAAGAAAATTGGTGAACCATGTAAATTCTATTGTGTTTGTGCATTTTAAATTTTTATCTACCTTAATTTGATGTAGGTTTATTTTTCTCTATATTTTGAATTATTTGTACCAAAGCTAAGGAGAAATTGAGGAGAGATTGAGGAAGTAAAACCTAGAGAATTGAAAAATTCTCAAGCCTAAATATTTGAATCTAGAAATTACAACTAGAAGCTTCATTGATTGAAAGAGATCTTGCAATTACATTGGAAAGTAATGAAAGGAAGCTAGCTATAATGTCCAATGAATATTGGGTGAAATTGAACAATACGATAGTGGCAATAATTATTCTGTCCCTATCCAACAATTTTCTACTTAATATTACAACATAGAAGATAGAGAAAATATTATGGTTAAAATTGTCAAACATCAATGAGATATACTCTACATCTAATAAAGTTTTCTTAATGAATAAATTATACAATTTAATGATTGAAGAAGGAAATATTATATCAAACCATTTAAATCAATTTAATATATATTGATCACATAGTTATTTTATTTTAGCATAAAATTGGATAATGAAATCAAGGGCATCTTAAAAAAATTTATGCTCTCTAATCGATAACTAGTAAGGACTTATCATGGTTGTGAGAAGCTTAGAATTTATAAAGAAAGGAAGAAAGTTGAAATTCAATTATATTATTAAATTTTTTCTTAGTTAGGGTGCAAGAAGAAAAAATGAATGTACTTCACCAGGAGACACTTTGGTAACTATCAATAGAGGGAGATCTAAGGAGCAAGGGTATAATAATAATATAAGAATATCCATGTCCACAAAAAGATCAAAATATAGAGGAAAAATTAATTTTTATTGGTATTGTGGTAAGTAAGGTCTCATGAAAGTAAATTATTAGTCTTATAAAAGGTTTAAAATTGGCCAAAATAAAATGAGGCAAATGCAACATATAAAGCAAATGCATGTGTTATAGTCTTCTCCGTTGGACAAAATATAATAGATGTGTGGGTTCTAAATTCTAGAGATTATTTTCATTACACATCATGTTGGGAGGTTTTTAAAAACTATTGGGAAGGTAACTTTGGTAATGTTAATCTTCTTGATGATGAACCTTGTGACATTGTTGGCAAAGGAAATGTTTTATTGTAAATAAAAAATGGAAATAGTTGGTTTCTATGAGATGTTAGACACATCCTTCAGCTCAAAAGGAACTTTCAATTTCAATAGGATAGCTAGATGTTTAAGGTTGTAGCATCACTTTTGAGTGAAGCATGTAGAAGGTGATAAAATGAGACTTGGTGATTCCGATAGGAAACAAATCAAGTAATTTGTATGTGCTAGAGCGTCACATTGATGTGATCATTGTGATGGTAGTAGCAAACAATAGAATGAATTTCTAGCACAAGAGGCTCAATTTTATGAGAAAAGGGGGCTGTAATATTTTGTAGAAAAGGGATCAACTTCCAGGTTTAAAATTAGTTGATTTCGAGTTGTGTCAAAATTGTATTTATGAGAAACAAACAAGAATCAACTTCTCTACCATGAAATATAATAAGAAGAAATGACTATTGGAGTTAGTGCGTTTGGATATCTTTGGCCCCATGCATATAACATCAATTGGTAATTCTAATCAGGGTATGTGCAGGATCATGATGGGCCAAAAAGTGGCAATATGGTGGGTTTTTGTAGGGTATGTGGCTGACAACTTTTTCTTTACCCAAAATTGATGAAATGAAAAGGTTTTTTAAAGGATATTTTTAGCTTTCCACCAATATAAATTATGTTTTACTTTGAATTGAATAAATAATTATTATTTATTTTCTATTTGAATTACAAATAAACTCCTGATTGATAGGCTAATGGAAAAACATCTATAGCTTTAAAATGGTATCACATTTTTATTAATCTGAAGGATACATCACATTCTATGCTTCGCATAATATAGGATTAAAAAAATAAAAAATTCATGAAGTTTTGACCAAGTTAAGGTGGTTAGACATACAAGTTTTTTTATTTTTAAAAGTTGTAATAAAAATTCATAATTAATTATTTACTTGGAAAAATTACAAAAAAATATGCATCACATCGAGACATGAGTCCTCTACTTATATCAAAAATATTATAAAAAATATTATCATTTTATTGTGGTTAGGTGGTCGGACAAACACCTACTTCTTTATTTTTCCCAAAATTTAAGTACTATTGCATTGAAATTTCAAATTTTCACCAAATAGATTTAAAAAAAATAAAATAGTAGTTTAGAAACTAAATTCAATTTTCTAAAAATTCTATTGTTACATATTTTTCAAATAATATAGATAATTTATTTAAACTTTTACTTCAAGTTGGCTAACACTGATTTTTTTGAATTTTGCCACTTAAGGGCCTATTTTTTCCATGATGATCTTGCACATACCCATCACTTTGTTACTTTCTTAGACTACTGTACTAGGAAGGTTTGCGTTTACATGCTAAAAAGGAAATATGAATTTTTTAGCATGTTCAGAAAATTTATTGAAATTATAGAAATTCCAACCAACAACAAAATTAAGTGCTTAAAAACTTATAATGGTGGATATTTTTGTTCCATAAAATTGATCAATTTGTGTAAATAATAGTATTCAAATGATGAAAAAAAATCCTTTCAACCCTAAAGAAATTTGTGTACAACAGAGAGATTGAATAAAATAATTTTGGAGAGGGATCATAACAAACTGTCTAATGCTAATTTGGGATTTTTTTTTTTCGAAAAGGTTGTTAATACTGTGTATGTTTTTAATTTGTAATCTAATTGAAAACACAAACACAATTAACAGAACTTTAAACTAAAGAAATTGAAACAAAACTTGAATATGAAATAAAACTTCTTCAGAAACGTTCTGTCTTTCTCTATCTACAGAGATTTGTTTGAAGCTTGTGGCTCTCAAATTGTGTAAGCTCAGCTTCTCCAAATGGCAACTTGTAGAACGAGTATGCAAAAAGGAAATTCTATTCTATCTTGTATGTTTAATGGAATGAAATTGTTGACGGATATAGATAGGGGCTGTGGATTATGCACAGGGGCTGTGAATGAAAAATGTCATGATTCTATGCTATGAAAATATTGTAAATGCTATGAATGCTATGAATGCTTACAATTTGACTATAATTTACTTGCTTAAAACTTATATATGATTTGGAGCTCTTGGCAGTCATATTTATAGATTTTTGCAGGCACAATCCCGGCTGGCAAGAATCTACGACTGTGAGATTGTCTGGTAAGTTTGAATGGTGAGAGATGAAGAAGTTGAGAAGAAGATGGAAGAGGTTGAGAGGTTGGAGAGAAGGATGGATTCTTGTATTCAACCCACGGGAACAAGCCTGCACAGAAACAAAGAAAATTAATTTTTTTGTTTGGACAGTTTGTTTCACGGGTGTTGAAGATAAATCCCAAAATTAATTAAATAAATAAATTTATTTAATTTCATTTAATGAATTTTGATTTTTGATTTTTATACTATGGAAGATTTAATTAAATATTTTGTAATATTTAATTGTAATGTGACTTTAGAAGAATATGAAATATTTAGAAGAATTAATTAAATATTTAATGAATATTTAATTATAAATGATTATCGAATTAGAGGAATTAATTAAATATTTTGGAATATTAATTATAAATGATATTTAGAAGAAAAGAAGAATATTTTAATCTTTATTTGAATAAAATATTCAAACTAAGATTATATGATAATTAATATAAATAAATCGTAATATTTATTTAATTAATTAAGAAATGAATACGAAAAGATGATTAAATAAACTTATTTATTTAATCAAAATAAAAGAATGAAGAAATATAAATAAATTATTTAAATTTATTTATACGCAGATAGAATTTGAAGATTTTAATTAAATATTAAAAATATTTAATTAATTACCAGACAATATGATGTGACCATTTTTAAGTGTATACATTTTGCCCCTCTTTGAAGTGATGTGTTTTATGCATTGCTTCAAAGAATTTTGAATTTTGCCCCAAATGTTGACTGTCAGGTTTATCGATAGGTATATGCCCCCGTGAATGATGAATCGATTTTGGATTTTTTTTTTCTTTTGAATTTTTGAATTTTTATGGATTTTTATGAATTTTTTTTATTTTTATGATTTTGAAGATGTCGATTCATCGTTCGAAAATAATGATATGAAGAAATTGATGTGGAAAATCATGAAATGAAAAATTGATGACCTAAATTGCCCCTGCTGTGATAAAATGTGATAAAATGCCCCAATTCTGCGTATTGCGATGCCCTGATTTGATGATGTTTGTCTGATAAATTTGTTCCCAAGGTCGTTGGAAAACAAATAGTAGCTAAGAAATTTGCTTTTAAAGTTGTTAAAAACAAATAGTTGTTGATAGGTTTGCTTCTAAGGTTGTTAAAAAGAAACATGATTTTGATAAATTTGCTTTTCATGATGATGAAGAACAAATGATTTGATAAGTTTGCTTCTAAAGTTGTTACAAACAAACAGGATTTGATAAATTTGTTTTCCATGATGATGAAAAATAAATAGTTTGATTGATATGTTTGCTTCTAAAGTTGTTAAAAACAAACATAGTGTTGATTAATTTGCTTTCAAAGTTGTTGAAAATAAACAATAGATTTGATAAATTTTCTTTCAAAGTTGTTGAAAACAAACAGTCGAATCATGTATTCCAATTTGATTGATTTGATTGATTTGATGATCCATTTTGATTTGAATAATGATTTGATCTTCTGATGTTGGAGCAGGTGGTGTGAGACCAACAAAATCTAGGGGTAGCACCTCATAGTGTTTTCATGTGATCAACTTTGATTTTTTTATTGAGACGTTGTATACTTTGCCAGCTTTTGGAAAAATCTACAAATGCAAAATGCAGATTCTAACATGTATGCAATCTATACTGACCATGCAGGACATTCATACAATATTGTCATTTGGAGAGCTTATACATGCTTTTTGTATCATCATAGAGCTTTGAAATGTTGAAAGTTAATACAAGCATCAAAGGGTATGTTAGCGCCAGTGATGACCTGAGTATTACTTTCATGATTTTTGATATAGCAAGTTAATACAAGCATCTAGGTATAATTGAACCGAGTTGACCTGAGTATTGCTTGCATAAACAGATAAGAGTTAATCCTTTTCCCATGCGAATTCGGAAATGTCATCCATGATACATAGTAGAGCATGTCTCACGACCAATTTGCATAGTACTAATGATTTCCTCGCAAACAACAGACAAAGAAAAATCATACTCCTTCCTTGCTCTTCTAGTTCAGTACATCATTGAATCACTCCAGAGATATGATAGAAAATCAAACAACCATTCCATTCTTGCTTAAAGTATTTCAAACATTTATTCAGATTAAGATCATCCAATTTTTAGTTATCATCATTGATATTCTCATTTGTTTGGAGCATGTTGTTTCAATTTCCATTGGTATTAAATAAACATGTTGTGATTGATTTGATATGACAATGTTTGTTGTGTTTTGTCAAACTGTTATTTGTCTATTTGTGATATTCTGAAAGCTCATTGCCCCTCTCTTGTATATTTTTGCGTTTTGCCCCCAGTGTAAACACAACCTAAGGATAAAAGATATGTACAAATTTCATCAAGCCATGATGAAAAGATTCCCACTATATGATATGGATAATGAAAGATATATAAATGGATATGGATGGATGAAAACAAGACATAAACTAATAAATGGAGGAGCCCATTTTAATCAAAAGTAGCGCTTGTTTTCCAAGTTTTCACCACTTGTTTTTATTGCACTTTTTCAAAACTTTTCTGATTTTTATGGATTTTTTTCAGGACTTTTTCTGATTTTTTTTTTGAAATTTTTTTTAGGACTTTATATATGATTTTTTGTTTTTTTTCAGGACTTTTTAGATGAAATGTGATGACCAATTGAAGAAACAAGATTCCCCACAATATAAGAGAAGATGCATGACAAAGGATATGGTATGGAAGATTTGGATGAAGTGAATAGGATAAGATGTATGATGTTCAAGAAGATCCTTAACTTTGTCAAGATCAAAGGTGGAAATGTAAGGAATGGGCATAGAAAGGATAATGACCATGAATGATAAGATGGATGAAACTTGTCCCTAAGTGTAGAGTGAAAGAGAAATATGAAAGATAAGATATGCATGATAGGGAGATAGAGGAAGGACTTAAGCATCAAATTTCACAACCAAATATCCCTCTAATAAACCATGGTAATGGGAATTAGAATCCTAAATGTTGGCAGATTAATGATATGATGGAAGAATCTAAGGACTTATGCAAAAGTTTGGATTAAAGCAGAATGATGGGGGTGAATTTTGGATAATGGATAGGAGGTTGGAAGACCTATTGATGGATAGATGGAAAGGATGGAAAGATCAACATTGGCACACACCTTGAAGGGCGGTGGAGTGATGGAGGAAAAATGAATTTGGAAGGTGATAGGTTATTAGATGGAAAATTGGAGGAAGCTTTTGGATTAGAAAATTTGGATGCCAATTTAGATTTTATTGCTTCTATGAGACTTTTAGGAATCCACATGAATTTTGACTTTGAGTTTTTCTTTGTGGACCTTTGTGGCCGTTGACATTTTTCTTTTTGATTTATGGACCTTTGTGGTCTTTGAAAATTTCCTTTTTGCTTTGATGGGCCTTTGTGACCTTTGGAAATTGCCTTTGCTTTGATGGGCCTTTGTGGCCTTTGAAAATTACTTTTGCTTTGATGGGCCTTTGTGGCCTTTGAAAATTGCTTTTGCTTTGATGGGCCTTTGTGGCCTTTGGAAACTGCCTTCACTTTGATGGGCCTTTGTGGCCTTTGAAAATTGCTTTTTGATTTTTTGGACCAAATTTTCTTTTATTTTTGCATGACTCTTTGAGGAGACATGTTGATCCTTTGATACATGTGGATTTTGATATAGAAGCTTTTCATATTTTACATCCAAATTGCTTCCAAGAGCAATGGGAGGGGTGGATTGAGGTGAATGATATGGAGGTATGATGGATGAGTTAATGAAGGAAGAATTTTGAAAGTGGATCAAGGATATGTGTTTTTGTTGTTCTTGAAGAATAGGAGATGGAGAAATGTGGGACCCTAATATGGATGAAAGGATTGATGAGCTAAGGTTGGAATGATAAGGACCAAGGATAGATGAATGGTTTGATGAACTAGGATAAGGACCTAGGATAGATGGTGTTTTTATTGGACTAGGATAAGGACCTAGGATGGATGGAGAGTTTGATGGACTAGGATACCTAGGTTGAGTATGAGGTGTATAACCAAGGCCATGAGAATATGGATGTGCTTGGATAGAAAGGGGTTCTAGGATACCTTGCTCATGAAGACCTAAACCTTTTCCTTTGTAATTCATAATTTCACACATTCGTTTACCAATGGGATATGTATTGTTTGTGAAACAAGATGCGAGTCCATTGTGAAGAGGATATGATATGGATGAGAAGATAGGCTTTGGAAGTAAACTAGAATGGATAAAGGAGGAGGATCCCAATTTATAGGTGTGGGGTTCATGGATAACGTGAATAGGTGTAATAGGCTCTTGACATGGGGATGATGGGGTGTTTTGATCTTGACTTGGAAAAGGATTATGAAATGGTATGAAAGGAATATCTTGATCATGAGGAGGATAATCATCTTCATGGGATGAAAGGGTATCCTTGAATGGAAGATTACATTGATCTTGATGAGGAAGGGATCGTGAAATTTTGTAGAAATCATATTTTGATCATCAATTGATAAGACATCATTAGATAGGATGGAAGAAATATCATGCTCTTGTAATGCAATAGAATCATGGGATGGTATGGATTGATTAGATGATGACGAAGAAGAACTTGGAAGAACATTTGTCTCTTGAGATGGAAGAGGATTATCATGGGTGAATAATGAAAGGAGGGGATCATCATATGGTCCTTAAGAGATGGAATCTTGATCAAAGATAGGAAGGGTTTGTAGAATGTTTTGATCAAGATGTGTAGATTGAAATTAATCATTGGATGTAAAGGATATGATACAAGAAGGTGATTGAATGGAATCGCTATCTTGAGTGAAAGAATCATGAGGTTCATTTGGAATTTTGGGGGATGAAGATAAATGCATGACATGATAGGATTGGTCAATTTTATTTGAGGGCTTAGATTTGGGCTTCTTATGTAGCCTTTGCAAAAATTCAAAAACATTGAATTTGGATGATGTTGCTTTTGGAGGAGAAGAGGTTACATTCATATTTCCATCAAAGGACTTCATAGTTGTGCCCCCTTGTATTTCCTTGATTTTCCTTTGGAGTGCTCTTGTTTGTTGGGGAAAACTACTAAGATCATTTAATGGAGTTTTAGTCTTTTTAGGATCTTCCTTAATTTTCTCCATATTGTAGTTAGAGGGAAATTTGGCACCTTGGTTTGCTAAGAAAAGAAAGTAGCCTTCTTTATCTCGCTCTAACATCTTGTCCAAAATTATGTGAAACTGTGGATCCTGTTCAACTTCTTGAATCATTTCATCGGTTATCTCATTATTTGAACTATTCCCAGTATGAAACCTATGAAAAAGATTTTGTTCCCTATCACCCATGTTGTAAAGTGGACAATAGGCATATACTTTTGAAATGTTCTTCTAGACTTAGATCATAGGTTTATAAGTGCAAAAATGATAATGTCTTGATCTGATAAGATGAAAATCTTATGATATGATCAAATGACATTTCTAACTCTTGATTGTGGCTTCCAAGATGAAAGGATATCAGAATCCTATTGGGGAAGTTGAATAAATAATCAAAAACTTGTTTGAAAAGATGCACTATTTTGAGATTTGATCCTAGTCTTGAAAAATGATAAGTGTGATCAATGTAATTGTGAGTTTTAGATGATCTTTACTGAATTAATGTATTGAAAACACATCAAGCAAGTTGTGGAATAGTTGTTTTAAGCCCTATGCTAAACAAGAAGTGTATGACCAAAATGTTGTTCAAAAATTGTTTTCACGGGTTTTACACATGATAAGCACTTCAAACAGACTCACTCTTAGTTCTCAAGTAGGTCATCATAGTAATCAATAGCCCACATCTTAAAACTGTGTCGACTCACACAGCCATGTCACCCCCGAAAGGGCGCCTATGTTTTTGTCTTTTCTAGGTGCGTACTTAGAGTGATGGAAGTGGATATTGGATCCCCTGAGCAAAAAATCCTTGGTAGTTATATGGTGAGTATCTTAGGGGTAGATTCTTCCCTCCCCTGCACTGTGATTAAAATGATGTTCAGAAACTGACTTAGTAAGATACTACACTAGGTCCTTAGTAAGGGTTTCCGTTCGGTGCGGCAAATGATAGAATCCCTCGAGAGACCTCCCTACCTTTAGAACAAAGGCTTTGGGGATGGTTATCAATGCGCACTACCGTCGAATGGGATTTTCATCAACCATCCGCATTTTGATTATAGTTGGTTGGAAAACTTGGCTTTAGTTGTTCCCACTTAGGTCGTTCCCGTAGGGTGAGTACTTTTTCCCACTATGGTAGGCCTTCTAAAAGAAGCTAATAAAACAGGAAATTACATGAAGGGAAATAGGTGAGTTTGGCATTTTGATCACCCAGTTAAGGGGAGAGCATAGGCCTATCACCAAAAACAAAACAAACACTAATGTATTTTAAGCCCCAAATGAAAATTTTCTAAGCTAAGTGAAGATTTTGCTTCACACAAAAAAAAAAAAATAATTTAAGCCAAAAATAAAGTGTGAAATGTCTACCCTAGGATTGCTTCATTTTACCTTTAATGCCTACCCTAGGATTGCTTCATTTTACCTTTAATGCCTACCCTAGGATTGCTTCATTTGAAATTAAGTATCTATCCTAGGATTGGTTCATTTTATCTTTAAAAATTTACTAACTATTCGCGGTCGCGTCAGAGTCAGTCAAATTAAATTACAAATTACATTTTGCAGCCTTTTCAAAAGTGTGCTATAACAGACATCATAGGCATTGTAGGAATCTTCAAAAGTGCTGTAGGAATCTTCAAGGGCGCTAATTGATCCCAATGCTTTTTCAGCTCCATATGATTCACCAAAAAGTCACCAAGACAAGAAGAAACACATGCATGCAAGCAAAAGTGTATTAAATCCCAAAACATATAATTTTTTTTAAATATATGCAATTTTGAAAGTTTTAACTTTGTCAAATCTAATAAAAAATCATGCCATTAGATAGCTTATGAAATTATACCCCATTTCAAAAAAAAAAGCTCTGAAAAAGACCAAAAAATGACCAAGATACGGCTATTTTAAGATTTCCTATGAAAATGTTGTTTATATGCGCTGCAGAATGACTTAAGGGCGCTGCAGGATGAATTATATGCGTTGCAGGATGAATGATATGCACTGCAAGATGAGTTATATGCACTACAATATGCTTCAAGGGTGTTGCACTGTGTATGAATATCGCTGAAGCGTGTTTCTTGCGCTAATCCGCTATTTTAGTCGTAACCTGTCAGAAAAACCTACAAAAAGAAGTCAAAATAGGGGCAAGAGCCCCATGGTGGGTGCCAAAAATGTGTATGTTTTTAATTTGTAATCTAATTGAAAACAAAAACATAATTAACAGAACTTTAAACTAAACAAATTGAAATAAAACTTGAATATGAAATAAAACTTCTTCAGAAACGTTATGTCTTTCTCTATCTACAGAGATTTGTTTGAAGCTTGTGTCTCTCAAATTGTGTAAGCTCAGCTTCTCCAAATGGCAACCTGTAGAACGAGTATGCAAAAAGGAAATTCTATTCTATCCTGTATGTTTAATGGAATGAAATTGTTGACGGATATGGACAGGGGCTGTGGATTGGCGGTGTGAATGTCAAAATGATTACTATGATTCTATGCTATGAAAATACTGTAAATGCTATGAATGCTATGAATGCTTACAATTTGACTATAATTTACTTGCTTAAAACTTCTATATGATTTGGCTCCCGACAGTCATATTTATAGATTTTTGCAGGCACAATCCTGGCTGGCAAGAATCTACGGCTGTGAGATTGTCTGGTAGGTTTGAATGGTGAAAGATGAAGAAGTTGGAAGAAAGAGGTTGAGAGGTTGGAGAGAAGGATGGATTCTTGATTTCAAACACAGAGAAAATTATTTTTCTGTATGTTTCAGTGTATTAAAAAAAATAAATTATTTAATTTCATTTAATGAATTTTGATTTTTGATTTTTATACTATGGAAGATTTAATTAAATATTTTGTAATATTTAATTGTAATGTGACTTTAGAAGAATATGAAATATTTAGAAGAATTAATTAAATATTTAATGAATATTTAATTATAAATGATTATCTAATTAGAGGAATTAATTAAATATTTTAGAATATTAATTATAAATGATATTTAGAAGAAAAGAAGAATATTTTAATCTTTATTTGAATAAAATATTCAAACTAAGATTATATGATAATTAATATAAATAAATCAATATTTATTTAATTAATTAAGAAATGAATACTGAAAAGATGATTAAATAAACTTATTTATTTAATCAAAATAAAAGAATGAAGAAATATAAATAAATTATTTAAATTTATTTATACGCAGATAGAATTCAAAGATTTTAATTAAATATTAAAAATATTTAATTAATTACCAGACAATATGATGTGACCATTTTTAAGTGTATACAAATACAACTCTATATTTGATTAAGTGAGGTTTATCCTCTTAGTTTTATTTTGAAATTATGGGGGAGGAGTGGTTTGGAAGGAGAATTTCATATATTCATTTATGATTTTTTGGGTGTGAGGCTCTTTTTCACATCCCACATCAGAAAAATAACAAACCTTGATGTCAAATAAAATAGATGTATCGTAATTGGATACAAAGATTAGAAATATGGGTACATGCTATGTGATCCCATTTCAAAATTTATTACTTATAATAGATATACATTTTTTAATGAAAAAATGAAGCCAAGTTTTTTAGAACAAAGAATTCCTACAAAATACTATGTTCCATTAGAATAAATTACAAGTGGTAGTGATATTTTCAAACGAAAGAAGATTGTAAATCAGCCATAAGTTAAATAACAAATTCAACTCCAAAATTTCCATGATAATGAATAGAAAGATCATCCCATGGGTACTCATGATGAATCGATTCCTCAAGTTTAGAGGTCCACTAGTGAGAGTAGGCCTCCAAAAAAATACAATGATTTTATTCAACACTTTATCTTGTCTAATGGAGTTTAACCTACTACATTTGAAGAAGTGTGTGAAGATAAAGATAACAAAGATTGGATGGAGGCTATGAGAGATGAGATGGGAAATATTATGGAAAATTACATGGGATTTATTTTTTATTCCACCTAATAGGAAATATTAAAAAAATATTTTGGTATATAGGTTGGAGTCCAAGAATGTGGAAAGAAAATATATAGGATTAGATTAGTGGTCAAAGGTTACAATCAACAAAAAGGGGTTGATTTCATTAAAATATTTTCACCAATGTTGGGATTGGTAGCTATGTATAATATAGAGTTAGAGTAGCTTGATATCAAAACAACCTTTCTATGTATGGTTGTTTGGAAGATGAGTTGTACATATAGAAACCTAAAGGCCTCAAAAAATAGATAAGGAGGATTTTTTTAATTGATTAAATTAAAGATTGTATGGTTTGAAATAGGCTCCTAAACAATGGCATTTAAAATTTGATAATTTTATGGATGATAATTTTTTTACAATATGTGAAAATGATCCTCATGTATATTATACTGTTCGAGAAAAAGGTGTATTTATGCTATTATTTATGTTGATGATATTCTATTAACACATGAGCTAGCATGGTTATTTTTAGTGAGTTAAAATAACAATTGGCTAATAAATTTTCAATGAAGGATTTAGGGCTACAAATAAAATACTTGGAATAACTACCATTACAGATAGGTAGAAAAGAGAGTTAAAATTATCATAGCAAAAGTATATTGAAAAGGTTTTGAATAGGTTTTGCATGAAGAATGCTAAGGAAGCTAGCAAACCTCTAATTGACCATTTCAATCTATCCACTAAGATGTGTCCTAAGACACAAGAGTAAAATTATTTCATGGAAAGAGTGTCCTTTTCCTCTATTTGTGGGAGCCTTATGTATGTGATGGTCTACGAAAGACCCAAAACTACTTGTGCAATGGGAGTGGCTAGTAGGTATATGAGTAATCTTGGTAAAGATCATCAAAAAGGAATAACGAGGATTTTAAGCTAGTTGGAGGGAAATTAACATCATGTTTGAGATAGAGAAAAAGAGGAACAACTATAAGGTTTCATTGATTCTAATATGGTTGGTGGTATGGAAAAAAGGTGATCTACCACTAGTTATGGTTTCACATTTGTAGAGATAACAATTGGTTGGATTTATAGATTACAACAAGTGGTATAACTCTCTACTATTGAAGCAAAATATATTGCACTCACCAAAGGAGTTAAGGATATGTTATGGTTGCAACATTTATTGGGTGAATTGTGTTGTAAATAACAAGATTTCACTCTATTTAGTGACAAAAATAATGCAATTCATTAAGAAAACAAACTATGATTTCATTCATGAACAAAGAATATAGAGCTTCATATCAATTATCAAAATTGACTTTGAAGATGGTAAGATGATTTCATTCTTGTAGATGCAATGATTGTAGATGCAAATTTTATGAGATGTAGAATTGGATTGTGGATGTAGTCAAATTTGCAATGATGTATTTAGCAAGATGATTTCATTCTTGTAGATGCATTGATGAAGGTTGTTGTAGAACATAAGTTAGAGTTTTTCAAAGCTTCTCTTGGTTTGGTGAAAATGTGACATTAAGCCTATAAAAGAAGGTGAATTCTTTGAGCTTAGCTATTTTTAGCATGGTTTGGACTTCAAGTGGGATATTGTTTAGTTGTGATGTCCAACCAACACACCTTCTCAATTTTTTCAAATCTTCACATATCCATGTCTTTTAAATCTTCATTTCTTTGAGGAGTTTTATAAAAACATGCAAGATAAAATTTTGTGATAGAAACTTCACGTGTTCTCTATAAATCAATAAAATGAAAAAATTTGAGCTTGCTAAATTGGAATGTGGATGTATTCAAATTGGCGAGTCATGTAAATTTTGTTGTCTCTATGTATTTGATATTTTCAAATATATTAATTTGCTACAAGTTTATATTACATCATTTTTCCCTATTTATTTCAAAAAAGGACTTGTCATTTTATATACCAATATTAGTATTCTTTTTATAACAATTCATTCCTTTGCAAAGAGGTAAGCATGTTTAGGAGGTTAAATAAATAAGAGACAAGGCCACACCAATCAAACTAGGCAATATGCAACTTAGTCTAAAATAAACTATAATTCTAATTTTAGCTAGATATCTCTACTACATTTTTTGAGATGTACCCCAATTCTACATCTCTACTTATACTCTTATACCACAATACATCAATCAATCAATAAAACCAAAATAAATATCGCACAAATATTTAAATAAACTATTTGTTTCCTAATCTAATGTCAACTAATTTAAATTTATGTAATTTTATTACTAAACATAAATCACTTAGTGTAAGAAAATAATGTATTTCATGTCGAACACATTATATCTAATTTAAAAAGTATTATTACATCATTAAAAAATTACCTTTTAATGGCTATGGAAATATTTATCATGTGGAAAATTTAAAAGTGAGAAAATATTTAATTATGATACTCTAAAGGGAGTTCCACACATATCCTCGCGAACAAGTCCTCTCTTACCTCTAGTTTGTATGATGCCTAATGGTGCGCCACCAAGACAAACAAAAATGGAACAACATGAAACATGGTGTTATAGACTAGGGAAGACCTATTTCTAATACCTTTGATGGTTTTTCAAATGTTCATGGCCAAATGGTTGATAAACACAATGAACCAAACAACTAGAATGAGGATTTCTGACTGTAATTAAGGCCAAAATGGAGCAAATTGTCCTTTAGTCCCTCTTCACATGTGAAAACCATGACTCCAAATATTGAAAGGTATTTGAATGCATTAAAACATAATTTATTACAAGACTTCATCATTTTATCATGGAGGAAACTCAA
Source organism: Sequoia sempervirens (assembly GCA_007258455.2). Lineage (NCBI taxonomy): Eukaryota > Viridiplantae > Streptophyta > Pinopsida > Cupressales > Cupressaceae > Sequoia > Sequoia sempervirens. The sequence continues at coordinate 71,313,854 of VDFB02358134.1, forward strand.
GATTTTGCATTTTCATGGTTGACTGGAACCCTTGGTAGGGTTTTTCGTAGTTTTCACTATGTCAATATCTCCCTTGATACTTAATGAAAATTGATGCCACATAAAGAAAAAGAAATAAGATTAACATATCCACAAAATTCAATTGATTTTAGACAAAATATAGACCGTACAATCCCTACCAAATGAAATAACATCCTGCGACATTGGAAAATGCACAATAATGTTTGCTTCCATTCAAGGAACACTCATTAATAACTTTCACAAGAAAAATAATGAACCCAATCGCTCAAGTGGGATTGAAAATAACCTAATTTTATATTTTCTCTCTAATTTTTTTCAAGATCTAACATTGGAAAAGAAAGTTATGGAGTTTTTCCCAAAACTATGAATGTTAGGTCTGATCCAATGTTGTTTGCACAAACATTGCTCTAACTCATTTAAATATTAATGAAATTGTGTCAAACCAAAAGAAAATGAAAACATATTCAAATATATACACTTTCCAATTTACTTTATATCAATAAATGGGTTGTATGGGTCGTACACAATGAAAGATCAAACTGAAACTTTGAAAAAATACATAAAACCTTGCTTCTATTCAACCAAAACTTCAAAAAATTAGTTTCTTCCATCTCCATTCGACTCTTGAGGGTAAATGAATGCATTTTCAACCATTTTCAGCTATTTTTAACATTTATTTTTTGTTTGTAATATTTTCTTGCTTTTTTTCTACTTGTACAAAGTTACATGACAACTTTTAGCAACTTTTTGACAATTTTAGCAACATTCACAACTTTTTAAAATTTTAAAACCACCAACCCTCTAACACACCAAAAATGAATTAATATGTTCCCACATGGTCATAAATGAAATTATTAAACTACAAATCTCACCAAAAACTTAAAACTCAAAATAACAAAACTATGCCTAATGAGGCTCTAGATGCCCCTGCACCACACACCCAAGGGGAAGAAAACTCAAGTCCCACTTGAGTGCAGGTCTTTTTTTTTCTTCATGGCCTTCCAATTCTTCTACACTATTGCTTTGATTTCTTCTTGGCTTTGTCTTTGTGTCTTCCACTTGTTTCCTCTAGGTTATCTTCTCAGCTCCTCTTCTTTCTTCCTTCCAAGTTATTCCTCTTTTGGCATCCTCCTCTAAACTAGATCTCTTTCAAGAGCCTACTTCTGAGTGATTTTTATCTCCTTTCCTAATAAACATGCACATACATAGTCCAATGAAATATTATAAATAAAATATTGAGACCTTGAGGTCTCCTTGTCTCCTTGCACCATGCAATTCCCTTCAATACCCTAGAGATCCTCCATGTGTGCTATGGTTGTCTTAGGAATAAACTTGTCCTCTAAGGGTCTCCTTTGATAAATATAATTTTCTAACACTTCCATCATAGTTGTTAATTTCTCTTTACTTTCATACATGAAGTAGTGTCCCTCTTTTTCTAAACCTTCCATCTCCTTCCAAATGATTTGATCAATCTCTATATATGGACTGAATACTTCTTGTTGCATTTCAGGCCTGCATTCATCATTGAAATTTTTAGTTTGTTTGACTACTACAAACAACTTATCATTCATATCCATTTCTTCCAATAATAAATCATCTAATTCATCATACATGTCATAAAACATTAGTCTTTCTCTAGGAGAACACAAAACATATTCATTATTCATCAACCTTTCACTATCAAAAATAGAATGCAATATGCATTCACCAAGTATCCCACCTTCCTCAAGATGACACAATATTCCATCTTCTTCACTTACGATTTCTTCTTTGTTTATTGTTATGACTGCATTTACACAATCAAAGCTTTCATTAATTTCTAAACAATGAGACTTACTCGCCTCCACATCTATTTCCTTGGATGGCTTGTCAAGTACTTTTAGCCACCTTCTCAATCTATTAGCTTCTTGTTGCTTCCTTGTATTTTCCATCATTTTCTTAAGAGGCTACTTCACCTTCTTTCTCATTGGCCAATACCCAACATTTCCTTAGTATACTTTCTTAAGAAACTGTTGCACTATAAGCTTGATATGTCTTTCAAACTTTTCCATATCTCTTTCAAAATTTGATCTTATCTTATTGACTGTCATATCCTCCTTCTGAGTTTGTTGTTGCATCTTCTTGCTATCTCTCCTCTTTTGATAATCCATGCTTCTTGTGATACCTCACCTAGGTTTCCTTTCCTTTTCCTCACTACCTAGTCTTTTGGCATCCAAGTTCTTCACTTCAACCTATCAAAAGCAACACACAATTTCCAAAACTTCCCTTGCCCAAATCTTTGGGCTCTGATATCAATTTGATGTAGATCAAGAACTCACAAGAAGACTAATTTGACAATTTTAAATAGGGTTTCAATACAAATGATGCAAAAGTGCTAATTTGTTCATCTTTGGAAGCTTCATCATAAGCCTAGTAGCACACCACCAAGAAAAAAAACTAATCCAATAGCATGAAACATGGTGTTATAGTCTAGGGAAGACCTATTTCTAATACCTTTGATGGGTTTCCAAACATTCATGTCCAAATGGTTGATAAACACAATGGACCAAATAACTACAATGAAGATTGTTGATTGTAAATGATGCCAAAATACAACAAACTACCCCTTAGTCCTTCTTCAAATGTGAATGTAACAAGACTCCAAATCTTGCAAGATAGTTGAATAAATAAATAAAAAATTATTACAAGATTTAATCATTTTCTCATGGAGGAAACTCAATATTTTACATTTTCATTCTTGACTGGAACCCTTTGTAGGGTTTTTGGCAATTTTCACTAAAATGCTAATATCTCCCTCGATACTTGATGAAAATTGATGCTACAAAAAGAAAAAATAAGATTCACATATCCAAAAATTCAAATTTATTTCAAACCAAAATACAAACCATAAAGTCTCTACCAAATTAAAAAATAGCTTGCAACATTGGAAAATACACAATAATGTTTGTTTTCATTCAAGGAACAATCATTAATAAATTTCACAAAAAAAATAATGAAGCCAATCGCTCCAATGGGATTGAATATAACCTATTTATAGACTTACCCTCCAATTTTTATCAAGATCCAATGGTGGAAAAGGAAGTAATTATTTTTTCCCCAAAATTGGGAACCCTAGGTCCGATCCAGGGCTATTTCCACAAAAAATGTTCTAACTCATTCTAATCTTAATGAAATTGTATCAAATCAAAAGGAAATGAGAATAGATTCACACATATACACTTTCCAATTGATTTTAGATCATTAAATGGGTCGTACATGCCATAAACAATGAAATATTAGATTGAAACATTGGAAAAACATAGAAAACCTTGCTTCTATTCAACCAAAACTTCAAAAAATTAGTTTCTTCCATCCCCATTCGACTCTTGAAGGTACATGCATGCATTTTCAACCATTTTCAGTTGTTTGTAACATTTATTTTTCAGTTTGTAATACTTTCTTTCTTTTTTTCCACTTAGACAAAGTTGCATGACAACTTTTAACAACGTTTTGACAATTTTAGCAACATTCACAACTTTTTTACATTTTAAAACCACCGAACCTCTAACACACCAAAAATGAATTATTAAATTATCCCACATGGTCATAAATGACCTTATTAAACTACAAATCGCACCAAAAAATTAAAACTCAAAAATAACAAAATTATGCCTAGTGATGCCTAATTAGGCTCCATATGCCCTTGCACTAGATAGTTGTAAACATCTCAAAATAATTTTCAATAGGAGTAATAAATTAATCCACATGTTTAAATTTAACGAAAGTCCATACATGTTCCAAATGCACCAATTTCTAAAAAAATTAACATTCTTAGTGTAGGTAGTGTTGACATGGTTTGTACGCACAAAGAACATAGATAAAATTTGCAAAGAAAATCTTATGTCTCTTGAAATACTTTCAAAAAAAAGATCAAAATTATTATCCCAACTCTTTGATAGTTATGTCTTGACACACTAGGTTTTAATCCAAGATCATTGTAAATTGACTTCACAAAGGAACTTACACATATATTTTTTACTTTATGAAGCTAAAAAATAAATAATTTACTAGCTCCTTCACTAAACAGACAAGATATCACCTAAATTTTCAAGGATCAGAAGTTTTTGATTAGGTAAGTAGGAGTTTTGAAAGGGCCCTAACCCTTTTACATCAAGATTTTATAGAAATTAGTACAACGGAATATGGAACAACAACATGACGAGACAACAACAAGAAACTACAAATGAAGTGAGAAAAACAACAAAAGAAGGACAAGAAAGAATGCCATAAAATAGTAATCACCCCAAGGGTGAGAGAACTAGGAAATCTTTGAGCCTTTACAAGAAAAAATAAGTGGGACCAAGACCCCCACAACCAGCAAAACAAGCCTCATAGCCAACAAACTAGGTCCACATGGACATGAACCACAAATATCCTTCAAATCATGCTTCACGGCTAGCATAACAAGCTACTAGGCCACAACAAGAGATTCAAGGGCCTTGCAAAGCATCTTCCAAGCCATCCAATGAGTTTTGAACTCAATAATATTAAACAACTTCCACCCCAAAGTGTCCAACAACAAAACAACAACAAACATTTCACTTATGAATCCAATTTTAGAGTCATTAATTAAGGTAGTACTATTGGAGCCAAAAAACCCTATCTTCCAACAAACCCATCCACCTCTATAAGAGAAGTGACCAAGAGAAATCTATCCACTGTAGAAAAGATTCACACCCCCACAAAAAATCCACCTTAATAGTAGTACCAAAGGAAAAGACCAACTAAAAGAGCAAGAATAACCCACCAAGCCCAAAAAAACACTATCCACCTCCATAGGATAGGTCACCACCTCAATAGGAAGGGTCTCCACCTTGATAGAAGACCTAGACTGAAGAGATAGGGAGACGACACATAGTCGAGTGGAAAGAAAAGACCTAGCCACTAAGGGTAGCAAAGCAACAATACCAACATAAACTTTGAACTTAGCCCCAACCATTATGAAGCCATCAAGCCACCATAAGTCCACGTTTTCAAATGGATTTCAGAAACCTCTCCATCAAGAGAAAAAATTTCTGCCAACTTCAACAAAGTAGTGGAAACTAAGAAGGACCAAGACATCACCCAAGATGGGCAGTCAAAAAACCAGAGCTCGAGTAAGGGAAGATAGAAGCAGAACCCCTATTGCTCAAAAAACCCCTCAAACCCATGGTCCCCAACTGATATCTAGAGAGAAAAAAAGAGAGGCATAAGAAAAAAACAAGGGATCAACCAACCCACCCCAAACCAAGGCAAAGCAATGGCTAACAAAATTGAGGTAACACCTGAAACAAAAGAAAAATCTAGCCCCTGCACCAAAAGAGAGAAGCAACACCCTAAGTTGTTATGACCCATCACAAAGCCATGGTCCCCAACCAAGATCTGGGGAGCAAGGGGGAGGGGAAGAACAAAACAAGAGCACATCCACTGAACCGCAAGGAAAGAATTTTCCAAATGAACATCTCCAAGCAACACTCTCCACCATATGCCAAATAGAGGATGCAACAAAGAAAGGGATAGGACTCCCATAGACTGAAATGTTGATACAACCAACACCTCCAAAAGGAACTAAAACCACCCAACAAGGACAAAGCAAAAGCCAAGCCTGATCCACTAGACCCCCAACAAGTTGTGATCATCATCTCCATTCTTTGATTCAAAACCCTCATTGTCTACAACAACAAAGAAATTTGAACTCCCCTTCCCACTTGAGCACTCCTTCATAAATATATAAGAATTATTAATAAATTTGATCAATTTTTTTGAAATTATTTAGCAAATTTTAATGAGTCAAAAAAATTATTAAGCAAGAAAATCACTAGAAAAGATAATTTTTTAGTAATCTCACATGAATTCCATTCAAAAATTATGAAATGAGACCTAAAATTAATATATGCTTCCCCAAAATGATTAAAAAAGTTACACATAGATGTTGTAGATTTTTTAATGGAAAATTATCATGCAAATAAATTTCTCAAATACGAAAAAAAAGTTGGTCTAATATTTTGATATTTCAAAGAAAATGATAATTCTATAGTCATATAATATTTTCAATTGGGCAATGATCTCTATCTTTCCTAAGTTCATAAAAAATTACAAGAATAGACAAGTAATTGTTGATCACGATGTTAATCACAACAATAGTGCAGATAAAATCCTCATAGGAAAACCACAAAGAGCCTATCTTTACTTGAATGACTGAACCAAGGCAAACCAAAAGGAAAGGAATTTCCCAAGGAAAAGGTTGACTTAGCTTAATCCCAAGGCTCTGGTAGTTAGGTCTTGACCATACTAGGTTCGCTTTAGGGTATGATGTGTTATTGTTATTAATCTCAAGGGGTCTATGGTTATCTCTAATTTTTGTAAAGGAATTATAAGCATCAAATGGAAGATTTTTAGTCTAATCATTAAACAATTTCATGAAATCAATAGATTAAAAATAATATTTCATGAACACCAAACAACTTTTCTATCACTTATTTAGTAGATTTAGCTTTAAGCATTCAAAAATTTCATGGAAATGAAATATTTGCAATAATATTTCCATTCATTCATCTCTCTTTTGGTATATTTTCTAAAATTTAACATCTAATTTGAAATAAAGCATCAAAAATACTTGAAAAGTAAAATTGCTCCCAAGTATTCTCCATGCATGCCCCAAGATTTAATCAAATAAAAGCAAACTGTTGTATACTTCACCAAATTGCTCCACAGCTAAGCATAGAATAGTATGAGCTTTTAAAGAGAATGGGTTTAGTTTGGACATCAAGTAGGTTCTCTATGCACCCTTAAATGGTGGAGCAAACAGTCTTGTTTGAATGAATGAACAAACTAGCTACAAAAGATACATGAGATAGGTATCTTTCAAATTAGCTTCAATATTGATTAAATTCTATGTGCATACAAGTTTTTAATCTAGATTGATTCACAAAATAGGAATAAAGAACAAAACTTAAAGAAGTTATGGATCTTCCAATATCCACAAATTCTAAACTTAACTTAAAAATAAGTATCCCTTGGCCTTTTATAGAAATAAGATGCAGGTAGGATAACAAAAATACATGAGAGGAAATCTAAGGGATGAATCACATCAAGGCACATGGAATATGAAAATTGGCAAGAGAATTACAAATAAAGTCAATTGAGGTCAACCTTCATTTACACGTTGAAATCCTTTAGGTGTTTCATCTTCTTATTATCAGTGTTCCTTATTGGAACCAAACAAATCCACCAAACAAAATGTAGGAAATTTCCACACTTTCAAAATAATCAAGTGGACATTTTGTTCCCACATTCAAGTTTTTTCATGGGTTGAACATTCCTAGGAATTAGTCACCCACAAAATGAGTACACTCTTTCGGTGCATGCTTGATATCTAGATTTCTGGTTTCTTAGTATTTGATGCTTCTTTGCAACAAACTTTGTTCCTGCATGATCTTCCACAATGTACTATTGAACCTAGTAACACCATTGGATCTTCTTGCAACCTTAGTTTTCCTGTCTGTTCATACTCAAAAAATTTCATCACAATCTACTTCTCTTGCAATCACCAATTCCAACTATTAAATCCCTTTTAAATCATTTATAAAAATATCATGTAAATAAAACAATCATTAATTAATCATCATTTAAAATGCATTATAAATAAAACGCTTTTAGAAAATATCAGATATATTCTTGCGTAATTATTCCTTTTAGTTGGGTTATCGAACCATCAAACCTTTTCAATGACAAAAAAATTTGAAACTTTGCATTGCTACCTAGTACTTGGTGTTCAACTTTTACCCATAATTTTCTTGAACCTTCACTTTTACCAAAAGTTCTTAACTTATTGGACATTTACTCTTGGACTAGAAAATATTTTCTCAACACCTTTTATTATGTTTTACATTTTTGGCTTTCACAGTTCCCAATACCTAGTACGCAAAACACATGAATTATGAAGTACTCTTTTAAAATATTTCCTTTTTTAATTTTCACTTTTGATGATCTTTCCAACTAGCAAACACCTACCACAAGCATTAGCTTTCACTTGGGGTCCCTAAGTCTTATAGTCTTGGGGCATGTTGTGATACCACACAACAGTAATCTCACTAATGTGAGAGAGAGCAATGAAGTAAACAATACTTGATAATTCTTCAACTTATTTCTCAAAAATTATCAATAATTTTCAATCCACTTAAAATTGATAGCTATGACTCTTTTATATACACAAGACACCAATTGCTAGTTACAATAATCAATTGTTTAGATTAAGCCTCAAGAATTATTGATCACAATTAAAAATAGTGACATATTCTTTCGACAACGACATCTTTACAGTTCAAACAATGGAATATTCCCTAGGAATCAATATCTTTAAATTTGAAATTTAGCATTGTATTCTCTAGATTCATACTTTTTCATAAAGTGATAGCTGACAACATATTCCACTAGTATTAACATAAAATAACTAAAGAACCTTAATTAATTGACGACATGACATGGAAGAAATTGGAAAAAATACTTTGTAGAATAGGTTGGCATTATAAACTCAACAAAACTAAAGAAAAACTATGTACTTAACTATCTATTGCAGTGACATCTTCAATGATACATTTCCTTTCTAAGGAAACCTATTTTCTTCTAAATTCACATAAGGATATTAAGAATCTATTGATCTCTTCCCTAGTAAGAGCTTGCGGCACCTTCCATATATATTTGCATGTTCCATATGCATTCAATATTGTATCGATGTTTTCTTTCCTTTCCCTAGTTAATCTGTATGACTCTTTCATTAACTTCATTTTTTCTATGACTTGATTATTCATCTCTTCATCAAGATTGGCTATTAGATCCCTTTTACAACATCAAAAAATATTTCTTTGGAAATCTTTAGTAATATTTCTCCATCTTCAACATTGAGATGACTATAGATAATATTTGTGAACTTTTCAACAATATTTGTGCCTTCAAATTTCAAATCAAAGATTCTTTTCCTAAGGTTTCTCAGTTTATCTTGGCATTCTTGCACCATTTTCTTTTCAACAATCAATTAATCAATCTAGAATTTTACCTTGACACAAAATATTACACAAACCTCCAAAATGGTAAATTGAAGCCAATGGTGAAGAAATCACTTCAAAACCATTTTTCATTTGAGAGATATTAAAATTTTAATTTTCAAAAACCCTAGTAAAATCTTTAGGGTCAATTTTGAGGCACTTAGAGGCTCTGGATGGGCTTGAAAATTGGTGGAAAATGAAAATGGAAGGCCTTTAGGCCTTATCTTTTGGCACAATATTTCCCGAGCCCTTTCCAAAAAGGTATTATAATAGAAAATCCGATGGTTGGATCAAAAGTTATACCCATCGGAATTGTAATACCAAAATTAATAAAATTTCAAAATATGTTCCTAAGGAAGTTACACTTTCCAGAAGATTCTAGGGTGGTTACACTTTCTAGAAGATTATAGGGTGGTTACACCTTCTAAATAAAATATCTAAAGGGGGACTACTAAGAGGAGGCGAGAGTAGAGTAGATGGTGGCTCCGATTTGTAGACTTGCAAATTTATGTAATCAGAAAGCCCATGTGATGGAAAATATAATGTTATAATTTCATTTTCATTTAAGTGATAATAGAAAATATTTTATTTCCTTCTTGCATTTTGTTTGTGCCATTATCTATTGTTTATGTGAGTTTTATATGGTAAGGGGCGTACCCTTCATCAATACCTTCTTTGATCAATAATTTGTTATTCATCTTTTTAATAACTAGCAACATTCAAAATTCTATTTCATTTTATTCTAGATCACCATCACAATTTTCTATTAACTTTACAATATTTCCTTATAATTGCAACATCTCACCTCATCTTATGTCAAAAAATTTAAATTTTTCTTCTCCTTTTGATATCATTTCCTTTAATCATTTTTTGGTTATATTGTTCTAATGTCACAAAATTGTAGCTTAGGGGTAATTTGACATTCTAGCACTTTGCCTAGCATTTATTGCACCTAAACGCATTTGAGATAAGAGCCTCATGAGTTAGAATTTTGGGATTCTAGTTCCACAAGGTCCAACAATGAAGCGACAATAGTCCATCATCTCGTTTCTAAAAATATGATGTGTCAGATGCCTGTGTGACATGCAAACATCTACATAGTGTGGAAGCATCTTGGCAGTTTTTTGAGTTTGAAACAAGAAATCTTAGAATATTGACTAATGTAACATGTCCTTTTAGTTATATTTTTGAGTGTAATAGTTTCCTCCACCCTTGCATGCAAAAGGCTCCCCTTTTCTCTCATTTTGCGGTGTTCTCTCTCATTCAATCACTTATCTTCTCAATCTCACTTTGTTCTCATCCTCTTCACTTTGTGTAATAACACTTTTACAAGTGAAGCTTTATGGGACTAACCTCCCTCAAATAGCCAAAACTCTATAATAAGCATTCAATAGTGTGTCTATTTGTTCAAGAGGGGGCCAAGGACTATTGGTAAAACTCTCTTACTCTTATCTATTTGTGAATAAATTAGATCAATTTGTTCATTTACTATTCGATGGTGTGGCTTCTCCTCAAGCTGGTATTGTTTTCACCACTTCATTTTTGTCTATTATGTTTACTCTCTCTATCTATTTGGCTATGGAGGTGGGAACACCAAAAGGGGGGTTTTACTATGATAAGCACCAAAATAGGCCTAATATTTTTCCTTGTTCATCTTGTGTGCAGGTTGCTAAAGTAGAGGTTGGAAGAGGGTTTCAAATGTTTGGATATTTGTAATTTTTCTTTTAGTTCTCCTTTGTACTTTATTTTTCTTTCTACTTTATGTTTAGTTATTTTGTTAAACAGATGTCAGATTTATGCTAGATAGTAAGGTTTTAGTCATTTTATCGAAGGTTTGGGTTCTTCATTTTCCTTGGATACTAGCATGTCCTTTGGACTCTAGTGCACCACATTTGCATAGTGATACCATGTTGTAGTCCATTAGCTGAGATCTCTTCCTTCTAAAGAAAAAATATAGAGTCACTCCCTATTCACTGGTATATGGTGTCCAAGCCATCTTACCAATAGATTTTGAACTCCCATCATTGATAATCTCTTTATAACATCTCATTGATGATGAAGAATATTGTGTAGCACACCTTCAACATTTGGAGCTTCTAGACTAGAAATTTTTAAATTCCCTCAACCATCTCAAAGCATATTAGAAAAGGTTTCGTAAAAAATACAATGAGAATATTAGGCCAAGAGAATTTTCCGTTGGAGATTTTGTCATTAAGGAAAATCAGCGTATCCTATAGGAATGAGAAAGCAAGGGAAAGTTTGAAACCAATTGGCTAGGTCCTTATACTATTACAAAAAAGTATGGATAAAGGCCATATTAGTTAGCCACAATGGAGGGAGATCCCTTGGAAGAGCCCATAAATATTACCCATCTCAAAAAAATTCTTCACATTAAAAGAACCATTGAAAAAAAAAATACAAAAATACAAAAAAAAAATTAAAAAAAAGGAAAAAAAAGAAAAAAAAATATAATAAAGTGAAATAATTTGTCCTATGGTCAAAACCATTTTGTGGTGCTTAGGGAAAGTAACATGGTGAAAACCTGGAAAATAGGTGTCATGCGTAGGGATGTGTCCACCATCTATTAGGTCAATCTTTCATTCATCCATAATAAATTCATCCGCTCGTAATAAGTACATTCAAAATAAAACGAATTATCCACCCTACCAACTATAGCTTCGAATACATCCATCATACACCCACACACCCTCCTTTGTGTCACTCAACTACACACTTCCATAATCAATAGATCTTACACTATTATCACCATCAAATATAGTGGGAAGCATTCTTTAGTATACCTAGTTTCTTATCCATCCATAACATAATAAAATCCAATTATGTAATAAAATACCACCCATAATAAACACTTAACCATCCCAAATAAGCCACCACATCATTCTAAGACAAAAAAGTAGAAGCAAACAACATACATCCCCACATGGACCTTAGTTCTACACCAATATCATAATCCTGAAAACCATCCCACTACTCCACCTGCCTCCCATCACAACCCACCCCATATTTTCCATATATGATGCATCCTTCCTTGGTACGATAACCTCTATTATTCTTACCTTTTGGAAAGAGATTTGGATTTTTATTTTGGATTTATTTTTGTGATCTATGAAGTCACCAAGTTGGGTACCACCTAAATCTTTTCATATCTTGGTGTGTCAACAACAAGGTACAGAGTAGATGTGGGTCACAATGTAAGGAATTTCTGTGATTAGCTTGTTTTACTAATGATTTGTTACACCTTAGCTAGAGGGGTTCAATACATTATTTTCTACTATATGGCACCTTCTATGATCCACTAAGGTTCATAGAATCATTTATTGGTTAGGTATAATGTTTTCTTTGCACTTATTTGAGAGTTGCAAAGTCCATGCAAGATACATGATCATTCCTTTGGTCATTTATACCATTGGGGAATAATATTTCTTCCTATGTCAAATTAAGGATTTCTCACTAGATAAGCCCAGCATAATCACCCCCCATCTTATCCCTCCCTCCCTAAACTAGCCATTCCCCTTGAATTTTCTAATTCCCACATCCCCTCCTACACACCTAAACTAGAGTACATGTTGTATCATGACACAAAAATAAACACTCATACCTACACCACACAAGATTTTAATAAGGAAATTTTGAGAACAAAACTAAAAAATCCATTTACAAGACATTAGATTCATGGATGTACTAATGACTAAGAGAGATAGAACTATCTCAAGGAACCCGCCACCATCATGATTCCTCGTAATTATTTTACAGTGATGCAAATCAGTTGTTTCCAATTGTAAACAAGTTGACATCCAAGTTAAAATTTAAGGTATTATCAATGGCATGACATTCATACATATCCCATCAAAGCATCATATAGGAAATATGCATAAGAAAATTGTCTCACATCATTAGCACAACATAAATACATTAAAATTTTTGCATCTATTCATATGCATAAGAATCCATTTCCACATAAGTATTTACCATGAATTTTATAGCACCGATGATTGAAAAATGAAGAAAAAATATGGTATTTATTGTACTGTTATCATAAGATTAAAAGATAAATTATCATAAATAACCATCAAAGGAAAAATTTAGTACACCTAATACATACAATCTATTAATGGACTAGGGATTATATCAAATAATAAACTTTAGATGGGTAGCCACCTACCACTATCATCTTCCTATCAGATAAAGAACACACAAGTCCTTCACTATCAAACCTACATCACAAAGTTCAATAAATTCTTCAAATGTCACCAATTCCATATATCCACCATATCCCATACTTATCATAATAAACATAATAACATTTGCATAAACCATATAGGACCAAATCCACCATATCATATATATGAAAATATAATGTCATGATATAAAATGTATAAAAGTCTCTCATGTGTACCAAAATCTGAAACCATCCTAAGGAAAAAATTTCAAAAAGTTATGATCAGGATGAACTATCCTATGCTCCCGGCATCTGATTTTTTTTTGGCTGATATCTTTGGTGGATCCCTCTGCGCTACTCATGGTGCTTATGGTAGACCCATAGTAACTGACAGCCCTGAGCGAGCTAGCCCATGAGATGTGCTACTCACTATAATACTAGCAATCCTCCACTCTAGTGGAACTGCCTCCTTGTATGCCATCCTCCACCACTTTTCCTCTCAGATATCCCAACCATACTTTACAAAGCCAACATCTAGTCCACCATCACCTAGCATATCATAGGCTATGTCCTACTCCCTCCATAGTATATCTATCTCTCTCCTCAATTGATCCTGCTCTATTTTGTTCATTACCAACTGCCCACCATCTCCTCCACCACCACTAGCTCCCTATATAGTAGTACCTATAATCTAGCTTCCTTCACGCTAGCTACATCCCTCTCACCAACCAAAGTCACCACCTTGGCCTTGGCCACTTCCCTCTCACCTACCAATACATGTGCAATCATCCTAGCTGCATCCCCCTCTATAGTAAGTGTACCAACTTAACCATCCATCTATCCCTATAAATGGACCACATCGGACCATGCCATATCTTTGTCTCCCACAACCTGTAGATGGTCCTATTAGAGCCAGTCTCTCTCTAGTGCCATGGCATCAAGATGAGCCTATAAGTTTCCACCCCTTTATCGTACACGACAACCTTCCTCATCTCCACCTCCTCAAATATCCTCCCCTCTAATATCCCCTCCTCCAACACCCTAATCACCATCCTACCCATCATCATCACCATCACCATCATCCTGAATCTCATCATCACTTGAGATGCTACTATCATTTGACCCATTGTTTTTGCTCTCATCATGACTGCCTTCTACTACTACTAGTTGATCATGGGGCATCGTAAGTAGAAGGGGTATGCGCCTCTCCCAACAAGTATCATGCTCTATCGTGGTATAGACATCAGTCACTCCTTACCCCAAATACTAAACCACTGCTGGTGTATACCTCCAACTCTAATAGGCTATATTGTACTCAATAAACCCACCCCACTACCACCTTTCATGGGCCATCCATCCAAAAACTACCTCAATATAGGGAAATCCTTTCCACTACCTAAATCACCACAATACCTGCACATGAAGATGCCTCTCAATGATAGTCAGTGTCCACCTTATCAAATAGTGAACTCTCTGGACATAGGGCATATAGAAATGTCAATCCACTGATTCCTCACAATCAATATACAATCACCAAATGAATGAATCCATCTCATCAATAATCCTGTTCCAATGGTCCAACTCACCCAAATTCCACTGAAATCAGGACCTTGCATACATAAAAACATAAGGCATATCTATCCCATGTTATCTGACATGTAGTAGAGTCACCCCTACTACTATACTTTTCCCTCCTCTATACACAACATAATGTAGCTCTCTAGATACAAATATCCCAACACAGCTACACCCCATGCATATATTGTCCCCTTTGATGAACACACCCTCAATCACTCCTACCCCACCTACTATAAATCTTAGTGATCATTTATCTAGCATCAAGGTTCCTGTGATCAACACAACTACAAGGAGGTAGATATCTAGCCACTCACCCAACCCTGCATCCAGGTCTAACTCCACAACTCTGAATGGTAAATTTTGGCATGCAAATACCTTCATAGAGCAACTCTCACCCCTTGTAAATGGTATACCACTAACTCTCCTTAGATTGGTATCCAAATAATTTTCCACATGTCCTCTAATGTGTTTTTAGCCTTGCCAGTGGGCAAGCGAAAACTACTTGTCTCACTATGCCACTACTGCACTAGTACTATCATCAATTCTCTGTGTGCTTACATCTAGGGCATATGAGAAAAAAATTCAACCCTACCAAGTGTAGCTATTCATCATCCTCAAGTGTCAGTCTATGCCATAGTGTCCCCATAATAGCCATCTACCACTCTTGTGACTATAGGACCTTCAAGTCCTCCTCCATCATTCCACACACTAATATCAGCCTTTTGATCCAAACCCCATTAACCTATCTTGACCCCAACTGACTCGCCCTTTCAATTTCTATGAAACTATGCTTTCATTTTGGCATAGGAACCATTTTATCAAATGCAAGCTAGCTAATTTTAAACCCAAGAACCACTTTATGGAGGCACAAATCTTCACCCAGGCACACCATTTTATGACACAGGTGCCAAACTATGAAAATATCATTTCCCTTTCCCCAATTCACCACTGATGTGTGTTAAACAAATGGACATCAAATACATGTGGGAAAAAATATGGTGTTATGTTTTTAAACTGAGCATTGAAATTGACCATAGGCACTGCAAAAATGCAAGCACCATTTATTTTGATACAAGCACCACAATCGTGCCCTTAAGTGCAATTTTATGAAATTGCGCTTCTATTTTCCCAAGTTAATTTCCTAATTACCTATACTCTAGACCCCCCTAACTTATCCTAAACCTAAGGGATAGACTAAATTTTAGCTTTCTTTTGTCCTTTTATTATTGATACTCCTAAAATTATTTCGCATGGTGTGTATGTCGAGAAATCTCTGCCATTGCTCTGCTTTGCCACCTAAGATCCAACTCACCAATCAAATGTTGAAAATGACTTTTTGGGCCCCTCAAAGACTATTTATTGGCTATTTAACCCTTAAAAACCCCCAATCCCAATTTATTCTATATTGGATGCATCAAATTTCACATTCTCCTTCCCCATTCTACCCAATTTCTCTGTTTCTTCTCCCTCTTTTTACTAACTTTTTCTTCTATGCCATCCCATATTATTTTAACTAGCCTTTTTTGAGACCTTGAGCAAAACTATATTTTTATAAACTTTTTCTCGTTATATTCTTATGGGGGCATCAACTCCTAACTAACTTCTCAATCCATTGGGGAAAAATTTTAAACTTCTTCGATGTAGTTTCACTTCAAACATTGCATCAAAGAGGGGCATAATGTAGTCACCCTAAATATAACATCACTTCCTCTTAACTAATTAAATAGATTTATTTAATGAATTTACATATCCCTCCCCTTTTAATTAATTAAATACACTTATTTAATTAGTTAATACACTTTCCTCCTATAATTAATTAAATATATTTATTTAATTAATTATATTGCGCTCTAAAACTATATTTCTTCTAATCAATTAAATAATTATTATTATTTAATTGATCCCACTAAAACACCCTATGCTTCTAATACCAATTGTGTTAATTAATCCTTGATTAAATAACCCACTAAACTGTAGATTTTTGGGTAGGGCTTATAGGCTACTCTTGTGCTCTTAGGATGTTTCACCTAGAAGGAGAGAGATAAACCCCACTCAAAAGATCTAGCTAGGTTCACTCAAATTATGCAATGTGTGATGTTATTTAGACTAAATTAAATGATCTAAGTGCAATTGGATGACCTATTTGACTGATTATGAATGCAAAACCTAAGATTTATGCAATGTTTGAAAACACAATGTGATATGCAAACATGAACTATGAATGAACAAATGCAAAACAAAAAGGGAGAAGGTTGATTTAGAGTGCACCTAGGCAAAGAATGGAGAATCTGGAATCTTTTGAATGTTGTTTGAGATTACTGAAATTCACCAGTGGCACTCATTTTCCATTGATGGTGAATCAGACCTACTTCTAACAAAAATTGTGAAAATCTGGTTTATGAGTGTTAGGATCTAGAATCTGACAAAATATAGATTTCCAACCTTTAGGAGGGACTCATTTGCCACTAATTGTGAATCCATCCTCTCCCAAAATTCTAAGAAATCAGGGGACAATTCTACAATTCTAGATTTGACGTTGTCTACTTGTCGGGTTGATGAAGTTAATTCTGCAGAAAATAGATATAATATCTTCTCCAAGCTTGAAATGAGGTTAATTTGACTTGAAGCACCTTGTTTACTTGTTGAACACTCTTCAAGACCTAAATGATTGTTAAATCTACATACACAAGTCTACAAATACACATGCAAGAGGGGATACATGGTTGAGGGTTAGATAGTAGGGGTTTTCCTTGGTCAAACCCCACATTGTTAATCAAACCCTCAATGAAATAATGAAATGTAAGAGAATGATAAACAAATAACATGAAAATGCTATTAAATTACCAAACCCTTGTTGAAGGAAATATGAAGTTATGCCAATGGCTGCTCCAAAATGCTTGAATGATGCTTGATTAGATGATGCAAAGTGCTTGAATGATAAATTGAGTGAATTAATGAACTTGATGAATGATTTAATGAATGGGGGTTCAAATGGATGTAAAAAAACTTATTTATACATTCTTATGCCTTAGTAACCCAATGATACCTCATCACAAGTTGACATCAAGTGATTTTGCATAAAAAACTAAAACGAAATTTGAAAAAAAATGAATTTGGAGCCAACAGGGACTCATTCACCACCAATGGAAAATGGGTTCCACCTTGGACTTGAAATTAGGTGTTAGGAATGAAGTCACATTTAATGTTTTTTGTTAGTTTTACATTCAAAAATACACTTAATTAAGCATTATAAGGGCATAAAGGGATCAAATAAAGCATAAGAAAGGTGTAAATAATGAAATTATGCCTAGAAAAGCATGAAATCTTGTTACAAGACTTTACAACACATCAAAATAGGACTTGATAAGGGGTGAAAAGGTGATTTTTAGGTGAATTGTAATGAATAGAGTCTACAAAAGTGTAGAAATATTTTACAACACTTCACAACACCTTCACAAGACATCTTAATTTGAATTTTAAGGACCTAATGTGTATGTTCAAGCCACATTACAACATTAGATCAAAGCAAAATCAACCAATAATCATGAAGGAAGGCCTAAAAGACCATGAAAATTCCATATGGGGAATTTTTTACGATGCACCCACTAACCCTTATTATCCCATTCTTCAACTATTAACTCCACCTAAGTTAATAAACCCATGGTTTATTAACTCCACCTATCCTATTAAGTTAATTATTCACTAATTGAGTATCCTAACCCCCATCATTACCATTATTTCATAATTTAGAATTCATTCTCAACCCGCTCATCTTGTCTCATTAATGAGATAAATCTCACCTACCTCCACTATCTTATATGTAGCCCCCTTAATTTAATGACTTGTCATCCCAAGGTTTTCTCACACATGTGTGAGAACACCTCACCTCTCTCCTTGCACCTAACTGTGACACTTTTCACAATGGTATTGAGCCACACCCTTGATCCATGCATCACACTCTCAAGCAATCCTATCCCTTCCCCAACTTTCAATCCTAGCCCTCCATTTCTTGATCCAATTTTCTATAAATTGAGCCTTCATCCTCTCATTTCTTCATCTTGAAATTGGCTAATGTTATGATGGTGCTATCTTGTGAGAAATATGTGCCAAGAATAGAAAGAATGAAGGTGTTGTAATTAATGTCAACTGCTCAATTGGTTATCAACTAGTTGTTGTTGTCATTAATTTCATGGATATAGGTCATTGGATATATATGGGTATGTGCAAGATCATGATGGGACAAAAAGTGATGATATGAGTATCTGTAGGGTATGTGGTTGATGACTTTTTTTTACCCAAAATTGATTAAACAAAAAGGGTTTTTAAAAGAGATTCTCAGCTTTCCACCAATATAAATTATGCTTTACTTTGAATTTAATAAATAATTATTATTCATTTTCTATTTGAATTATGACTAAAGTCTTGATTGATAGGCTACTTTAAAAACATCTATAGCTTTCAAACAATATTATTTTTTGAATCTGAAACATGCATCACATTCTATGCTTCACACACTATAGGATTAAAGAAAGAAAAATTGAATTTCATGAATTTTTTACCAAGTTAAGGTGGTCAGACATACAAGTTTTTATATTTTTTAAAAGTTGTAATAAAAAAATCATAATTAATTATTTACTTGGAAAAAAATTACAAAAAAATATACATCACATTGGGACATGAGTCCTCTAATTATATCTAAAATATTATCATTTTATTGTGGTTAGGGTGATCAGACAAACACCTGCTTCTTAGTTTTTCCTTGAAATTTAAGTGCTACTACATTGAAATTTCAAATTTTCACCAAATAGATTATTATTTTTTAAATAAACCTAGTAGTTTAGAAACTACATTCAATTTGCAACAACTTCTATTCTTACATATTTTTGAAATAATATAGATAACTTATTCAAATTTTTATATGTCAAGGTGCCTAACTCTAATTTTTCTAAATTTCATTGCCACCTAAGGGCCTATTTTTTCCATTATGATCGTGCACATACCCATATGTCGAGGATATTGAGAAAATTTTAATGAAGATATACTACAAGTGTTCATTGGTTTCTCTAAGCTTTTCTCTGAGATTTTCTCTTCTATTTTTGTGCTTCAAATATGTTGATCATGATTGTTAGAAGCTGCTATATCTAAATTTTTGGCTACTAATTCATTGTATAATACAATTTTTGTTCACCAATTTTGAACTGTGGATTTCAATATTTTTGGTTGAGGTTCAAGACAAATGTTGTTCGTCTAGATTTCTCTTTGATAAAGTATTATGACTTGCAGTTGGGTATGTGCAGGATCATTATGGAAAAAACAGGCCCTTAAGTGGCAAAAAAATTAGAAAAATTAGAGTTAGGCAACTTGACGTAAAAATTTGAATAAGTTATCTATATTATTTTAAAAATATGTAAGAATAGAATCTATAGAAAATTGAATGTAGTGTCCAAACTACTAGGTTTGTTTTAAAAAAGAAACCTAGTTGGTGAAAATTTGAAATTTCAATGCAGTAGTACTTAAATTTCAGGGAAAAAATAAGAAGTAGGTGTTCGATTGACCAGCCTAACCACAATAAAATGATAATATGTTTTTATAATATTTAGATATAAGTAGAGGACTCATGTCCCAATGTGATGCATATTTTTTAATTTTTCAAGTAAATAATTAATTATGAATTTTTATTACAACTTTTAAAAATATAAAAACTTGTATGACCACCTTAACTTGGTCAAAACTTCATGAAATTAAATTTTTCTTTTTTTAATCCTATAGTATGTAAAGCATATAATGTGACACATGTTTTGGATTCAAAAATGTTGATACCATTTGAAATCTATAGATTTTTTCCAATCAGTCTGTCAATTAGGACTTTAGTCATAATTTAAATAGAAAATGAATAATAATTACTTATTAAATTCAAAGTAAAGAATAATTTATATTGGTGGAAAGCTGGGAATCTCCTTTAAAAACCCTTTTGGTTTCATCAATTTTGGGTAAAAATAATGTTGTCAACCACATACCCATCATATTGCAACTTTTTGACCCATCATGATCCTGCACATACCCAGTTTTAGCTCGTTGAGTTGTTTTCATTATATTTATGATGAAGAAGATAATTTTTTTATTTGGAGGTTCATGCTTAATTGTTCTATGTTTTTTACAGTAGTTTAGTTGACCTTGTGTTGAACACTATCTTCAGAGTTGGTGAAGCATGTTGGATTTATTTGGATAATTATGAAGTGTGTGTTTGGTTCGCCCTCATTCTAATGCCACCGTAGGATGTTTTGGCGCCAACCTAATTTAAATTTCAATTTGGATCGATGAATTTGTATATGTTTCAAAGTTGAAGATTCTATAAATATAGGATCGGTTAGTGGTAAAAGAAAGCATAGAAAGAGGAAAGTGAGATAAGTGAAAACGAATAGAGTAAATATATATGCATGAGATTGATGTGAATTAGTGAGTATGTGTGATGGGAGTGTTGCATATTAGTATGAAGCCTAAATGTTGAGTTTCCAAATGCAATGACTAGAAGGTGTACTCTATCATTCATGTATGTACACAAGTGGTTGAGAAAACTATGGTGGATATCTCGGTTGCATTGATATTTTCTTCTATCTATAACGTAACACTTCTATCTTATTTCTATCTCTATGGCAGTGAGCCCTTCGTGTCATTAGCCATGTTGGATAGTGAGCCTCTTGTAATCAGTTTTGATATTATCTATAGTGTTAGTTAATCCTCACCATGGTTTATCCCTTATTGGGTTCTCCACATAAATAATGTGTTATTATGTTTATGTGATGGTTTTTAGTTTATGCACTAGTATTTAATGTTTAATCAGTTAAGCAATGTTAAGAATTAATTATGGTGAATGAATTAAGGTTTAAATCTATGAAAAATAAATAATCCCCCCTCTTTGTTTTCTTTTTCAACAATTGGTATAAAGAGCTTGATTCCCTTGTGAAGAGCTTAACTGCCTGAGGAAGGTTTGAGATGGCTAGCCAAATGACTTATGATTATCCAAGGTTTGATGGAACTGATTATGCTATCAAGAAAATCTTGATGGAAGAATATCTAGAGTATTGTGAATATTGTAGTGACCCTCCCATTGTGACATCCTGTCTTAGTTGTTTTTGGTTTCATTCTGCTTGATGGATATTTTAGTTTACTATGATACTATGCTATTCTTGTTTAGAGGTGATTTTGATATTATGTTGTTTTGTACTTCGTGGATGATACATTGACATCCTAGTTATCTAGTTATGTTAGTTTGATGATACTGAGATAGACATGTTTATGATATGGTTAATTTTCTTATGACTATTGCTTGTGGTTATCATGTTGAGATGATTTCTTATGATTGATCTTGCTCGTCTGTGTCGGTGAAGAAGACAGTGTAGCATTACTCATTTGTGAGTACCCTGCTACGCTGCAATTCTTATTCACAGCGTGTTTTCTAACATAAGTACATGTATGTTCTAACATTGATGTTTCCTACAGATACAGATAACGGGTAATGGCTCCACCTGCTAGACAGGTCTGAGCGTACCCTAATTCAATATAATTATGTTGTTGGAGGTATTGATAGGTCTTGTTTGAACCATCATTCTTTTTTGAACAAGTACCTGTGTTACCCCATGTTGTCCAGTTTATTCTGTCATGTTCATTTGTATTGGTTTGTGTTTGTGACTTAATATTATGTTTAAATTGTCTATTAATGTATTTACCAATGTTTGTGATTTAATTTATTAAGTTAAATTAAATAAGTAATCGAATTTAAAAGGAAAGTTATTTCTTTGCACTGTTTCTAATTAAAATATAAATATTGTTGATTTATTGTGCAACTTGATTTTTGAGGAAAATAGATCCTTTAAAGAAAACATATTTTCAGCTTGTGATGAATCTTGATTGTCAGTTAAAGATCTGTTTTGATATTTTAAAGTGTAAGTTGTATTGATTGATCTATTTTCAATGTAAGATGATCTATCAGTTAGGTTTTATGATTGGAAGTGAATTGCATGAATTTATTTTTTTATTTTTTTTCAATTGGAAATTGTGCATTCACGAGAAGAGCTTTCACGACGGTAGTTTTAGCAAATTGTTGCAAAAGAACTTTTTTTTAAGATTTTGTTTAGAAGCGTAATTTGATGCTAGATTAAATTGAATTTCACCATCGAAGTCTAGAAAAAATGATAGTGGAATCAACAAAGGTTTCAGAATTTGTATTAGCTCGATTTCCAAGATTGACTAGGTTTTCTTATTTTTAAGATTCTGTAATATTTCTTCTTTGAACTTTTTGGAAAAATAGTGGTTTGTCAAACCTGCAAAATAAAATAGAAAAATTATTAGAATAGACAAACAAATATTATTAAGAAATAAAAATAAATTAAGCTACCAAGAATTCATGAATTAGAATTTAGTTTTTGTTCTTAGAATTGAAACAGTGGTTGATTTTTCCTGAATATCCGTTGTTTTATTGAAAGTTCAATTTGGGATAAATAATGAAATTTAGGTAATATTTAAAAGTTTGATGTTCTTTATATTCATGGAATCTTAAATTTAGGATTTTAGCTAAATCCTTCTTTCTTATGGAATTAAAAAAATTGTCTGTATAAATATATGTTTTAAATCTGCGCTAAATTTGACATAAATATAAATCAAATTTGTCACCGTAGTCTAAGAATTTCCTTTAAGGCTTAAACTTTGACAATGTTCGACCTCCTGTAGCTGAGTTTCTATCTTGTAGACTTATATCAGTGATTAAATTCTGATCTATACCTTAGAATTGTACACGGGCTTTTTAGAATCTCTGTTCTTGACTTAGGTCTCAATTTTCTTGTTTTGGTGAAAGATTAAACAATATACACTACAGATCTTTCTTCTTAAATTCGAGCACAACCTTGTTTTTAATGATAATTGCAGAGTAGACATGATCAGAAGATGTAATTTTGAGCTCATATTCTATGCGTTACATTTAGTATATTAGTTTTGTATGTTTTTCACATATTAGTTCAGTGAAAATTCCTTTGCATCACGTGGAAACCCCCTGTCGTAATTTTAAGAAATATGTGAATGGAAAGAATAAGTTATAATTTATATTTTAAGCCAAAGCGTATGCATGAATAGTTTTAAAGATGCCTCTAATTATTTGATAAATAATGCTTGCGCTTAAGAATTCTTATTTTATCTTGATCTATGCATTTCTTTTATCCTCTAAGACTTATGTATGTTAAATGGAGCTTAATTGCATGGCGTGATTTCCTATATACTTATGTTGCACGAATGTAAGCATTTAGTTTATCTTAGTGTGGTCTGTTTCAACCGTAGGTAAATTGACATGCCAGTAGCGTTTGTATATAGAAATCTATTTATGTACAAAAAAAAAATGTCATTATATTTTAGCTTGGTAAGCTTGCGCATGAGATTTCCTTCCAATGGGTGTTTGTTTCATGGTGGTTATTAAGATTCTTTTGTTTTCTTGTGCTCTTGGCTGTTGATTTCTAAGTCTTTTATCTGCAATTGGAATAGCCAGAAAGGTTATATACCGAAGGAACCTCCAATTAACTTTGAATAGATTCTTGTTATGGCTTTAGTAAAGCTCTTTCCTGCAACTGTTACTTGTGTTGGATGCATGGTGTCCCAGTTTATACTCAAGTTATGTTAAATTTGGGGAGTTATTAATTTTTCTTTTGTCAACTCGCTCTTTGCATGCATTGATCAGGGCGGTTTCTTTGGTAGATAACTATTAGTTAAGATTCTTACTAAGCGTAAGTGTGAATGAAGTGTGAGACTTAGAAAAAGAAAAGAAGAGGGGATACAAACTTAAGTTATAAGTCATAATGTTTTATTTTATTTCAAGGTAATTGGATTATAAAATATATAGAATTTGTATTGTTCTTATGTTATAATGTTAGTAAATTCAATTCTTGAAATTATTAGGAATATAATAATATCTATAGATTATATATTATGTAAATTCTTTATTCATTGAAATTGGTTAAATGTGATTTTGGGTGTGTTTACACAACGTTAAAAATGTTTATTTATATTTCATCAAAACTAGTGAAGTAAGATTTGTAATATTAACTCAATACACTTCAGTTTATGTAATCTCTATAGTTTGTTTATTGGGAATTTTTAATTCATGGAGATTGATTTATGTTAAAAGTTAGTTGTGTATATGTATTCGTAACATTAGTGAGGTATGTTTCATTTTCTTAAAGACTAGGAAAGTGAAAATCACATTGACAAGTTTATTAATCTCTAAACTATGTTACTCAATTGTAATGTTTATTTTACTTGGGGGTATAGCTTTGTATGTTTATTTGTTGATGTAATGAAACTTTTGAGAACTAAGGTGTAATTCTAGTTGAAAATGTAAGCCTCTGTGGATTCAGACTTTACATTTGATAGCTACCCCTAGATGTTCATGTTGAGTCATGTTATAGAAAGAGTGGCTTATGGTAGGGGCCAAAATCCTAAAGTGATTGTCTGGGTAACCTAACGTAGGTGTGTTAATTCAGTGAAAACCTAACTAATGTATTAGGGGCTGGGTAGTTATAAACATTAACTCAGATAAATTTTTCCTCACCTATTCTCTTAATGCTCCCTTAGGTTGAGAAAAGGTTGAGAAGGCCTAGAATGGCGGGTCATCATCTTGTCTTCTCGAAAGATGAAGTGACTCCACATCAGTCTGCATAGGGGCTAGGAATCGGTAGAGGCTACCA
Source organism: Sequoia sempervirens (assembly GCA_007258455.2). NCBI lineage: Eukaryota > Viridiplantae > Streptophyta > Pinopsida > Cupressales > Cupressaceae > Sequoia > Sequoia sempervirens. The sequence continues at coordinate 71,339,422 of VDFB02358134.1, forward strand.
GGGTAACTCTTGGAGAGGGCCAGTAGTCTAGGAAGATTCACCAGGGTAACCTATCCCAACAGTGTGATGACACTCTTAGTCTATAACATGATGGTGATCCTTGAGTTCAGATTTTTATTAGATGTGATTTGTTATTGGGATTTTTATCTGTTATGATTTGATATTGTTATGTCGTGATGTGAATTGTAAACCACGTAACGTAATGTTCTATCTTCTTTGTTTATGGACCTGTCATTATCTCCTAGCACAAAGGGAGTGGACCTTCAGGTTCCACGTGGTCGGGAGGAAACCATGCTACACCTTCCTTATATTTTTCTTATAGTTGATCCTATCCTTCCAGCTGGTTAAGTTACTTCATTGTTCGTGACTATGGATGTGGAGCATGTTCATGGATATGGATGTCAGATGTGATATGATCACTATCTTCTTTGTACAATTACCTCTTGTATAAGAGCGTTCTCATTGTACTATCATTTTGGTGTATTGAGATTCATTGAAGTCTCACCTATTGTAATCTTGACATGAGGATATACAATTGTATAATGTATTGTAAATTGGATCACTCATGAAATTATATTTGTACGTATGTTTATGATAGTGTGCTGAATTTATTTATTAGGATTAAGTAACGTCATCTTGGAAACCTTATGGCAATTGTGTATATTAAATATCTTAAAAAAAAATTGTTTGGTAAATTTCATTCTTTACACTTTGTTTTAACGGTAGCCAAGGTAGGGCATTATAGATGGTATCAGAGCACTAGGTTCTAACACTAGGTACTTTGGATATTAGTAAGCCCATGGCGTTGTCCCAGGTGGTAGACTTTGTAGTTCGTGTTATCCTGTTGTCTTCTACGTTATGTAATTAAGACGTGTCAGAGATCACTTTGCACCACTAGAAGACTACTATTGTTATAGCAAAAAAAGTTCCCTTTTTCCTCGTTAGGTGGCTAGTGTCTAGTCATGCAGTGATGTATTGTACTGTTTTGAAGATTGTGGACTTTCTTTGTAATTATTGATGAATATATGTTGATTGTGAAGGTTGACACCTTGTTTATATTTGGTTGTGATGGTTTAGCCACACTTTGTGACCTTATTTATTTGTAATCCTCGTGGTTACACTTGATTTAATGTTGACATTGTGCACATTTCTTAATTTAATGTTGAAATTGAATTTCTTTTAATGTTTATTTATGACTTTAGTGGCTAAGTTATTTTATCTTTATCATTTTCAATCTCGGTCATATGTTGTGTTGTGATTCCTCTCCAAGGATGTAGGATACTGACTTGGTGAGTGTATACGAGGAAGTAGACTCGGGGAACTTTAGGATAGGTGTATGTGAAGTATATTTATATTAGTTATGGATATAGTATTTAGATTCTTAAGATTTGTTCTTTCCTTTTCCTTATTCTCGCTTCATATCTGAGCCTCGTTCTACATGAGATTATGTAGGACCATGCCTAGACATCAAGGTAGAGGTCATGGTCATGGAGTTAGCTGCCAGATTACTTCCCTTCTAAGTTCTCATGAAAATGAGTGTGTGGATCAGCTGGATACTCGAGATGATCATAAAGGTGTGGTCATCAAAGAAAACTCTACACCAACAACTCCACATTGTGAATCTGATGATGAGACCTTGGCTCAAGCTCTCTCCTGTCAAAATGGGAAAAGGGAAAAAGATTGTAGAATTGAAACATCTAGTTAAAGTGAAGAAACCATCCGTTGTTCAGAATTGGCCATTCCAGTATGGACCTAACGCACCTATTCTCTCTAACGAAGAAAAGGAAAGCCATCGCATACAGTCTTCCACTTCCATGAAGACAATTATGGATTCAGATGAGGACCCTAAGGAGTGTCCTCTATTCGATAACAAGTAATTTGATAGTAGAAGAAGGGATGTAGTAACTTTTCTTCTTGTTTCCTTCTTAGAATGAAACTTATTTTGTTGTGTTGAGCATATGAAACTTTTTAAGTTGTATTTGTTGCACCTAGTTTGCGGCTTCTAGGAGTAAGCCTTATCCTAGGAGGGGAGGATGTAGTGATCCTCCTGCTGTGAAATCCTATCTTAGTTGTTTTCGGTTTGATTCTGCTTGATGGATATTTTAGTTTACTATGATACTATGTTGTTCCTATTCAGAGGTGATTTTGATATTATGTTGTTTTGTACTTCGTGGATGATACATTGACATCCTGGTTATCTGGTTATGTTAGTTTGATGATTCTGATATAGACATGTTTATGATATGGTTAATTTTCTTATGACTATTGCTTGTGGTTATCATGTTGAGATGATTTCTTATGATTGATCTTTCTCATCTATGTCGGTGAAGAAGACAGTGTAGCATTACTCATTCGTGAGTACCCTGCTACACTGCAATTCTTATTCACAATGTGTTTTCTAACATAAGTACATGTATGTTCTAACGTTGATGTTTCCTGCAGATACAGGTACTAGGTAACGGCTCCAACTACTAGACAGGTCTGAGTGTACCCTAATTAAATATAATTATGTTGTTGGAGGTATTGATAGGTCTTGTTTGAACCATCGTTATTTTTCGAACGAGTACCCATGTGTTACCCCATGTTGTTGTCCAGTTTATTTTGTCATGTTCATTTGTATTGTTTTGTGTTTGTGAATTAATATTTAAGTTTAACTTGTCTATTAATGTATTTACCAATGTTTGTGATTTAATTTATTAAGCTAAATTAAATAAGTTATCGAATTTAAAAGGAAAGTTATTTCTTTGCAATGTTTTTAATTAAAATATAAATATTTTTGATTTATTTGTGCAACTTGATTTTTGAGGAAAATAGATACTGTAAAGAAAATATATTTTCAGCTTGTAATGAATCTTGATTGTCAGTTAAAGATTTGTTTTGATCTTTTAAAGTGTAAGTTATATTGATTGATCTATTTTCAATGCAAGATGATATGTCAGTTAGGTTTTATGATTGGAAGTGAATTGCATGAATTAATATTTTTTTTTTGAAAATCGGAAATTGTGCATTCACGGGAAGAGATTTCACGGCGGTAGTTTTAGCATATTGTTGCAGAAGAACTTTTTTTTTAGATTTTGTTTACAAGCGTAATTTGATGCTGGATTCAATTGAATTTCACTGTCAAAGTCTAGAAAAATTGATAGTGGAATCAACAAAGGTTTCAGAATTTGTATCAGCTCGATTTCCAAGATTGTCCAGGTTTTCTTCTTTTTAAGATTTTGTAATATTTCTTCTTTGACCTTTTTGGAAAAATAATGGTTTGTCAAACCTTAAAAATAAAATAGAAAAATTATTAGAATAGACAAACAAATATTATTAAGAAATATAAATAAATTAAGCTGCCAAGAATTAATGAATTAGAACTTAGGTTTTGTTCTTAGAATTGAAAGGGTGGTTGATTTTTCTTGAATATCTGTTGTTTTATTGAAAGTTCAGTTTGGGATAAATAATGAAATTTAGGTAATATTTAAAAGTTTGATGTTCTTTATATTCATGGAATCTTAAATTTAGGATTTTAGCTGAATCCTTCTTTCTTATGGAATTAAAAATTATATCTGTATAAATATATGTTTTAAATTTGCACTAAATTTTACATATATATAAGTCAAATTTGTCACCGTAGTTTGAGAATTTCCTTTAAGGCTTAAACTTTGACAATGTCTGACCTCCTGTAGATGAGTTTCTATCCTGTAAACTTATATCAGTGATTAAATTGTGATCTATACCTTAGCATTGTACACAGTATTTTTAGAATCTTTGTTCTTGACTTAGGTCTCAATTTTCTTGTTTTGGTGAAAGATTAAACAATATAAACTACAGATATTTCTTCTTAAATTCAAGCACAACCTTCCTTTTAATGATAATTGTAGAGTAGACATGATCAGAAGATGTAATTTCACACTCATATTCTGTGCCTTAAATTTAGTGTATTAGTTTTGTATGTTTTTGACATATTAGTTCAGCGTAAATTCCTTTGCATGGCGTGGAGACCCCCTTTCGCAATTTTATGAAATATGTGAGTGAAAAGAATAAGTTATAATTTATCCTTTAAGCCAAAGCATATGCATGAATAGTTTTAAAGATGCCACTAATTATTTGATAAATAATGCTTGTGCTTAAGAATTCTTATTTAATCTTGATCTATGCATTTCTTTTATCCTCTCAGACTTATGTATGTTAAATGGAGCTTAATTGCATGGCGTGATTTCCTATATACTGATCCTATGCGAATGTCAGCATTTAGTTTATCTTAGTGTGGTCTTTTTCAACCGTAGGTAAATATACACGCGAGTAGCATTTGTTTATAGAAATGTATTTTTGTACAAAAAAAAAATGTCATTGTATTTTAGCTTGGTAAGCTTGCGCAGGAGATTTCCTTCCAACGGGTTTTTGTTTCATGGTGGTTATTAAGATTCTTTTTCTTTTCTTGTGCTCTTGGCTGCTGATTTCTAAGTCTTTTATCAGCCATTGGAATAGCCAAAAAGGTTATAAACCGAAGGAACCTCCAATTAACTTTGAATAGATTCCTGTTATGGATTTAGTAAAGCTCTTGCCTGCAACCGTTCCTTGTGTTGGATGCATGGTGTCCTAGTTTATACTCAAGTTATGTTAAATTTTGGGAGTTATTATTTTGTCTTTTGTCAACTCTCTCTTTGCATGCATTGATCGGGGCAGTTTCTTTCGTAGATAACTATTAGTTAAGATTCTTACTAAGCATAAGTGTGAATGAAGTGTGAGACTTAGAATGAGAAAAGAAGAGGGGATAGAAACTTAACTTATAAGTCATAATGTTTTATTTTATTTTCAAGGTAATTGGATTATAAAATATATAGAATTTGTATTGTTCTTATGTTATAATGTTAGTAAATTCAATTCTTGAAATTATTAGGAATATAATAATATCTATAGATTATATATTATGTAAATTCTTTATTCATTGAAATTGGTTAAATGTGATTGTTGGGTGTGTTTACACATAACGTTGAAAATTTTTATTTATATTTCATCAAAACTAGTGAAGTAAGATTTGTAATATAAACTCAATACACTTCAGTTTATGTAATCTCTATAGTTTGTTTATTGGGAATTTTTATTTCATGGAGATTGATTATGGTAAAAGTTAGTTGTGTATATGTATTCGTAACATTAGTGAGGTATGTTTCATTTCCTTAAAGACTAGGAAAGTGAAAATCACATTGACAAGTTTATTAATCTCTAAACTATGTTACTCAATTGTAATGTTTATTTTACTTGGGGGTATAGCTTTGTATGTTTATTTGTTGATGTAATGAAACTTTTGAGAGCTAAGGTGTAATTCTAGTTGAAAATGTAAGCCTATATGGATTCAGACTTTACATTTGATAGCTACCCCTAGATGTTCATGTTGAGTCATGTTATAGAAAGAGTGGCTTGCAGTAGCGGCCGAAATCCTAAAGTGATTGTCTGGGTAACCTATCGTAGGTCTATTAATTCAGTTAAAACCTAACTAATGTAATAGGGATTGGGTAGTTATAAACATTAACTCAGATAAAGTTTGCCTCACCTACTTTCTTAATGCTCCTTTAGGTTGAGAAAAGTTTGAGAAGGCCTGGAATGGTTGGTCATCATCTTGTCTTCTCGAAAGATGAAGTGACTCCACATTAGTCTCTATAGGGGCCGACAATCGGTAGAGGCTACCAGGGTAACTCTTGGAGAGGGCCAGTAGTCTAGGAAGATTCACCATGGTAACCTATCCTGATAGTGTGATGACACTCAGTCTATAACATGATGGTGATCCTTGAGTTTAGATTTTTATTAGATGTGATTTTTTATTGGGATTTTTATCTGTTATGATTTGATATCGTTATGTCGTGATGTGAATTGTAAACCACATAACGTAATGTTTTGTCTTCTTTGTTTGTGGACCTGACATTATCTCCTAGCATGGAGGGAGTGGACCTTTTGGTTCCACATGGTCGGGAGGAAACCGTGCTACACCTTCCTTATATTTTTCTTGTAGTTGATCGTATTCTTGCAGCTGGTTTCAGTTACTTCATTGTTCGTGATTGTGGATGTGGCACATGTTCATGGATATGGATGTCAGATGTGATATGATCACTATCTTCTTTGTATAATTACCTTTTGTATAAGAGCATTCTCACTGTACTATCATTTTGGTGTATTGAGATTCATTGAAGTCTCACCTATTGCAATCTTGACATGAGGATATACAATTGTATAATGTATTGTAAATTTGATCATTCATGAAATTATATTTGTATTTATGTTTATGATAGTGTGCTGAATTGATTTATTAGGACTAAGTAACGTCGTCTTGGAAACCTTATGGAAATTGTGTAAATTAAATATCTTTAAAAAAAATAAAATTGTTTGGTAAATTTCATTCTTTACACTTTGTTTTAAAGGTAGCCAAGGCGGGGCATTACAAATATGATGGGGAGAAAGCTTATAAGAATCCTTACACTCCTACTAATTATATGAGTACGATTGATGAGATCAAAGAACATGCAGTGAACAATAAGGAAAAGTAAATTTTAAAGAACATGCTAGTACATTTCAAGTTGATTAAGGTTCATAATTTAAATACTACTAATGAATTTTGGGATGCTTAGTGTGCATGAAGGTGATGAGAGAGTTAAAGAGGAAAAATTAAAGAGTTTGCTGACATAGTTCAAATGAGCTTCTACACATGTCTAAAGATGAGAATGTTAAAGCTTATATATAGAGATTGGATGAGATAGTGGCTAAAATGAGAGGCCTTGGTGCTATAATAGATGAAACTAGAATTGTAAAAAGATTCTTAGAACCCTCCTTGATTCTTATAGTGAGAAGGTGTGTGTTATTGAACAGAGTATAGATTATAAGACCTACACTAAAGATCTTTTTTTGGGATTTTTGACATCATATGAGATGAGGAAGCTGGATATGAGGAATGAATGGAAATCAAAAACTACTTTTAAGGCTGTAAAAGTTGAAGATCTTGATGAAGAAAATTTTGATTAAATAGAAGCTAATTTTGTGTGAAGGATGAGGAAAGGATCCAATAAGTATGAAGGTAAGTTACCCTTTAAATGCTTTAGTTGTGGATAAATAGGTCATTATGTTGTAAAGTGTCTGGAAAGAGCTAAGAGGAATAACCAAAGATATGAGAAAGAAAACAAAGGAAAGAAGATCAACAAAGCATATTATGTGAATTAGAATACTAGTATATCTGATTAAGATTTTGATTATGAAGATCTTGATGACAATGAATGCTTGTTTTTTTCTATAAAGGATGAAACTACTTCTACTAATTTTGAAAAATAGGTAAAGGAAAGCCCTCTGGAGAAGAAGAAAAATGAAGGTACTATTATCTCTATGCTACATGCTAAACAAGAAAATAACTATTGGGTTGTTCACACTAGTTTTTTACATCATATGACTAGTGATAAAAGTAAGTTTATTAAACATGAAAAATATGATGGAGTCTTGGTTATGTTTGAAGATGATACTGGTGCTAAAATTTGTGGGATATGTTTAGTAAGTTTTGATGGAAAGCATAATACTGATGATGTATACTATGTTAAAGGTTTAAGGCATAATATTTTGAGTGTTAGATAGATGTGTAGTAAAGGATATGATCTTGTGTTTATGGATGAGAGATGTGAAATTAAAAAAGGATTCAAAACATTGATTGTTGTAGGAAAGAAATCTGAAGGAAATATCTATAAACTTAAGGGTGTTGTTGGATGATGCTTTATGACTCAAATTAATGATAGTTCGTTATGGAATAGAAGAATGTGTCAAATGAATTTTTATAAATTGGAAAGGATTAGTGAAATTCATGCCAGGAGATATTTACCAAGAATTGCAAAGCTTGTTAAATCTATTTGTAGGAATTGCCAGTTTGGAAAGCAAGCAAGAAGTCATTGTAGATCAAAGGAATAGTCTACTACTAGACTACTAGACTTAATTAATATAGATAAATATTTGTGGTCCTACAAGATTGAGAAGTATACAAGGTGAAAGGTACTTTATACTTTTGATTGATTATTTTTTTAGATATACATGGGTTCATTTCTTAGAGAGAAATTAGATGCATTAGATAGATTCAAGACATTCAAAGCTATGGCTGAAACTAAAGTAAATTTGAGGAAAAAATGCTTAAGATATGAAAAAGGTGGAGAATTCACCTTCCATGTGTTTAATATGTTTTGTGAAGTGCATGGAATAAGAAGATAGTTATTTTCTCTAAGAACTCATCAATAGAATGGACTTTTTTAAGGGAAAAATAGAATAGAACTCAAGAGGCTACTAGATCACTGATTATTGGGGCTGGTTTACTGGAGAGAAGCTATTTACACTATTGTGTATGTATTCAATAAATTTCAAGAAAGAGAAAACAATATGTAAAAGACCCCCTATGAGCTTTGGTTTGGAATAATTCCTACTGTTAAGTATTTCAAAATATTAAGAAGTAAATGTCATATCAGAAGAGATGAAGAAACCTTATCAAGTTTGATGCAAGAATTGATGAAGGCATTTTTCTTAGATATTCTAATAAAAGAAAATCCTACATATGTTTCAATAAAATACTAAGAACGATTATAGAAAGTGAAAATTTCAAGGTTGGTGAGACAATGAAGAATTCAATTGGAATTGTTGGATATGTATCTAATGAACTTGATTGTGTAAGAATAGCATAGATTGTGGAAGAACAGGAAAAGGATGAGCAAGAGAAGTAGAATGAGTAGTATGAAAGAGAAGAAGAAGCTTCAGTGGTGTCACCTAAGACACCTAGATATATGAAGAAGAATCATTTAGAAATTCAAATTATTGTAGATAAGACTAAAGGAGTGTTAACTAGAAGCTATGTTATAGCTGAAGTTAATCTATGTTTATTTTTTGAGATTGAACTAAAGACTATAAGTGAAGCATGTAAATATGAAGATTGGATGGAAGTTATGAAAGAAGAAATTATGCAAATAAATAAGAATAAAACTTGGGAATTGGGTATGTGCACGATCATGATGGGCCAAAAAGTGGCGATATGATGGGTATGTGGCTGATGACTTTTTTTTAACCTAAAATTGATGAAATGAAAAGGGTTTTTAAAGCATATTCTCAGCTTTCCACCAATATAAGTTATGGTTTACTATGAATTTAATAAATAATTATTATTCATTTTCTATTTGAATTATGACTAAAGTATTGATTGTTAGGTTGATTAAAAAGCATCTATAGCTTTAAAACGGTATCACATTTTTTGAATCTAAAACATGTGTCACATTCTATGCTTTGCATACTATAGGATTAAAAAAAAATGAATTTCATGAAGTTTTGACCAAGTTAAGGTGGTCAGACATACAAGTTTTTATATTTTTTAAAAGTTGTAATAAAAAAATCATAATTAATTATTTACTCGGAAAAAAATATAAAAAAATATGCATCACATTGGGACATGAGTCCTCTACTTGTACCTAAAATATTATAAAAAAGCATTATCATTTTATCATGGTTAGGGTGGTCAGACAGACACCTACTTCTTATTTTTTCCCTAAAATATAAGTACTACTCCATTGAAATTTCAAATTTTCACCAAATAGATTTTAAAAAAAAAAACCTAGTAGTTTAGAAACTACATTCAATTTTCTACAGATTCTATTCTTACATATTTTTGAAATAATATAGATAACTTATTCAAACTTTTACGTCAAGTTGCGTAACATAGATTTTTCTGATTTTTTTGCCACTTAAGGGCCTATTTTTTCCATGATGATCCTACACATACCCAATTTCTCCCAAGACTGAGAAAGAAAAACATTATTGGATTGAAGTGGGTACTCATAAAAAAGTTGAATAAGAATGGAGAAGTGGCTAGAAACAAAGGAAGGCTTGTGTGTAAAGGTTACTCACAAGTAGAAGGCATACATTTTCAAGAAAGTTTTGCTCCAATAGAAAGAATGGAAGCTATAAGTATATTCTTAAAATTTTCTACTCATAAATACTTCGAGGTCTATCAGATGGATGTAAAGTCAACATTTTTGAAAGGTGAGCTAGAAGAAGAGGTTTGCATGGAGAAACTACAAGGATTTTAGTTGCCAAATGAACTAGATATGGTGTGAAAATTGAAGAAAGCCTTATATGGATTGAAGCAACATCCTAGAGTTTTGTATGTGAGGTTAGACAAGTATTTGGTTCAAGAAGGTTTCAATAAAGGTAAGGTAGATAGATATCCATATTTTAAGATTGAAAATGATAAAATATTGATTGTAGTTGTATATGTTGATGACATTATTTTTGGAGGAAATGAAAATATGTGCAAGATATTTGTGGAAGAGATGCATAAAGAATTTTAAATTTCTATGTTTAGAGAGATCAATTTCTTTCCTTGGGCTATAGATTAATCAAACAGAGAAACAAATTTTTATTTCACAATATAAATATGTGAAAGAGATGTTGAAAAAGTTTGGGATGGATGGTTCCAAACTGGTATGTAATCCTATGGTGACTAGTTGCAATTTTGGTAAAGATGATGATTCATCTAAGGATGATCAGAGCAAGTATAGATTTATGATTGATGGACTATTGTATTTGACTAATACTAGACTAGATATTATGCATATTATTTGTCTTGTGGCAATATTTCAAAAATTTCCTAAGGAAACACATGTCATTGTTGTTAAGAGAATATTCAAATATTTGAATGGCACTCCAAATTATGGAATATGGTATCCTAGAGATACTCATTTTACTCTAAATGCCTATACAGATATAGATTGGGCTAGATGTGGAGATGAAAAAAAGAGTACAAGTGGTGGTGCATTATTTCTTGGTTGTAGATTGGTGGCATGGTTGAATAAAAATAAAGATTCATTCTCCTTGTTTACTACTAAAGTTGAGTACATTGTTCTTGCATCCTGTTGTACACAAGTTCTATGGATGAAAAAGATATTGAAAGATATCACAGTGGTGTATGATGATCCTATTTCTATCTTTTGTGATAATACAAATTAAATTAACATTTCAAAGAATCTTGTGATGCATTTAAGGATGAAGGATATCTATAAAGAATCATTTATTGAGAGAAGGTAATGGAGAATGAAGTAAATCTTGAGCATTTTTTGATGAAGGATTAGATTGCTGATATATTTATGAAGGATCTTCCTAAAGATACTTTATAGTATCTCCAAGAGAAGTTATGGGTCATTTCCCCTCCTTTATTGAACTAGATACATATTAAGATGCACCAGTCTAATGGATCTATGGATCTATATTTCTTTTCGATTATGTTTTGGTGGTGTTAGCTCTCAAAAATGCAAGCGGAATGCCTCAAGAAGTTGCCACTCTCTTGATATGCTTTAGAGTAATAGACAAGGTCAAAAGCTTTCAACCTTCTACTCTTCAGCTGCTGCTAGACCTAGGCGGGTGTACCTTACTGAATGAAGTAGACTTTATGTACTTATGATTAGATTTCTTGCAATGATTTTTCCATAATGGAAGATAGAAGTGAACAACTAAAATAAAATTTGGTATAAATTGTATTCGAATTCTAAAACTAAAACCTAATATGTTCAGTTAACAAATGTAAAGAAAATGAATGAATCTAAATGATGAAATTGCAGAGACCAGTTCCTTATTGGGTATGTGGAGTCAAAGGAACCAGAAGTGGGCAACTTATTTTGGCATAAACTCAAATTGTTGGCATATGAACTATTTATAACTTGTATAAACATGCAGGATTATGACTATTAAGCTCTACTTTAATAATCCAGATGAATCTCCCTAATTACTATGATCAACCAAAAGGTTTTAATCTCTCCTTGAAAGAACCAATCAATTAATCACACATATACAAAAAATGTGCTTTGATAAACTAAAAATAAACTTGTTATATCAATTTAAACAACCAGAAGGAATCAACTTGGAGACAGCTTCGCAATACTTTTCAATAAACTCAACAGAAAATTGACACCAAAAATAAATTGCCACACCAACCGATTTTCATTGAAATTGCCATTTGAAAACATGCATCATAGTCTCTGATATGAGAACTTTATTATAATGTATCCATTCCTAGTCTACCTACTACCTCTATTATAAAATCTAATGATTCATTTACAATCAGGAATGAACATTTATACATTTGAGTTTGAATAGACACATCGCTTCATATTCCATGTCAGCCAACTATAGTATTCGGGAAAATCCCATGTCGGCCTACAACTGTATTTAGAAATTCACATGTCGGCCATAGTAATTGAGTTTTTGTTAATCATCATTGGAACAGTCACTGAGACATCCCTATAAGTATGCTGAAGGAAATTATAATGCTATCATTCGCCCCCTTTGTTTTATTCACTTTCATCGTGACCCATCAGAGTCATAGAGATGTCATATAGATTGCCTTATGTCTTGTCAAGAGTCACCTTGTAATACTCCTCTGGTCATTGAGACAAATAAGTTTTTCTCATCGAGAGGCGCTCCATTTCATTCGCTTTGTTGTGACTTATCAGAATCAGGGAGACATCTCAAAGAACACCCTTTGTTTTATCGAAAGCCCATGATACATTTTTGATCACCGAGACATTTCAATTCTCATACCTATGGAAACCTTTTGTGTAATGTCGGTGAGACCGAAGGTCACTCGCCGAGACCTCACACCAATATCGCTTAGTTTGACCAAAGTGAATCCTCATACGTTGTTTACTGAGACTCCTCCCGATAACCATTTGATAAAAACCTTATGTCAGTAAGACCCAACAAATTCGTTGAGACATCACTCTGAATATCACCAACTCCTACCAAAATAACCTTTTGCACAAGTTAGTGAGACACCACAGAATCATTATGACATTTCATGGAAGTAGTAACTTTTGCCGATAAGACTTTTAGTGCATTGGTCGGTGAGACAAAAAATCCTCGGTGAGACCAAATACCGAATACAACACTCATGTCGATATGTTCCTTCTTTGTCACTAAAACAACATGTATGTCCTGCCGAATGGTGAATGCACATGACTTGTGATCATTGTGACATCAGATGAGTCTTGCCGATAGGAAACATAGACTCATATTAACAAGACTACTCAATAGGTAGGGGAGACCATAATGAACCTATGCCGATAGGAACCATGATGTGAAAAATGCAGACTCGATGGATTTTATGGGGCTATATGAGCAAAATATGGGTAAAAATATCATAAAGAGAGGAAAATGTGCTGAAGGTAAGACTCATTTGGAAAAAGATGAATGTGAACAACATGAAAATCATAAAAAATTTATAGTTCCAATAGTGGCTCTGTCTGGGATGAATGATAGTAAGATCATTGCAAGGATCTAGATCATTGGGTGAGTAGACAAGACACAAAATGATGAACATGTGAGAAAAATGGAAATGGAAATGAATGGAAAAAAGAATGCAAAATGGAGGTGAACCAGAGCTCTAAACTACTATGCATGGAAAAGAATTTTAAAGAGAATAAGCAAGAGTTGTACATGCACTAGCAACCCTTAATCCTCTATGTTTCAACTTCAATTGTTTTGAGCTGTTACAATCTGAAACTCAAACCATACTTTCCCCTATCAAATACCTGGTTCTATCTTGAGTTCATCAGATTCTTCTTGAAAAAAGTCATGCAACCTGCTCTGTCACTATTATTGAGAGAATCATCATGCTCAACATGGCCCAAATTCCCTACAACATTCAGCAATTCAAATTCTTCATCATCATGGGACAAACCCTTGTTATCTTCAATATATAGAATGCATGCATATTCAATACAAAATTCCTCATTATCTTTCTCACTATTATGTATTATGAAACATTCTCCCAGCTATGTTGAAAATTGACCATCAAGGTGCATCTCTTGAGAATCAAAAAATTTTGTCTTATCAATGATGTCTGAAACAAACAAATCTGAGACCTTTTTCACCTCTTTGACACTACCATTTGGATACAACACTGGATTATGACTCATATCTCCAATATCTTGCATATATGAACCAATCAAATATGGACCTCTATCATCCTTGGCATGAAAACAAACATCTTCTCCATATGAGTTAGAAATTTCAAAATCACATACCTCATCTTGAATGGACACAGACTTTTGATCAACACCAAAGGTTTCACCATCATTCCAAGAAATGCACAAGGAGTCATAAGAATTTTTACACAAATATCTTTCATTGTCAAAACAAATGTAAGATGGACACAAAACTTCAAAATCACCTTCATGTGCACATCCTTAGTATTTAGGAGTTAACAAATTTGAAATATGTTCACTACTGAGTAAACAAGTCTCAACATTTTCATCACTACAGTTATATTCTTCACTTTTGTCATCATCAAAAAGAAGTCCAAGATCATCAGAGAATGAAAAATCAAAAACATTATCAGTGCAGTCATTTATTCCATCATTTTGCTTGCTTGAAATTATCTCCTCTTTATCATAAAGTGGATTTGAAAATACCTGAAGTTCATTCATGGGCATACCTCCGCAAAATATCATCTGATCTTCTTTTAACTCTTCATCATACAATGGGTTTGAAAAGGTTCAGAAGCCATCTTCAAATGTACAAACCTCTTCTTCATCAGTTGTATCTTCATAGCTTTCAAATGCAGTTGGAGGTATTATCTACTTACTATCAAATAAATCAACATTTCCCATTGCTTCTTCACCCCGATCTTCATAAGAGGTAGAAAAATCTCTTGATTGCAGATCAAAATCCTCAGGCTCATCATCAGAATCTGAATATTCACTGGATTCCTCATAACATGCACTACTTTCCCTTTCACAATATGTTATGCAAGAGAGATACCTTGCACCTTCATCTTCCTCATGCAAGCTAACATATGAGTCATTCTTACTTTCACATGTCTCATCTTCTTTTGGATTGATCTCTGGATGCTCATCTGTGATATCACCACCGTCTTCACATCTTTTCCCCTAGGATAATGCTTGAATGAAGTCAAGAGAGGAGCCTTCTACCTTCATAAAAATTCCTCTAAGGATACCTTCCTTATCATTTACTGTCCTATTTCTCAACCAGTACCTACGCTTTGCTCCTTCGACTGCAGCAATAGTTAGTCTCTCTATCTCCTCTTCGGCGAATCTCCTCATACTGCATTGAGTAGGCACCTCAACAGAAAGTGGCTCTGTATAATCTTCTTCAAAGTTAGAAAGGATATGTTGTTAAACCATATGGATATTGTATTTTTGATTTGAAATATCATACTAATAACCTTCATCCTCTGAAGATGAGTACCTCTCCACAACATGGTGAAAGGCATTTGAAGTCAAATATACTATGTGATCTTCTCCAGTGTTTCCCATCAACATTCCCTCTTCCTGCATTCTTTGGGCTACAACACAATAATCTAGGGAATGTGGCTTATCACAAAATTTATAGAAGTAATTGGTACTTACCATATAGGTTTCCTCCTTCGTCAATGGATCAAGAGTTTCTTTGCTTCCAGGCCTAGCTATTATAGGTTTTCCATCCTTTTAGTCTGTATTATAAGGCATGTCATGAAACCTCGGCCTCTGATTTCTATAAGTATTCTCCTATCTATACTGATAATTGCTGCTTTGCTGAGGAACCTTAGGATTGTCTCTTTTACTGATTATACTAGCATCCTTCCTGTTGTTTTCAATTGTCAGTGCTATCTTTTGTGCTTCAGCCAAATCTCTTGGGAATTTATTTGTTAGTTCATACCCTGTTTTAGGATCAAATTCATTCAAATAAACACTTAGTGGTACATAATCTGGCAACTTTGATCCAGTAGGTATTTTATTCTGCAATTTATTGAATCTCTGATTGAAATCAAAAATTGAATCATTTTGATCTTTCTAAATCCATATTAATTCATGAAGAGCAGCATCTGGTGCACTTAGATTCCCATATTGCTTGAGGAATTGATCTTGAAATCCTTGGAGAGAGTTAATAGAGCCTATTGGTAGGCTATTGAACCAATCCCTAGCGTCTTTAATAATTGATATCATGAATAGCCTCATGTGTAAATCTTCATATGGCACATCCAAATCTTGGATGAAAGCATTGAAACTCCTTAAATGCTCTTCAATAGTAATTGCATTACTCCCTGTAAACTTTGGAATAAGACTTCTCCAACTGCCATCCATTGGATAAGGGGATAATTGAATCCCTGCGAAATCAAACTGTCTAATCATTGTTGTGTATTGATGAGGGGGGGCGCTAGGTGGGTACTGATGCTGGTACAGTGGACTATTGTATTCTGTATGATGATGTGGCACATACTGCTGACCATGAGGTGGCTATAGTGAGTATATATTCTATTTTGCATGATATGCACTGCATCCATTGTGAAAATTTCCAATTGTATTACCAGGCATTTGAGGGGTCCAATGCCTTCTTGCACTTGTGTATTCATTCTTGTCCAATTGCAATCCTTTGTTATCCAATTCTTCAATTCCTTTTATCAACTGTGGCTTCTCAAAATATTCTTTTGTTCCATACACAAATTCCATTCTTCAGCAAGAATTTTTCAGAGTCGCCACCTACTTTTCTGAAAGTAGGAAAAATGGTTCTTTTTTATCTTCTCCCCAGTGGAATCACTCTTTTTGAACCTTCTCATATTACAATTTCTTCTTCAATGAGTCTATATGATGGTCCTCACCTGAATTTTCTGATGTTTGTCCCCAGCAGAGTCGCCAATTTGTTAGCTCTCAAAAACATAGGTAGAATGCCTCAAGAGGCTTCCACTCTCTTGATACGCTTTAGGATAAAAAACAAGGTCAAAAGATTTCAACCTTCTACTCTTCAAGTGCTGCTAGACCTAGGTGGGTGTACCTTACTTAATGAAGTAGACTTTATGTACTTATGATTATCTTTCTTGTAGTGATTTTTCCACAATGGCAGATGGATGTGAACAAATGAAATAAAATTTGGTATAAATTGTAAACGAATTCTAAAAATTAAACCTAATATGTTCAGTTAACAAATGTAAACAAAATGAATGAATCTAAATGATGAAATTGTAGAGACCGGTGCCTTATTGGGTATGTAGAGTCAAAGGAAATAAAAGTGGGCAACCTATTCTGGCAGAAACTCAAATTGTTGGCATATGAACTATTTATAACTTATATAAACATGCAGGATTATGACTACTAAGCTCTACTTTAATAATCCAGATGAATCTCCTTGAATACTGTGATCAACCAAAAGGATTTAATCTCTCCTTGAAAGAACCAATCAATTAATCACATAGATACAACAAATGTGCACTGATAAACTAAAAATAAACTTGTTATATCAATTTAAACAACTAGAAGGAATCAACTTGGAGACAGCTTAGCAATACTTTTCAATAACCTCAACAGAAAATTGACACCAAAAATAAACTACCACGCCAACTGATTTTCATTGAAATCACCATTTGAAAACATGCATAATAGTCTTTGATATGAGAACCTTATACTACTGTATCCATTCCTAGTCTACCTACTACCTCTATTCTAAACATTGATGATTCATTTACAATTGGGAATGAACATTTATACATTTGAGTTTGAACAGACACATTGCTTCATATTCCATGTCAGCCAACCGTAGTATTCAGGCAAATCCCATGTCGACCTACAACTATATTTAGAAATTCACATGTCGGCCACATTATTTGAGTTTTTGTTAATCATCACTGGAACAGTCGCTGAGACATCCCTGTAAGTATGTCGTAGGCAATTATAATGTTGTTAGTCTCCCCCTTTTTTTTATTCACTTTCGTTGTGACCCATCAGAGTCAGAGAGATGTCATATAGATTACCTTATGTTTTTCCGAGAGTCACCTTGTAATACTCCTCTGGTCATTGAGACAAGTAAGTTTTTCTCATCGAGAGGTGCTCCTTCATTTCATTCGCTTTGTTGTGACTTATCAGAATCAGGGAGACATCTCAAAGAACACCCTTTGTTTTACCAAAAGCCCATGACACATTTTTGATCACTGAGACAACTCAATTCTCATACCAATGGAAACCTTTTGTGTAATTTCGACGAGACCGAAGGTCACTCACCGAGACCTCACACCAATATTGCTTAGTTTGGCCAAAGTGAATCCTCATACGCTGTTCAGTGAGACTCCTCCCGATAACCATTTGATAAAAAACTTATGTCGGCAAGACCCAACAAAGTGATTGAGACATCACTCTGAATATTACAAAATCCTACCAAAATAACCTTTTGCACAAGTCGGTGAGACACCACAGAATTGTTATGACATTTCACTGAAGCAGTAACTTTTGCTGATAAGACTTTTAGTGCGTCAGTCGGTGAGACAAAAAATTCTCGATGAGACCAAATACTGAATACAACAGTCATGTCGATATGTTCCTTCTCTGTCGCCAAAACAACATGTATGTCCTACTGAATGGCGAATGCACATGACTTGTGATCACTGTGACATCAGATGAGTCTTGTCGATAGGCAACACAGACTCATATTAAAAAGACTACTCAATAGGTTGGGGAGACCATAATGAACCTATGTTGATAGGAACCATGATGTGAAAAATGCAGACTCGATGGATTTTATGGGGCTATATGAGCAAAAATATGGGTAAAAATATCATAAAGAGAGGAAAATGTGCTCAAGGTAAGACTCATTTGGAAAAAGATGAATGTGAACAACATGAAAATCATCAAAAATTTACAATTCCAATAGGTGGCTACCTCTCAGGGGGAGCAGGTAGTGTTAGGTGTTGTCATTAAGAGTATTTTATTGTTTTTATGTCAAAAGGGAAATCAATGTAAAATATATATTTTCTTTTCCATTTATGACAAAGGGGGAGAGGAAGCATGTGGAAAAGAAGAGGAATCATGTGAAAAGGGAGAGGAGGCATGAGAAAAAAAGGAGAGGAAGAATATAAAAGACTATCTACTAAGGGGGAGAAATAGAAAGGAACAGAAAGAAAAATCTTGAGAAGTGCATTCAGAGCTAGTATGATGTCTAATAGTTTTCACATCATGTGTTGACATCAATGACAAAGGGGGAGATTGTTACAAGAATGGAAAGAATGAAGTTGTTTTTATTGATGTCAACTAGTCAATTGGTGATCACCTGATTGGTGTTGTCATTAATGTCATGGATATAGGCCATTGGTTGTATATGTTGTGGATATTGAGAAAACTGTAATGAATATATGTTGCAAGTGTTCAGTGGTTGCTCCAAGTTTTTCTCTAAGATTTGATCTTGATGGAACCTTAATTATCATGTACCATCTAAGAACCCTTGTTGCATTTAGGAGGGTTTTAGAATTCATTTCCTTGAAGAACTTGAATGTTCTATTTTGTTGTTGACTCCCTATTGCTCATTGCTGGTCACTATTTAAATTTTTTTGTATCAAGCAACTAGTTTCCTCATCATGGTCTAGAAACCTTTGTTATAATGATTTTGGGGTTCTTAAGTATTTTTCTATCTATCGTATCATCCTAGGAAATCCCCTCTATTAAGACAACTTATGAGCACATGCCTAAAAGTTCTAACTTAAGTTCAATCGGCCTTATGTCTTTATCACTCATCACTGATAACTTTTGAAGTATATTTTTTAAATCAATGATGAGCGATGAGTGACATCTCCTTGATATTGCTCATCGAGAATTGTTCCTTGAACTTTTGATTGCAAATAGAAATGAGAAAGGTTCTTAAGGGATCACTTAAATCACTAATGATTTATGAATTCTTAAAGTTGTAATAGCAATGAGCGATGACCTCTGGCTTTATGATCATATTTTCATCACTTATTGCAATTTTTTTATGAAGAGATTGTTTTAAATCAACAATGAGTGACGAGATGAGTTTCCAATTGCATTGCATCTCGTAGATTTGTTTTGAACAATAAATTTTGATTAGTGATATTCAATATGTAATATTGTTAGGATCATCTCTCATTTCTAATTGCTTGCAAACCTTATGAGGAGGATTAGCGATGAGCGATATGGTTCCTTTTAAGAGGGTTTCTCTTGTTAACTTGAATACATCTTATTTGCAATATATTTTTGTGCCATTGATTTTTTATGCAAGTGTATGTGTCAAAATATAGTGCTTACATCTTTTGTCATTGATGAAATTCAAGGTGCAAAGTGGATTTAGTGAGGAGCAATGGAGATGAATGTGATCGAGAAACTAGCCATAGATCTAAGGGCTAATATTTTATCACATCAAGCACTTGCATCACTGATAAAGATGGACGAGAATGAAGTGAATTAGTGACTGGTGACAACCACTACATGAAGAGGCAACGCGGTGAAGTCCTAATGATTTTGCATAAAGCAAAAAGGAAGGTGGCAAGGTGGATCAACACCTATTGATATAGTTTTAAAGTGGAAGGATCATCAATCAAGGTTTAAAACTGAATGGCTAATTGGCAGTTCGCTCACACAAGCTTACTATCAACTATTAATGGTGACCTGCTCCCCTCTCGACCATAACAAAAAGTAGATATCTGGTTTATCATGCATCCTAGTTCCCTAGCTAGCAGAAAGAATACCAGAAGTCAAAGAATTTGCAAGGCAAGCTCTAGAAGTTATCAACAACTAGAGTGACATTGCTTTCATCTGGGTAATCAAAACTGATACTTCCTTCTAATTGAAGTTGTAAGGTTAATGCCCTAGAAATTTGATAGGAAAATGGTGGAATTAGAAATTTAGTCATTTATGGTGATTTCATTTGGTGATTGAGCATTTTCTAAATTGTAAAGAAAGGTTTCTTGTTCAATAGTATAATATTTTGACCTATCATAATTGTTAAAGGTTTTATTTAGCCATAAAAAATTGTAAACCCTAGTTTCCATTTGTGTTACAAGAATGAGTGACCCAGAGCCTAGTGAATCCAGTGTTAGAACAGAAAGGAAACCAAAGAAGAATATGGTTAAAAGACTTAAAACTCAGCATGCTTCAGCTAAAATTAAGCCTAAGCCAGTGATTGTGTAGAACCATGTGCCTATTACCCCTACGACTTCCACTAGATCTAGAAGTGCAAAGAAAGAAATATAAAATTTTATGCAAGAGACCTTTGGAGGTGTCAAAGAGGGAGGGTCACGAATCAGTAAAAGGCCCACAAGACAAGTTGTTGTTACCACTAGGTTGATTGATAATGCTGGAAAAATTGGTGAGAAACCCCAACCATAGAGTGGATGGAAATTGTTTCGGTATGCTTTCAATAGGAGAAATTATAGTAATCCTGCATGCTATTTATGGAGGTTAAACCTTGGAAGGTTGGTGGTTCCAAATGCATTTGTAGAGGTTGATTTAATGATGGAGCTAGCAAGGCACTATGACCCTACTGATAGGACAATCAAAAGTGAGAATTGTGACATAATTTTGGAGGTGACAAAGGATAAGATGATAGATGTGTTTGGCTTAAATACCAACTAAACTACAAAGTTTAGACTAGCTGATTTGTATGTTGACTATGAAAAGATAAAATTTGCATCCAAAGAAGTATTGCTCGTGCAACATAGAAGGAGAAGGAAAAAATTTACTGCTCAAGGTGTTGAGCCTTTTGAGTGTGAAAAATTTGAAGATGATTTCAAAAACACCTACTATTGTTTAAACACAAGAATATAGTCGAAACATTGGTTTTGATTGCCCTAAATTTCTTGTTTAAATATAAGAATATAGTCAAAGCACTAGTTTTGATTATGCTAACTTTGTTGCTAAATGAATTCATGAGGATTTTCTCATTTTGAAAAAGGAAGTGCTCTCTCTATCTTTCCCCCATTACTCTTTATTGATGCATCTTCTCTTATGGGAAGGAGATTATGAGTGGAAAAGGAAATTAAATATTAAGATTAAGGACAATGAGAATAATGTTATTCCTATACAAATGTGGACATACATTTGGGATCAAGATTTATACAATTCCAATTACATCTTGTTTTCCAATGTTCTAAGTCATGGTATCTTAGAGTCATTGGGTGTGGCACCTAGATTCAGACTTTATCTAGAGATCAGAATTCTCATGCACCGAAAGGATGTACTAGGCTCTACTAGAACACATAATTAGGCCAACTGGTTTCTACATTCTAAATATACTTTGATCAAGGTTTATGGACCTAAGGTGGCACCCCATTGTTTACCCTTGTATGTCTCAGACAAATTGCTTTCATGGAGCTCATATGGAAAATTGATGTTATGGATTATGAAATGTTTAGAAAGGACAAAAAGGGCTCTATAATACATCCCCAATGTATTTTTACTTATTTCAAGATCAATACCCTTGAGGGGTGTGAAAAATGGGGCATTATCGTGAATAATCTAAAAATTCCTATCAATGAGGTTAGAGTTTTTGATCTAGAAATTTTTGTGGTAGGAGGAAGAAAAAAAAAGAACTTAGGAATCATACTTCATGAATTCTTCTATACGAATGATGTACTAAGAAATTTGACAAATGATGAGGTTGTAAGGGTTAGGAAAAAGGAATGGAAAACTATCACAAACCTTGAGGAAAATATTATGAAAAGGAATGCCTTCTACATCAGTCCATACAATGTAATTGCAAACCCCTTAGAGTGGGCCTTTACCATCATAAGGGACTATCAGTTTGGTGAGTTTAAGGAAAAGGTAAAGGAGGTTGTAGACAAATCCTAGGTCCTCTTAGAGTAACAACAACAAGAAGAAGAAGCTATGGATATCCCAAAATAGCTTGGAGATGTTCAGGAGGTCAAGGAAGAACAAGTGGCAGAACATGTGCCAAGAAATTAGGAGGTTGAGCAGAGATTTCCCCTTCCTCATATTGAAGAGATGCATAGTTCATATGTTCCTCCTGATAGTATTGCCAAGTGGAAGTATGACATAGAAAATGATGATGATACCAAAATTAGGGAGTGTGATGAGTTTTTGGTTGATGATAAATTTTGGAAACTAAAGAATTTTAGGAGTTTATGATTCAATAGTGGAGTAAGGAAATAAAAGAGAGACTTGAATCAGCCTGAGTCAATGTTGAACCTTCTCATCAGGAAGAAGCTAAGAAATTAGAAGAAGAGAAGATTAGGGCTGAAATTGCAGCTATTACTCCCATTGAAGCTTAAATAATTGTTAAAGATAGTGGAATCATGTTGTTACCAAAATGTACTATCACTACTACCATAGCGCATGATGCAGTTAGGAGAGAACCTCAAGCTTTTATACCTAAAGATCAATTTGAGAATAAAGTATTTGGTTCTGGATATAGTCCAAAGTTGCATACCCTTGCAATTTGGTCTATGGCACCTAATACTAGTAAACATAAGGTTGGTAGGCCTATTGAGGAAGTTATTGGTTCACTAGTGGTCATGAGAACTACTGACATAGCTCCAATTCAGGCAGCTGAGTTAACTACACATGCTACAATGCTTAGTGTGGACATTGTACATATTGCTATGAAAAAATATGAATCCTTTTTCTAAGGAATATAATAAGGCCTTGAATGAGCTAAATCAAATGAGAGATACTATTTAGGATACTTAGAAAATAATGACTCAACCTTCTTCCCTTTTTTCATTTGATGTGTCTACATAGGATAGGGAGAATTTGGCTCTCAAAATTGATGATTTGAAAGAAAAGTTAACTAGTGAGAAGGAAAATGTCAAGCAAGCCAAACTTGAAATAGTTAGGATGGCCAATGAAACCTTTTAGGATGTTCTAAAGAACAATGTGACCAAGTTGGTCCACAAGACTAATGATGTATGGGCCATGTATAAGAACATTCATGAGGCAAATATAAAGTATTTGCAAGTACAAAAGGATTTTAGGAATGAATGGAATAATTGGATTGCTAGGGTAAGTGCTTTGAAAGAAATGGTGCCAAAAATGAATGAGGATCACGAGGTACCCACAAGTATTCCTGACATCTTGAAAACTATTGAATCAATAAATGAGATAACTAGTTTTAATGGAAAGTTGGGTATACAACAAAAGAGTAAGTTGAAAATATTCAACGAGATGGAGGATAATGGTATGCCTTAAGTACTGAATTCGAAAGGTGAAATGCATCCATTTGACACCTAGAATAAATATTTGGGAGGAATTCTTGGAGCAACTATGATGACTTTATCTGTCACTTATTATATCTTGCTCAATTCAAACATTGATACAATGGTGGAAATTGAATAAAAAATGGATATATTTGTTAAGGAAGCCAGGATTTTAATTGATGCAAGGTACTTCCAGTATATTACTAAGGTGTAGGATTTATTGAATATTAAATGGCCCACTGAGAATGAATAAAACATTTGGTTGGAGAAATAAATAGAGTGAATAAGGAGAAGAATAATACATAGCTTGAATATAGTATAGATTATGCTTTTGATATAACATGGTAAAATATTATTCTCTCCTTAAACTCAAGTGATTAGCACATGGTGCTAGGATATTTGTAAGAAGTGATAATTCTGAATGTCATAGAGGAATGTTGTAATGAAATATTTTTTGGAGTTATAGGTGCTATTGTCTAAATTGTTATTAGGTTATATACATTGGTGTTGACTCCATGCTTGGGATAGAGACACTGGTTCATCAAGGGTATTTGTGTTTCACTTACAGTGTTGATTCATTAGCTATCAATATTTTAATCATAAAATATCATGGGAATATTGTTTTTGTTTGTTTTTGTGTGTACTCTCTCATATTTGATATATATAGCATTGTAATAATAAGTTTCCAACTTATTTGACGTATATTATTAAGTGGTTTCATGATAGATATTTGTTATTGACAATGCATTTGATTGTAATTGTCAAAAGTCTTTAGGTATACATTGTGGGATCACCCTCCTAGGTTTTACAGATCCCAAAGAGTAGGAATAGAATTTTAGAAAACTCTATTCATTCATTGGCCAATCCCTTTAGAATTACTAATAATTGGAGAGGGAAAAATCCATAGGTGTTTTAGGAGATCAGTTTGGTTCTTAAAAAATAACCAACAGATTGGTGACTCTATTGGGGACTAGCTAAGTCTAAAGTCTCTAAATTTAGATCAGGTACAGTTATATTCAGTTGTTCATTGTAAATTTTTGAGTAAAATTTGCATAAATAAATAAGAAACACAATCAATAAGACATTATATCAATAGATTTAAACAACGATTAATCTATATAGAAGCAAGAAATCTATTGAAAGCATCATATTTGTAATGCCCCACCAAGCAAACCCAAAGGATACATACATTAAGCATTTATGGCACCAATTTTTTTATAAAAAAATTACTTGCATACATCATAATAATCATATACCATATGAATTGAAAACTAAACATGAACAACATATATCAAATCCCTTGGGTTTACAAGACTGCATTACTTTTCACAACAATTTCATTACATCACATGGATGGTAAGTATACAATAGTAACCATAAAATAATATGAACATGATCAACACATTAATCAAGGGTTACAATATTACAATGTCGTTTCCCAACATAAATGGGGAAGATACAATAAAATAGAATGATACATTTGAAATGAAGGAGTTCAAAGTTGCAATACTGGATCCAACTCTGGTACATCTTA
This sequence comes from Sequoia sempervirens, assembly GCA_007258455.2. Taxonomy (NCBI): domain Eukaryota; kingdom Viridiplantae; phylum Streptophyta; class Pinopsida; order Cupressales; family Cupressaceae; genus Sequoia; species Sequoia sempervirens. The sequence continues at coordinate 71,364,924 of VDFB02358134.1, forward strand.
GGAGTCACAGCAAGGTACAATTTTGCACTTCTCGAATGACAACTGGGGACCCAATGGGATGCATAGCACGTTCCACCCAACCACGTGGACCCGAAGGCCCACCCCCCATGCTAAGAGATGACAAGAAGGATCCCCAACAATAACCATCATACACAACAAGGGTACAAGACTTCACAACAAGATCCACAATAACATAAGGAAATCTCAGCACAAGATATAACCAACACAAGATGTGCCTAACATAAGGAATAACCAATAAAGCATCAACATACAAATGCCAACATGTGCTTCCAGAGGCTCAAGAATATCATAGAGGGAAACAAGCATACATAGTTGTTAAGGAAGAGTGTCATCGCAATGTTGCATGGGTTACCCTGGCAAATCTTCCTAGGCCCTGACCCCCAACTTGGGTTACCCTGGTGACCTCTTACGAAACCCGGCCCCACATGCAATCCCATGCGGCATCGATTATCTTTCATAAGGATAGGACAATGATTTTTCCATTCCAAGCCTTCTCAACTCATCACAAGGCTATAAAAGTACTTGAGCCATGAGTGAGGCATTCTGTTATATCTTATTAATGTGTGATTCTATCCTAAACCCCTAATTAAATATTAACATTTTCACTTGATTAATAAACTTCCAATGAGTTACCCTGAGACCACTTCCGGGTCTCGGCCCTCATTGAAAGCCACTCCCCTTATGAACAACAAAACTAAAAAAAAAACACCATCAGGGTATGCCCTATGCACAATATATAGGCCACACGATAAATTGCTTTAAGCAAGGCAAAACAGCATCCTACACAAAATCTTCATGACGAAACTATTTTCAAGTGCAAGGCTAAACCCAATCAACAAATAGATCATACGAGCAATAGTTCACAAAGAACCAAAAGAAAAGGCCAATAATAAATCAACACCTTTATTTCCCTCTCTCTGGAACACTGATAAATCACTAAAACAAGGGTTACCCAACAGGGTAGCAACGACACTTGATCTCAAAATCAACATCAAAGTCAAAATCGAAGCAATATTACTTTGAGAAATCAAGTTACTTAATTCAACTCAATATCAATTCAAAACAATCTCACTTCCAAAAAGGTTTAACTCATCATCACAAGATACCCAAACAAAAATTTCCCAACAACTTATGATCTATTCAATAAACAACTTAACAATTTCAACAACCATTACAATAAGGAGTAATCATTCGACAACTTTTTCAGTTACTTAACAAAATAAGTACAACAATTTTAACTATTATAACCACTAATATGTCATAAATTAACACAACCCTATTACATCAATAACTTGTAAAATGAAATAACAAAAATTACATGTTTCTATATATATATAAATATTTCATAATCTTATTCCATAAGTTTATTGAAAATGACTTTCTTAATCCTTTCAACTAGCCAATAGATCTAAATAGTTTTACATCTTACCTCAATAATTTACATAATTAAACAATAAAGTATCACCTAAGCCTTATTTCTATAGATGACTTTACTTTCGTACTTTTCTTACATTATTGAAATACTTACACTTTGATGCAATATTAGATATAATGAATCAAATTCATATTCAAATAATTACAAGGAATTATCTAACAATTCCTATACACATCCTAAGTCTTATTGTTGAATAAACAACTATAGAATTTCATGCTATATAACTAAATCTCATCAAGGTAAGTACTTCAAGAATGTGAGCAACCGTATGGAAGCTAAGTTCAGGCTGCTACACCGAATGGTCTCATTTCTAAAGCCAAAGAAAGCTTACAGGTAGATGCAATTGGCAGGTGATAAGCCAAGTACCAAATTCTTGATCACCTCCTCTCTGTTTTAAACACTAGGTTTCATTTGATGGGTATTATGAAGGCAATTGAAAATTTTGGACTTTCACAAAAAGTACTGTGGATAACCATGATGTCCTACAAGATCCTCGACCTAAATGGGGAAAAAATACAAGTGAAACATAAACACGTAGCAAAGGTTTATAGGCTTCTTCCCTGATATCCTAACTTTGAACAAGTGAATCTCTCTATCCTGGGCAGAACTAACAGTGTCCTCTATACCATCAAGTAGGTGTTAACAAAGTGGGATGTCTCCATCATAATTTTTATAGAATGGAAAGATACAAAGAACGTCATCTTAACCATAAGAAATGCTAAGAACCTCGAGTATGACCTGGTTACGACATAGTATCAAGATTAATATCCAAATTCGTTGCACGCAAAAATTGTGCTGAGAGATGACTGAAGGCCAAGATGACTCAGGTTGGTACAAAGAACAATGCGGTCTAGGTACCCCTATATGGCATCATGGCTCTATTTCATGCAGCCACCTTCAAGAGTGTTATCGGCTAGCAAAACAGAGGGAGTTCTTATATAAGGATAATTTTTAAATGATTTAAGTGTTGTAACTGTGATAGATTGTCAAGTATATTTAGGAAAATGAATATTGGAATTTGGAAATATCACCATCTACATGCAATTTACTATTAATTTCAAGTGCTGCAACTGGGATAGACTGTCAACAAAATCAAGCAGGCTATTTAAACATTTAAAACTTCCTATTTTGTTAAAGTGGTGCCACTGTGATAGGTTATGAATAGAATCAGGGAGTTTATTAATTGTCCACTCCCTTCTATGTTCAAATGTTGCAAGAATGTTCATTCTAAGAGATGTGAACCACTTCGATCATTTAAAACAGAAACAATGTTTTCTCTTTCTTTTTTTGTGAAGATTACTGATGATGGTAAATGAAACAATCTGAAAATAAACTGGCACAAAATGTTGCACACTATGCAGAGATAGTGCATTAGAATGTAAACTTGTGATTCATCTAGTTGGCGGTGATCAAAGACTTAAGACTAAGAGCCACCCAAAAGTAGAGATCATAATGGAATATGTTTCAGACTGGCGTTGATTCACAAACCTACATATTTTCCCTTTCAATTGTAAAGAAGTTTCCAAGATCATTTTTCTGTGGTCGCATGTTTATATTTTTAGTGGATATGTTTAAATGTTCATGTTTCTTAAAATCTAGATTCTTATAGTTTGTTTAAGCCACTTTCTAGGCATTATTCTGTAATGCCTAGAATTCGATCATTCGAATTTACAAATGTAAACATTACAATAAATCTTGTTGCAAAAGCTGTATGATATAAAATTTCTATTTAACCATAGGTTTTACATGGTCTATTGTTTGAAATCAGCACAACACCAGCTACAGATATACGAATGGAGATTCACACTCAAGCCTTAAAGATATACTAAATAAGACAAGATTACATTAAAAATAGAGCCTAAAACCTAACTAAAGTGGATCTGTTTACACATAAAACAGAAACAAATGAAATCAATTTTAAAATAGAGATCTTGAGAGTGCGATGAAGACTAACCTATAAACAGAAGGTGGCGCTGTAAGGATTCAGGGTGCAGACCTTCCAAAAACTAGGCTCTCGCCCCTCGTAGACTTGAGATCAATTAAAGAGAATGAACTTCAACCGCCTTTAGCCTATAAGTAGGAGATCATCGAGAGATGCTACATTTCAGATGGTGTCTTCAGGAGGGTAATGACCGTAATATCAGCAGATGAAGTTGTAGTAGATTGAGTTGACAACCACAGGCTGTCTCCATAAGGAAATCTAAAGAATCCCAAATCTCTTGGTGACATCTAGTATCTAGAATAGGAATGTATCAGCTATAACACAGGATGTGAGGGGTTCTGCGTTGTTCAGATTATTCACAAGTTCTTCTAAAGCTTCACCCATGTTTTCAACTGACTGAGCATGGAGAGGCTTTCTGTTGCCAACCATGTCTATTAGCATTAAAACCTTTCAATGTGTACTGGTTATGTCAGATAGGTGACACTGGAGAAAATGATCACCATGACTTACGCATAACAGAGGCTCTGTTCTCTCTATTTTTTATTTGCTCCTCCTACCAAGCAGTCATGCAACCGTACATATAGAACTACCCCCCAACTGTACATGCCGAATCCCTCTCTTTATCTCACACCTGGCAGTTTTCCACATCTGAAGAGCTAACGTGGCTACTGTAATTTTCCCTCTAATCAACATCATGATTTGTTGTGAGGAAAAGATTCCCATGCCTCCCACTTCCTTAAAAGAAGGTGATGCAGATGGGTGTTGCGGCCTACGTATAAGCCACCACTCTACTCAGCAACTTTAACCTTCCTAACCTTTAATGCCTATTAACATGTTATTTTAGTGTATTTATTACAATGCACATTGGAAATATTTGCATGGTAATCTTCCAATATTTTAACCATTGCAACCCTACATAGAAAGTTTAAATATTATATGGCCTTGGTTTATAATTAAAATAACTCTGCACACTTTATTAATCTATTAATTCTAAGAAGTAAATAAGTTTTATTATGTCCAAAGATAAATATAACTTAAAGTTGACCTTTTGAATAATCTAAAATGTACAATGACCCATTTAGATAGGTTTGATCAACATATCATTTTGGTAATACTACTAGGTCATTTGTGATTCATGAAGATCAACTAGCGAAGCATTTGAGCTAGTGCTATATGCATTGAATATATTAAATGATGGTATGCACCTTGAAGCAAGCTCTTGGAGAATGAATTTGATCATTATGGTGAACAATAAAGGTAATCTCATGTAGAAAGTTTGTATATATAAAAATATGTACTCATATTATCAAGTTCCCATGTTTCAAAAATAATGACCCCTAAATTAAAAGAGTTTTTGAGTGCTTTAAAAAGAGCAATTATTCAATTTATTTTTGAATATATATTAAATAAGTAAAGCAATATTTAATCAATACCTTATATATATATATATATATATATATATATATATAATCTTGTATTCAACTATCACAATACCTATAGCTTCAATTAACTATATGGTCAAGACGAAGTGCAAAGGGGGTATTATATTCTCCCCCCCTTAGACCCGACTTACTCCTGGAAGTCACATGGTTAAACGAAGCATTCACAATTCTAAAGGTCATCAAAATTCAGGTAAACAAATATAAAAATGACCAACAACATATCATCACAAGTTAAACAATATAATCATGAAATCAACATGACCACCCTCAAATAGTAGAAGATCAACCAAAACAACTGAGAAAACATAAAAACCATACCGACCGAGTTAGACAGGCGGGGTACATATTCTTGTCGAGGATGATGGCAATGTTGGGAAACCTTCTTGTCAACTCTATTTTTCCACATTATTCCCATTGGGTTTCATGAGGCTCGCCCAGTCCTGCCAAAGCAGGTGGAATCGAGGCTTACTACCTGCAATCCTGCATAAAAGTAAGCATTGTGTACAAGATATATATCAAATCAACCTAGTGTAAAGGGAATTGTCGTGTTGTATGCCTCTCATGAATGAGTGATACGACATCGTCCTTCTAACACTCTACAATTAGTGATACATCATAAACAATCATCAATAACATTTACTAATCAGAAACAACCATAGTATTAAATCCACATGTTAAACATAACCAATTAATTACCTTCATCATCAAGATTCAAAACTGACAACCTAAAAATCATAAACTAAGATGGAAACAATACACATTAGCACCAGTTAATCATGCTAATTCATTGCCAAAATACACATTTCAGGTTAAACTTCATCATTTAAATATCATGTACTACATTTTATTCATTACTCAATGCAAAATCTCACAATATATGTGTCTCATGAACATAATTTATAGCCTTTTCAGAAACAGTAACATAATTATCACTTCAAAACACACATAATTTCAGATTTATCACACACATTCACCGCATACACACTCAAATTCACCTCACACCAGAGACACCACAAAAAAACTCAAGGATAACATAAGAGTTCCAAAATTATTTTCCAGTAGAAAGGATATCGCTGCATTGTGCACTACACCGAGGGTCCTATCCTTTCCACCGAATTTCTACACCAAAGAACCATACATCACCAAGAGACAAACTAAGAAAACCTAGTACAGACTACACAAATAGACTGACACGCCCTTACGAGTACGAGCAACTAAGTCAACACAATGGGCTCATAGTGCCCCAGTGTATAAACCTATACTCTGATACCAACTGTAATGCCCTGCCAAGCAAACCCAAAGGATACATACATTAAGCATTTATGGCACCAATTTTTTTTTTTTTAAAGTACTTGCATACATCATAATAATCATATACCATATGAATTGAAAACTAAACATGAACAACATATATCAAATCCCTCGGGTTTACAAGACTACATTACTTTTCACAACAATTTCATTACATCACATGGATGGTAAGTATACACCAGTAACCATAAAATAATATGAACATCATCAACACATTAATCAAGGGTTACAATATTACAATGTCGTTTCCCAACATAAATGGGGAAGATACAATAAAATAGAATGATACATTTGAAATGAAGGAGTTCAAAGCTCCAATACTGGATCCAACTCTGGTACATCTCAGGAGTCACTGCAAGGTACAATTTCACACTTCTCGAATGACAACTGGGGACCCAATGGGGTGCATAGCATGTTCCACCCAACCACGTGGACCCGAAAGCCCACCCCCCATGCTAAGAGATGACAAGAAGGATCCCCAACAATAACCATCATACAGAACAAGGGTACAAGACTTCACAACAAGATCCACAATAACATAAGGCAATCTCAGCACAAGATATAACCAACACAAGATGTGCCTAACATAAGGAATAACCAATAAAGCATCAACATACAAATGCCAACATGTGCTTCCAGAGGCTCAAGAATATCATAGAGGGAAACAAGCATACATAGTTGTTAAGGAAGAGTGTCATCGCAATGTTGCATGGGTTACCCTGGCGAATCTTCCTAGGCCCCGGCCCCCAACTTGGGTTACCCTGGTGACCTCTTACAAAACCCGGTCCCACATGCAATCCCATGCGGCATCGATTATCTTTCATAACGACAAGACAATGATTTTGCCATTCCAGGCCTTCTCAACTCATCACAAGCCTATACAAGCACTTGAGCCATGAGTGAGGCATTCTCTTATATCTTATTAATGTGTGATTCTATCCTAAACCCCTAATTAAATATTAACGTTTTCACTTGATTAATAAACTCCAATGAGTTACCCTGAGACCACTTCCGGGTCTCGATGCTCATTGAAAGCCACTCCCCTTATGAACAACAAAACTCAAAAAAAAACACCATCAGGGTATGCCCTATGCACAACATATAGGGCACATGATAAATTGCATTAAGCAAGGAAAAACACCATCTTACACAAAATCTTCATGACGAAACTATTTTCAAGTGCAAGGCTAAACCCAATCAGTAAATAGATCATACGAGCAATAGTTCACAAAGAACCAAAAGAGAAGGCCAATAATAAAGCAACACCTTTCTTTCCCTCTCTCTGGAAGACTGATAAATCACTAAAACAAGGGTTACCCAACAGGGTAGCAATGACACTTGATCTCAAAATCAACATCAAACTCAAAATCGAAGCAATATTACTTTCACAACTCAAGTTACGTAATTCAACTCAATATCAATTCAAAACAATCTCAATTCCAAAAAGGTTTAACTCATCATCACAAGATACCCAAACAAAATTTTCCCAACAACTTATGATCTATTCAATAAACAAATTAACAATTTCAACAACCATTACAATAAGGAGTAATCATTCGACAACTTTTTTAGTTACTTAACAAAATAAGTACAACAATTTTAACTATTATAACCACTAATATGTCATAAATTAACACAACCCTATTACATCAATAACTTGTAAAATGAAATAACAAAAATTACATGTTTCTATATATATATAAATATTTCATAATCTTATTCCATAAGTTTATTGAAAATGACTTTCTTAATCCTTTCAACTACCCAATAGATCTAAATAGTTTTACATCTTACCTCAGTAATTTACATAATTAAACAATAAAGTATCACCTAAGCCTTATTTCTATAGATGACTTTACTTTCATACTTTTCTTACATTATTGAAATACTTACACTTTGATGCAATATTAGATATAATGAATCAAATTCATATTCAAATAATTACTAGGAATTATCTAACAATTCCTATACACATCCTAAGTCTTATTGTTGAATAAACAACTATAGAATTTCATGCTATATAACTAAATCTCATCAAGGTAAGTACTTCAAGAATGTGAGCAACCGTATGGAAGCTAAGTTTGGGCTGCTACACCGAATGGTCTTGTTTCTAAAGCCGAAGAAAGCTTATAGGTAGATGCAATTGGCAGGTGATAAGCCAAGTACCAGATTCTTGATCACGTCGCCTCTGTTTTAAACACTAGGTTTCATTTGATGGGTATTCTGAAGGAAATTGAAAATTTTGGAATTTCACAAAAAGTACTGTGGATCACCAATGATGTGCTACAAGATCCTCGACCTAAATGGGGCGAAAATACAAGTGAAACATAAACACGTAGCAAAGGTTTATAGGCTTCTTCCCTGATATCCTAACTTTGAACAAGTGAATCTCTCTATCCTGGGCAGAACTGACAGTGTCCTCTATACCATCAAGTAGGTGTTAACAAAGTGGGATGCCTCCATCATAATTTTTATAGAATGGAAAGATACAAAGAACGTCATCTGAACCATAAGAAATGCTAAGAACCTCGAGTATGACCTGGTTACGACATAGTATCAAGATTAATCTCCAAATTCGTTGCAAGCGAAAATTGTGCTGAGAGATGACTGAAGGCCAAGATGACTCAGGTTGGTACAAAGAACAATGCGGTCCAGGTACCCCTATATGGCATCATGGCTCTATTTCATGCGGCCACCTTCAAGAGTGTTATCGGCTAGCAAAACAGAGGGAGTTCTTATATAAGGATAATTTTAAATGATTTAAGTGTTGTAACTGTGATAGATTGTCAAGTATATATAGGAAAATGAATATTGGAATTTGGAAATATCACCATCTACATGCAATTTACTATTAATTTCAAGTGCTGCAACTGGGATAGACTGTCAACAAAATCAAGCAGGCTATTTAAACATTTAAAACTTCCTATTTTGTTAAAGTGGTGCCACTGTGATAGGTTATGAATAGAATCAGGGAGTTTATTAATTGTCCACTCCCTTCTATGTTCAAATGTTGCAAGAATGTTCATTCTAAGAGATGTGAACCACTTCGATCATTTAAAACAGAAACAATGTTTTCTCTTTCTTTTTTTGTGAAGATTACTGATGATGGTAAATGAAACAATCTGAAAATAAACTGGCACAAAATGTTGCACACTATGCAGAGATAGTGCATTAGAATGTAAACTTGTGATTCATCTAGTTGGCGGTGATCAAAGACTTAAGACTAAGAGCCACCCAAAAGTAGAGATCATAATGGAATATGTTTCAGACTGGCGTTGATTCACAAACCTACATATTTTCCCTTTCAATTGTAAAGAAGTTTCCAAGATCATTTTTCTGTGGTCGCATGTTTATATTTTTAGTGGATATGTTTAAATGTTCATGTTTCTTAAAATCTAGATTCTTATAGTTTGTTTAAGCCACTTTCTAGGCATTATTCTGTAATGCCTAGAATTCGATCATTCGAATTTACAAATGTAAACATTACAATAAATCTTGTTGCAAAAGCTGTATGATATAAAATTTCTATTTAACCATAGGTTTTACATGGTCTATTGTTTGAAATCAGCACAACACCAGCTACAGATATACGAATGGAGATTCACACTCAAGCCTTAAAGATATACTAAATAAGACAAGATTACATTAAAAATAGAGCCTAAAACCTAACTAAAGTGGATCTGTTTACACATAAAATAGAAACAAATGAAATCAATTTTAAAATAGAGATCTTGAGAGTGCGATGAAGACTAACCTATAAACAGAAGGTGGCGCTGTAAGGATTCAGGGTGCAGACCTTCCAAAAACTAGGCTCTCGCCCCTCGTAGACTTGAGATCAATTAAAGAGAATGCACTTCAACCGCCTTTAGCCTATAAGTAGGAGATCATCGAGAGATGCTACATTTCAGATGGTGTCTTCAGGAGGGTAACGACCGTAATATCAGCAGATGAAGTTGTAGTAGATTGAGTTGACAACCACAGGCTGTCTCCATAAGGAAATCTAAAGAATCCCAAATCTCTTGGTGACATCTAGTATCTAGAATAGGAATGTATCAGCTATAACACAGGATGTGAGGGGTTCTGCATTGTTCAGATTATTCACAAGTTCTTCTAAAGCTTCACCCATGTTTTCAACTGACTGAGCATGGAGAGGCTTTCTGTTGCCAACCATGTCTATTAGCATTAAAACCTTTCAATGTGTATTGGTTATGTCAGATAGGTGACACTGGAGAAAATGATCACCATGACTTACGTATAACAGAGGCTCTGTTCTCTCTATTTTTTAGTTGCTCCTCCTACCAAGCAGTCATGCAACCGTACATATAGAACTACCCCCCAACTGTACATGTCGAATCCCTCTCTTTATCTCACACCTGGCAGTTTTCCACATCTGAAGAGCTAACGTGGCAACTGTAATTTTCCCTCTAATCAACATCATGATTTGTTGTGAGGAAAAAATGCCCATGCCTCCCACTTCCTTAAAAGAAGGCGATGCAGATGGGTGTTGCGGCCTACGTATAAGCCACCACTCTACTCAGCAACTTTAACCTTCCTAACCTTTAATGCCTATTAACATGTTATTTTAGTGTATTTATTACAATGCACATTGGAAATATTTGCATGGTAATCTTCCAATATTTTAACCATTGCAACCCTACATAGAAAGTTTAAATATTATATGGCCTTGATTTATAATTAAAATACCTCTGCACACTTTATTAATCTATTAATTCTAAGAAGTAAATAAGTTTTATTATGTCCAAAGATAAATATAACTTAAAGTTGACCTTTTGAATAATCTAAAATGTGCAATGACCCATTTAGATAGGTTTGATCAACATATCATTTTGGTAATACTACTAGGTCATTTGTGATTCATGAAGATCAACTAGCGAAGCATTTGAGCTAGTGCTATATGCATTGAATATATTAAATGATGGTATGCACCTTGAAGCAAACTCTTGGAGAATGAATTTGATCATTATGGTGAGCAATAAAGGTAATATCATGTAGAAAGTTTGTATATATAAAAATATGTACTCATATTATCAAGTTCCCATGTTTCAAAAATAATGACCCCTAAATTAAAAGATTTTTCGAGTGCTTTAAGAAGAGCAATTATGCAATTTATTATTGAATATATATTAAATAACTAGAGAAATATTTAATCAATACCATATATATATATATATATATAATCTTGTATTCAACTATCACAATACCTATAGCTTCAATTAACTATATGGTCAAGACGAAGTGCAGAGGGGGTATTACAATATTGCTCTTTATCTCCAAAGATTTATTAAATCGTGGGGCTCTCAAATTTTGTAAGCACTATGATTGTTTAAGAAATAGTTAGTTCTAAGTCTATTGCATTAGTCCCATCATACTAGGTTTTATGCATCAAGTGTTATTTCATTCTACTTCCATTCTTCCACTTTCTATCAAGTAATGTTTAAAATCTTTTCTAGAATAACAGGAAAAAAATCAAAGTGCAATCACTTTTTGTTTCCTAGTATTATGGGTGGTGACTCTGAGTTCTCTAGTACCAGTGTGAAGGTTAGTTCTCAAAAGGAAAACAACAAGAAAGATTTTTCAATACTTGAAATTATGAGGAAGACTAGAATTTAGGTGAAGAAGCATGTTGAGAAGAAGGAAGAATCTGAACCTACAAAGGAAAAGCAACTTGAATGGGTTAGGAAACGTTTTGATTCAAGTAATTTTTTTCATTCCCATCCTAATGTATCTCCTACTTTTCATGTCAATATAAGTAGTGCTAGTGTCCATGAACAAGGACATAATGTTCAAGAGTCTAACGTAGATGAGGGAAGTTTTCTAGTTGAAGAAGTCTTTGATAGTCAGTTAAATATTTCAAGGGAGGAAGATAAGTGGGAGTTTTAGGAAAAGAATAAGAATTTCTCTAAGCTTTCAACCCCTGGAATTGGTTCCATTTTCAATGGAAAAAATTTTAAGCCATGAGGTAAATCCCTTGATGAGCTAGTCCACTTTTCTCTTGAAGAGGGCCCTGCTAACCAACCTTATTTAACTCCTACCCTGAGTGAGCATGGGGATATTCCGAAAAACAAGGAGGATGTAGATAATGATATGAAATCCATTGAATAAGAGAAGTTAAGATTCCTAGAATGAGAAGAAAAGAGAATGAAAGAATTGAAAGGGAGGAAAGATAGGATTAGAGCTAAAAAATTTGAGAGAGATGCTAGAAGAAAAAAATTGGAAAAAATGAGAGAAGAGGCCATGAGGCATAGGACCTTTGAAGAAAGCCTTTGTAAATTCACCTCTAAGATGACTAGTGATACTCCTAGGGAAATAGTCTCAATGGGAGCTTCAACCACTAGAGCCTCAGACCCTCCTGTTAGTACTAAGAAAATGTCATTTGTAGATCATGGGAAGAGACCTATTGACCAACCCAAGAAAACTACACTCAAAACCAATGATAAAAATGATACTTCATCTACATAAATTCCCACAAATAAGGCTAAAGTTGATCCAACCCCATTTGATATACCTCTAGATCCCGAGCTATTAAAGCTATAGTTGGAAAGTCAAAAGCTATGAGAGGATTTGAAAAACTATGAAATAATAGCTTCTAATACAGAAATGGCTAGGAAAATTTCATTCCTTCAAATGTCCACCCATATTCTAGAGGCCTCAAACTCTAGACACACTGATAGTGAGTTGCAAAAGAAGAAATATGATGGACATACTCCTAGGGGAAATGGTGGTGGAGGAAGAAATAAGAATGATAAGTCTTATTTTGAAGATGATGAGGGAAGTATGAAAGGGGGAGGTGATGGTGAAAGTGGAAAGGAAAAATATGGTAGCCACTCTGATAGCCAAAAGGGTGATGAGCACATAGATGATCCTCAAGATCGACATACTAGGAGACCACTCCAAGTAGATAGATACTAGCAACTGTTTCCACTAAAATACCTAGATGTCCTAACCCATTACACAAAGATTTTAGGCTTGCTCTAAGTGGAATTCTCCTAGAAATGATCGCTTCAAGTGGTGAAAACCATCTCAAAGCATTCATTAATGTATGTATATTTTTACGTGGGTAGAAGATTTCCTGGTAGAGTTGTTCATGTGGTCTCTTGTTGAGGTGCAAGAGAGAATGAGTGGGAGTTTACTGTGAGCATTGACCCTTGGGAGGGTTCAAGGGTTTTAGAGAGAACAATCACGGTGATAAGATTGATTCAGTTTTCTTTTCATCCCGGGAGTTTAATAATATTGTAAAAGGATCTAATGAATCATTGTTGAGTTCATCCTAAGGTTCAAAAAGCTAGAAAAAGGTTGCCTCCTCATCTATAGTTAGAATTATCATGTATGTTTCGTAAATTACTATAATGCTTTTGATGCAAAAATGAGTTACTATTTGCTAGATAAGTATCATCAATGTTTAAGAGAATCTTTTAAGATAGTAGAACACATTGAAAGTATTAGCAAAGCAACTAGTAAGGTTGGAAGAACAAATGATATGAAACTCTTCAAAAGTTCAAAAAAGGAAGGAAAGAGTTTAGGCACTCAAGGGGGAACAATTGAGGACAAGCTTGACATTTTTATGAAAACTATCAATGAAAAAATTGTAAGGCAAGAGAAGGCCCAACCAAAAAATTACCAAAGGAATGAAAGACCCCTTAGATTGCAAGATCACCCCTACAATACCAATTGCTATAATGGGAATCCCATCTCAAATAATTAGAGAAATACCCAAAAAAAAATTCCTCCAGGCCCTCTGCAAAAAAAATCAGGAAATTTTGTTGAGGATACTCCTTGGTGTATGACTTTCCAAATGCCACATTCATCCCAACAATGTGCAGTAGCATAGATGGTGGAAGTAGAAGATCACATACCTAAGCAGTGTGATCAACAAGGTCAAGAGGAGGATGATGTACTTATGATTATGGGTGATTTTGATATTGCTTACAATGAATGCTCTTCTGATGAATATTCTTATGAAGTAGACGTCGACAATCAAAGGAAAATTTCTAATGCATATCATCAGCAAGATCTTTCTAATGAGGATGACACTAGTGATGTTGAGGCTTACAATTTGGAGGCAATTGAAGATGGTGTTTCATTAAGAAGACCTTCTATAGAGGAGATTGCAAAATATATTGCGGTCTTAGCTGCTCAAGCTAGGAGTTCTTCTCACTTAAGGAATAGAACTATTGGAAGTGAACAAGGTAATCCTACTAGTCTATTCATCAAGGAGCAAGATGCTAAGGGAAAATAACATGAACCTAATAAAAAATATAAGCTTTCAAAGATAAAGAAGGCAAGGCAGATAAAATTTGGGCCAAGAGAATAGGCAAGTCAAAAACTACTCTTGGATACAAATTTTCTATAGAACAATCAAAGACACAGAAGCAAGTCCCTGAAGCCACGAGGAATGATACTAAACACAAGGCTGAAGCAACTAGAAATCAATAGATAGATAATAGCAATGAACAAGGTATACCTTCAACTGAATTTCCCAAGTATACTCCTATTGATATTTTTTATTTAGCCAAGTTAAAGTGTCAGTACCTTTTCTTGAAATGATAAGGATAGAGGAACATAAACAAAAGGAAGTGGCCCTTATCAATGATACCACTATAGCTAGTAACAATTTAGTGGAACCCACTCCATTCAAACTAAGTGAAAAGGAAAAAAAAGGTAAAGAAGTTGAAGGAGTAATTATTGAGATTCCCCATATTTTCCTTGGAAATTCAGTGAGCACTCATCTAGATAAGATAGATTTGTGTTTTCTTACCTTGATGATTCGGGGAAATTTCATAAAGAATTGTATTATTGACTCTAGTGCATCAAACAATATCATGCCAATTAAAATGATGGAGGCGTTAGGGTTAAGGGTTGATAGCACTCATGGAAAGTGCTATGCCATGGATGTCAGGGAAGTCCCTATGGTAGGTGTGATAAATGAGCTTCCATATAGATTAGTAGCTTTCCTTGATAAAGAGTTTTAAATGAGTGTGGTAGTGGTTGATATCCTGCCTAATTATGGAATGCTATTATCATGAAAATGGAGTGCATCTATGGGAGGAAGTATGCAATGTGACATTTCTTATGCCACATTTCCCATCGATGGTAAGAATGTCCAAGTAATGAGAGAATCTAGGGTCCCACATATGTTGGAACATATCCCTGAAGATGACACAATTATTTTCATAGATATCGACATTGGTGGGTTCAAGATAGAACAAGCATTGAGAGAGATTGAGAGATGTCTTGCACCTATAGAAAATGAAGTTTCAAAAATTTATGATAAGAAGGACTATGGAAAATGTACTTTGATGGTTCAAGGTCTAAAGAAGAATTTGGTGCAGGGATTTTATTAGTATCACCTACTGGAAATACTTCGAAGTTGTCTTTTACACTATCTATTGTCTGTACAAATAACGTAGCAGAATAGGAAGCCTTGTTAGTGGGATTGAGACTTGCTAAAAAAATGGAATCAGAAAGCTAATGGTAATCAGTGACTCTGATCTCGCAATATCCCAAGTAAGAGGTAAATATGCTTGCAAAAATAATAGATTGAGGCAATACTGGAATGTTATTTTGGATTCCATTGAATAGTTTGATGCTTTTGGAATTGATTGGATGGAGTGAGGAGATAATAGAGTGGTTGATCTACTTGCTAATATTGCATTAAAGACTGATCCATATAACTTTGTAGTAATTTTAAAAGGTTGAGATTAAAACAAGGCCTTTATCCTAACAATGTATACAATTGGAAGATTTTTAATGATGATGAGGATATCCTTGGATTCCCTAAATTGTGCTAATAAATATGAAGGTCAGGAGATTTATTCTAATGGATGTGTAGAGAGTAATAATGGAAAAGACACATTGTTTGGAAAACGGGTCATCCAATTGAAGAAAAAAAAAAAAACCCAAAGGCCTTGTAGCTCTTGAAAGGGTCTTTGATAGTCAAGATACCAGTAAGACCAAAATAATTGTTGCTCACCCAGAGGAGCTAGAAGAAGTAAACTTGGGAACAATGAATTCGCCAAAGAAAGTCTACATAGGATAGGGAGAATTTGGCTCTCAAAATTGATGATTTGAAAGAAAAGTTAACTAGTGAGAAGGAAAATGTCAAGCAGGCCAAACTTGAAATAGTTAGGATGGCCAATGAAACTTTTGACGATGTGTTAAAGAACAACATGACCAAGTTGGTCCACAAGACTAATGATGTATGGGCCATGTATAAGAACATTCATGAGGCAAATATAAAGTATTTGCAAGTACAAAAGGATTTTAGGAATGAATGAAATAATTGGATTGCTAGGGTAATTGCTTTGAAAGAAATGGTGCCAAAAATGAATGAGGATCATGAGGTACACAGAAGTATTCCTGACATCTTCAAAACTATTGAATCAATAAATGAGATAACTACTTTTAATGGAAAGTTTGGTATACAACTCTAGAGTAAGTTGAAAATATTCAAGGAGATGGAGGATCATGGTATGCCTCAAGTACTGAATTGAAAAGGTAAAATGCATCCATTTGACACCTAGAATAAAGATTTGGGAGGAATTCTTGGAGCAACTATGATGACTTTATCTGTCATTGATTATATCTTGCTCAATTCAAACATTGATTCAATGGTGGAAATTGAATAAAAAATGGATATATTTGTTAAGGAAGCCAGGATTTTAACTGATGCAAGGTACTCCCAGTATATTACTAAGGTGTAGGATTTATTGAATATTAAATGGCCTATTGAGGATGAATAAAACATTTGGTTGGAGAAATACATATAGTGAATAAGGAGAAGAATAATACATAGCCTGAATATAGTATAGATTATGCTTTTGATATAACATGATAAAATATTATTCTCTCCTTAAACTCAAGTGATTAGCACATGGTGCTAGGATATTTGTAAGAAGTGATAATCCTAAACATCATAGAGGAATGTTGTAATGAAATATTTTTTGGGGTTATAGGTGCTATTGTCTAAATTGCTATTAGGTTATATAGATTGGTGTTGACTCCATGGTTGGGATAGAGACGCTGGTTCATCCAGGGTATTTGTGTTACACTTACAGTGTTGATTCATTAGCTATCAATATTTTAATCATAAAATATCATGGGAATATTGTTGTTTGTTTTTGTGTGTACTCTCTCATATTTGATATATATAGCATTGATATAATAAGTTTCCAACTTATTTGATGTATCTAATTAAGTGGTTCCATGATAGATATTTGTTATTGACAATGTATTTGATTGTAATTGTCAAAAGTCTTTACGTATACATTGTGGGATCACCCTCCTAGGTTTTATAGAGCCCAAAGAGTAAGAATAGAATTTTAGAAACCACTATTCATTCATTGGCCAATCCCTTTAGAATTACTAGTAATTGGAGAGGGAAAAATCCATAGGTGTTTTAGGAGATCAGTTTGGTTCTTAAAAAATAACCAACAGATTGGTGACTCTATTAGGGACTAGCTAAGTCTAAAGTCTCTAAGTTTAGATCAGGTACAGTTATATTCAGTTGTTCATTGTAAATTTTTGACTAAAATATGCATAAATAAATAACAAACACAATCAATAAGACATTATATCAATAGATTTAAACAACGATTAATCTATATAGAAGCAAGATATCCATTGAAAGAATCATATTGCTCTTTATCTCCATTGATTTATTAAATCATTGGGCTCTCAAATTTTGTAAGCACTATGTTTAAGAAATAGTCAGTTCTAAGTCTATTGCATTAGTCCCATCATACTAGGTTTTATGCATCAAGTGTTATTTCATTCTACTTTCATTCTTCCACTTTCTATCAAGTAATGTTTAAAATCTTTTCTAGAATAACAAGTAAAAAATCAAAGTGCAATCACTTTTTGTTTCCCAGTATTATGGGTGGTGACTCTGAGTTCTATAGTACCAGTGTGAAGGTTAGTTCTCAAAAGGAAAACAACAAGAATAATTTTTCAATACTTGACATTATGAGGAAGACTAGAATTTAGGTGAAGAAGCATCTTGAGAAGAAGGAAGAATCTGAACCTACAAAGGAAAAGCAACTTGAATGGGTTAGGAAACATTTTGAATCAAGTAATTTTTTTGATTCCCATCCTAATGTATCTCCTACTTTTCATGTCAATATAAGTAGTGCTAGTGTCCATGAAAAAGGACATAATGTTCAAGAGTCTAACGTAGACAAGGGAAGTTTTCTAGTTGAAGAAGTCTTTGATAGTCAGTTAAATATTTCAAGGGAGGAAGATAAGTGGGAGTTTTAGGAAAAGAATAAGAATTTCTCTAAGCTTTCAACCCCTAGAATTGGTTCCATTTTAAATGGAAAATTTTTTAAGCCCATGAGGTAAATCCCTTGATGAGCCAGTCCACTTTTCTCTTGAAGAGGGCCCTGCTAACCAACCTTATTTCACTCCTACCCTGAGTGAGCATGGGGATATTTCGGAAAACAAGCAAGATGTAGATAATGATATGAAATCCATTGAATAGGAGGAGTTAAGATTCCAAGAACAAGAAGAAAAGAGAATGAAAGAATTGAAAGGGAGGGAAGATAGGATTAGAGCTAAACAATTTGAGAGAGATGCTAGAAGAAAAAAATTGGAAAAAATGAGAGAAGAGGCCATGAGGCGTAGGACCTTTGAAGAAATCCTTTCTAAATTCACCTCTAAGATGACTAGTGATACTCCTAGGGAAATAGTCTCAATGGGAGCTTCAACCACTAGAGCCTCAGACCCTCCTGTTAGTACTAAGAAAATGTCATTTGTAGATCATGGGAAGAGACCTATTGACCAACCCAAGAAAACTACACTCAAAACCAATGATAAAAATGATACTTCATCTACATAAATTCCCACAAATAAGGCTAAAGTTGATCCAACCCCATTTGATATACCTCTAGATCCTGAGCTATTAAAGCTATAGTTGGAAAGTCAAAAGCTATGAGAGGATTTGAAAAACTATGAAATAATAGCTTCTAATACAGAAATGGCTAGGAAAATTTCATTCCTTCAAATGTCCACCCATATTCTAGAGGCCTCAAACTCTAGACACACTGATAGTGAGTTGGAAAAGAAGAAATATGATGGACATACTCCTAGGGGAAATGGTGGTGGAGGAAGAAATAAGAATGATAAGTCTTATTTTGAAGATGATGAGGGAAGTATGAAAGGGGGAGGTGATGGTGAAAGTGGAAAGGAAAAATATGGTAGCCACTCTGATAGCCAAAAGGGTGATGAGCACATAGATGATCCTCAAGATCGACATACTAGGAGACCACTCCAAGTAGATAGATACTAGAAACTATGTTTCACTAGAATACCTAGCTATCCTAACCCATTACCTAAAGATTTTAGGCTTGCTCTAGTTAAATTCTCTAGAAATGATGCTTCAAGTGGTGAAAACCATCTCAAAGCATTCATTAATGTTATGTATGATTTTAAGGTGGAGGTAGAAGATTTCATGATGTAGTTGTTCATGTAGTCTCTTGTTGAGGATGCAAGAGAATGGTACAAGAGTTTAGTTGCTGAGAGCATTGACCCTTGGGAGGAGTTCAAAAGGGTTTTTAGAGAACAATACGATGATAAGATTGATTCAAGTTTTCTTTTAAATAAATTTAATAATATTGGAAAAGGATCTAATGAATCCATTGTTGAGTTTAATACAAGGTTCCAAAAAGCTAGAAAAAGGTTGCCTCCTCATCTACACTTAAATTATCATGTATGTTTGGTAAATTACTATAATGCTTTTGATGCAAAAATGAGTTACTATTTGCTAGATAAGTATCATCAATGTTTAAGAGAATCTTTTAAGATAGTAGAACACATTGAAAGTATTAGCAAAGCAACTAGTAAGGTTGGAAGAACAAATGATATGAAACTCTTCAAAAGTTCAAAAAAGGAAGGAAAGAGTTTAGGCACTCAAGGGGGAACAATTGAGGACAAGCTTGACATTTTTATGAAAACTATCAATGAAAAAATTGTAAGGCAAGAGAAGGCCCAACCAAAAAATTACCAAAGGAATGAAAGACCCCCTAGATTCAAGACCACCCTTACAATACCAATTTGTATAATGGGAATCTTGTCTCAAATAATCAGAGAAATACCCAAAACAAGTTCCTCCAGACCCTCTACAAAAGAATTCAGAAAATTTTGTTGAGGATACTCCTTGGTGTATGACATGCGAAATGTCACATTCCTTGTAGCAGTGTGCAATAGCATAGATGGTGGAAGTAGAAGATAACATACCTAAGGAGTGTGATCAACAAGATCAAGAGGAGGAGGATGCACTTATGATTATGGGTGATTCTATTATTGCTTGTAGTGAATGCTCTTCTAATAAAGATTCTTCTGAAGTAGATGTCGACAATCAAAAGAAAATTGCTAATGCATATCATTAGCAAGTTCTTTCTAATGAGGATGACACTAGTGATGTTGAGGCTTACAATTTGGAGGCAAGCCCGAGATGGTGTTTCATTAAGAATACTTTCTATAGAGAGTTACAAAATATATTTAACTCTTAGCTATCAAGCTAGGAGTTCTTGTATGAGGGGTGAACTATTGGAAGTGAACAAGGTAATCCTACTAGTCTATTCATCAAGGAGCAAGATGCTAAGGGAAAATAACATGAACCTAATAAAAAATATAAGCTTTCAAAGATAAAGAAGGCAAGGCAGATAAAATTTGGGCCAAGAGAATAGGCAAGTCAAAAACTACTCTTGGATACAAATTTTCTATAGAACAATCAAAGACACAGAAGCAAGTCCCTGAAGCCACGAGGAATGATACTAAACACAAGGCTGAAGCAACTAGAAATCAATAGATAGATAATAGCAATGAACAAGGTATACCTTCAACTGAATTTCCCAAGTATACTCCTATTGATATTTTTTATTTAGCCAAGTTAAAGTGTCAGTACCTTTTCTTGAAATGATAAGGATAGAGGAACATAAACAAAAGGAAGTGGCCCTTATCAATGATACCACTATAGCTAGTAACAATTTAGTGGAACCCACTCCATTCAAACTAAGTGAAAAGGAAAAAAAAGGTAAAGAAGTTGAAGGAGTAATTATTGAGATTCCCCATATTTTCCTTGGAAATTCAGTGAGCACTCATCTAGATAAGATAGATTTGTGTTTTCTTACCTTGATGATTCGGGGAAATTTCATAAGGAATTGTATTATTGACTCTAGTGCATCAAACAATATCATGCCAATTAAAATGATGGATGCATTAGGGTTAAGGGTTGATAGCACTCATTGAAAGTGTTATGCCATGGATGTCAGGGAAGTCCCTATGGTAGGTGTGATAAATGAGCTTCCATATCGATTAGTAGCTTTCCTTGATAAAGAGTTTTAAATGAGTGTGGTAGTGGTTGATATCCCGCATAATTATGGACTGTTATTATCATGAAAATGGAGTGCATCTATGGGAGGAAGTATGCAATGTGACATGTCCTATGCCACATTTCCCATCGATGGTAAGAATGTCCAAGTAATGAGAGAATCTAGGGTCCCACATATGTTGGAACATGTCCCTGAAGATGACACAATTCTTTTCATAGATTCCGACATTGGTGGGTTCAAGATACAACAAGCACCGAGAGAGATTGAGAGATGTCCTACACCTATAGAAAATGAAGTTTCAAGAATTTATGATTAATAAGGACTATGAAAAATGTACTTTGATGGTTCAAGGTCTAAAGAAAAATTTGGTGCAGGGATTTTATTAGTATCACCTACTGGAAATACTTCGAAGTTCTCTTTTACACTATCTGTTGTCTGTACAAATAACGTAGCAAAATAGGAAGCCTTGTTATTGGGATTGAGACTTGCTGAAAAACATGGAATCAAAAAGCTAATGGTAATCAGTGATTCTGATCTTGCAATGTCCCAAGTAAGAGCTAAATATTCTTGCAAAAATAATAGATTGAGGCAATACTGGAATGTTATCTGGGATTACATTGAATAGTTTGATGCTTTTGGAATTGATTGGATGGAGTGAGGACATAATAGAGTGGTTGATCTACTTGCTAATATTGAATTAAGACCTGATCGTATAAATTTCATAGTAATTTCAAAGGTTGAGATACAAACAAGGCCCTTTATCCCTAACAATGTATACAATTGGAAGATTTTTAATGATGATGAGGATATCCTTAGATTCCTAAATTGTGCTAATAAATATGAAGGTTAGGAGATTGATTCTAATGGATTTGTAGAGAGTAATAATGGAAAAGACACATTGTTTTGAAAAGAGGTCATCCAATTGAAAAAAAAAAACCCAAAGGCCTTGTAGCTCTTGAAAGGGTCTTTGATAGTCAAGATACCAGTAAGACCAAAACAATTGTTGCTCACCTAGAGGACCTAGAAGAAGTAAACTTGGGAACTATGAATTCCCCAAAGAAAGTCTATATAGGAAATAGGATGAAGCCAAAGGTGAGGGAAATGCTTGTTTCCTTGCTTAGAAAATATAGACAGCTCTTTGCTTGGTCATACGATGACTTGAAAGCTTACAGGGAAGAATTGTTTCAGCATGAGTTTACTTTAAAGGATGATGCAAAACCTTTTAGGAAAAATTAGAGACCAATTAATCCTACTCTAGCTCTGAAGATGCAAGAGAAGTTGGTAAAGTTAAGGGATGTTGGTATTATAAATCCCATCAAACATTCTTCATGGGTATCTGATCTGGTCGCAGTGAGGAAAAATAATGGTGACATAAGATTATGTGTTGATTTCAGGAACTTGAATGTATCCTCATTAAAGGACAATTATCCCTAACTAAACATTGAGGCCACATTACACAAGGTAACTAGCTATGAGCTATCATCAATGATGGATGGTTTCTCAGGATATAATCAAGTAAAAGTGGAGTTTGAGCAATACAAGGCTACATTTACTACTCCTTGGGGTACATATGTATATGTAAGGATGCCTTTTGGCTTAAAAAATGTTGGTGGCACTTTTAAGAGATCTATGGATGTAGCTTTCTCATATTTTATTGATTTTTTGATGGCTATATATCAAGATGGCTTTACCACTTATTCTAATAAAGAAGAGGAACATTGCATGCATTTAGAGAAAGTTTTTATCAAGTCACTAGAACATGGAATATCTTTGAATCCAAAGAAATTTTCCTTTGGGGTAACCAAGGGAAAACTACTAGGGCATATTGTGTCCAAGGAAGAAGGATAGAACCTGAAAGAGTACCCGCTATTGACAAGATCCCCCAACCAAAAAATGTCAAGGGCATCTAGTCAATTTTGGGGAAAATACATTTTCTGAGAAGATTTGTAACCAACTTTGTAGAAATTACAAGACCTATTTCCAAAATTTTGAAGAAGGGTGAAAAGGTACTTTGGAGTGAACAGTCTAGTCAAGCTTTCAAGAAGATAAAACAATCTATTAAAGAGGCTGCACTTTTGAAGTCTCCTAACTTCTCCAAACCAATGCACATTTTCTCTTTCGCTTCTTTTCGTACTATTGCTATTGTTTTACTATAGAAAAATGAGCAAGGTTTTGAATAGCCAATTGAATTTTTTAGAAAATCTTTATAAGCTACAAAATTGAAGTATTACACTACTAAGAAACAAGCATATGCTTTGGTGAAGGCTATAAATAATTTTAGAACTTACCTACAAGGGGTTATAGTTATAGCTTTCGTACCAAGTGCAGCTATGAAGGACATTTTTACTCAGCAGGAGATAATAGGTAGAAGGTTTAGATGGATCAATAGGATATAAGAATTTAACATTGAGGTTTAGATTACAAAGTTAGTAAGAGGGTAGAGCCTAGAAAAGTTGCTAGCATATGAAAATTTGGAAGCTAATCAAGTTAATCAAATTGAAATAATTGATGTTGCTCCTCTTTGTGATATGCAAACATGTAGATGGTATAGAAGAATCATCCAGTATCTGCAAACTTTGCAGTTTCCTACTGATATGGTTGACACAGAAAAAAGAACAATGAAAATGCATGCTATCAAGTATGTGATTATTGACAATGACCTATGGTGGAGAAGCTTGGATGGAGAACTTCTGAAGTGTGTAGATGGAAAACAAGCATTAGAACTTCTATAGGAAATTCACAACAGGGTGTGTGGTGATCATTACATGGCGAAGACTACTGCGCACAAGATTTTGAGAGATGGATTCTGGTGGCCCACTATTTTTAAATATGCTCACAGGTTTTCTAAAACTTGTGATGGTTGTCAACAATTCTCAAGAAAACTAATGTTCTCAAGGAATTTTCCACTCAGACCCATGAGAGTTGAAGCCCATTTCCAACAATGGGGAATTGACTTCATCGGGGAAATACCAAAAAAATCTAGCGGATGTCACTCATGGATTCTTGCCACTAATTATTTTACAAAATGGGTGGAAGAAATACCTACAAAGAAGGAAACAAGTAAGGTGGTAGTTGATTTTTTGTTGAATAATATTCTTATCAGATTTTGAGTCCCTCAAAGAATTATCTTAGATAATGCTATGTGCTTTAGATTAGATGAATTCAAGGACTTTTGTGAAAGACATGGCATACGGGTTTCTTTTTCTTCGCCTTACCATCCTCAAGGAAATGGTCAAGATAATTCTACTAATAAGAGCTTGATGAAGATAATCAAGAGA